>OY728146.1:1280652698-1281902698 GCA_963277665.1 Viscum album | reverse complement strand
ACTAAAAATATTATCTTATTATAATCTAATGTTCGGTTTTAAATAGCTCCAAATTGATTTATTTTGAAGCTAAGGTTGGGATGGGTATAAATCCTCTAATCCAATAGAATTTAGACAAGTTTTGTTTCCTATTTTAACCTTATAATTTAGATTTAACATTAAGTTAAATAATATTACTTTTACCGTGTCTTCTTGTGTTCTTATACTATAAGGTTAATAAACATACTATAAGCAGCCAAACGAACCCCAAGTTGGTTATTATTAATATATATATCCTTATATAAGTCATTTGGCCGAACCTTATATTATTAGGAATAAAATAACAATTAATAATATAATATTTGTTTTAAAAACTATTTTATGTCAATTTTGACACTATTTAGTAATTAATTTTTGTGAAAATCATAACAGAATGATTAGTTCTAAAAAAGTAAATTAAATCAATACTAACATGTCATATTAATCTATAAAATTAGTGGAATTCAAAAAAAGTGTCAAATTACATTTATTTTGGTGTTTATAACATCAATTATGTCAATATTTCATTAATAAGATAATTACTGCATCATCTTTGTGTCATAAATAAATTAAATTATTTAATGTCTAAAAATTACAAATAAAATACCATTATGTAGGAAATATTTTTATCTTTCTAATGAAGATTTATTGTTGAATTTTTCTTATGTATAACCCCATATTAAAAATGATTTTGTTATTAAACGTTGATTTTAAATATTTTAACCCTTCTTAAAATAAATTAATAATAAATGTCCTAATCTAATCCAAGTGGGCCTAAATGGTCATATTTTATTCCTAAGTTTGTTTTTGGTCGAATGAAACTTTTCCAATATAATTAGGACATGTGTTAGGGTAATAATAATATCATTTTTACACTTAATTACCCTATTTACATTTAACCGTGTGAAAAAAAGTAAAAAGTTACTACTCACCAAAAAATTATTTTAATCCCATTGAACCACATTTTACTTACTGATATCAACCGTGTCTCTCGGATTTTCGAAATTCCACTCACAGAAGCTGTAAAATTTTGTTTTATGAAAAATTCAGTTTTTTTAACTACCACTTAGTGGTTTCATTATTCATCAAAAATTGAATGTTTTCAGAAAAATACCAAAATTTCACCCTAGGCTAATTTCGATATTCCGAATCCAAAAATGAGGTCCATTTTGAAAAATAAAATTTATAAAATTTCAAAACGTGGTTATTACTATTCATAACGGCTAGTTTTAATAATATTTTAATAGCATATCGTTGTTTAGTGAAACATGGTATTGCGTACGACGCAAGCTATCGAGGAAGGTCGTGATTTCGTGTAATGAAAGCCAAGAAAGTGTTGTGTAGAAAAAGATTCCTTTGATGATTTATATAACATAAAAGTCTCGGGTGTTACATTCTACCCCCCTTAAAATGAATTTCGCCCTCGAAATTCGTCACTTTGTAACAAACAGATGAGGATACCTCTCCCTCATCATATCCTCAAGCTCCCATGTAGCTTCTTCTAATTGGTGGTTCCTCGATAAAACTTTCATCAATCGAGTGGTCCTGTTTCGTAGGACTTTTTCGCTATGATCCAGAATCTCTATCGGCTGTTCTTCATAAGAATGATCTTGCTCCAGCGGTACAACTTCTGAGCTAAGTACATGTGAAGGATCAGGTATTTACTTTCTCAGGAGAGATACATGGAACACATCGTGAACTTGAGAGAGATTTAGTGGAAGCGCCAATCAGTAAGCTACATTCCCAACACGATCCAGTATTTCGAAAGGACCGATATATCTAAGGCTCAACTTCCCCTTCTTTCCAAATCCTATGACTCTCTTCCAGGGAGATATTCGTAAGAACACTTTATCACCCACTTCAAACTCTAGGTCTTTTCTTCGGTTGTCGGCATAACTTTTATGTCAACTACGAGCTGCTCTTATGTGTTGTTGAATAGATCTGACCTTTTCTGCCATTTCATCAACGAGATCGGGTCCTAATAGCTTTCTTTCCCCAACATCATCCCAGCAAGTTGGAGTCCTGCATTTCTTTCTATATAGAGCTTCATAAGGAGCCATCTGAATACTAGAGTGAAAGCTATTATTATAAGAACATTCCACCAAAGGTAGGTGTTGATCCCAACCACCTTTGAAATCCATAGAGCAAGCTCTGAACATATCTTCTAGAGTTTGAATTTTTCTCTCAGACTGACCATCTGTCTGAGGATGATAAGCAGTGCTGAAACTCAACTCTGTATCCAGAGTATGTTGAACACTTTTCCAGAAATTCGAGGTAAACCTCGGATCCCGATCAGATATAATAGAAAGTGGTACTCCATCCAATATTACCACTTCCTTTACATATATCCTGGCAAGCTGATCCAGAGAGAAATCCTCTCTAATAACAATGAAGTGTGCAGACTTTGTAAGACGATCAACTATGACCTAGATAACATTATTGACTTTGGATGTTTTAGGAAGTCCTGTGACAATGTCCATAGTGATGTTTTCCCATTTCCATTTGGGTATGGGTAATGGTTGTAACATCCCCTTAGACTTCTATCTCTCAGCTTTAACTTGTTGACAAACCAAGAATCGAGAGACATATTCAGCAACACCTCTTTTCATGCCATCCCACCAGAAGTACTCTTTTAGGTCCCTATACATCTTCATGCTTCCAGGATGAATAGAGAATGAATAACTATGAGCCTCATCCAGCAGATCCTTCTTTAATTCGGTGATGGGAGGAACACAAACCCGATTCCTGAACTTTATTATCCCATCACAATAAAGGTTGAATTCAGGAACATTTCTCACCTTCTTTTATAACTCGACATCTTCTTTCTGTGCCTCTTTAATCGTCACATGTATAGATGGTTGAATATTCATTTGAGAAATATACAATTTTACCCTTTCATTATAATTCCAAGATTCATCCTTTGTAAATCCATAAATATTGGTTCTTTTGTGATCCTCATCATGGATAAACTAGCATGGTCTTGTCGACATAATGTATCTGCCACCTTGTTTGCTTTCCTAGGGTGGTAATTAATTGAGCAGTCGTAATCCTTAATCAGCTCCAACCATATTCTTTGGCTCATATTCAGCTCCTTTTTTGTGAAAATATAATTTAAACTATTATGATCAGTACAAATATCACACCTTTCACCATAAAGGTAATGCCTCCAAATATTTAATGCAACGATTACCGCAGCTAACTCCAAATGATGAGTTGGGTAATTTTGCTCATGTATTTTCAACTGTCGTGGGGCATAATCTATCACCATATCATTTTGCATAAGAACACACCCCAATCCCTTCGTGGATGCATCACTATAGATCACAAAACTTTCTCCACTACAAGGCAGTGTGAGCACAGGTGCACTGGATAAACTTCTTTTCAACTCCTTGAAATTCTCTTCACATTCTTCCATCCAAACAAACTTAACTCCTTTCCAAGTCAACTTGGTGAGTGGATTAGATAATCATGAAAAATCTTTCACAAAACGTCGATAATATCCAGCCAAACCAAGAAAACTTTGGATCTCAGTTACTGTTGTTGGTCTCGACCATCTTTCGATAACCTCTTTTTTTGCTGGATCCACTGATATCCCCTCTTTTGAGATTATGTGACCAAAAAATGGAACTTTTTGAAGCCAAAATTCACACTTGGTAAATTTGGCATAGAGATTCTCCTTTCTCAGGGTCTTTAATATAATTCTCAAGTGATCTTCATGTTCTTCCTTGCTCTTTGAATATACTAGAATATCGTCTATAAAGACTACCACAAACTGATCAAGATAGTCTCTAAAGACTATATTCATTAGATCCATGAAGATATCAGGGGCATTAGTAAGACCAAATGGCATCACTATAAATTCATAGTGTCTATACCTTGTACGGAAAGCTATATTTGGTATATCCTCACTTTTGACCCTTAATTGATGATACCCTGAATGAAGATCAATCTTGGAAAAGTATTGAGCTCCTCATAGTTGGTCAAATAAGTCATCAATGCGTGGGAGAGGATATTTGTTCTTGATAGTGATCTTGTTAAGTTCTCGATAATCAATACAGAGTCTCATTGATCCATATTTCTTCTTAACAAATAGAACAGGTGCTCCCCAAGGTGACACACTAGGGCATATGAACCCCTTATCAAGATTATCTTGGAGTTTCTTCTTCAATTCCTGCAACTCAATCAGGGTCATTCTATAAGGTGTCTTTGAAATAGGAAAAGCACCCGGTACGAGTCCTATTGAAAACTCAACTTCACGATTCGGTGGAAGACCCGGTAATTCATCTGGAAAGACATCATCAAACTCCCGTACAATGGGCATATTCTTAATCGTGAGTTCCTCACCAACCATTTGAGATAAATAACCTTCATTTAGTGGAATCAAGACCCATAAGATGGAATGAATTTCCACTGGAAGGTTATGTTCATCCTTGGATTGATAAACGATCATAGATTGATCTGGAATATGATATGTGACTTCCCTTCTTTGGCAATTGATATGAGCTCCATGTAGAGAAAGCCAATCCATGCCAAGAATCACATCAAATTCCACTATAGGAAGGATCACAAGATTTGCAGGAAGAACTTTCCCACAAACTTCAATCGGAGAAGAATTATAAACTTTTGATGCGATTGTTGTTCCATTAGGTGTTGTCACAGCTAACTCAACATCTAATTGTTGAGGTAATACGGTGATACCCTTAGAAAATTCTTCAGAAATAAAGTAGTGGGTGGATCCAGAATCAAATAAAACATTTGATACTTTAGAGTGGATGGTATGTGTACCTTTCACCACATCGTTATCATACTCCACATCGCTGATAGAAATTTCATGTGACTTTCCTTTATCTTTAGCCTTAAGAGTTTGTTGATGTCGACCATCATCATCAACCCTTGGATTAGGGCATTTATTGGAATAATGTCCCATCTCCTTGCACTTGAAACATTGAAGTGTAGTAGGTTCATTCTGTGTATCCCTTCCTTTGTTTGTTTCATTAGACATATTCTTCCCATCATCGCGGCATTCAAATGCCTGATGACCTTCTTTTCCACATTTGAAACATTTACTTGTCCCTTTAAGACAACTCCTTACATGTTTCTTTCCACACTTTGAGCATAAGGGAAAGCCCATCTTCTTTTCAGTGTGCTCTTTAGATTTTCCTTTGAAGTCCATTTTCCTCTTCTTATCAAACCCATATGACTGATGGGTTACTCCAATCTCTATCTCAACTTTGAGAGCACATCGAACGATTTCCTCGTAGCTACTGAAGTCCCTTATGGCTAAGTTCCTTCGAAGACTTGGTTTTAAGACACTAAAGAATCGATCGATCTTACTCTCAAGTTGGATAATAATACCAGAAGCGTACCTTGCAAGTCTTGTAAAATTTTCTTTATTGGTACCAACAGATTCATCATCCTTTTGCTTCAGTTCAAGAAACTCTTTTTCCATCTTTGCTCGGAGAATACGGGGGAAGTACTTATTGAAAAATATGTTCTTGAACTCATCCCATTCCATGGACTCAATTTCATCTCTTTCCCTCGTATTCTTAATAAGATTCCTCCATTGATCAGCATCACCTTCCAAACGATACACTGCTAAGATGACTTTATCACGGTCAGAACAATGAAGAACTGGAAATATCTTTTCAGTAGTACTAATCCATTGTTCAGCAACTAATGGATCAGTAGACCCGCTGAATGAAGGTTGACGTTGTCTCATGAAGGATTCAACAGAATGTTGCTCCTTCCTTTTCTCATTTGGAAGTCATGCATGATTCATAGCTTGAGAATGTTGTGTGAGCATCGCTACAAGATTTTGCATTCCATCTCCCATAACGTTTGGTTGCTCAGGGGGACAATCATTGCATTGTCCGTCGCATTCCGCATTAACACGTTTCCTTCGGGTTCCATCCATTGACTAAAACCAAGAATAATAGTGTGAGAAACACTAATTATAATAGGAAAAACACATAATAAAGAATAAAATTTCACACTTAAGGTCTTATCCTAGGTTATTCATGGCCATTTCTAAAACACTAAGATTGTGTTCTATGCTTCGACTTATCCTTAGGGTTCTTACTAAGGCTTTCACATCCTAGTTTCCAAAGGTTGACTATACCTTTCCTCTGATACCAACTATAACGACCCATACTTTACATACATTGTTATTACATCAAAATTGAAGCACACATATTACAACATATAACAAAACCATGAAAGTACCGTATAGGTATAGTGTCTTTAGAAACTGGGAAACAGAAACAACTGGTTCATAAAGTATCTACTTTGCCTCCCATTTAATTCATCATATCTAGAGTGCCTTTTTGGCATATTCTACTTAATAACCTTCTTCCTAACCTGGGGAAATAAAACATACAAAAGGGTGAGCTCAAATGCTCAGTAAGGGTAAGCAAAATAAATATCAATCAAATCATATACATAAGCACATAACTTTTGTAAATCTTAACCTGCAAAAGAGATCATAATTTCATAACATGGGATAAATCATGGTAGTGAAATGTAATCACAATAATCATAACTTAAAACATGAAACTTTGTGGCATACACACATAATCATATAGAATCATTTCTTATTAGTCAAGACTCATTGCCAAGACTATCTTAGTGGACAAAGTCCATTTTTGAACCGAGTCACCCTCGTTTCAGTCCTGTTTCACTGAACCGGTATAACCTACCGTTCCAGTCATGTCTATCTCATGAGATATAAAATATTTACCCAATTCATTGGAAGGATATATAGGTCCCACCCATCTCATAATGATACCATTTTTATGCGTGCCACAAAATCATAAACCATACATCATTGCATAACCCATGTAATAAAAATGGGAATCTTAAACATCATGACATCATAAAACAATTCATATACGATAAAGGAATTCATAAAAATAATTCCATCACAAAATAATCAAATCAATGTAATAATAGGGAAAAAAATATAACCCTTTATTATCTTAGATGGAAAATAATTTTGATAAAACACTTGAACTTCATTCTTGAGGAAAATATCCTTTCTACTTCAAAAACACTTTTCCTTTATTAACATGTCATACAAATTTAAACTAAAATAATTTGATTAAAAATAAACTTGAAAACTTTTAAAGGAAACTTCTTGGAAATAATGTTTTAAAAATCCATTCATTCCGTATAAGTTAAAAAAACATTATTCTCGTACTTTTGTCGGAAAAGTCAAAAAGTACCTCGTACGAAAAACGACAAAAGATTCATTTCATATCCTTTACTGAAAACTCACCGAAGGGTAAAATTGGATTTAAAAAATTGTAGGTGGATGGAAATAATATTACATATTAAGGAAACACGGATTTGGATGATAAAATACACCCCAGTAAATACCAAAGTATAAACAATCTCGGATAAAAATGAGATTGTGATATTTTCCTTTACCTTAGGTCTGATTTGCCTCGTAAGTGTACGAACCTCCTGTATAATGATTTAAATAATGTTATTAACTTATTATAGAATCATAATTATTTTTATGATATCATATATGGTCATATTATTAGTTTCTTGGTAGTAATATTTCATTGCTACTTGTTATTCGGGTGTTTATAACTTTTTGTTCTTATGCGTGTTTTGTCGAATAAATTCATATTCTTCTCTTTAGGTTATAGATACATCATCTCCAGAATGTTATTAATGTACTATATATCATATTTATTCACTCAATTAATTTATGTAATCATTATTCAATTAAAAACATGTAGAACGAGTCGCATCACATCGTGGAGACGGTATTCCGTACGTACGCACGAGCGATGATATCGTTCCCATGATCATGAAATTGTATTGGAGGGTATGTATACTATTTAATAATCAATATCACTTTAAAATAGTCATATATAGTCATTATTTCCACCATTATACCCATTCAAGTAAGGTGGTGGTGGAAAATAGATTACACCACAGCGTGGAGACGGTATTCAGTACGTACGCACACGCGGTGATTTCTTTTTCCGTAGGATGGATAGATGGTGAAATAGGGTTTTTTCATACTTATAATAACATATCAGTATATGAGTGATACTGATGTTATTACTTCATAATGAAAAAACTAAAGAAGAAGAAGTGGAAGAAGAAATAAAGATGAAAGAATCGGTAACGGACATTACCTCTTCTTTGAAGTGCTTCTTTGAGACCTTCTTTTAGGGCACTAAAATTGGCCTTTGAAGAAGAACAAGAACTCTAGGATGTCTCTAGGGAATTGTAGAGGCGAATGTGGCCAGGTTTGGCTAATCTTTAAGGACCAAAGTGGTGTGAGGAAGAGAGGGAGGAGGTTCCCTTTTATAAGCGAGGAGAGGGGCACCTTTGGAATAACTAAAAATATTATTTTATTATAAAGTCAGGTTCGGTTTCAAATAGATCCAAATTGATTTATTTCGAAGCTAAAGTTGGGATGGGTCGAAATACTCTCATACAATACAATTTAGAAAAGTTTAGGTTCCTATTTTAACCTTATCATTTAGATTTAACATTAAGTTAAATAATTTTACTTTTACCGTGTCTTCTTGTGTTCTTATACTATAAGGTTAATAAACTTACTATAAGCAGCCAAACGAACCCCAAGTTGTTTATTATTAATATATATAACCTTATCTAAGTCATATGGCCGAACCTTATATTTTTAGGAATAAAATAACAATTACTAATATAATATTTGTTTTAAAAAATATTTAATGTCAATTTTGACACTATTTAGTAATTACTTTTTGTGAAATTCATAACAGAATGATTAGTTCGAAAAAAGTTAATTAAATAAATACTAACATGTCATATTAATCTATAAGATTAGTTGAATTCATAAAAAGTGTCAAATTACATTTATTTTGGTGTTTATAACATCAATTATGTCAATATTTCATTAATAAGATAATTATTGCACCATCTTTGTGTCATAAATAAATTAAATTATTTAATGTCTAAAAATTACAAATAAAATACCATTATGTAGGAAATATTTTTATCTTTCTAATTAATATTTATAGTCGAATTTATATTATGTATAACCCCATATTAAAAATGATTTAGTTATTAAACATTGATTTTAACTATTTTAACCCTTCTTTAAATAAATAAATAAAAAATGTCCTAATCTTATCCAAGTGGGCCTAAATGGTAATATTTTATTCCTAAGTTTGTTTTTGGTCGAATTACACTTGTCCAATAGAAATAGGACACGTTTTAGGGTAATAATAATATCATTTTTATCCATAATCATCCTATTTACTTTCAACCGTGGTAAAAAAAAGTAAGAAGTTACTATTCACCAAAAAATTATTTTTATCTCATTGAACCAAATTTTACTTAATAATATCAACCGTGTCTCTCGGTTTTTCAAAATTCCACTCACATAAGCGGTAAAATTAAGTTTTATAAAAAATTCAGTTTTTTTAACTACAACTTAGTGGTTTCACTATTCATCAAAAATTGAAAGTTTTCAGAAAAATACCAAAATTTCACCCTAGGCTAATTTCGATATTATGAATCCAAAAATGAAGTCCATTTTGAAAAATAAAATTTATAAAATTTCAAAAAGTGGTTATTAATATTCATAACGGCTAGTTTTAATAATATTTGAATAGCATATCGTTGTTTAGTGAAACTCGGTATTGCGTACGACACAAGCTATCGAGGAAGGTCGCGATTTCGTGTAAAGCACACCAAGAAAGTGTTGTGTAGAAAAAGATTCCTTTGATGATTTATATAACATAAAATTCTAGGGTGTTACAAATAGTTTTCTATAACATACATATAAATCATGTGACAATTAATAATTATTCAAATTTTTTTAATGACATTATACTATCTTTTCTGGTCATATTCATCCCATGTTATATTTAGATATTAACTAATAAGACTCCTCTTAGATACTTTGTGGATTCTTCAACTCTTAGTGATCGATTTGAATTGATATTTTACTGTTGGTTCGAGATTCTCAATGGAAAGGGAACCCTTCATGTCATTTTCCCTTGAACTACTCGATCCACCATCCTTTTTTTAAACAGAACTATATAATAAGGATATATATTCTATAACTATTTTTGTGACATAGTATATCTGGATTTATTTTAGATCCATCTTGGATTTGGGATTTTTTCTTGTATTATTGTTTACTTCTTTTATTTTTTAGGAATTGTTGAGGTATATGTATTCTCAATCTTTTATTATTCAATAGATGATGAATTATAGATTCTTATTCAATAATTGTGGTTCAATGATCCTCCCTTAATATTTCTAGGATACCATGAAATGTGGATCCCTTATTGGGTGCCAACATGATTTTGAATTGACATTGGTAGTTTTGTAATGAAATTCTATTCAATTGAAATTTTTGGTTCTTACTTAACATAAAATGAATTTCTAATTGATTTCTAAATCAAGATTTCAGACATTTTAATATATGATTCTGAAATGGTATGTTGTCTATGATGAAACTTCCATGAAAATGGATTTCTATATGAATTATTGAATTCTATAAATTGATATTGGATGTAATGGTATGATTTGAAGTATGATGTTTGATAACATTTGAGAATAATTGGCATTAAATGTTTTATTATTTTAAATTAAATGAAAGGGCTTATGTTTTGGTGAATATATTTTTCCGATTGGTTTTTGAAATGACGTTGAATGTTTTGAAACATGAACTTGGGGGAAATGTTAATGATTTTTTTTGAGATTTCATAAAATGAATGATAGCCCCATGTGTATTTTAATACAATGAAGCACATGATATATATGTCATTTTGGATAATGATATTTATCCTTTGATAAAATGATCAACTAAAATTTTATTGAAAATAAAAATTATAATAAACTAAATTTAGGTTATATTGTTCATTCGTTTAGTTTTTCTTATATTCCCTCTAGGGTTTTAGATCTAGGGATGTGTGTTTTCACTAGGATTTGTATTTTATCGAGATTGTGAAGAACCTTCAGAATAGTTCTAACTAATCCCTAAGTCATATAAGAATAATGATATGATTGTGAAACATTAATAAATGAAAATTTTTGTGAAATTTTATATTCATACCTTATTTATTAAAAAAAATTATTTATGAATATTTTATAAAAAATAATTATAATTGCCTATTTTGATGGAAATTCATTTTTTACGTATTCTGTACTAGCCATTAAAATGATTTTAAAATCATCATTTATATTGAACAATGAAATTATTTTTATGAAATGTTTTATTTAAAATTAGGCACATTGGGTTTATTTGATATGGGTTTATTATGAAATTATTAGTGATATCCTACTAAGAATTTTTTTTCACATCCTATTTTTTCCATTTTGGGTCAAAAGACTTTCATGTTCCATGTCCAAGTAAAAGGAGAGCACCAATTATAGATTTTTTGTGTTATTGATTAAAAAGACATGGGTATTAGCGTCGATGGGTAGACAATATGATCCAGATATCACATTGATCTTTTAGGGGTAACATCCTTGATGATTTTTGTGATGAAATTTATTAACATACCATTTGAGGGAATTGTGTCTATATTTTTGGGGTAATTTTCATTTTGAGAAGTGTTTGACATACATGTTTTTTATGGATTATAATCTATTTTTCCCATGCTAGTTTATTCTTTTTTTGAAATCATTACCCTGATTATTATTGAATCCCAAGAACCGATCTCTAGCTAGTGGGGATGCGGAATTCCCTTCAGGCCATTTCATGATTGATTCAGGAACCATTTAGGTGGTTATCATATGAGGTTAATGTTAATGGAATCTTGTATTCATTAAATTTTTCTATTTCCAAACACATTTTCATGCCTTTACCTAGAGAAAATATAATAAGAATTCTTTCCGCATAGAATTGTGAATGTCTAAAATGTTCCGTACTAATATATAATATTTAATGTATCATCTCTCTCCTAAAAAATATATTATTTATGATCATTAGTGGGGAATTTATCTTTTACATCATCTATACTAGGGAAAATTATAATATGTCTGATCTCCCTTTGTAAATTTTCAAACACTTCCCAATGAAAAAAATATTATAAATTATATAACACCAAGCATTTTCCATTTTTTCTTATCCTATGTCCCATAAAAATATATATTTAATATATAATTGTTTCAAATAATTCACGAATTTGATTTAAATTTTAAAATCAGATTTATAAGACTATTAACAGTAATAAAGTCTAAAAATCAATTTATGGAAATTTAAATAATTTCTACAATAATAAATAAAAAATGAAAAAAACATATATTCAATCTATTTAACACTATAATTTTAAATTCAACAATGTATAAAAAATTATAAAATTTTACATTTTATTCTATTAATTTTATAACATCTTTTCGTTGATAAGAATACCAACATTTTCAAAATAGTGGTATCATCAAAAGGAATTTTGGACATCATCCTTGACTCAGAATAAACAAATTATTTATGGTTGGAATATGATACTTTTTTATATCTATTTGGTTAGATGGTTGAGGGAATATATAGTATGTTAAAATATGGATGTGAAATTTTACTTTATACCTTGTAAAAGAATGTAAATGTTCAATTGGTGATGGTAAAACTCAAGTACAGAATGTTGGGTTCTGTGAATTTTTTTTGTTATTTCTATCACATTTCATAAACATGTATATGTATATCTATTTTATGTAGAAACTATTAACCATGGAATAATTAGTTCATAGTCACACTCTTCATGGGCCCTCTAAGACAAGTACATACATTATGGTTCTTGGAATTATCACGACCCGTACATCGGGGCCCGTGTTGTGACTACCCCAAGACAGACATCCATAGGCTAGGCGCTGGCGACTAGCACCGGAAAGGAGTATCCCTAAAACAAGAAGGAATTTTCTTTTAACATGTACAAAAACACAATCCAGAAACACAACTAGAAGCAACCACGATGAAAAATGTAGTAGTAAACGTGTGCTAAAAGTAAAGGGTCTAAAATAAACGCCCAAATAAAATTTACATGTACCAATGAAAAGTCAAAATACAACTGAAAAGTGAAAAACAAATTCTAGATTGTCCACTAATGATCCTACCTGAATGGTAGGTAGATCTCACAAGAAATATTCCCTATGTCATGTCAAGACAAATGGTCCACCACTGTGCATCTTCAAGTCCTAGCTCTCTCAACCACGATCAATGTTGTATGTCATCTACACAAGACACAACAAGGTGTGGGAATAACCCATGTAGGGAAGAGTATAATGATACTCAGTAGGGATCCTGATACCCTCATAGGTCTCTCAGAGTTCCACAAATGTAAAAACCACAAATCAAGACCTCCATCCCAACCATGAAGTGATAGACATCAACTCTACTAATGTATATTCCCATACATATACTTATGTTATCAAGACATACTTATATAATACATGAGGGAAGAATTTAAAAAAGGTAACACCGTGAAGGTAAAAGTACCACACAGATTACACCACAAAGATAGAAGTACCACATAGGTAACACCATGAAGGTAACACCACAAAGGTGACACCACGAAGGTAACACAATGATGGTCGATGTACCACAGAGGTAACACCACGAAGATAGAAGTACCACATAGGTAACACCATGAAGATAACACCATGAAGCTAAAGACTCATCTTACACTAGGATTACATAAGTATAGAAGTATATATGATTAGTTGTAAGCTAGATCATCTTATTCTGTTAAAATAAATGTTGGTAACCCACACAGGATCGTTAGGTAATAACCACTTCTTACCCACATTGGATCTGACCCACACAAGATCATATGTGCTGACCCACATAGGATCATTGAGAACTAACCCACACAGGATTTGATAGATTCTATCCCAGACAGGATCAATAGATGCTGACCACATAGGATTGATGTTCTTTCTTCACATTACAGTCAACCACAAGATTACTCACACCAGGTGCACTCGAGTTCTGTAGAATCTTCCCCTCGAAATATCGTTCCTACCTTGACCTATGATAATATCCACAGATCAGTAACCCAAAGGACCGTCATATAGTAAGGGTTCCAATGTGATAGACGGTGTGTCAATCGAACACCTCGTCTTTGATTTATAAGCGTTTTAGTTCTGAGGGCCCGACTGGATTTTATTTTGATCCAACCAATCCATACTACAAGTATCTCAAACAATCATGTGTACTTTACCAAAAGGACCATCTCTCTCCAAGTGTCCCAGCACAACAGATGGTTCTTCAAACAGATGCCCGGATTTCAATTTATGGACCTTTAAGCGGAACTGGGCCTAGTTGGGTCTGTGTCCAGGATGACCTGGATGGGGTCGAACCGACCTGATCCTGGTTGAACAAGCCTTGTCCAGGTCTGACTCATATAGTCTAGGCCGTGGTGGGCTCAGCCCACTGGGTCGTAGTCCGGCTAGGCCCGCAATGGGGCAGCCCGCTGGCCTCGCACGACCCATCCCACTGAGTCATGGCCCACTTGGATCACGTGTCCCAGCCCATGTAGGCATGGCTCGATGGGCTCGCGCGGCCTAACCCAAAGTGGGGCGCATCCTGGTGTGCTCGCATAGCCTGGCCGGAGCAGGGCCCACCCTAGCCGACACGGGGGGTGTGACCCCCAGTCTTCTTGAACGGTCGAGTGGCCGTTCAGTTTCTTCCATAGCGGCGACACCTCCTGTTCACTGTGGAACCCACTAGAGGCACGAGTTCCTCCACCATCACGACATCGAGCTATGGCCTCCTCCAGAAGATTGTGATACCGCACAACCCCATCTTCATCCACGGCTAGCCAGGGCTGGCCGCCGCTACCCGCCGCGACATCGCTACAACCTCCTTCTCTGGTGGTGCCTGATGGCGCGCCCCCTTCCATTGTGGTTGGCCATTGCCAACGACCACCATCACCCACCGCGGCTTCGGTTGTGTCCTTCTCCACTGGAAGGGAGCAATGTTGCACCGCTATTTCTTCTGGGGCTGGTCGTTTTAGGCCACTACCGTCATCCTGCATTTTGGGTTCCTTCCAACCCGAATTAAAATTCCCGTGAAGAACACATCAATTCTGACAAAAAGGCTGAGGGTTTGGGCCTTTTTCATTTGTCCTGCGCCCTCCATGTTAACATAGTAACATGAGGGAGATAAAAAAATTAAACAATATCTTGGAATTTAATACAAGATAAACCCCTACCTCAATAACGATGTAGAACGCCCGCAATGGAGGAAGTGGGTCAGTGTTTGACGTTCAATGGCACTCGTACCACCTTTTGGAACCAGATCCTTTCTCTAAGGGTTTTGCATCGTGAAACATTATCAGTACTTCATTTCTTTGTGAAGCAGTGCTGATACCTCTCCCCATGCTTCATATAAATAGGAAATGGGGAGGGTGTATAACGATCATGGGATTTATGAGGGTTCATTTATTAAGAACCTTCCTAATTACCAACAATGTTGTTACTTCATACTTGAAAGGTCAATCCATTTAATGGCATGACACATCGATGGTCCCACATTTCCACTTTTTATTTGTAGGTAAAGAAATAATAAAATTACAATGTTATTTTATTTTTTCTTTTAAAAAAATCCAAAATTTAACATTATCTCCCGACCAAATACGGTCGATGTAAAGCATCCCTTTAGAAAATCTCAGAACTACATATTCAAAGGTGGCCTCAGTTTTTTAATCTATGCACTAGTTCAAAATTTAGAAAATGTCACCCGCACATTAATTAAACACACATTAAAAAAAATATAGAAATTCATTCCTGGCACACCAGGCCTCAGAATCCCAAGGATTCAATTTTGACTGACTCATAATAATTAAATATAGATAAAAAATGCATAGATAATATGGGTCTTTACATTCTCCAAACATTATGGCCATTCGTCCCTGAAATCCAGAACATAGACTATGAAAACATATGGTGGTACTGAGCATTAATCTGAGCCTCCCACTCTTATGTTCTCTATTGGAGGTTCCTGTGCTGCCAGCGAATGCGTACATGAGGTATCGATCATCCATGAAGGACTTTCTCTTTTAGATCCTCAATATCCTCTAGAATATCCATAAACTTCACCCCATCATCAAATTCCAGCTTTCCATGGTCGATGACATGAGATGGGTCATGCACGTATCTCCTCATTTGGGATATGTGGAAGACGACGTTCACCCTCTCCAACTATGGTGGCAGTTCCAAGTGGTATTCAACCTCGCTTATCCTCATAAGTATCATAAATTGATTGATAATCCTCAGTGATAGCTTACCTCCTCGGAGAAATCTCTATAAACCCTATTGAGGTGAGACCATTAGGAATACATGGTCTCTCTCCTCGAACTCCAAAGGTCTCTACCTCTTGTCAGTATAAGACTTTTGTCTGCATTGTGCAGTCGTCATCACCTTCTGGATGACCTGCACCTTCTCAGTGGTAGCCCGTACCGACTCTGGACCCATAAGTGTTGACTCCCCTGGGTCTGTCCAGTATAGAGTTGATATGCATGGTTGACCATACAAGGGTTCAAATGGTTCCATACTGATGGTTGAATGATAACAATCATTATATGTGAACTCCACTAAGAGAAAGTGATCCTCCAAACTGCAGCAAAAATCTTGGACGCATGCACAAAGCATGTCCCCTAGCGTTTGAATGGCCTGCTCTGTCTGACCATCTGTTTGGGGATGAAAGGCGGTGCTCAAACGTAGAAAATTCATAAATTCATCCTACATGCCCTTCCACAAATGGAAAGTAAAATATGCATCATGGTCATAGACGATCGTCAATGGAACCCCATGAATTAGAACAATCTCTTGTATGTATAGGTGTCCCAAGCCTTTTACTGATCCCTAATCTCAGATAGGTAAGAAGTGGGCCAACATGGTGAGTCATTCAATGATCACCCAAATGGAATCATTTCCCCTGGACATATGTGGAAGCCCTATCATAAAGTCAATGGTGATTCCAACCCACTTCCACTCTGGAACCTCTAATGGCTACGCTAAGCCTGCTGGAACCTGATGATCATCCTTCACTTACATAAATGTTAGGAATCATGAAACAATCTATGCCATAGATTTCATCATCCATGCCCCCCAGTGATGAGGTCGGAGGTCCTAGTACATCTTCGTCACACCAGGATGTACCGCCAGAGGGGATGTATGGAACTCCCTCAACACCTCCTCTTATAGCGCCACTAGTACCATGGTACGTCTTATGAAGCGCATGACATGCTCCCCACCTTCAAGAAATACATCAGGTTCCTGTACCTAGGATATATGAGCATATTGAGCCTCATAGTCAATGACCCCAAACTATTCCTCCCAAACTAACTGATTATGTGGGGGAGTTAAAATCATTGACTCGAGGTAAGTTGTTGCATCTATATCCATAAAGTATATCTGCGACATGACTAGTTTCTTTGTCACCTCACTCATCAGCTACAGACCAGACCACCTACTGAGTGCATTTTCTACCATGTTTCCTTCTTAGTAGTATATAATATCTCAAAGTCATAGTCTAGGAGGAACTCCAACCATCGTCACTATCTTTGATTTAGGAACTTCTGAGAAAAGATATCTATAAGACTCTTGTGATTAGATTAGACTGTAAAATGTTCTCCCATCAAGTAATGTTGCCACATATTCATGGGGAAGACCACTGCAATTAACTCCAGGTCATGGGTAGCATAGTTCTTCTCATGTTTCCTCAGCTATCGTGAGTTGTAGGCAATCACTATTCACTCCTGCATCCGGACACAGCCATGTCTGGTCCCTGATGCATCGCAGTAGACTTCATACCCAACGCCCTCTTCTAGTAGCCTCAAGATGGGGGCACTCTTCAGTCTCTACCATATCTCTGAAAAACTCTGATGGCATCTCTCCATCCATATAAAGGGTTGTTCTCTCTTAGTTAATGCTTACAAGGGTGCCAAAAATCTAGAAAAGTCAGGAATGAATCTCCAGTAGTATGTAGATAACCCCAGGAAACTTTTCACCTCAGTCACACTCTTGAGTGGATCCCAAGCAAGCATAGAATCTATCGTGGATAGATCTAATACAACCCTACCCTCCAAGATAATGTGTCTAGGAAAGTGGACCTCTCGTATACAGAACTGGCACTTCAAGAGCATACGAAAAGGCTAGTGTTCTTGGAGTGTATCCAGAACTATCTGCAGATGATAGGCATGCTCTTCCTCCAATGTCGAGTATATCAAGATATCATCGATGAAGATGACAACAAAGCGATCAAGGTACAACTCAATGATTTTGTTATTAAGTCCCATGAACACTTATGGGCCTTTGTTCACAATGAATGGCATAACCAAGGACTCATAGTGCCCATACTGACATTTGAAGGTCATCTTCTTCACATCGTCATCTCGTACCCTAAGATGACGATAGCCTGATCTTAGGTCTATCTTGAAAAACCAATGAGCCCCCTTCAGCCGATCGAGAATATCATCAATCCTCAGATGTGGATATTTTTCCTTTACAGTCACTTGGATTAGGCGCCGGTTGTCCACATAAAGTCTCAAAATCCCATCTTCCTTAATGGTGAACAAAATCCAAGATTCCCATTGAGAAACATTGGGCCCTATGAACCCATTCCTCTATAATTTCTCCAATTATACCCGTAACTCACGAAACTCCATGGGATCTATCCAATATGTGGGTGTAGATATCAGTGTCGTCCCGGGGAATAGGTCAATGTAAAATTATACCTCTTGGTGAGGAGGTAATCCTGAAACATCATTGGGAATACTTCAGTATACTGGTCCACCAATAAAGGATAGCTTAGACTCTCAACATCAACTACCTCTAAGGTATGGTTGGCCAACTTATGTGGGATAGGCTGCACACTCCTCTAGGAAAGTTCATACTATGCTGAAAATGTTCTTTCCTCACCAGTGATGGAAAAACCAGACCGATCCTCATGGATTCACCACACAATGCGCCTAATACAATTAATCTGAGCATGGACTTTGGATAACTATTCCATACCTAAGATGACTTCATAAGGCCTCAACAGCGCAACTAGAAATCTCAATCGAAGCTCTCGCCTCATAGAGTAATCTCACACTATCGGCACTAGTTTGAAATCATCAAATACCCTCCCGTAAGAGTATCTAGGGGGAAGGATCGAACCAACATATCCACTGGAATCTCCGAGCTCTAAATGAGCACAGTGGAAATAAAATACTGACCGACACCTGTGTATATAAGGACTACAACTAAGGGGGAGTAGACACAAATTGTACCTCTAATCATCTCTGTAGATCCATGGTCATAGGCCTCAGTTGCCTGGAGCTAAGCTCGTACTTATCCACCTACTCCCTATTTTCGGGGTGGACCAGCTAGAGGTGGTGGTGGTAGAACCCCAAATTGTTTCCCACAACCTATTGCATGATCAGATCCTCTTACACATCCAACTGCTACCTTTAGACCCCCCCCGATTAAATCTCTACAACTACCTCGGTGGCCCCTCGACCATCTGCTAGTTGTCCATATGGTAGGTCGGGCAGTCGCGAGCTATGTGACCATTCCCACAACATGATTAGCACTGCCTTCTCCTAATCTGACCACCTCTATCTTGTGAGCCCTGCACTACCGACCCTGTATCCTGAGTTTTTTCAACAGAAGGTTTGTCCCACTAGGGCCCATGAATCATTCGTTTACTGCCTGCTACATATGTCTCTGATACTTGACGTCTGTTGGTGTCTCTCACTATTGGTTCCTACTCTGCTAAGAATCTCTCCCCCAAAAGTGATTGTTCTAGCACCCCATCCTTTTTCAAAATACTGAGTGATATCATCGATGCTCTGATCTCCCATCAGAGTCCCATCTCAAATGTATGGGCCCTAAATAAATGGTCTTGTAACATATCAGTGGAGTAGCGGGAGATATAACTGAACCTCGTCGAGTACTAGGCCAAAGTCTTTCTGCCCTGCTGTAAGTGCAGCATCTCCTGTATATGCACTGAGAGTAGAGGCACCGAGACTAACTCTACATTGAAAAGGCCCTCAAAATCATCCTATATGAGGGTCTCCTCATCGTGTAATAGGAGTTCCAGAATCCACCATATTCCTGCTGATCCATGGAAGAGACTAGCGACTAGGATCACCATCAGATCTATTGGTGTCCCAACTAAGTGAAAAACTCAGGCCACAACCTCCAACCAATCCTCAGCCACCTATGGGTCCATCTCGTCTAGGAACCCTGGAGGCCTCTACTGCTAAAACTTTTCCAACACACTCAGTCAGCGTGCATCCTCTTCTGGTGGGGTTGGTGGAAATGACAGCCCATTGGGTATTGGTGTTCATGGTACACCACCTGAAGGTGCAAAGGCTATAAAAGTGCCCTACACTGAGGCCCCATTGACCAGTGTGTCGTCATTGTATACTCTCTCGCGAATCTTGGATGGCTATCTACATAGAAGCATCCTGAAATAATATAGGTTTTCCATGGCCAATAATTTATACCAGGTGAGATGACTCAAAGATATCATAAGAAAAATATTTCAACACACACACTATCGGTGTTTCCGTGCACAGAGTCGGAAATCAGAATTCAGGGTCTTGGTGTATGGATACATTGACTGCCTCATCAACACTGGATTCTACAAAGAGAAAACCAAACTCATAAAACATAAAACTATTTCCACATAGAAAATATCAGAGTCATTGTTCTTTGGAAGAACTGACTCCTATGATACCACATTTTCATGTCTCGTACCTCGGGGCCCATTCCGGGACTACCCCAATCCTACTTTCCATAGGCCAGGGGCTGGCGACTAGCCTCGGAAAGCCATATCCATAAAATGGGGAGGAATTACCATTTAACCCTTACAGACACACAGTCCAAGAATAGAAAAAAAAGAAACCACAAAGTAAACTGTTGTAGTAAATGTGTGATTAATGTAAAGGGGTCGGAATACAAGCCAAACTAAAACATACAAGTACAACTGAAAGGTACATATACAATTGAAATGTGAAAAAATACTATATCATCTACTAAGGATCCTACCAGAAGGGTAGTAACAACTCACGAACAGTATCCCCTATGTCACATCATGCCAAATGGTCCACCTCTGAGCAATGTTCAATCCAAGATCCCTTAACCTCGATCAATGATGTATTTCATCTGCACAAGACACAAAAAGCTTTGGGAATAGCCCATATAGGGGTGAGTATAATGATACTCAGTAGGGACCCCGAGACCCCCGTAGGTCTCCAATTGTTCCACAAAGGAAAAGCCACAAAGCAAGACCCCCATCCCAAGAACAAAGTGATACACATATACTCTACATAGGTATATGACCATACATATACCTAAGTTATCAATATATTCTCATCTCATACATGATGGAAGAATACCACAAATGTAACACCACGAAGGAAGAATTCCCACCCATATAACACCATGATCATTGAAGTACCACACTGGTTACACGATGAAGATAACACCAAGAAGGTAACACCACAGAGGTAGAAGTACCACATAGGTAACACCACAGAGAAAGAAGTTCCAAAAAAGTAACACTATAAAGATAAAACCCCGAAGTTAAAGAGTCAACTTAGACCAGGATAACATAGGTATAGAATTAAATATGATTAGTCATAATATAGATCATCTTATTCTATTAAAAGAATTGTTGCAGACCCATAGAGGATCGATAGGTAATAACCCCCGTTGACCCACACAGGATCTAACCCACAATAGATCGGTATGTGCTCACCCACATAGGATCGTTGGGAATTGACCCACATAGGAACTGAAATATGATGACCCACACAGGGTTCATATATGCTAACCCACATAGGATCGATGTTCTTTCTTCATGTTAGAGCCAGTCGTAGGATTCCTCACACCTGGTTAGCTCGTGTTCCATAGAATACTCCTATCGAGATATCTATAATACCTCGACCACCACTAAGCTCCACAAATGAGTAACCCAAAGGATCTCCATGTTTTAAGGTTTCCAATGCGATAGACGATGCGTCCATCGGATGCCCGATCTATGAGTTATAAACATTTTCATTTTGAGGTCCTAGTAAGATTCGAATTTGATCCAACCCAGCCGTACTTCAACTGTATTTAAAAATAATGTGGAGTATACCAAAAATAATAACTCACTTCAAGGGTCCCAGTGCCATAGACGGTTCATCAAATTAACTCTCAAATTTCATGTAATGGCCCTTTATGAAGAACTGGGCCTGGTGGGGTCCGAGTCTGGTCCGACCTGAATTTGTTCTGGTTGACCCGACCCAATCTAGGTCCGACCTGGTTCAGGTTGACCAAAATCGGTCTGGCTCCGACCCAGCTTGGCTGGGCCATTGCAGGCTCGCACCGCTAGGCCGCGGTCCGGCCCTGCCTGCAAGGGGGCCGCCTGCTGAGCTCGCACGGCCTGGCCCACAGAGGCATGACCCAAGGAGGCGTGGATCGCTGGGCTCACGCAGACCAAACTGTGTAAAGATGAGATGTTGGGATTGTGTGTTTCAGCTGGAGTGGGACCCTCCCTTTTCGATACGGTCGGTGAGACACCTAGGCTTCCCGAACAGCTGAGCAGCTATTCAGTTTCTTCCACAGTGGGGGCGCAACATGGGTGCCGCCTGGTCACTGCAAAACACACTAGAGGCATAGGTTCCTCCACCACTGCGACTTCGAGCTGCAGCCTCCTCCTACAGCGCGCGATAACATTCCCCCCCATACCACCATCCGCTATCGGCTGATATCGGTCGTCGCTGGCCACCGTGTCCCACTTCTCCAGCGACGGGAAACTGCATTCCACCACTTCCTTCACAGTTGATCTTTACCGGCAGTATCCATAACCCACCACGACTCGGCCGTGACCTTCTATGCTGGCAGCGTGCGACGACACATCGCTATCTCCACCACGGCCGGCCTTTTTCGGCCACTTCCATCATCTGGTGTTTCGGGTTCCATCAAACTTGAATAAAAATTCCAGTGAAGAATGCATCAATTCCAACAAAAAGTCAGAGGGTTCATGCCTTGTTCAATTGGCTTTTTCCCTCCATGTTATATTTGTAACATGAGGGAGATAAATAATTAAACAATCTCTTGGAATTTAAACCACAATAAACCCCTACCTCAAGAACGATGGAGAATGCTCGTGATTGAGGAATTGGGTCGGTATTTGATGTTCTGTGGCGCTCGTCACCATTTTCTGGAACAGACTCCGTCCTCCAAGGGTTTTGCATCATGTCACTTTATCATCACATCATAGTTTGGTGAATAAGTTCTGATAACTCTCCCCAAAATCTGTATAAATAGGAGAGGGGGAGGGTGTCTAATGCTTGTGGGATTTATGGGGGTTCATTTATTAGGAACCTTCATAATTGACAACAATGAAGTTATGTTAGATTTGAAAGGTAAATTCATTTAATGGTTTGACACATCACTGGTCCCGTGCTACCTCTTCATCGTTGGAGGTAAATAAATAACAAAAACAATTATTTGATTTATTCTTTTAAAAAAGTCCAAAATATATCTTTTTTCCCAGACCTACTGCGGTCGATGTGAAGCCTCCCATAAGTGAATCATTGCACTACGGATTCAACAGTGCTGTCATATTTTTAATTCGAGGACCGGTTCTAAAGATAGAAAATTAAACTTGTGCGTTTACTAAACAGACTTTCAAAAAAGTTTAGAAATTCATTTTTGGCACACCGGGACTTGGAATCTTGCAACGTCAATTTTTGCAGACTCATAAAAATTCCAAATAATTAAAAAACATTACCTAGAAAATCTGGGTATTTATAAAAACAGGTAATAGTATGGGATCAAATTCATGATATTTATGCATATGGTAGTAATGAAATTTCATATGATGGTCATTGTATATTATAACCCATGATGGATGGTTCCTTGATACTAAAATAGTAGATAATTTTTTTTAATTTTTTTTATTCACAAATGCGATCGACATACATGTAATCTACTAGTTATTGTATCACTGTCATGGCATGGTTGATGTTTACATTTCCCATCACATGTTTTTTTTATTCTTATATATTTTTTTAATGTTTTTTTTAATTGTTTTTTGATATTATTGTTTATCTTATGTATATATGGTCTCCCCATTGTGATTTCATAGACTCTCACTAAGAGATGAAAACCATTGAAACATAGAATGGAATTACTAAGGCCAAGTGATTGTCTAATATTTATTTATAGATCAAGGGGTCTTATCATGGTACAAATTGGTATTGACCTAGCTATCTACAATGTGGTAAATATTATTTTTTTTGTAATTTGGGTTGTGGTGGATAGATGTTTAGGAATGTGTTGAAACATATGATTATGGATTTTTTATATTATTATCCTGCACAAGTGTGGTTTAATTTCAAAGTAACCAGTAAAATAAGGATTATAGGTTTTGGTTCTCATCGTTATAGTTGGGTTACTTGATTTGAATAAATTGTTATTTGATGTTAGTTATTTTTTTCCCAATATTTTATCTCAAAGTGGAATGATATGATTCTCATGAATCATGTTATCCACATTGGACTTGCATGAAGTATTTTTTCATGTAGTTGATTTAAATATTGTTATGTAATGGAAAGGGGTTTTTAAATGAGTTAGTAATAAAATATATAGTTATTTAAAACATAGATTCTTGTTGTAATTCAACTATTTTTGACTAATGATGTTATTCCTAGTGTGATAAATTATATAGATCCTATATAGGTATGGTTTGTGTCATATAATACCAAGGTATGGATATCTAGGACCATGAGGCTTGAAAATATGGTAATTCTATTTAAACGTTAAGTGTATGGGCTACTAATTTATGTTTCCTATTATATCATTAAGTATTTCAGATATTGGAATTGTTATACATACACACACATATATATATATATATTCGGAATAGTTTTTGGTTCTCAGTGCCATTCTATTCATAAGGACTTTGTTGGATCATCATGATGGAAGAGATATGGATACACTGATTCATTTAATATATGATCCACCTGAGAAAAAATAATACTTTGATCGATGAAATGAGTTTATGGTGTATGAAAGTCATCTTAATCGAGTAGTAGAGCTAGTGAAGTAATTAGATTATAATATAAATAAAATATTAGTGAGGTTTATCTTCATTATTAACTATGGATCTTGTGAAGATGAGTCATCCATAAAAAAAATGGAATTAGAGTTCTAGTCATAACAACCTTTTTGTTATATGTATAATTTTGATACCATAGAGTATATTAATAGATATATTTTTTAAATTTTTTTTTGATCAGATCTAGATGAAACTAGAGAAGAGGTTGTAGTTGGTTAGATATATAATCAATAAACTAGAAAACATTTTGTGGGCTGTAAAGTTTAAGGTTTGCATGGATAATTGGATATGGTAAAAGGAAATTTTGGATATGTTCTTCAACCACTTAATCCATGTGATGGTTAGGGTTGATCAAGGATTGGATTTCATGCACCATTTATTAGTAGAGACATTGGTGATTGATTACAAGACATGGTTCATAAATTTTCTATGGTTAGTACTGATTCTGGAGGGAGATATGATATATCATGTGTGGAAATATATATATTTTTTGTGGGATGCTAATTGGGTATAGGTAAATATCATTAAATTGACTGAATTTTCAAATTATGTAACTAAGAACTAATAATTGAGCAACAATTTGTTATTTTAGGTGTACCATGTTAAATAATCGTATTAGGAAAGAATGGTAGTGGATAACTAAGTAGTATGAAGAGGGGAAAAAATCATATGAAATAGGTTAATCATTAAATTTTAGTGGTGATGACACCTTTGAGGGAGTTATTACCAGCTTTATTTTAGTGTGAGAAGATAAGGTATGTTTAGTCCTAGTTTGATTTATCACTGAAGGATATTTGTTCATATTTAATGAATGTTCAATTAAATAGATTCTTCTATATGAATACATTTCCATTTGTGGATTGATTTTTAGGCTTTACTCAAGAATTTGATGTTTTATTGAAAAAAAATATTGATATCTTGTAGCTAGGATATGATAGAACTTGTGGGTTGAGTTAGCCAATGTGATACCAATAATTGGTGGTAGATGGTGAATGTGAGTGAGACTCTACGGTGAGGATGGAACCCTAGTAGTTAGGCTCATTTCTAGGTTCATCCTAGAGATATGATGTATTTGGAGTAGTTAATGGAACTATCAATAGTTATAATTAAGAAATGATCCGGTTTAGTATTGTTTCTTTGGTGAGTACTAGTGTATAATGTTTCTATGTGATAATTTAATAAACAAGGTGTTGGTTGATATATGGGAATTACTTATAATATATGATACCTTTTGGATTTGATGGTATCACATATAATTTTGGAATTTGGTAATAATTTTAATGATTGTTGGAATGGGTAAGATGTGGAATGATGATGTATAATTGTTCGAAAATGTATGCCATAAGATGATTTATTTGATTTATACTATCTCTATATAATGTATTATTCTTAAAAGATATTGGTTAGGTGATTCTTATAGCGGGGATTACCCATAGAAAAAATATATTTGTTTGAGTTATGTAACTCAAATAACTAGAAATGAGATAGGTGTGCTCAAAATAATATGGTTTTTGTCAATATGAGTTGAATGATATTTTTTTATTTGGTAACTATTGGTAAGTCGAAAGTCCAATATATCTAAGCGATGATATATCTTATATTGGGGATGTTATAATTAATTGGATATTTGTGAGTGTTGATTCTAGTATTTTCTAGGGTTTTTCATATAAATTTTGACCTTATAGAGGTGTCATGGGTGTTCTTGTTGGATGGGGATTGAGTTTTAGGTGTTTATTATTGTCTAAGGGGAGTAATTTTTGTTTTTCATGGTGAATTATAGTAGCATTATTTTATGGTAGAATATTATTTGTATCTTGGAATGGATAGAATGAAATAAATATTTATTTTAAGGATTATTTGATGTTTCAATAGATTTCTAAAAAAAAATTATTGTTCCATATGTATGGTTACACTATTTCATGCATTATAGTTTCTTTGGGATAATAAATGTGGTTTGTATAAAAAATTTGGTTTATAAGGTGTTATATTTTACCTGGTTTGGGAATTCATCCTTTAGTTGGAGTGTAAGGTTCTCCATATATGTTTCTTGTGTTACATAATGAAGTTAAATTATTTTATGTATTACAAACCCATGCAATTAAATGGGTTGATTTATGAAAATAAAGAGACATATAGGGTTCATTTAATGTAAGGGTTACCTTATTACATAAATAAATACATTTTGGAGTATGTCACCCTTTGATACAAATGTATGACTATTCATAAGTGTTACTAATTATGGTATCCAATTTGGATATGTATTTACATTCTCAGTGATATGTAATGGTCATAATTTGGGAAATGTAGGGGTTCTATAAAGACTATGACTAAAAAAATACCTAATCACCCAATAAAATGTTAAGGATAATCTGGGCTATGAAATGGTTATTTGTAGAATTTTAGAGGTGATATATATAGGGGACTATGTGTAAAGGGTTATTATATTGTTTATAGAATTATTATTGTTTTGGAAGACACTCTGATACAAATAGGTTGATATAGATGATATTTTAGGTTTAATAATTATTATAAACATCATATTGTATGTGATGTGAAGGTTAATAAGTAAGGTTTGGTTCATCCTATTTGAAATGGTTGATCATAGATACAAAAAATCGTAAAATGTTATATGGACCAGTCACTAGGGGAACATAAATATTGCTCCACAAGTGAGAGTTTAAGAGTTTTCCATAATTTTGGGTTTGATGGTTATTTTCTAAAATATTCTAAAATAAATAGTTCATTAAAAATTTAAGCGTGAGGAGTTTTCCAGGATTTTTTCAAAGATAATTAAATTTATTAGTGAATATAAATACTTAGATATGGAATTTCAACTAAAATGAAGTGTTTATGACAAAATATTTTTTACGTACTTATTTTTTCCTACTTGAAGGATCTTGGATGAGTGTTTACAATTCCTGATGCCTTATATTATAAGGAGTTGTCATGAGTAAGGCTAGCTATCATTAGGTGATAATATCTAGATTCTCTTACCGTATATTTTTATTATATAAATTGACAAATAAATTATATATATTTTTTTCCAATAACACAATTTTATCATATCATTGATAGATTAACTAGACTTTATCTATGAGTAGAGTAATGAAAAATAAATTTTTTTTGGGGGTATGTATTTCCTTGTTTATATATATTTCTAATCATCATTGGATAATCGATTGTTGTTAAGTTCATGTGTTTGACTAGGAATGGAACCACATGAGATTTTTATTCAATATAAGGGATTCATGGGGGTATTATCTTGTTCAAAATTCATAGGTGTTCACTTTTATGATTTTTCATGGATGGGTTAGTGTTTTTAGAATGTGGTGGGTGAAACCATTAAAATATAGGGTGTTATTGATCACTTTAAAAGGAGTGGTTTGGGATTCTATTATAATGTGTATGTCGTGGACCATTGAATTAGGTGGTAATATAATTTCACTAATTTTTCTTTATAGGATTTTATTTTTCCTTATCACTGTAGTTGATAGTGTTTCATGTTTCAAGTACACAAAGGAACCATGAGGTTGTTTTAAGAAATGGTTTCTTTGTGACACCATTTGATGATGAGCATCATTTTATTTATGATTCTTAGGTCTATTAATGTGGAGGGGGATGCACATAATATTTTCCATTAGAAATTGGTTTTTATTGGTAACACTAAATGGTGTGATGATTCTCATAACCTATGTTCGATATCTCTAAGTAGATGTTTCAATATTGGAAATGGATTAGTATTTTTGGCCATGGGTTTCATTTATCTCTTATATCAGTTATTGGTAATGGGATTAGAGGGAAAACCTTTGTTTTTGTTGTGGTCATTAATTTTTGAAGTCATTGCTAACATAAAATGGTTTATATTATTATCATTGGATTATGATTCCATGTTTTATGTAGTTTTTTATGGTCACGGTTATTCCTAATATAAAAAACAATGGATTAATTTATCTACATTAACACTAGTCAATGTAGATAAAGGCACACTTTGGTATAGTTGATCCTAGGTAGAGAAGGTTGGATGGAGTTAATTAGTTTCTATTTTTTTAATTTTTTTATAATAATATATTTAATAATATTATCTAATGAATCCATCAGTGGTGGACTACTAATTTTATACTCACAAAAAGAATAAGACATTTCGGACATGTACTAATTTTTTGTTTTATTGACCATACATGATTATGATACCTATTTTAGCATCCAAATGTGATGATTAGAGAACAAATGATTCTTAGTCTAGATGTTTTTTATTGTGAATATAGTCACCTCGTTTATCAGTGCATGAATGACTATAGATTTTGGTTACTTTAGTGCATATACATATGTGACCACCCAATGGGAAAATGTTTTGATTTTATTTAAACTAACAGTACTAGGTATATGATTATGTTTACTATTTTTTTATGTTTAAATAAGTATATTATTTTTATATTTTACTTATTATATTGTTTTTTGATATTTTTATTTATCTTATGATGGTATAGTCTTTCAACTATCAATATATAGAGCCTCATTCCAAAAGTTGAGAAGTGTTTATATCTAATTTGAATATTAAAATTATTATAATAAATAAAAATAGACCAATATATTTATAATTTTTATATTTTAACAATACAACCCAATTTAAAATATTATTTACAATTATTTATGTGATTTGGGGTTTTTAACTAAAGTACATTATTTTTCACTATTCATCAACAAATAATGGTTCTTGAAAAAATACGAAAAATTTACCATAATATAGTTTTTACATTATTAATTCAAAAATGATGATTGTTTTTAATAATAAAATTCTTAAAAGATTCAAATTTTTGTTTTAAAATAGGTTATCCATTAAAAGGATGTAAAACAATGCCTTGTGTGTAACACAATCTAACTTAGTGTTGCTTATATTGTAAAGTAATATATGTGTAGTGTGTATTGGAAGATCAAATTGGTTATAAATATAAAAACATACAAACATATTTCTATTTTATTTATATAAATAATATACTATATAAAGTGTTTTGTGAAATGAAATATATTACAAATATTTATTTAATTTGATTTTTTTACTAAATCCTCTAGAGTTACATTCTACCACCTTAAAAATAATTTCACCCTAAAAATTATTTTGGTTTATCAATTGTTTCGTATATGAGATTTTCTTTCATAAAATCCAACAATTTATAAATTAACATTACAAAATCCTTTAAATAAGAAATGTGAAACTATAACAGGTACCCAAACTAGCTTATAACTGGATTACCACCTAAAATAACATAAGAGGGAAGCCAAAAAATGGAAATGAAAGAGAAATATAACCCTGAATTTCTAATGGAGAGTGATAGAGAACAAGGCCGGGAGAATGGTAACAATAACGTACATAAATCTCTGATAACCAAAGGGAGTATTTGATTCATCATAAATGATGGTACTAGGATAACATTTTCTTTTTCAAGATCCTACTTCCTAAAGTTAAATATTTTTCATGATAATATTTAATTGTATTATTTTAGGACAACCTCACCTATTGTTGTGCCTCGATCAACTTCCACTCCATTTCTAAATCCATGAAATTTGGGTGATTTTATAATTCTTGAAGCATTAAAGCATCGTGAGATCCATGATAAATCATCCCATATTTCTTCATCGAACATCAACACTAATTGGTTAGAACATGTTTTCTAATATACATGATTCCTTGTGTGGTCAGATTATACATTAATATCACAAATTTCATCCAAATTTAACTTAACATTTCCATAATTAGTTAACCTTATATCCCTTATAAAATATGAAAATATAAAACTTTTTAAATATGTTCAAGAAATCATCTTAACACTGATATTATATATATAAAAATGTATCTCATGGTTGTGACATTCCAAACTTGTTAATGCGATTATGGGAAATTCTCTTAGAAAATGGTAATAACCTAAATTACAATAAATCCTTTTGGAAAATATGTGTGCGTTCTTATTCAATAGATTGCAGGATATATTCAATAAATTCACTAACTTGGAAACATCATCCAAGATAATATGAATTACTTATCAACAAATCCTTAATTAGATTCAAGTTAATAAGTACAGTCCAATTTATTTATTCATATCCCATATATATTTATCCAATAAATAATATCTTAACATAAATAAAATATCTAGGGTTATCTTCCCTTAGTCAAAATATAAAATTGTCATTAAATCGCTTTTCTAGTCCATAAGAAACATTCAATATAATATTTTAAATCCTTAAGAAAAAATATAAATTGGACAATCGTTGTTTATTTCACCATTCAGATAAAATAATTCCTGAATCCAAATACATTAAATCATCATTGATTTCACTTCATTAATAATCCATAAGAAGGTACCCTCATCCATTTACATAAAATTTTTCTCCTTTCACATTTCATCTATAGTCTCATCATCTGTAACAATATAACCATTACTCACACCACCTTGTTAATACTCTTAAGAAAATTTTATCTTTAGAAATTAAGTTGCATAATGATCTTTCAACCCACACATAAAACACTTATCCTTTAATGATGACATAGGTAGAACAATATTCTCATCCATTTTGATAACCAAACTCTTTATTTTTTCCTTATAGTCACTCTCTTTGTGTCTTTAATTTCCCTAGTCAAAAAAACATCTTGTTCCTCTAAGACTTTCACTACTGTGATTATTTCCACATTATTAACAAAAAGGAATGCTAATCATAATTCCTCCATGGTCACTTTTACTCTAACTATAAACAGACTATTTCATTCTTTTCATTCGTATGTCTGATAGTTTGTTAAGTAACATGATTTCAACAATATTTTATGAAAACATATTAGGATTTATCACAACTTCATTCACTCTATTTATCAATCCACTTTACTACTCATTAGAAAATCTTCAATCACATTAATTTTTAATCATGTTCCTTCTTGTTTTATCCATTTAATAAAACGAGAATCATTGTGTGTGTATTACTTATCATTACAGAAAACCACATAACCATGAAAATAATTACTTTAGATGTATGAATCATGACGCCTTTCTTATTTTATGACACCAAAGGATAATCCTACACTATTAAAAACCAACTTATATTTAAATCCATTATTATGGTTTATGAAATGTTTGTTAATTCCCAATGTATATCCCATGGGATTGTCAAACTAGGTGTGAAAAAATCCCTGTTTTGATGTACTAGATTACCCTGATTCAGGCTTAGAAATTTTTTTTGGAGTTGTTACATCTCTGCTAGATCCAAATCCACTGGAAGTATCCATTAACAGATTCATTTATATGAAATCACTCACTCTATTCAATACCAAAATTCCAGGGAATTTTCCTATAATTTTCATAGTCTTTATACTTATCCTTATACATTTAATTAGGGTTATATCTACTGTCTTATCTTCCTAGATTCTAGAGGATAACTAAATCTTTTCTCTGATACAAAATAAATATTCCCTCAATTTTTATAGATTAATGTTACATCGATTTTGTGGATTACTGAAAATATTAAATAAAAAATGAAATAAGACAATACGTGTTTAGATCCTTTGAAAACATGGAATCATAAACATTCCTACATAAATGAGCAATATTATCTCCCACTGTGTTCTTATTGACTAGAACCTTTCTTGGACACATCAAACATAATACATATATTCATATAATTGGGAAGGAACATAAAAATCGGGTGAGATAATGTGCTAAGTAAGGGTAAATAAGGGAGACATTTAAGAAAAAAAGGACCATAGGGTTATAAGAATGTGATCATGAAAATATAAGATCATACCTTGCAGATCAGAGATCATAAATTCAATCCTGACATAAATATTAGAAATTCATAAGACATTAATCAAGGGAAATAAAAAACATAGGCCATAAAATCATAAGAAAAGAATAATACATGGAATATTGGCAGACACATAATAATATATAATTATTTCCATAATAGTTAGGCATAAATTCCAAGGAAATCTTAGTATAAATTTCTTTTTACTGAACTGGGTTAATAAACCATTCTAACCATGTACTACTATACCAATTTATCTCATCATTCCAAACCTATGATATTGAGCCAAATTGTTTTCATTTTTCAGCCCTATAATACTAAATCGAGTTCATTTCATGTTTCATCCCTACAATACAAAATATAGTACATTTGACATTCCATCCATGTCTATATCATGAGATATAAATCATTACCCAATACATTGAAAGGATATATAGGTACCAACCATATCATAATTAAATCATACATACTTGTGCCACAAAATCATAAACAATCATACCATACACCATGAAATGAAATGGGTATCATAAACATCTAATCATATATTAACCAATGTAAAAATACATTTTTCATAATCATATCATGAATTCATAACATGGGAAAGGAAGCCGGATTCCAAATCTTATAACCCATGGAAGAGAAACAGGTTTCATAAGCATCATTCCATTAAAACATAAACCATTCAATAAATAATGTTTATGGAACATTTGGATCATTTACTACAAGGGCATGAGTATCATAAATAGATGTCATATTAGATGTAAAATAACTTGGATTGATATTTTGAAAAAATTTCATTAAGAAAATATAATTTATACTTTAAAATTATACATAAAACCTAAACACCTTTTAAAAAGTATTTTCATGAAAATAAACATTAAATATTATATAAACATTTTAAAAACTTTTGGGAACCTTTTTCATCTAAACCATAGAGTGAGATCTTGAAAGCATTTTGAAATATGTTTCTTTGAAAAAACTATGAAAACATATAAACAAGTCTTGAAATTATTTGTCAAATCATTTTCCTTGTAAACTTATAAAAGAATATTGAAAACATTTAAAAAACAATTTTACTTGAAAACATATAAAAGAAGATTGAATACATTTTCCAAAAAAAATCTTTGAAAACATATAATAGAAAATTTTAAAAAAGAATTCAAACAATTTTAATCAATCATTATAAAAGGATATTGAAAATTTTTTAAAAACCATTTTCACATGAAAACTTATAAATAAAGTTAGAAAACATTTTGAAAACCATTTTCCTTAAAAACATATAGAAGAATCTTAAACACCATATGAAATAAACATTTCCTAAAAAATACATTACAAAAATATATAGAAATAATGAAATCATTTTTAAAACCATTTCTATGAAACATATTTTTAGAAACATTTTCTTAAAAATTAACCTTTTAAACATGAAAACAAAGCTCCATAGAAATGATAGTGGGTTAATTCATTCAAGTCATATGATTTAAGAATAACATTTATTTTTCACAATAAAAGGTTAGAAAAATTACTTGTTCATAAATTGATTAGATGATAACTTTAAAAACATTTGTAAAGAGAAAAAATAGTAAAAATTTCTTTTAAAGATCATAGGATAATATTATAGAATTATTGGAACCCATTTTTAGAAAAAAATGGATTTTAAGGAACACATATTTTTAACCAAAGAGTGGGTAAAGTCAAACATTCTTAAAAACACATTCAGAACTATCTAATGTACAAAAGAGTAGAGAAATGGTACTAATACATGAATATTTTGTCAATAACCAGAAGAAATGAAAATTCATGAATGTTTCTGAGAGATGGATTATAATATTTAATAAAATGAATAATAATCATAAATTATCATGAAATACGATGAGATTGTTTTAATAAACTCTTACCACTTGGTAACTTTGATTCGAATTCCATGCATATGAAAAATAAAATAAAATGAAGCTAAAAATATCGTGAAAACATAGAGATTCATGAAATAACATTTATAAGGATTTATATACACCTAATGGAAAATATATGTGTATAGCATCACATATGTCTCAATGATAGAAAAATTAGAGAAAAATAGTTAACATATTTGATGAATTTTGAAACAAAAATACCAAAAAATAAATATCATAGAACGGGTAAATAAATCCCAAGATATAAATATAATTGGAAGTATACATACCACACAAAAGGAATGTGTGGTGAATAAAACATGTATCTCACAGAAAAAAAAGTCATATAAAATTACCTTACCTTGTATCTTGACTCTCATTGTACTCATAAAAACCACCTTCATAATAAATATATTTTCATTATACATCTTTCATAGGACCATGTTAATATATATAATACCTTCTATTTTTTTATTATGACTTTTTCTTACCTACTTGTTAATAACTCTATGTTATGTTTTTACTTCTGGTAATATCCACTTTGTTCTTCACATGGGTCTTAATTTGTTATATATTTAGTCCTTATATCATGATTTATAGAATTTAAAAATTGACAAAAATATAATTTATGTTTACTATATGTGTATTATAAGAATCTATATTATGTAGAATCATGAAATGGAATTCACCGATCATGGAGACGATAGGTCGTATGTATGCATTAACATTGTTTCCATTTAATAGTCATATTGAATGAAAGATGGTACATGAAATATATGTATATATATGTGTGTGTGTTTGTTTATAAATAATTATTATATTATAATTATTATATCATATAATTTCACTAAACATATCCTCAATACATTTTATGTATTGTGTGAACAAATCACATTGATTGAAGGGGCGCTAGTCCACACATCCTCAAAAAAACATTATCATATATAAAAAAGACAGAAAGCATAAAGGTATTCTTTAAATAAAAATTAAAGAATAATAAATTCATTTTAAATACAATTTTTATCATATTTAAATATATTTTCTATCATAATTTCCACCATGATAGGTGGAAAAGTAAAAATGAACGATCGTTATTTGGTAGGCGGTAGTTTGTCATACAAATAAATATTATATTTTTACCCATTAGATAGAAGTGTGTATATGTTTAGGTAAAAACCATATATTTAAAACATAAAATTATATTTAGGATACATTTTTTATATACTGTTATATAATAATAATAGTTTAGGGAGTAAATAATGGAAATAAAAGAAAGGAGGATGAGGGAGGGTGTTACCTTTTAATCTGGTAACTCCTTTTGGTTTTCCAAAAAGGAATTACATGGAAAAATTTATTCCTAAAGGGGGTTTCAGGGGGGAATTAAGGGGTTTTTAAGTCTATATGGAAGATATTTTTCCTAAAAAAGTTGTTTGACAGGTGTTACGAAGTGGGAGAATGCTTTCCTTTTTATAGTGGAAGGGGAGTGGCACTCTTCTACATACCAAAAGGAATTCATTAATGGTGTGTATAACATACTTAATGTGTCTCCAAAATGAGAAAAAAATTGTAAAAATATAATCATGGTTTATAAATTCCTCTACCATAGAAAAATATTTGCATTTCAATCATTTGGTTCCTGAACTTCTTTGTTTCCCCAATTTTTTCATTTTGGTTTTTATTAAAGACACTAGTTTTCTATCATATGTAGTTTGACCTTAAAGACAGTATTAAAGATAGATATTTATGAAAATATAGACCCACATAATTATAAATATTTTACATATTTTAAAAATTTTAAATCACATATTTTTTTTCTAATTAATTTTAAAACAAGCGCGTGTGACGCGCAATAACACAACATAAAACCACACCGTGCTAAAAATGATTTTGCAATCTATGGGGAAATATTTTAATTATAAAAGATAAATTGGTCCACTAATATAAAATATTTAATATTTATTAAAACTTACAAAACACTTAAAATAATATAGGGTTTTAATTCATTTTAAAACATTTAATAAAAATCATTTATTGTAAAATAACATTATTTCCAATTTTGACATTATTTATTTATTTTTAATATTAAAATATCAAAATAAAATTTGAATTAAAATAAAATAAGTTATTAGATTTTTAACATCATATATAAATTCAAAAAAATAATTATATAAAAAATTTCAATCAATTTAATTTACTTTTTATATTTGTAGTGTCATTGGTTTTAGTTAATTATTAACAAAATAATCACTACATTGGCATTTTTTATGAATTTTAAGTATCTAAGTCGTGTATCAAAATTAATGATAAATTATTATGATAATAATATCAAATTTATTTTTCAAAAGTATATGTATATCCTAAAATATTATTTTTATAAATATCGTATTTTTTTATAAATGACAAATGTTAGGAATTTTCCCATTTTGTCTTTTTCCTTATTTGGCCTTTTAAATAGGGAAATAATATATGTTAAAATCACAATAAAAAATAAAATTAGAACCAATATGGGATATGGATGAATTATTGCCATTAAATTTCTTTTTTACAAGTTTCCAGTTCATTTTTTTCTTTAATATTATGTTTTAGTTCCTTATTAATCTTAATTTTACATTAATCACTCTAATTAATTTTAATAACTATAACTAACATTTTTTATAATAAATTAATATGATATTTTTATACCCTCAATATTATTCTAATTCAATCCATGTATGTTCATTATTCAAAATTCAAATCATTTAAGTGGAAAAATTAAGTAACACAAATCCCGTTTATGTGGCGAGAAAGCAGGTTTTTAAAGTAATAATTTTTCAAAAGTTAAAAAACTATTTATATATAATTTTATTATAAAAATGATTCCAATGAAAAAAATGGATTAATATATTTATGATTGATCTATCTTTAATATATAAACCAATTTAAAATATAATTTATAACTATTTAAGTGAAGGGGTGATTTTTATCTAAAATATAGCATTTTTTACTATTCATCAAAAAAAGATGTTTCTTAGAAAAATATGCAAAATTCATATTAGGATAATTTTGAAATAATGATTTAAAATATTATTTTATTTTTAAAAAAAATTCATTAAATCGTAAAATTACGTTTTATTAAAGGTTCATTATTAAAAGGAGGTAAAACATGGTCATGTGTGTAACGTAAGCTAACTCAGTGTGGTTTGTACCACATACTAATCTAAGTATTGTATATAGATAAAGATAAAACTATTTTGAAATATAAAACCTGAAAAAAATATTTATATTGTATTTATATAATGAATATATTGTATTAAGTGTTGTGTGAAATTAAATATTTCTGAAAGATTAATTTAATTTAAAAAATATTCACAAAATATCATGGTGTTACAATTTCTATCCCATAAAATGACATCATCTAGATATAAGATCTATATTTAAAAATAATTTCCTTTCACAAATAGGTTCTCATAATAGTGGATTATTTATTTTACTATTCAATGTAACAAATATCCTTAGGTCAATATCATATAAATTTCACAAAGAAAAACAATCAACTTTTGATAAGATAAAAATTAATATTGAAAATTATGAATATTCGTTATCATAGAGTAGTTGTGGGATTTTTGGAAAAAAATCCAATAGAATCTCACTTTCAATGGATCCAACTGCTAACAACTTAACTAGTTTTCATTATATGATAAACAATCTTCTAGTAAGATATGGTTATGGTAATTTATCCCACCAAACTAAACATGGTTTTTTTCTTACTAGGACCTCATCTCTTTGACAAATTCCATCATTATAGAACATAAAATATTATGTTTCTTTTATCCTCCTCCATTCATGAAAAATTGGATAACACCACTCTAAAAAAATCTTCATGTTATGATTGAATTTTTATTATCTTTGTAAAAATTCAAAATCAGGAAAAAAATCATTGTTAAAATTTCTTCTTAAGATTCATTAGAAACCAAATGTACTTACTAGAATATCTGCTACTAGATAGAGTATGATTTACTATTTTCATATAATATTAACATAACATTAATTCATGTTAAAACAAATCCATATAAGTCTATTAGTATATTCCCTGAAAAATAGTATTCATATTTCACTAATTAAGAGAAACATGTCCAATTTTTCTTCCTCAAGAACATTCTCATAGATCTGACTAATAACCATTGCAGTGCTCCCAGTCTCATTTGGTATTATCATTCTATTCATTTTTTATAACAAAGATCCGTCCTAGGTACATGTCATGGCATGAAAGGAATAATTCTAATGTAGTATTTTGTATATATAGTCTAAACATCACAATAATACTATATAAAATTGAAATTATTAGAGTTTATTATTCTTTAATATATTTTTCCATACCATGTAAATTGTTTGTTATGACTTAGATAAATAAAAACATTAATAAATTTAGTATACCATGTTCCCCAGAACATGCATTTCTACATAAATCCTTTTTTGGATAATTTATTTATTGTTATGTAACCATAAAAATAACCATATGCATTCTGTATGTTATCAAACATACCATTCTTATAAATATATATTTTTCTATCAAAACTCATATAGGAACCCTAAAAAAATTTCCATTCTAATGAATATTCAATGATCATTGTACTTATTTCGACCCATAATGGATCCTTAAAACATTAAGTCCATATTTAATTTATTTGAGGTCCCCATACTTTTTATTACATCATATTTACATATTCCATAATGTTACAATAAAGGTTTGTTTCCCATATTTCTAATGTCTAACATAATCTTCATATGATCTATGACAAGTATAGTTCAAAATGTTTTATGTATTATGTCTTAGTATAATATGTTTAGGCTTATCAATACCTTTATTTTACCATCCATGTATTTTATCTATTGAATACCCACCAATGAAATTATATCAACAACCAAAATAATGGATTTTTTTTCATAAAATCCATCATTGAATTCAAATGAATATTTAAATTATAGATACTTCCAATTTAATTCCCTCTATGGGATTTACTATTTTTGATAAAGAATTTATCACCCACTGAGATGAACATAAAACCACCCCTATAGTTTTAACAACCCTACATAGTATGCACCTATGGAAAATCCCACCCAGTAAAACTTATGGAGCTAATGTTATTATACCAACTTGTGCATTTGAATCAAAGATTCTATTTAAGTAATTCGTTCACCCAATATATCAAAAATTGATGTACTTACCCTATAGAAATAAAATTGGTATAATTAATAATGGTTCTCTCGTGTGAATTTTAATATCCTTTGTGGTAATATGATAATTAATTGAGGTTCACCTTGTTTTTGGATGATATACATTTAAATATTTCACCATATTCACAAATGCATCCCATCAAAACACCTAATTATGTTAAAAATGTATTTCCATTATATATTAACATTAAATTACATATATTAATAAATATGTCGGGAATATGGTCTGTAGATATGATATTATTTGCAAAACATATCTAGAAAATAATCATAAAAAATGAAATATTAATATCATACTCCTCACTAATACTTCCTTTTACATATATGTGAATAAGGTTATGTGAGTTTAGTAGTACCCTCACTCTAATTAAAATATAAATTAATTCATGGTTAATATATTCTATGACATACCTCCTCATGGGATCCTATATCCTTTAAAAATTAAATTCTTTACCTTTCTGATCATTACTAAAACTTCATAAAGGGTTATTATGGTATACATGGATTTACCTCAAGTTTATCCTTGGAATATCACCCACTATATAGTTAAACTGACTACATAATCTTTTTTTCCTCTCTTTATATCTCAATGGTTCATATTCTCTAATAAATCTATGATATATAGAAAAGTTTTTTAACTCCGTCGAATATGAAAATCATAATAGGTATAAAAATACTTATTTATGGATTTACATTCTATGAATTCTCTCTCCACAACTAGTATATATATTATAATTATGTTCATCATTTAATTATGATGTTGAAAATTTATGATTCTAGATTTATTAAAGAATTTATTGTGTTTAGTTCAGAATAAAAAGATTAATTTCCAAGGAAATAATGTCTCATTATGTTAAATATAATACTTAGAATACTTTTTTTAACACATAACAAAAATAATTATTCAAAAAGAATCAATCCACATGGAAATAAGAAGTCATTCTTCTTCCATTGTTGACATATAAATCACCCTTTCTCGACTACTAGATTAAACACCTTACTTCATGTAATATTTTTTATTATCATTGAAGATATATGAGTCACCCCTTCCTAACAGCTATTAGAACACAAAATTATTCTTTGATTATCATATTAGAATACAAATATTTTAAATAAAAAATTATTTATATAAAAAAATTACATAATATGGAGAGTATATTATGAAATTTTGTTGTAACGTCCCTGACTTGAAGGCCACTAAATTGGTTCCCCAAGTCGGTTCCCCACATGACCAAAAGCACACCTCCCCATATTCTAGAGGATTCTGATTAGAATCAAGGGTCTAATAGGATACATGGGGAGACTATACCCTCTTTAAAAGCGTAAGATATAGAATAAAACAATTTAAACAGAGGATACAGTAGGCAAAAATCAATAACATTCATAATAAATCCACTACCAAACTTGTTACAAACCATATCCAATAGTCAACATGTCATGCCCTACTATATTGTCATGTAAAAAACATAACAGAAAGATAGTTAGTAAAATCCCTAAATGGTCCTGGATCCAAGTCTCGGACCTCATCCATGCACATACTGAACCCGGCTCACTTCCTATGCATGGAGCCCATTCCCTTTTCTTAAACTATAACCATGAAATATGATTGGGCACCTGATGGTGGCTCGAGTAGGGTGTGAGTATAACTCACTAGGCCACCACCAACAGTGTCAACAAAATATCAAGTAAATGTAGATAGTTGAAGGAAGTCGTAAATAATGGAATGTAAAGGTAAATAATTCAATAAGGCATTATAGACTATGTTTCTTTAAAATTATACTACTATTGAATGAAAGTTCACTACTTAGGCATCCCATGGTTTAATCTACATCTTTCATGTGTTCAGTTGATTTGGAATGTTCAATGTTCTCAAGCATATGAGAATAAAATCAAATCTTATCCCACTAGTTATCAGTTTATAATAACCTCATTTTCCTCACCTTGAATCCTCAGTCTTGGTGAAATGTAACCGTTGTGGGAATTGAACTCTGTCCCCTTCTCTAACCCATGCATTTACACGTTGAGATGGATCCTCTGTCCAACTCAACCTCTGGGCATATAACCTGAAGTTTATAGCCCACTCTACCAAGCCATGTGTACATTCTTATTTATCATTCACTAGAATTATGCACATCACAACAAGCATAGCCAATATAATTTTCATCATCACAAAAATATTAATAGAAGGTAAATTAACATTATTCCTCAATCCATTAGCACATTAATCATTTATATCACTTTTCCCATTATCCCAATTTCCAATTTCCCATTCTTATCTCACTAAGAATAATAAAGTTTAAACCTAATTCCTTATCATATTCCCGTTGATCCCATTTAACCTATTTATATGTCAACTAAACTATCGCTTAGCCTTTAACCACACTAGACACAACTAGAAACAATCTATTATAACCCATTACATATCTAATTAAGCTACTTGCTAAGTCTCTACATCATTGTGAATCATTTCCACACCTTACATTTCTGTTAGCCCAATTAGGAGGTCCAACACACCCCGTGGGTGGACCTAATTTGGTCAAGTCATCCTCCTTTCATCCCAAGTAGATAAATACAGGTTCAATTAATCATTTAGACACCCAATACATCATATCTTGTTAATTTCATCAAGAACACATAAATAAGGGAAACAAGAATGAAACCCAAGATGCACAAATCTGTGAATAAACTGTGGGATATAACATTTAGACCACCTACTTTGAATAATTTAAATAATGGACACCTAATTGAGCCCTTAGATCCTAATTCAATATAATTTTGAATCCTCAACCTAATACACACTGGGAAGAAAGACATTTAGAGCATTGAAAGGAGATGGTGAAAAGGAGTTAACCCTAACCCCAAAAGAGGGACAAGGAGGATATTAGACATAATTGGATCATCAATCTGAAACTAACAAAATTACAATAGCCTAGGATTTAAGGATAATAAACTCTTGGAAGATCATGGAATCTTGGATCATTATTAGGGTTGAAGGAGGAGGAAGGGTGAGAAATGATGAGTTCGAACTTAAAATCATGTAATGGCATTTTTTAAAATTTCTCATAGATATTAGGCCACACAGTTAACCCGCATGGCTTACCTGGAATTTTTTTTAAACCGCGTGAAAACCATGAAGATGATACTATCAAGAATCGACCCCTCATACGGTTACCTGGTATTTATGTGTGGTTTTCACTAACCATGTGAAAACCAAGAAACATGACTAGAAACCCCCTTTTCATCCTATTTCATGTTTCAAACCCCCGTAACACCCCTATGTGTCCACATTAACATGGGAAACACTTATTTATCCAAAATAAAAAACATAAACTGAAATGTAAACAAAAATATACCTTACTGGAGATCTGTGATCTTAAATCGTCCCAACCTTTTGATGACTCTTCCTTGAGCCGATCCTTCCCAGCATCATTAGGTTCCCAAGAAAACGAGATTGTGCCACTAGGCCTACATATCTGATTCCTACTCCCAAGTATCCTCCTGAACATTTCCATGCTGCCATAGAACATGAACCAAAGGTACCACCATTCCCCACAATAACTTCTTACTATGATCCACAATACAAATCTGATTCTTCTAAAAGGACTCATCAACCTCATGCTCGATGTCATCAACGAAGATCACCTGAAACGGATTGGGGTGGTATTAGTGGATCATTGATACAATGAAAACATCATGAACCCCACTATAACACTATAGAAGAGACAATCGTTAAGACACTAGTCTGATCCTCTCCACAATGTCAAATGGCCACACATACCTAGGTACCATCATACCCTACTTTGGAATTCGACATGACCCAACATTGGAGACACCCGAAGAAACCCATTATCACCCACCATGAACTGAAGAGGTCAACAATACCGAAACTCAAATGACTTATGTCTATTCTGATCCATTTCCATACACTTATGAATCAATAAAACCTTTTTCAACGTCTCCAACCCCAAACATGATCCTATCATCTTAGACTCCCCATTATCTAACCAACATAGTAGAGATCTACATGGTCTCCCAACAGAGTTCCTCAAATGGAGTGATATGAATTGTAGCCAAAAAACCATTTTTTAGGAAAAATCAATAAGTGACGAGTTCCTTTCCCACGAACCCTGAATTTTAGAACACATTCTCTCAACATATCTTCTAATACCTTAATTATATGCTATGACTACTGATCAGTCTGTGTGTGGTCAGCCATAATAAAAAAATACCTGGGTACCAAATTCTTTCTTTAGTCCCTTCCAGAAGCATGAGGTGAAACATAGATCTTGATATAAAACTATATTTCTCAGCACACAATGCAACCATACTAGTTCTTGAACATACAATTCTCTAAACTGGTCAACTATATAGATTTCATGGATCGGTATGAATTAATCCAATTTGGTTATACAATCTACAACCCCCAAATTGCATCATTCTTTCAAGATATCCTTATAAGACCCAATAATAATTCCAATTTTAATTCATTCAAATTCCACTATTAAATAGGTAACGGCTGCAATAACACACTTGGACGCTGATGTTTAGCCCTGACCTACTTACAAGTAAGGCATCATGGCACAAAACTTGCAACTTCTTTCACCATTCCTAGACATAAAAATTACAAATGAAGAATAAAATACATCTTAGTCAATCCAAGATGCACTTCCCATTTTGACGCATGAAACTCACACATCAACTCCTCATGTACATCATCCACCACCACAACACAACCATGAACATAAGAAACTCTATATGCATCGAAAGTCCAACCAAAAGGTGAATCCCCACATTTAATATTTTCTTTCATAGCTGTACACTCCAGATATAGTAGCTGAATCTCTTTAACTTGGATCAAAAGGTTGGATTCAACTCCTACAGTCAAAAGTTTCATCTTCACGTGCCTATCTTATACCTCAAAATGCTTCACATCAAAAATGGCCATCATCTTCCACTCTGAATAGGAATCATGAACCACCTGATTCTAAGTCTTCCATATCAGAAAATCAAGAAACTATTATCTTTCCCTAGTGTGTATGCCAACTCAAAATTGAAGGATTGTAGGTACTTGACCCACCTTCACTATTTAAGATTAAAATACCCATAAGAGAATATGTACTTGAGACTTTTATGTTAGGTGAACACTGTGAAAGGATCTCTAAAAAATGAATTCCTCTATCACATTAATGGGTGAAACATAACAACTAGCTCCAGGTCATGTGTAGGAAAATTCCTTTCATGTGGCTAGAACTTTCATGACCCATAATCTAAAAATATAATTGTGCATCAACACTGCCCCATGTACAACACCGGATGCATCATAGAACAAGGTGTTCGTCTTACCTAGTTCGGGTAAGATCAAAATCAGTGTGGTATTCAATCTCTTCTTCAACTCCAGAAAAGAATTCTCACAATCCTATTACCAATAAAAATTTCCCCTTCTTGGTTAGGCAAGTGATAGTTGATTCCAAACAATATAAATATCTAACAAACCATTGGTAATATGATTCCAAACACAAAAAACTACGAAAATATGATATGTTCTTTGGATACTCCCAATACACCAGAGTCTTCACCTTTTCTTGATCCACCAACAAACCTGACTAAGAAATGATGTGTCCTAGGAAGTTCACCTCATCAATCTTATACTAGAATTTTGATAGCTTAGTGTGAATAATATACTCTCTTTGTGTACTCAAGATGATGTTAAGATGATTGAAATGACATCATGAGTTCTACAGTACCCTATTATGTCATTAATGAATACAACTACAAACTAATCCATGTGTGTGTGGAATATCTAGTTCATCAAGGCCATGAACACAACTGTTACGTTGGTCAATACAAACGGAATCACCATAAATTCTTACAACCCATACCTACTTCGTAAATTTGTCCAAGGTATATCTAAAGATATCACCCTCAAATGATGTTATCATGATCTCAATTCAATCTTAGAAAAAACTGAGGCACCTCTAAGCTGATCAAATAGTTCATCGATTCAAGGAATAGGGTATCAGTTCTTTACCATCATCTTTTTCATCTTCCTATAATAAACACATAGCCTTATTGAACCATCATATTTCTTTGAAAAAGAAGAAGAGATCCCCAATGTGATGTAATAGGATATATAAACCCCTTATGCTCCAATTCATCAAACCTATTTTTCAGTTATTAGAGCTTTGTTGGCACCATTCGATTTGGTGGAATGGAAAATGGTTATTCTTCCTATAACAACACAATTGTAAACTCAACATCTATATTGGGTGGTAATCCCAAGAAGTATTTTGGAATCACATCTTGAAACTGGTTCACATTAAGTGTGAATATTAGATTCTCTTTCTCCCCATCATCTAACATAAGTCATGATACTTGGGATGTGAGTTATCCCAACTTATGGTATAATGTACCTATATGTCCCACTCGATTATCCCACTTACCATGAAGGATATACCTTTTTCCATTGAGAGATATAAATATTACCCGACCCCAGTAATAGTAAATGTGGGCTTAATATAACACCGACCAATCTATCACCAATATTAGGTAAAAACCTTCCATTTCTAGGAAAAATAGAACCTTCAAAAAATGATACCAACCAACCTACAGAGAAAAACCCTTACATTACTTGATGTCCTCTACTTGAACCCCTAGTGGGGTATCAAGAGACCTTACCCCACAGGTTGTCTCCATGGTTAATCCAAACACCACTACGAACTGAGTAGAATTAATGGAATGTGTATCACTTATATCAAATAAAGAACTAACAAGAAAATAAGCTACAAGAATCATACCTTGAAAAGTAGACGGTCTCACCTCGCCACCATTATTTGTAGTATGAACATCCTAAAGATGACCTAACACATTACCCTGGGCTCCAACCTGAGTAACATTCCCTTTACTGCCTTGTTTATAAGGTTGGTCTCACCTCGTAGTTCCACGTCCACCATCTCTACCAATAAAACCAATGGAGGTCCAACTACCTTCTTGATACAGGGTCACAAACCACCTTCCTACAGACATCATTTACTTATAACTTACATCACTCCCTAACTATCACGGGTTTCTGTAGAATCTCTACACATGGAATATCCTTCTATAGGCTTAGAACTCGACCAGTTGGTGGGGACACCGGTCATGACTATTCCCAATTCTGCCACACTAATAACAGAATATCTTGTCTCCACCCCAAGAAACTAACCCCCTCTTCTAGCTGCTCTATGCACTTCAACCCAGTTAAATTTTTTCAAAAAGTCACTTCTTTTTTCAGAAGTCAAGACATTTTCTTGCCCAGCTGAAACTACAAGTTCATTACCTAATTCTCCCTCTAGGTTCCCATCTGAGAGAAGGGCTTGATCAACTGCTTTAAAAAAACCATTTTAGATGGAATATATTCACCTAATACCTAATCTCGTGTCTCAACCCATCCTAGAATCATTTTTCCACTACTACCTCAGCTCTTGTCAACATCATAACTAAGAATCTCAAATCATTTAAATGACTAGGATGGTCCATTACAGATTTTTTTCCAAAGTCAATGTAATAAAATATGTATCCTTCGACTAACTCAGTGTTTCTGAGTAGAAGTTCTCAAGAATTTTCTCATGAAAATATTTCCACATAATTCTTTCAGTATTTTCTGTCTAAACCATGAGTTCCAACAAATGTATTAATTGACCACTCAGCAGATAGGCCACTAACATGAATTTCTTATCAAGTGGAATTTGAATTTTTTCAATAATAGATTATATGAACTATATCTAGAACTCCACTTCCTCTGGCACACCCTCTCTAGTAGAGGTCTGAGGGTGTTATAGCTAAAACTCCCGAGTATTCTCAAACATACTCTGTGAAACCTGCCCTGGGTCCCATTTCATTATATGAATATAACGAGAGAAGTTCTCATGGAAGTTAACTTCCTTATCCTCTTGTATCACCACATTCTGCTTCTCTACTATTAGATGTGTGTTCTCAGCAATGTCCTCTTATCAGCCAATCAGAACATGTCTTCGAGGTGGATTTTTTGTATATTGTGAAACATGATCATTAGAACATAACCATAATTATTTTATGAAAATAAAAAAGATATAGTTAGGATCATCACTTGACATAACCAACCCAGGTCACATACACTACCCAAACGAGCCCACTCACAACAAGACCACTACCATTGGCAATCTCTCCTAAAGTCATGTCTAACACGGGTATCTAATTTACATAGTTACAAGAATTATCTTTTACAACAATTCAAAAAAACATCAATATCTATATTTAATCTTAGAATAGGTTAATCCACTTTTACTTCTTCATCGTGCACCATTTTCTAATTATGATTTGACATTTTCAATTCCATTTTTACACATTCTTTCCATTTTGTTAGGTAAAATTTTATTACCTTCAAGAAAAACAAATACATTCTAATATTTATATCCTGTACTCCCATCATGTGTGTGTTCCTACCATGATGCATGTCACCTACCAACATAGGTGCCTAGAATGATGCCAAAATGAACAACCTAATACCCATCTGTACACCAAAGAAATATCACAAAACATTCAAATCACACAAAAAGTTCATCACCCAGTGGTGAAATATCATCCAATATAACAACACAGAACAAGAAAAAGAATCCCATCCTGGGGTGACTTGGGTTTTACATCTTTCATGGGTTAGATACTACAAAGAATGATCTCCTTACCAAGGCTAGAAACAATCCAAAAATCCTATCTACCATCCCCAAATGGCTAAAAAGAGAAAATAAATACTCTAATAAAACTTTGTAACATCCCTGACCTAGAGGATACAAAACTGGTGCCCTACGTAGGGTCACCACATGACCTCAAGTGTGCCTCCTCATATGCCAATGGTTTCCAACATATAGTGAGGTTCTTATAAGATATGTGGGTAGAATATACCCTCTTTACCAGAGTAATCCCTTGAAGAAAAAAATATAAAATGCAGAAACAATTGGAAAAAATCAACAAAATGAATAAATAACCCACTCCAAAACTAGGTATAGACCATATCCAATTATAATCATGTCATTTCATGCTATTGATACTAGTAAAAAAAACCAATAGAAAGAAAAATAGTGGAATATGGAAAATGGCCCCGGCTCAATTACCAGGACCTCATCCATCAATATACTGAACCTGACTCACTTCCCAATAATGGGGACCTTTCCCTTTTCTTGACCTGCAACTATGAAATCTTCCTGAGTTCCCAACGGTGTCCTGATTATGGTATGAGTATAATTTAGTAGGCCATAACCATTAGTGTCTACAAAATATCCATAAAGTTAGATAGTTCATGTATGTGATAAACAATGGAATGTAAAGTTAAGTAATTAAATAAGACATTATAGATAATGTTTCTTTAAAATTTTACTACTATTGAATCTTAGATCACTACTTAGTCATACCATGGTTTAATCTAATATTTTAAATTATTTGATGTTCTCATGAATATGGGAATAATATAAAATCCTATCTAACAAGGAATCATGTTATAAAAACCTCATAATCCTAACCTCGAAGCCTCAGTCTGGGTGTAATGCAACTGTTAAGGGAATAAAACTACACCACTTTCCCTAACCCATACATTTGTGGGTGTTGTTAGAACCTTGGTCCAAATTGGCCAGTGTGGGTAGAACCTCTAGTCGATACCCCACTCTACCAAGCCATGATCACATGCTTATTTATCATTCACCACAATTAACCCCAACACAAAAGTCATATCCCATATCATTTTCAACATAAAAAAATATCAATAAATGAGAAATTTACATTATGCATCAATCCATTATCACATTCATTATTTATATCACTTAACCATTTAACCCCATTTCCCATTCCTATCTCACTAATAATATTCAACTATAAAGATAATTATTTATCATATTCCCATTGATCACATTTAACCTATATGAATGTATTCAAAATCATCCCATATCCATTAACCACACTAGTCACAACTAGTAACCATCCATTATAACCCATTACACTATCTAATTAACCTACTCGCCAAGTCTCTACAACATTATGAGTCAATTTCACACCTTAAATTTCTATTAGCCCAATCAGGAGGGCCGAAACACACTATGGTTGGCCCTATATTGGTCAAGTCATCCTCCTTTCACTCAATGGGGATCAAGAGAGGTTCAATTAATCATTTATACACCCAATAAACCACACATTGTTAATGGAAACAAGAACACATCATGAAGGGAAAGAAGAATTAAACCCTACATGAAATTTTTTTTGAATAAACTATGGAATATAACTTGTACACCACCTATCTTTATTTTGTTGGAAAACACACACACAATCTAGACCTTAGGTCTCAATTCAACACATCTTTGAAGCCTCAACCTAAAACTCCTCGGAAAGAAAAGGTTTTAGAGCTCTGGACGGAGATAGAGAAAAGGTATGAATCCTAAATAAAAAATATATGCCAGGAAGAGATTAAACTGACTCAGATCTTCAATCCATAACTGAAAACACTACAAATGGCCTAGTATTCAAGGATAATCACCTCTCAGAATATTTTTGAAGCTTGGATTGTCATTAATGTTGAAGTAGAAGGGAGATAAATATTGAGTTGGAACATAAAATCACATAATGGTATTTTTTAAAATTTCTCAAAATTATTGGGCCACACAGTTTACCCTCATGGTTTTCTAGACCTTGCAAAAACCACGTGGATGATACTATTCAGAAATAGCCCCCTAATAGATAACTAGGACATCCAGATAGTTTTTTCTAACTATGTGAAAACCATACATCATGCCGAGAAAACCCCTTTTTTGTTTCTCTCTCGTGTTTCAAAACAACAGAACACCCCTAGGACTTCACATGAACATTGTAAAGTACTTATTTAACCAAAATAATGAACATAAACAAAAACATACCTTAAGGGAGATCCAAAAACATATATAAGTGAAGCTAATCAATTATTCTTCAGTTGATTGTAGTTTAATTCTAATAATTATATAGTCTATATGGTAAGGAAGTAAACCTATTTCATAACATTTTATCTAAAACTTTTATAACGGTTAATTAAGTTGTAAATACACCAATTTCAATAAAATAGTCACCGTATTATTAACCATTTTTATTATGTTTTTCACTAGAAGGTTTGTAGAACTATGATCCCTATAACTATAATTTACCTAGTAATGTTTTTTCAAATAATTCTGAAATTGTTAATTTTTATTGTTCATATCATAATATAGATGAATAAAGAGAAATTGTAAGGTGAGGATAATTTTATGTAATTAATGGTTAATTTCTTATCCATATGGAATCCCTAACATCATTAATTGATCAATTTTCTTTATTATATTAATAGAAATATCAATATCTATGTACCCTCTTATATTTTAAACTATTATAGTGTTTTAAAAATATCATATATATATTGACTCTCTTTATCCTTATTAAGGGATAATATGTGATATTTTATACTATAAAAATCCTTTTCCATATATTTTATTATCAATTCTCTGATTATAACTGATATTCTAATGTCATAAATAGGGTATTATCCCCATATATATATTTTATGGGTCCTTTTATCCATATCATTTTGTATGTGCTAGAGAATAAGGGTAAAAAATTCCTTCACATCTTATAAATTTTCCAAAAATTGTCATGTGTAAAAAAACAACCCCCACCAATTCTCAAATTCGTTGTCATTAATATTGTGATATGTTACCTAAAATATCAAATATTTATGGTGATTTTTCATTCCACATTCTATATTAATTAAATTTTGATTTCAATTTTTATCTTGAATCGCAAAATATTTGATGTAAAGAAATTATTTATTAATTTTTTCATTCCCCCATAATTTTATCAAAACCAAATATCCCCCAACACTGGTTTTGGAATACCCTATATTATATATATTCTCAGTTAAAGGATTCATATATCTATTTTTATTTCCTGAGGTGGGGAATGGTTGACTACTTAAGTGTATTTAGGTAGGATGGTATTTTTCAAACGCCTTAAATCAAATCTTCTTGTTGTGTTGAGTGGACTACCCTATCCAAAAATCATTTGTTTGTATTTCCTTAAAACTCAGCTCCAAATGTACACCAAAATTATTGAATGATGCTCCCATTTCTATGAAATTGATTAATTATGCCAAAAACTATTTAGATTTATCTATTAACTAGTATTGTCTCAACGAGGGCTATACCAAATATTACGATCATGTGGTTTCATTATAAATCAATTAATATAAGGCTATAGTTATGTAAAATATAGAATTGTATGATTTTATCTATTATGTATAAATTTACCATCATTTCATATTACTTTTTTTTAATATTAATAGGATCTAACTTATGTTATTACTAATTTTTAGATAAAATTTATGCATAATAAATCTTATTGTACTTCCATCTAACACACTTTTTAAATTATTAACTAAGTTATAGTGATAAAGAATTATAAATAATATATTATGAACCTGACTGAAATAAAATAATTAATTTCGCATGATCATGTGATCAAATAATAGGCTGTTCATCTAGTAGCTGATAAACTAACCCATGACATAGAAAAATTATCCTTGATTTAAAACTATGTTTGAGATTCAGTATTCAACATAAACTCCAATGTAATTCCTATGTTTGTTTCACCTGATCTCTGAACTCAAACCATCTCTACTCATTTGAGATCTCCATCTACTGAAGAATCATTACTAACATGTGGGTGAGGTGAACCCAAGTATTTTTTTTAGTGTTTAAAAAAATTAAAATAGTGGGATTGATGTCCCTTTACATAATATTGGATGATATAATTCATATACCACCATTTAAATTTAAAAAATTATTTATTACAAAACTCATTCGGTTATATTTAAATTTATTGTAATCAATAACAATCATTATTATGAATATGCTCATGATCAGTCATCCATCAAAGGAATTCATGTTTTTACACATGCTAAAATCAACTACAATTTGTTTTTTTATTAAAATAAAAACACCTAGAATTAATTCAATTAAATATATTATTAATTAATTTATTTATTTATCTTATTTAAATAGTCATGGAAATTAAATCATTTTAATTTAAATAGATTGAATTAATTAATGTTATTTGAAATAAAATAAATACATCATGTGTACATGGAGTCATGTATTACATACTCATATGGAATGTTGGTATACATAGAATGAAACATGCTTTAGTATAATGAAATTCGATATGAAAAAATATTTCATCATAAATGTATCATTCATGATAAATGGAAACCTATTAACTCACATCGTTTATACCACTTTAAATTCTAATAGTAAATACATGGTTAAGAAGTGTAATTTAATTATACATAAGTAATTGAACATTTCAAAACACTTAAAACCTATTACATAATAGCATTTTAGATTCTCACAATGATTTTGTTATGTTTTTATTAATTATTTATTCATAGAATATTATATCATTGATTAGTTAGGGATTACATGGTGCATACTTGTGCGCAATAGTCTGTGTATATTATATCTCGTGTATCCAAAACATAAGATCATTTAGATGGGTATATATGCATTTCATGTAGTAGTATTTTATACGGAGTTTCTAGGGGATACACACAACGTAATCTCATTAATTATTGGTTGTACAACATAAATTCTGTATATATTATGTGATGCGTATGTTTACCCCAAAATATACAAGAAAATTACTGTTCGAACCATGGAAGGAAAAAAAATTAAACACGTTACAAAATATTAATACGCAAAGACACATTCCAATATCAATTATTAATAGGTTGTTTGTTAATAATTTTTTTATTTCCATGTGGCAGACCATGTACCCCTAGATCGTCCACATAATTTGAACATCGTAATAGGGTGTGTAATTTTATGTTACACTTTATGTAACTATGTTATCCAATGAAAATCTTTATCACCCCCTAATGGAACCTCTATTCATTTTTCAAATATTATTCATGTGTTATGGATCATATGAATGTAAAAAAAAAAACAGAAAAAATTGACTATTAAAATAAACAAATGAAATTAAATACCAAAAAAAATATATATTCTAGTGAATAAATAATGATTCTAAATTTTTATCTGTTCACTCTTCTCTCAGTTGTTGTTTTCATGGTATAGTAGAAGTTCTCTAGACCACTCTAATTGTGGATTTTCATTAATTCATTTATATTTATCCTTAAATTGAGATGATGACTATTTATCCATAGTGTAAACATACTACATAAATAATCTCTATCATGTGATGCATATTTATCTATGATAATTGTGAATGAATGGTATTTTTATGAGGGAAAAACTAATTCCCAAAGAAAGCTATAATTAAGATAAAAATGAATGCTGTAATATATATGTTAATGAAATATTATTGAGATATGATAAATGAATCAAAGATGGATCTTAGGGTGAGAATATATATCTATATTATTTACCATGAAACATTCAAGAATGAAATAAATAATATCTCTTGGACAATGAGTTTTAAAATTATGAGTTAAATATATGGTTTTTAAAGGTAATAACCTTTTATAAAAATAATCAATGATGATTATTTATATGATTAAATTCATTAGAAATGTAGTTAATGAGATTAGATAATATTTTGATATTTTTTAAATTAATTTATGTTATATTTCAGTGTTTTATGAATGGATATTGAATCCCATAGAATGTTTAAATATAGTCAATACTAATTTTCAATAGTTTTGGAATTCTGAATAAATATTAGAATATATGAGAATTACACTATATACATTTGGGTTTCCTCATAATAAAAAAATCAGAAGGTGTTGATCATCCCTATACAAGTAATATTTTATAAGAACAAAACTTATATTTTTGTTAGTTCTCATGATGAAACATGGAAATGGAATTATTTCCATTTATTTTTCTTTAAATACGAGATTTGGAGAATTCCCTTGGAGGATTCATTAGAAATGTAAAACTTAATATTTTATATAATATATTTTAATAGTAATTATGTTGAGTATAAAACCATATGAAAATACAAAAGCGTAATAAATCATACATAATTTGAATGGATTTTAATAAGTGTATCAAAAAATTATGTAATTTTCACTTCCACTATTCACACTACAAATGCAGCTAATTCAAAATATTATTTTAGTGTGTAAGAATCCTCTGACCAAGTGTAATATACAATATATAATTTCGTATTAGTAATATTTCTTCTATATATCATTAAATAAGTATAAAAATTATAAACAATATATGATTCCAAATTATTATTGACTCTTATATAAATTTCTATGAGTATATTAAATTTTATTTTTAGATTTTTTTTGAGATATATTCAGAAAAATATCCTAGAAATTATGAAGTATTTGTTCCATGAAATGAACATCATATTTATTAAAATATAATTTTGGTTCAAGTCATATATTGGAATTTCTATCAAAGAGAAGAGGTCCATTCCATAAATAAAGACAGATAATGATATTGTAGTGAGGGAAAGTTCTTTATTTTTTTAGGAATCCGAGATGTGAGGAGAAAAACATGTCATTGTTAGTTGGGGAATGAAGATAACGGGTTATTATAACCCTATGATATGAGTTAGAATGTGAAAACCATCCCGATTAGGAGATAAGTGATGATCCACTACACCATCAATAGATTTAGGCATCCATAGATAATATATAATGACACATTTTAAAATTCTAATTATATAATATCAGAACTACTCCATGAATGTTATGGGTTCTCCATGTATCCTGAGTTATCCTCATATTTATTCAAGGACTAAAACATCTTGTAATATGACTTGTATCGCTCTTTTTTCTTCATAATTGGTTTGATAATTGTGTAAATTTTCAAATACACATTGATATCAAATTATTTTGAAATATGGACTGATACCACCTCAAACATTTCTCAGAATTTTCTTAACACCACTTGAATTTTTTCCATCATCGTTTATAATTATTGATTATCCTCAATATAACATAAGATTTTAAATTCAATAACTTTATCATAATCTGGTTTATAAATTGTTTCCACACTCACTATGATTTTCAATGTTTCCATATCTTTCAATGCATTCCACCTATATATCATATCTCCCCTAAAACTCACACTAATTCAAGAAAATTTATGATAAGGAAGTATATATGGATGGGGTTAATTACAAATCATTCTTATTTAGAGGAATATAATTTTTTGTAGAGAATGAAATGTTTATTTAAAATATACTTTTATGTATTAATATATTTTCACAGTAATTATGTTGAGTATAAAACCATATGAAAATACATAAGGGTAATAAACCATACATAATGTGAATGGATTTTAATAAGAGTATCAAAAAATTATTTAATTTTCACTTCCACTGTGCACACTACAAATGCGGCTTATTAAAAATATTATGTTAGTGTGTAAGAAACCTCTGACTAAGTGTAATATATAATAGATATTGGCGTACGCATAATATTTCTTCTATATATCATTAAATTAGTAGAAAAATTATAAACAATATACAATTACAAATAATTAATGATTCTTATATAAATTTATATGAGTATATTAAATTTTATGTTTAGATTTTTTAGAAATATATTCAAAAAAATATCCTAGAAATTATGAAGTAGTTGTTCCATGAAATGAACATCATATTTATTAAAATGGAATTTTGATTCAAGTCATATATTGGACATCATATCAAGAAGAAGCCTTCTATTCCATAAATAAGGATAGATAATGATAATATAGTTAGTGAATGTTCTATATATTTTTAGGAATCCAATATTTGAGGAGAAAAACATGTCATTTTGAGCTGTGGAATGAAGATAACGGGTTATTATAACCCTATGATATGAGTTATAATGTGAAAACCATCCTGATTATGAGAGAAGTGATGATCCACTACACCCTAAACAAATTTAGGCATCTAGAGGTATTATATAATGACACATTTTAAAATTATAATTATATAATATCTGAACTCCTCCCTGAATGTTATGGGTTCTCCGTGAATCCCGAGTTATCCTCATATTTATTAAAGGGCTAAAACATCTTGTAATATGCCTTGTATCACTTTTTTTGTGCTTCATAATTGGTTTTATAATTGTGTAGATTTTTTAATACACATTTATATCAAATTATTTTTAAAAATGGATTGACACCACCTCAAAAAGTTCTCATAATTTTCTTAACACCACTTGAATTTTTCCATCATCATTTATAATTATTGATTAGTCTCAATATAACATAAGATTTTAGATTCAACAACTTTATCATAATCTGGTTTATAAATTGTTTCCACACTCACTATTATTTTCATTGTTACCATATCTTTCAATGTATTCCACCTATAAATCATATCTCCCCTAAAAAACAAACTAATTCAAGAAAAATTTATGATAATGAAATATATAAGGATCAGGTTAATTCCAAATCATTCTTATGTAGAGGAATATAATTTTTTCTTGTGAATGAAATATTTATTTAAAATATACTTTTATGTATTTTTAGTTATTTTTAAATTTTTAATTCCATATATGCATAATTCACCTTATATATTTGATGCTGAATCCTCTATATTCTTCACAATGTTATCTATCTCTATTAAGAGTCCAATTCCACATGTGTATTTCAATTCCACTCTGAATTATCAATACATTCATATCCTTGTCTCTTAACACATAAGTGATATATTAAAATGGTCATATTTTACCCTTTAGTAGAATTTATAAAACCAAAACGGCATGATTCATGCGTCTCCCCTTTTATTACCATTAAAATTTCCCCTATGTTTTTTTCCTAGTATATATTTCAAAAAAAAATTCATCTTTATCTCATTAAATTGTATAAATTTTTTTATTTGTCCTTTATATTTATTTCATTATATGCATGATGGTTGTTTTATATAATTCCACATTGGTTATTGATTAATGTGTTTTCCTTCCATCAATATTACCTCCCAATACAATAATTTTTTTAACAATATAAATTTATCCTACACTGCATGACTTCACTTTGTTAAGGGAATATGTCCTCTCTTTATAAAAAAATTGACACATTTTGTGATGTAATATCTTATCATATATCCATGTATAGGTAATTAATGTTTCCCTAAATAAAAATAATATCATGGGTAAATTTATCTATTTTGATATTTTGTAAAATATTTTCTATCATAGTTGTGTACATTATCATTAATGCCCACAATAATAATTTTTATAAATCTCAATAATATGTGTTTTATCATAACATCCTTTGAGATTTTTTTTAAATGAATAGATTACTATGGGATATATTCAGAGTTTTTTTTTTCTGAACTTGGTATGATTGATTAGAAAAAAGAAGAGTTTTAAAAGAACATGAGTTGATGAATAATTCCTTATAGAATACAGTTTATTATAGGGATGATGAATTCATAAAATAATAAGTGGGTATAAAATTTTTTAATGGATTATTTTTTAAATAAATTAATTATATCAAAACTAACATAAAATCATGTTTATGAAATGGGTGGAGATATTTCATAGAATTTGAGGAGATTAAAATAATCCAGGATCTGTTTGGATGACATATAAAATCTGTTGGTGTCTAGAAGACTAGGTTTGTAAATTTTTTAAGTCATTAATACATAATTAGAATCTATCTTTTCTATATGATATTTCATTTAAAGGTGAATTTTCCAAGTGATATTTAATTTAAAGATTAATTTTACATGTGATATAAAGGGGTACTAAAATTATCCCCACGATTCATAATGGTACTATATAATATGTAGGTTTAATTATAATATATGTGGTTAAATATGTAAATGGAATAAAAAATTGATATTGATAGGTTTGAGAATCATTTTAAAAGTATCTAATTTTATATTTACTCTTTGTAATTTAGAGGACTCAAAGGGGATCAATATTCATCACAACAGATTCCTAAAATTATTAACGGTTCCTAAGGGGGATGGGGAAATCCAGGGTCATAGAATAAAGTGAGGAAATTTTAAAAATATTTAAACATACTTAATTATCTGAATATTTTATTTTGAATATGAATTTAAAGAGGGTAGATCATTATTTCTATCATAGATTATATATTATTATACTATAAATATATTTCAAATAGTATGATGAAAAGTATAAAATATATTAGAAGAAGATGATGATGATGAATGTGAAGAAAATTATCTAGGTTCATTAAACATTTTGGAATTCCATCACGAGTGTAAAATGTGTGAAATAAAAATTACCAAAATAACAAATTGTAGCTATTTTGGTTGACAGTTCATTTCATTTTGTTGAAAACTTATTTCCTTTGTTTTTTTGGGATAATATTAAACAATTATTTCTTTGGATACGATGGATAAACCCTTAATTGTTTTTGAAGAAATATGTTTCTTGCGTATTGTCTCATTATTGGCATTATAATTTCATTACATATATATATCTACTCATATTGAGTGGTGAACCATTTAAAAATATTTTTTTACAACTTTTTTTGTGTTATTTCATTAAAAACTGAAAAACATTAATTAGTTACAAATTTAATTTTTGAACGATAATCTAAAAATGATATGAATTCACTAATTAACCCCCACCTAGTCAATCATAACTGATATTGTTGATCCATTCTAATTAAAAATAGATAATATCAATTCCATTTCAATAATGATCTGTTTATTTATATATTTTGAAAGAATCCCTTTTTGATGATTTATTATTTGGATTTATTTAGTATGTGGATCAAATTAATTCACTGAAGAGAAACACAATTAAATTGTTTGATATGAAAAATTATTATCTATGAAAATATCTTATTATTATATACTTTTTATCAATCATTATAGACATATTATAGGTTTCTGGTTATGATTTTAAACTACTTCTTAAAGTATTTCTAAAATAGAAATTTATAGAATGAGTTTTTATAATTATGGTTCTATGATAATTTTCATATTATAATTCATTTTAAAAAAGTAATCACTAAAAGATGAAGGGTAAAATAGTGGACTTTAGGATAAATTAGGGAAAAAATTAATGTAATGAGATTGTGAAGAAAAAAATAAAATATATTTTGAGGATGACATATGATGTTATCATGATTAATGGTGGCAAAATGGTGGATGAATTCTTCACTCATGTTAATAAGATGGTGAACACCATTATAGGTGTTAGCCCAACTAGTTTAAATACCCTAATAGAGGGGTAAATTTGGGTATTCCATATTAAAACTACTTCCCCATCATATCTTGTTTCATCTGGGAATAATAGGCTCTTCTCTCTCTTTCTCATAGAAATGTATTAGAAAAAGTTAAATCATGTACGAGACACATCATTTTGTATTAGGATCAAAACTCACCATGCTAAATGCAAGGATAATACAATGGAAATGTTCTGATTTTACAAAATCTACTAAGGATAACTTCCAGGAAGGGTGGTTTAGGATAGATCTTAGTTATACAGAGGATCACTACATTTATAGTGTTTAGTATTTCTCTCTATATTCGCATGGTTCAGTCCCTCTGTCTCTTTCTCTGGATCACTTTTGGTGGAAAGGATTAGCGTCTTCCTATTCCTTGGTTTTATACTCTCTAAAGGGATCCAAACATAGTTTGTAGACCCATATGTCCCTTGGTCATCTAAAATGAATTCTTCCTCTACTGTATATAGATGCTCCATTGATGTCCCACTTTCATCTACTGATGACTACCACATCATCACAAATGTATTGGGAAACTTCAAAAATTCACACAAATATTGGGCGTTTGTCTTACTGATTTAATTCTTTGTATAAAACAGGTTCATTTTTCATGGAAATATACTTGCACACAACTCTCTACATTCACGCCACTCCCTTATAATGTGAAACTCACTTCATACAAGCAATTCCCTTATTACGTGAAAATCTTACAGACAACTCACTAAATAAACGTAACTCATTTATTGTCCACAAATCGATAAATATTTAATAAAGAGATATGATTATCTCTATGTTTTGTGATTATAAAAATTAGGGGAGAATGTTCTTATTTATAAACATTTTTTCGACCCAGCACGAAACTGGTGCAATTTTTCCCTAAGCGCGCAACTCACATTCACGCAAGTCTTATTCGAGCAATCTCACCTTTCATGCAAAACCATAATGCACAAAAACTTATTTAATTTTCTATATTATGATGTAATGACCTTGGAAAATGGTTTTTTTTTCAAATTTATAAATCTCATAAACACTTGTGCACAACTTCCTTTTCCAAAAACACTTTCCATTATCCAATTTTGTACCAGAAATTTTACGAAACCCTCTGAAACAGTGCTACCATGTATATGATTATTTTGTAACACCCCCATAGATTCAATTTATTTTCATGATTTTTTAAATATGTTTTTTAAAAAAAAATTCTAGATCTCCACAACTAACCATGGATACCCTCTTTTTCAACAAACACAGTCACCCTAAAAATTCATAATGTTTCCTTTAGTAGATTTTTTCCAACAAAAGGTTTTAGTGATAAGATGCATGATTCTATATATATCAAAATGATACATTTCATTATATTGGATATATATGATGAAAAAAGTTTACAATATCAATACCATGATCCAAATATACTTTCATTTGATTATATTCAAAGAATTTTAATTTCTTATAAAATAGAGAAACCATGTTTTTTTAAGAAGATGGGTAATGTTGAGAGAGGAATAACTTTTAAATCAATTATATAATAGAATTTTAGGAAATAATTAGTTTATAAATATTAGGATTATACATGAGAGGAATTTTATGGTATTAAATTTGAGAAACTCATGTAATTAATTTTCAGATTTTTATGTAGAGGAATCAAAATGTTTCTGGAAAATATATCACCGAATTGTTTTAATTTTTATCTATAATTTATTTGATGGAAAATTCTCAATTTTTCTGGAAAAGGATATTGTGATTATGTGGATGAAAATCCAAGGATATTATCAAATAATAAATGTTCAAAATTATATAAATCAATTTATTTGTGAAAGATGATTGCTAAGAAATTATCTAAAACAAAAAATAGAAACTTCATAACAAAATTTTATGACTGTGATAGTTGTGAAGATGTACAAGAATTTTAAAATTATGGTTATTTTTATAAAAAAAGTGCTTCCAAAATATAATGAGGAAAATTTCACTATTAATAAAATTAGAAATGATTTATGTGAGGAAAAACAAAAATTTAGTTCATAATAAAATGATAACTCATGAAATGTTTATAATAGTTCTCAAAATTTGAGTATTCTATCACAATGGTAATAAAATCCAATCAAGAATCAAGAAACAACGATATTATTCATTAAATGAAGGATTTGATTCTTATAAATGTGTTGGATAACATAAATACTCTTCCAAGTTAAGAGAATACTTTGGAAGTTGAAATTGATAATATGGTTAATTAAAATGATAAGGATCAGAAATTTATTCAATAAAAGTTTGGAAAACAAATAATAAGAACTCAAATTCTAGATCAAAATATTTTTTATGATGTTTAGAAAATTTTCAAATGAAAATATTTTGGAATGAGTTAAAATTTAATTCAATGATAAAAATATGTTTGGTCTACAAATATAAATTTTAATTGATGAAATAGGCCATGAATTTTCAAGTGAAGATCCTCATTCAGTGTCATCTGTGAAAAAAAATAATCTTTTTTATACAATAAAATTATCTATTGTCTATACATTCATGTAATTAAATTTTAAATATAAAAACATATATAAATAGTTACATGACTAAATATAATGAGGAATTCTAGGAGAACTAGGATCTTTTAGGGGGTCTATCACAAATTTGGTTTTAAAAAAGGATCTAAAATTCAACAACAATTCATGAAACAAATATATGTATCAATATCTAGGAATTATTTATTTATGTGAGGAACGTGTGTATTTTATGGATAAATATTTTATTATGGTATATTTGGGAACTTTTAAAGGAAATTTTTATTTCATTACATATATTTATTTGTGTATTCCCAGTTAAAAAGATATTTCATTAGGGAAATTAAATACACTAAAAGATTAAAAGATCAAAAATAATTTAAATCAATAGTCAATATATTGAGTTTGTATTTCATTCATTAAAATATTTTTATCTAAGGTGTGAGAAAAAAAGATACTTTAATAAATAATGTGTCACCATTTGAACTTCCAAAAATACTATGATTTTTTATACTATGAAGACTCAGAAGAATAATGAAAAAATAAAAGAGAAGTAATTTGTTATTTAAGTATCACTAAAACCCCAAAAAATAATGGAATATAATTTTATACAGTGGGTGTTTGTAGAAAATTATTAGAAATTTAAATATCTTTAATGATATTTGGTAGTGAAAGGAAGTCCCAGTAGCTTTTTTAAATACCGGGATACTTAATATCAAAATATTTCAATCAGCAATGACTGAAAAATCTATGTTTATGTTGAGGAACATATTATTTATTTATGGGATAATATAAAAATTATTAACAATATCTAAAGATTGGGATCAATGAAATCATGTTATTTGTATAAATTTTCATTCTTGTTGAATAGTTTTTATTTTTTATTTGTATTATATATAAGATAGTGAACATGAGTATACTTGTTTCATGTTTATTTATTCTTAAAATTCATGATACTTAAGATTAATGGAGGAAAATTTTTAGTGATATTGAATGCCTTAATTGTCACCAGAATACTTCACCAGATTTTTATTTTAGAATAAATTTAATTTTTTGATATCTTGAAAGACACGCAATACTGAGTCAGTTTTCTATTCATGCAACAGCCAGTTTAAAAAACACTATTTAGTCACATTTTTTATAGTAAATTAAATTTTAAATCATTCAGTGGATTTTTAGAGAAAATTTTTATGTTATATATCAAATAAAATATTTTTACATCAATTCAATATTTTGGAAGATCATAAGATAAGAATAATCCCAATATTACATATAAAATATATATTTTTTTATAAAATAATTTTAATAGCCTTTTAAGGGAGAAATTATTTTAAATATGAATTTTAAAAAATTTATATATTAAATATGAAAAAAAATAAAATTAATTTTTTAAATTTAAACATTGAAATTTATTAATGGGTGATTTTTGGTATTTCTCAAAGAAGTTTCTTTTTTTTAATGAATAGTGAAAAATACTAAATTTTATTTCAAATATAACTTTTCATAAAATCTAGTTATAAGGATAAATTACATTTTTATTGGTTTTAAATATTAATTAGATAAATTTCACATATATCAATATAATTTTTTTCATTGAAACAAATTTCACATTTTAATTCTGATATAAAAGAATAGAAAAAATTTGAGCGTTTTTATTTTAAAACCCCGCATTATCATCCCATCCCTGGGATGAATATTTTATTAATTCATGAAACACATATTATTGGAATTTTTAAAAATATATTAAATCATTGGAATCAGAATAATTTATAATTTCTTATATGGTAATTTGAGTTTTAACCAAAAATAGTACTGAAAGTCATTGTAATGAATTATAGTGATAAAGAGAAAAATCTGTTTAACAAAATACTAAACCTTGAATTTAACCTCCAAAATGACCTAGAATCATTTCAAAGATAAATTTTATGTTAATATTTTTAATATATCCTCAATTTTATCTAATTGGGTTCATTATTGGATCCAATTGACAAGGGAAAAACATTGGTGGAATTCTCTTTTTAAAATTTTACATGAATGATAGTCATCTACTATAAAAATGCACTCACCCCTCCCATTTATTCAATCCTATCAAGACTTTTGGGTCATCTGAAATATTCCCAAATAATATAACAACATCCATATCCCTATAATATAATATTAACCTTCTGAATAAATTAAATAAAGTATTTATTTTAGTATAAACCAAAAGGAGTTACCTGAATAAGAGGAAACCTTTTTAAACAATCACTTTTTGTTCCATTTACCTATCCTCCCCTTCAGTTATTTTTTATCATTATTATATAATGAACTCATTATATTAAATATTATATTACTTTTTATGTTATTTTTTCTGTTGTCACCTACAAAAACATCCATCATACAAGTTACAAACATACATTATTTTTACAGTGAACTACTGCCTTGCGAAACGACGTTATTTGTTTTTTCCTTTACCGCCTCTCATGGTTGGGAATTATGATGGAAACACTATTTATATATTATATATGGGATATTTTTGTATTATTAATAATTATTTAATTTTTATATAACAAAAACAATAATCATTTTCATTTTTTGTAAATAAAACAACATTATTTGTTAACATGTGGACTACCACCTCCTCAAAATGATGTTAAATATTCACACATTACATGAAATATATAAAGTATAATTTTAATTAAAATATGTTATATATATTACATAAATTTTATACTATAATTATAATATACATATATATCATTTAATTTTCAATATTTTTAAAAAAAAGTGTAATGGTTGTAGCGTTCATGCATACTATGACCTACTATCTCCATGAGCAGTGAATTTCAATTATTATATCAAAATATTATGGATTATTATAGATATGTATATATTGGAAATATTTGATAATTTAATTATGGTTTATATTCGGTAGATGTTGAAATAATTTTTTAATGATGAAGAACAAAGAAGTAACAAGTCAAAACATACTCAAAACACTAGGTAATTAACACATGAAATAGTGAAAATAATGAAATCTTATTAACAATCAAGCCATAATATATTATAAGAAGTTAATATATGAAATTATTAATATTATTATGTTTTTTTAATTTATTAAAATTTTTAAAACCCTTATACATGCATCTAAAGGATGTTCACCTAAAGGTAAATGCAAGGTAAGAGATTTTAATTGCACTTTTTTACATCTATTAGATAAATGTCATATTAACCACTAACTTATTTTTTGTTGTGTATATACTAAAATTTTTGATAAATTATATCATTAATAATTTTATATTAATGGTATTATATTTTTTAAATTTAATTATCTCATCCAAAGGGTTTTGACTTGAAAATTACAATGTCGTAAAAGTTATCTTTCCAAAATCACATTCTTTTGTGACTGTTAGTATTTTCTAAAAATAATAACATCCTTATGATTATTTTAATATTACATTAAATATCCATATTATCATTCAATTTATATTATTATTTCAAAAACCATACACTATTTCTACATATGGTGTTCACTATGGAAATTATTTGATTAATTTGGGAATTATTGATTAGTCTGTATTTTTAATTCAATACAGAAATTTGATAATTCATGATGTTAATTAATTAAATAAATTATTATGTATATAATAAATTCTTTTAAAATACACTATATTGGTTGTTTATAGAATAATTCAAGCCCCTCTATGCATTAGTAGTCTCATGAGATGAATCAGTTGGCCAAATCGTAGTTGTTTAAACTATCTTCAGAAGAAATCTTGACAGTAATGGTATCATGTGCCTGGGAAAAATGACATCCAACAATTAAGTATTTCCCCTATTGAAAATTCAGTTATTATTATTATCCATGAGATTTATATTTCGATGTGTATATGGATAAATTTCCATTCTCAGTTTATTAATTAAATTGAATGTGTTTTATATATCTACCATGTCATATTTATTATTCCTTATTGTGATATTTTTGTAGAATGTATGATAAGATATTTACATTTCTGAGATTATTATGCACATTGATTTATTATTTACGTTATTATAATTACCATTACTAGAAATTATATCTCAAACTGATTTTGGTTTTGTTTCCTATAGTTTTGAAGAATAAATATTTGAATAATATTTCAAGTATGATTTTCATTTCATTTTATTTTGTATGATGTTATATTTTCAAATTCCCATTGTAAAATATATATCATGTATATAATATTGTTTTCCAAACCAGCTAAACTTCTTTTTCATTTAGTATTTTATCGTTGCAATCATGCCAATTTAATAAAGTATGGAACTGAATTCAGAATTTTGGGGTCTCGGTGTTACAGTTAGTATCAAAGGATGTTTAGTAGAAACCTTGGAATCTAGACTTAGAAAACATAGATTATGAAACATAACACTGAGGAATAATTTGAGGATATGTGTTGAATAAGATTCTATATTTTTTGAAAGGTATAGAATATTGGATCTTCCAAACAATACATCTCGATCTGGATACTACAAGTGGACATGGTTCTATAACAGAAATACCTAGGGGTAATAACTCTTGAAAGATGCATCAAGAATGACTCGAGCACAACCTAGTACATGACAATGGGCCTTACTTATCACCAATTTTATTATTCATAGGGGTACACTTAGGATATTTTAAATCTCTTTTCAAAACATTATGAAGGATTTTAAATTAAATATATCCTCAACTAGTCCCTGACTATTATTATGAAATTATATATGAATGGATTTTTCAATTTATGTTATGTTTTAAACCATATCTATAATTATACAACATTAATAATTTTATAAACTAATCTTGTATGTGACATTGATTATAAATGGTTCCTATAAGGAAGAATGGTATCACTAATTATATAAGATGTACATATTTCCCTAGTGTGGAAACCAATACATATGGTGTATAACCTTTCTTGAATGGAAAAACCTATTTCACAATGAAATGATTATATGTTAGATCACTTTATCTGATATAAGCCCAAATCATTTATTAGGACAACAAATATAATTAAAGATGACCATTGGATTAAGTCTCTGGAAAATATATTTGTAGACTGGGGATAGAGTGAAATGGAAAATCATACACTTACAGTCTATTATCTCAAAGGTTATACTGATCAATGGTGTTCCTTGATCCAGATTACTATGGTGGATGAATAAATATAACTCATGTAATGGAGAGAATTTAAGGATACATTCTTCGATAAATACTTCCCTCATAACGAAGTAATTGAGATCAATATAAATTTCCTCATTTTAAAGTAAAAGGGAGAATATACTATTGCTCATTATGAATATACCATTATATGGTTATGCATGTATGATACGAATTACATCCACAACATAGGGTGCAAGATTGGTCACATCCATGATACTCTCAAACCAAATAACTGATGGTCACTAGTTTTCCATAATTTTTCATCATATGAGGATATATTTTTATGCCCCATAAAATAGAGAAGTAGTTATAACTTTCATATATATTTAAAGGAATACAATAGAAGAAGATGTATTTTCAACACCATAAAAGAGGGAATGTTTCAATGAAGAAGAAGGTAATGAAGCAATTCTCACTTTATGAAAACTGTGGGAAATCAATTAAAGAAATTCATTAAGGTACTATGATTTTTTTATAAGTCTGCAGAAATGGTTCATTATATTAAATGAAAGGGGAAGAATGAAAATGATGATATTAAGTGTTTAACCTATAGGTTTATGGGGAAATGCTCAAATTAATTCCCTATGTGAGATGTGAATCTACTAGAAAAGCAGAAAAGAAGATATAGAAAAGATTATTATATCACTAAATAAGAGGTATAACAACAAAATGATGTGGTTTAAGGTACATTAATGCTATCATCAAATTTAGCCAATGACTTATTTCTTCAGAATCATCCAACTCTTTTATATATACCAATTTTTCTATGAAAATTGGACATTTAACTTTTGATTTAAAAATATATTTTTCAATCAAAACTCATAATGAATGTTTCATCACAACAAATATGTGTCATGCAATCCAAATTATGAAACATAAACATGTTTTACATTCTGAACTTGTTATTATTTATACGTTTAAAGTTTATATAATTTTAGGTATGGACTAGTTACCAAAAAAGGATTCTATAATTAATTAAAAGAGAAAGGAAATTATTATTGAGAAAGATATATTATCAATTATCTTTAGAGTAGAACCATCCTAACCTAATTTTTATATGGATACACCCCTAGTTAATCTACTGAAAGAAATTTTAGGGAAGAATAGAAATCAATATCTAGTGATTAAAGATGAAATATTCAAATTGAGGATGCACATATTGTGCAAGAATATATTGATGTATTTCTTGAGGAATTACTTAGACATCCCTTAAAGGGTGAAGTTTAATTCTTTATTTATTTATTCCCGATTGTGAGGCCAATATCAATGACTTCCTATAGAATGGACATTATAAAATTCATGGATTTGAAGAAACAATTTGAAGATTTGGGTAATAAGTGTTTATCCCCCTTAGTGTTTATCCATGGGGAAACCTATCCTCTATATTATTAAGAAATATGGATCCATGATTTTGTGGATTGATTATAGGGAAAAAAATGTTATTATAATTAATAAGTTGTATCTTATAACTCGTATTGATGAGTTATTCGATAAAATTCTTGGAGCCCAATATTTTTCAAAGACTGGTCAAAATTATGGGTATCACCAATTATGAGTAAAGAAGGAAAACATCCCAATGACATATTTTCAGATTTGTTATGATCATTATGAATTTATAGTAATTCAATTTGGATTGACTACTTCACCCTCTATTTTTATGGTCCTAATGAATATAGTATTCAAGAAATCTCAGGACAATTTTGTTGTGGTTTTCTTGATGATATTCTGGCGTATTCTAAATGATATGTGGACTGTGATAATCATTTAAATATATCTCTTAAGACTCTTATAAAGGGAGAGTTATATGGGAAATATAGCAAGTGTGATTTCTAGATTCAAGAAGTTTCTTTTAATAGAAATATTGTCTCCAATGATATAATATTTTTTGATCCTATAAAGAAAAAGGTAGTCCCATAGTGTCCTTTTACAATAAAAATAATTCAGTTACATGGTCTCATTGGTTTTGTAGGTCACTATCAACAACTCATTCATATTTTTTCCCGATTAATGGTCTCAATAAGTGGGATTTCACTTAAAGGGATAAATTTTGATTTTAAAAAGTAACGTGATGAATGTTTTGATGATCTAAAGAGAAGATTAGTCAATGCCACAATTTTTTATCAACTATCAATAAGTGATGGGATTGTCATATATAGAGATTCATTTAAGATGTTACTTGGTTGTGTCCTAATGAAAAATGAAGAAGTTGTTCTATATGCATTAAGGAAATTGAACAATTGTGGATAGAACTATCCAACCCATGATATTGAGTTAGTGGATGTAATATTCACTCTTAAAATATAGATAAATTATCTCTTTAGTAAAATATGTGAGATATACACATTTCATTAAAGACTAGAATAAATTATCCCATAAATAGTGCTCTACCTGAGACAAAGGAGATGTATCGAGATAATCAAGGATAATTATTTCTCAATACACTACGACTTAGGTAAGTAAAATAATGTATCTGATTCATTAAGTATAAAGTATCATGGATTTATAACCCAAATGAGGATTGAGAAGGATCTTATGGTCATGGATCAGGTAAAGTAGGATATAGGAATTCCTAAGGATATGGAGACAAAAATTATTTTTCAAATGATTAGAAACCATTATTTATTAGAGAATATTAAAAATATTCAATCTGATGACGAGAATATACACAAGAAAATTATTGGTGTCAATGATGGAAAATTAGGAAGATTTGTTTTTGAATATGGTGTTCTAAAATTTTGAAAGAGGATATGTCTTCCAAATATAACTAAGATAAAAAGGGAATTTTAAAAATATTCTCATAGATCAAATTTACTTATACACATAGGAAGAACAAATATGTATAGGGACATTACGGAACATTTTTTTATGGGATAACATGATGCATGAAATTGCTAATTATGTGTTCAGATATTTTGTTTATCAAAAATTGAAAGATGTGAGGAATCATCCTAAATAATTTTTGCAACCTCTTCCAATTCCAATGTAGAAATAGAATAAAATTACCATATAAAATTTTCATCATACTACCAAATACTATTATAAAGAGTGATACAATATGGGGTTTCATTGATCTCTTAGCCAAATCTAGACATTTAATTACTATAATAGAAGACACGCCTCTTGAGGACCTCACAAGACTATATATTTATAATGTTTTAAGACTTAATGGTTTACCTATATCAACAGTCTATAATAAATATCCCCACTTTACCTCGAAATTATGTAAGATCTTTCAGATGGCCCTTGATCCCGAGCTTTATTTGAGTGTTTCCTACCATCCTTAAACCAATAGAAAGTCTAAAAGAACAATTAAAATAATTTTATACATGTTGCGGTCATTATAAATCGACTTTAAAGGTACATTGGATCTGTAAATACCTTTTATATATTTTACTTATAATAATAGTTTGCATTCATGTATTCAAATGGCACTTTATGAGGCATTACATGAGAATATATATCCTAATCCAACTTGTTGGGATGAAGTTTGTGATAGGAAACTTATATGACCAGAAATTTTCAAATATAAAATGAAAAAGGTAAAGGATAGTTAGGATCATATTATATCATCTCAAAGTAGGGAAATTTTATGTTGATAATCGATGAAAATATGAGTTCCAAGTTAGAGATAAAGTTTTATTGAATGTTTCTTTATAGAAGGGTGTTATCAGGTTATGTAAGAAAGGGAAACTGCGCCCCGGGTATATGAGACCATTAGAAATTATTAAAAGAGTTGGATTTTTTTCTTAAAATTTATAAAATAACAACAAATCTTTAAAAATGCACAATGTGTTCGAAATATATATTCTATGGGAGTATATTAGTATCCTAGAATAAGTTCCCATCTATAATGAAACACAGTTTGAAGCAGACCATTCATACTATAAATCACCCATCTTGATTATTGATTCTATAGAGAATGTTTTATGAAATTCGGTGACTAATCTAGTAAAATTACTCTAGATAAATCAAAAAGAAGGATGAAGTGACATGGGAACTGGAGTATTTAATGAAGGAGAGCCACCGAAATCTCTTTAAAAGGTAATACTACTAAAATTCCAAGGAAACATTTTTATAGGAGGAGATAATACAAAACCCTCATACTATTATATATTTTCAATTTAGAATTTATTTATTTTTTGATAGCTTGTAATACACACAATACTGAGTTACTTTTCAAACATAGAACAACTAGTTTAAACAAAACACTATTTACTCGTGTTTTTTAAAGGACCACTATTAGAGTTGTTCATAATTTAAATATTTCCAACAAATACTTATATAAAGATAAAATTAAATATCTAAATTCCCATGTGAATTATTTTTCCTTCAAAAAATTTTGTGAATCTTCTCTCTCTACACCATCTTGATTCTTGTAATTATTACCTTCCATATAGAATTTTTGTAATGGTTTTTCTTAGGACTATGAAACAAAAAAATATGAAGGTATATATATTAAGTGGTAACCAAAACCATCATCCAACCAAGGTTTCCTAGAGTACTCAAACATCCAATATGTAACTCGATGTTAGAATACTTAGGGACCACCCTTCTAGCAGACTAAAAAAATAATCATATCATTTTGTAACATATCAATGTAATAACAAGAAACAACATATAGGCTACCATTAATAAAGAGAGAATCAAGATCTATATATGTATGATCTGCTCAGATAGTAACTTTAGAATCATGTTCATTAAATTTTAGACTTTAAATCTCATTGAAAAAATCATATAGGGATAAAAAGTAAGCATGAAAACCTTCTCACCACATTGAATACTCTATTAAATAATGATTTAGGTAAGCTAAGTGCCTAATCACACAATAGTTTCAAATGTAATTTGAGTTATATTTAATTTAGAAGTTAGTGATAAGTTTGGGGTAGTGATGAAATATTTTATGAATCCAGATATAGAAGTGAATAGTTATGGGAATAAGAACCCAATCCTATGAAGAAATTTGTAGTAGAGGACCCTTTAGAAACACTCCCTTGAAATATGAACAAGGTAATGGAAATGATTTAGGATCTACCTCAACCCCAACCACTAGTCCCTTAAAATTTTACTCTACTAATGAAGAAATGAAGTGTTAATGAAGTAATAAGTGCATGACACATTCATGGTTATGGAAATAAACAAATCTCTACTAGATGAAATTAGTCATATTTTAAGGAAAATAAAACTCCAAAAGTATAAGGGTACTATTTAAAGAAACTATAATTATATGAATATTTAATTTTGAGTATATATGATTCTATAATAATTACTCAATACCAAAATATAAAAAGTCAATATTTATGTAATTATATTATCATATACACTATAATAATGAATTCATATCATAATTTGGAATTATGTGAATCAAATTTAAACATTGATGTGTCCATGAAGCATTAGTTGGATAGCCCTCCCAATCTCCCTAGAAGGATTGTCTATAGAATAAATATAGACTATTTCTCCAACATAATTAACAACCAAGGGTGAACATAAAATTTTATTTCTATAAATGTTTTTCCTCACTTCATGAAGTTACCACAAGTTATACGCATCATAATTTCAATTCGGTTGTTTATGAAGAGGTTTTCAAAGGCCTTAAAACCAAAAAAATTAATCCCATGAAAAATTATACTGAATTTTGTCTCTTGTTGGATTTGATATGGAAGGCATATTAGTATATTTTTTGTGTTGTGTGGGTGCTTATTTTAGTACATGAAAGAAAATGATTTTTTTAATTCATCTAATGTGTTGTTTAATTTAAATTTTTAAATAATGATCTTGACTCTAATTTTCTCTCACATAACATGTTAAACCATCATAATCTACATTGATACTCTATTTATCTACCACTAACTAGTATATACATACAATTATTAGATTTTATTAGGAATTTGTTTACATAGATAAATGAAATTATCATTAAAACAAATTTTTTCTTCTAAAGTAATAAGAAAAAAAATCTATGTACTTTTATATACACCTACATAACCCAAAGTTTGGGAATTAAAGGTAAATCATGGGGGGTGTGAAACATGAGAAGTAGAAAAGGAAGAATAAAATATAATATAATAGTAAAAACTATGTATTATATATGACATAAATCTATTTCTATTATGTTTGATTAAAAAATAATGAAATCAATTAGCCATAAGAATTTAATAACATGAAATGGGAAAATATAATTTTAAAACTATTACACGACTAATATAAAATTAGAGTTGATATTATTATGGATAAGTAAATAAAATAAATCCCAGAAAATATAAAAAAAATTCTCCCATTTCATCACTCCCTTATTAAACTCTAGATGGTGTATAAAAGGATTATATAAATTATTCAAATTGAATTGTGTAAAACTCTATATCTACTTATTCAGTGATGATAGTATTATGAACTCTATAAAATAAAAATCAATAAAATTTTCATTAAGACCATAGAGGAGATATGAAATAAACCGTGTCTTTTATAAAAAATCCATTAATTAAAATAAAAATATAAAATTTAGAATCAAATTTTTTCCCTCTCTACAAATGATTCTATTTTTATATTAAAGATATAAATGTCCTATCACTAAACAATTCTGAACCCAAATAAAATTGTAGTAACTTGTCAGTAATGATTTTTATGAAGTGGAATAGTTATAGATGTGAATTTTTAATAGAGTGTGGGTTTAATTTGGGTAATTAAATATATAGAACAATTTTCTTGGTGTTTTAATGCATGAAATAAAGTATTTAATTTCAACTAAAAAAACTATCTGACCTCAAATATTCCAACACCCAACCCTACTAAATCATGATTCACATACATAAAACTCTATTTACCACTTAATAAATTGTTGTTATGTCAATTTATTTTGTTCTAAAATTATGTTTCTTTCGAAAATGGAAATTTACAGATCTCTACACTCTATAATCTCATTTAACATAGTAAAAATCAATTTATGATTAATATTGGATCAACCAACATCACTACATCATGTAGAAATTTTTGAATGTCTAAGTATATTGTTCTTGAAACATGAGAAGAATATAAATATTATTTAACTAAAATAATTTAATAAACAACTCGTACTTTCTAAGGAAAAATAACCAATTTTTGAAAGATCAAACTAAATAATTATATAAATTAAGTATAATAAATTATTTATAGGGGTGTGGTAAAAATAATTGGCTCAGAAAATATGGGTATTATGATTTTTCAATGTATATTTAAATGTAGTAAGTGAAAAAAATAATACCTAAAAATGATTCCAAGTATTATAATTTTCATTACAGGGGGTTGTCAAAACTAAAATTTTAAAATCATATGTACAACTAATTACTAATCGCATGATTTTCTCTCCTAGAGATATCCCTTGATAACTAACTATTCTTAAAATTGTGTTTTTTTATTTTTATTTTATGTAATCATAAAATGTATTAATTGGTATATTTTTCATTGAAGATGATTAGAACAAAGAGAATGAAAGAAACACAAGAAGATGATAACAAAATTGATGATCTTTGGGTAAATTCCAATGGGTTGAATCATAATTAAAATTAATTCATGATCACATAATATAATTATAAAAATAAATAACATTCATCTACAAATCCCCAACTATAATCCCATGAATGAGAGTATTAACCACCTGAAGAACCATAAGGATGATTAAAAACTTTCTTTTTCTTCTCTGTTAGTGGGTAAGAAAACTCTGCACCCAAAAAAGAGTACATAATCACACACCATGGAATAATTTTAAACCATTAATCTTTTAGAACCACTCACCTATAAAGGTATTATGAGTAAATAAATGGGAAGGAAATTTTATTCTTTAATTAATAGAATAATATAGTTTAATAAATCAGAAGTGGAGTGATAATCTACAGACCCACTCTTCACCTTAACGACCAAACCAGAATCATAGAAATATATTAAAACATTTAATATGAAAAAGAGTTTAGGATTCCCACTATGATTTCATCGGACCACCTTCCATGGTTTAATTGATCACGATCATGAAATATAGTTCAAAAGAACTTCATTGATATAAACAGTAATAATTAATTGTGGAAGTGTAAATAACAATGTATTTATGAAAAAAAACAAACCATATTATTATTAAAATTTATAAATTATAGAAACCTAAAAAAATCAATCCTTGGTTGAATCCAAATTATATAGTCTTTTTACAAGTGGTGAGGGGATATATATATGTGTGTGTGTGTATATATCTTATAAGAACTATATTCCCTCTCAGGGATTCAATTAATGACCAGGGCACATATTTACTCTTTATATGGATTCAATATATCTTACATGAGGGTGAAGATTCATTATATGAATATCAGTTGAATATTATCCTAACATTAATCACATCTCAAGATCTTCATTGGCATTTACTTGTCTAATTATTGTTGTATGAATTAATATGAGAATTTATTATTGGTTAGGTTAATATAGATGATTTAAATTTGATTTTATGTAAATATTTCAATCATTTCAAGAAAATCATGTTTCATTATCCAAAGTGAACCATTGAGTTTCACATATAATTTTTGTAAAACATCACCCGAACCCACTATCTTGGGAAAGACCTTAGTTCCATAATACTTTAGTTAAAACCTCTTCATTGTAAAGGATAAAAATCAATTCCATGGGACATTCCAAAACCTCAGGGTGATTTAACCGTAAATACATGTCATATAAAATTGATGAAGACATTATGATAGGATAAAAATGATCCTATATAAAACATTATATAAACACAATGATTTAAGAAACTAATTATTTAGTTAGATTCACCACATAAAAGTAGATAGACATAATTCTACATCAAGAAAACAACCAATGAGGCTTCAAGCTATGTATTGGGTATCCCTCTACCCAGTTAAAAATAGTTATTTTCATTAAATAATAAATAAGGCTTCGGCCCCAACCTTCAAAAAAGTACATGTTGTGGGATAATTCTATAACCAATAGCTTCAAAATTAATAAAATCATAGAGAATAGTCATAGGTTTTTTATATGGAAATAAAACTAGAATATTCATTGAAAACTCTGTATATATTCCCTATAAAATGGGAAGAGGGGGGAGAATCCTCCTACCTTGAGTCTGATTACACCACATGAGATTAGAAAAAAATGTACAATGTCTATGGAAATAATACAAAATAAAAAAAATACTACATGAATCGATATAAAAATCTTAGACGAAGACAATTATAGTAATTTAATAGAAATTGATGATAAAAATTACATTTGATATCCCCTAAAAATCACTCTTGATATTCTACTTGAATATGGTATTATCTTGCTAAGGATCAGTGGAAACATATGCTACTTCAAAAACCATAATGACCAACACTACACCCATTAACATGGTGTGATTACCTCACACAATATAAATTAGGAATCCTATAAAAGATAGAACCACACCATGAATTACATCATGGATAATTTTACCAAGCCATTTTTCTTTATTTGTTCCCACACTAAGGTTTTTTATCCAGTTGTTTCTCATATGTTAGATTCCTATACACCACAACCAAAAATGTAATTGTGTAGTGGGTGTATTAATACTATTATAGCATGGTGACTCCCACATATAGAGATCCAAAATTCCATAGATAAAATCCTTCAATAAGAATGGACACAAAGCATAGTGATTCCTGTGGTGAGGAAAATTGAAAAATACCACTTCCTTTATACACAATCCCTTCAACACCTCCTATAAGAACCCTTCTATTTATTTCACACATTAAAATAATTTATTAAATAAAATATTCACTTGATACAACATATAATATAGAGAGGTGTAGCATTTTTCGGGCTTAAGAAACTTATACAACAACTTAAAACATGAAGTACACATCTTTATTGAAAACCTCTTTTACATGACCACCCACATTAATTAATACATAAAATTTCTTGGGATAACCTGAGGACATGAATAAGAAAATGGTGAGCTATAAAGCCTAGCAAGGGAGTAATAAAGGCATATCATGAAGAATATAGTACATGTTATGCAAAATGCATATCAATGGAGCGTAAGATAAACCAGAACATAAAGGTATAATATAACATGATTATCATAACTTGGAAATGTGGAAACAACATTTAACATGATATTAGCATTATCCTAGGAACTTTGCACATGGATCATGAGTAAACAATCATTTCACTTTGATTAGAATTTTTAAAACCATATTTAACTTAATGTATCATTATACAAATCTTTACCCAATGCATTAGAGTGATATCAAGGTGCACCATTCTTAATCATTTCAATTCATGCATAAGTGTGCCATATGGATCGCATAACATGGATTCATTAAAAATCATAATTTATTAGAAGATAAAGGAATTTTTAATTCATACATGAAACTATATAATCAATAAGAAAATGATAATAAAGGTTAATACCATTGATAGATAAATGGGCATGGTATTCACTACAAAATGACTTTGGCTTGGAAAATCACAGTGCAATTTCGGTAGCATAACGACATGGCATAATAATTAAAAAAAAGTGATTGATGGGAGATACATGTGTGTTTAATAATAAGTACATTAAATTTATAGTAAGGGGTCATATAAATACATTTACAAACATATTTAATGGTATTTAGATTCATAATAAAAAAGAATTTTTTAATGTAAATGAGGAGAGAGACTTCCCTTACAGAATTTCGACATGGTAACAGATGTACATGGGCGGAATTAATGAGAGATAAAGGGGTATATAATAATTAAAAAATAAATATTTTAGTATAGGTGAGGTTATTAATAATAACCCAACATTTTTAATTTAAAATAAAATGGTATATAAACATAGAGAAACATGGACAAAAATGAGAGATGAAGAAATCCCTTACTCGGAAGTGTGATCCTAAAGGCTTGGGAGAGGCTTGGGAGGGGATTATTGGGAGAATAGGTAACCTTGGGATGATTATAGAGATAATAGTTAAGGGTTTTTTCTAGCTCTAAATGGTTTTCATGAGGAGGAAGGCGATATTGAGTGGGTTTATATAGGAAATGATATGGAATTCATTGTCATTTAGGTTTTCGACACCACACATTTTACTAATCAAAACAACAAACCATATCATGGTTTTTCCATAGTGGAGTGTAAAAAATATTTTATTATGCCAATGGAAGAACTTATTAAAATATTTATCTTTCTTATGTGGAGGTGAGTCAGACTCTAAAGAAAATCATTTTAAAAAGTAATAATGTTTTATAAGTCTTTAAGGGTCCACTAAGGCGTTGTAAAATAAATCAATGAAATCTAAATCAAACTATTTTAAATGTAAAACATATATTGGTAGATAATTAATTTTATAGTATTTTATTACATCACTATTGGGTCTTTATTATGTCATAAAACACATTATTAATTTAAAAGGTAATTAATTTTTACCCAAAAATTCGACTCGCTCAACAAATTATGAAAATTTAACCATTGGATAATTTCAATATCCTAATTCCAAAAATAATATTCATCTAATCTAAATAATTTTATAGTTATTTTAAATTTTAATTTTAATATAAAAACTGACATTTATAAAAAATCATGGGTTTGGACAAAAACAACTTTAAAACATAAATAGAAATTACAAATGTTTTCATAAAACATAATTGACCATTTATATTTAATAATAATTAATTTAGTAATAATATTTTATTAAACGAATTTTTATTTCCAAAATCCATTAATTAATAAAAATATATTTTTTAAATTTAATATTAACTAAAAATATAATTTCTGTTTAAAAAAATATTTACAAAGAAAAAAAATAAAATGAATGTATATTACTTATTTTATACAAAAATAATTCACATAATCATAGTTCTAGGGTCTTGTTACATAACCCCTTAAAACACCCATATAATACATAAGGGTATGGTGTGCAATGGTGAAGGTCTCTTGGGGAGGCTCAGATAACATTTCTCATGTGTTAATATCTATTAACTTCCACTTCTCTCATAGGTGGTTCTGTTCAAGATTAACATGTTGATGCTCAATCTGGGCTTGGTCATGAGTGAAGCCCAGTGAAAATACCTCCATTCTAAGCTCCAAAAAATGGGATTTATATGGAGAAATTATATTGCATGAGTACATCAATTACTTTTTCTGAGTAAATTGGATTTTGTTAAAGCCCTATATTTATACTAATCATGTGGTCATTGTTCAAAGACTATATTAGAAATGGTAAAGATTATAAACAGTTTTTTAAAATCCAAAAATATAAAACCAAATAAGTGTATATGTTTTATATAACGATTTAAAATAATAATACATTTAATTAGATCAAGAGTAATTTTCATTAATATATGTTTGGTCCATTATAATCATGCCCCATTAAGAAATTTTTCCCACGAAATTACCTCTTACAACACTGAAACACATGAGGGTAACTCTCCTTCTTCGCTTCCTCTAATTCCCACGCTGCTTCATCAATATTTTTGTTTTCCCACAACACCTTTACAAGGTTAATTTTCTTATTGAGTAGAACTTTCTTCCTACGATATAATATCTTCATTGGATTATATTCATTGGAATGGTCATTCTCAAATAGTATCACATCTGGATTGAGTAAAAACGATGGGTTAGTTATGTACATCCTCAAGACTGATGCCTGATATACATAGTGTACTTAAAACTCATTAAATGGTTGTTCTAGTTGATAGGCCAGTGTTCCAATGTGATCAATGACCTCAAAATTGTCGATGTACCTTGGACTAAGCTTTCCCTTCTTCCCAAATCTCAAAACACTTTTCAACAGTGATTTGTGGAGGAATACCATTTCTCTAACATCAAACTCTAGGTCTCGTCGATGGTTGTCAGCATAGATCTTTTTTCGACTCTGAGAATATATAATATTCTTATAAATGGACTTAACATTATCCACCATTTCATTCACCATTTCTGTACCTAGGATATTTCGCTCCCCAACATCAAATCAACATGTCAGTTTTCTACACCTCCTCTTATAGAGGGATTCATAAGGAGCCATTTGGATGATTGATTGGAAACATTTATTATAAGAGAACTCGACCAGAAAAAGATTTTGTTACCATCCTCCATTGAAGTCTACTGATAATGCTCTCAACATTCCCTCAAGTGTTTGGCTATTCCACTCATATTTGTAATCATTTTGAGGATGATAAGTCATACTGAAGTTCAGCTCAGTATTTTGGGCATGTTGAATAATCTTATAGAACATAAGTGTGAATCTTGGATCTCAATCAGATACAATAGATATTGGTACTCCCTGTAGACATACCAATTCACTAATATATATACGGCCAAGTTTATCCAATGAGAAATCCTCCCAAATTTCAATGAAGTGTGCAGTCTATATAAGATGATCCATAATAACCAATATCATATAGTTTCTTTCCGTTGTCTTCAAAAGCCTGCTGACAAACTCCATGGGGATGTTCTCCCATTTCCATGTTGGTATGGGTATTGGTTTTATCACCCCCTTATAATTTTTCCTCTAATACTTCACTTGAAGACATATGAGGAAAATTGATGTATACTCATCAACATTTTTCCCCATGTTATCCCACAAAAAATGCTCTTAGATATATCGATACATCTGTAAGGACCTGAATTTGGAGCCCCTCCACTGGTGCCCCATGCTCGGTTTTCCACATAACCTCAAGAGAATTTCCCCAAATTCCAGAGGCTACCAACTAGCAGTGAGGGACTTGGTATGTTATTGGGGAAACTATTCCCTCATTTCTTAATGTATACAAAGAAAAGAAATTAACAGTAAATTACGGAAGTAGTAAACAATACGCAACAACCGAACCAAACAGTGAAAGCAATGAATATATAATAATGATGATAATGATGCAGCACGTAAAAGTATCTATGGAACACAGAAAACACAACAACATGCTGAAATAAAAGTAAAAACAAAGTACTAAATTAAAAGCAACTCCTACAGAATCACAAGCCTAAGCTTGGTCCCTTTCTCTTCAGCTCCAAGAAATCAAGTACCAGAAGTCAAAGTGTGCCTGCCCTTATCTATACATGCAACAACAAAGTCTGTTTGGGCCCAAAAGCATGGCCCAAATAGGGTGTGAGAAAAAATCCCAGTAGGAAATCACCCAAAGATTTGTGCCTAATAGTCAGTGAATACAAGGAAAGTAAAAGTGCAGGAAGCAGTAAACAGAAAATCACACAGCATCTACAATCCACAGTTCTAGCATATGAAGTACACAAGGAGCAGCCACTCAAGAAAGAAAATCAAAAATGTAACCGCGTGGTGGTTCTCACAGCCTAACCCCTATGGTTCAACCTACAAGTACTAGAAACCCTCTAGAATGTATAGGCAGTCTCGCCCCTCTAGTTCAGCTAAAGAATTAATAGACTCTCTGGGGAAGCACTCACCATCAATTCTCCATATAGTCTTGTATCGTACTAAAGGTTATATGGGGAAGCACTCAACGTCTATTCCCCCTAGGGCCCACGTCGAGGAACTACAGACTCTCTGAGGAAGCACTAAACGTCAATTCACCCTGTGGTCTCGCATCGTAATTTAAGACACTCTGGAGAATCCCTTCCTTCCATTCTCTCTATGTTCCACTATACTTGGTTCTCGCAAACCTGTGTAAAATAAACATACATAGCGTGCGTGTATCGTCCAAGTAAACCTCAATAACTACATGGCCATAATTTTAAGGCTGAACATCATAACAAAGCAATAGTTCCACTATCCTACAACTTGGCATGGAAACTAGAAAAATTACAAACAAGAAAAACAAGCATGGAAAACATCCAAGGTACAGTAAAAACTACCCTATCCACAAGAAATGACCACTACACATGCATATCAGCAAGGAAAGAAAACAACGAGGGAAAAACATGGAACACACAATACCTCGTTCCAGGGTATTGGTGGAAATTGCACATAATATTCAACAACTTCCTACAGAAATGCACAAACAACCTCAATCCTAGGAGATTGATATACGTGAACAATGAAGACAGATTCTCCTTAAAACGTCTTAGATCTGAGAAAGAGTCCGAAAAACATAAAACATGATAACTTGTGAAAGAGGAGGAATTGGAAAACAAGACTCAAGTAGAAGGAATAACTCACCGCTGTGATTCCAATGCAATCGACCATGCTCGAATCAGAGAAAATATGGAGAGGTGGGGGATCATTGAAGAATCGTGGATCCTTAGAGCTCTCGAATGAACGGAACCTAGAAGAAGACGTTTCTGTGTGTCAGGCGCGACCCCAGTCCGTTTAATGAAAAAAAGTACACTGCGTGTACTTTTAGAGTACATGGCTTGCACTAGGTCTTTCCGTACTCCACCAAAATCGGCCTCCACATCACCCCTACACATCGTGTGTGTGGCCCAGGCATGGCCAGGACACGGATTCATGTGGGAAAAGAGTACATGGCATGTACTCAGAAAGTACACGGCGTGTACTTCTAAAATTTCCAAATACTTAATTTTTCTCCAAATCTTCGGAAAAAGGATGGAAATACCTCAAACGAAGATCCGGGTTCCTAAAAACTTCCCCCCTTAAAGAAATATGTCCCCGAATTTCCCTAATGAGGCATGGAAGAAGAAACCCTGAACAGCTCTGGCCATTGTGATCGTACATTAGCCTCCCTTTCCCAGGTCTCGTCAAGCACTTGTTTGTGCTGCCATAGCACCCATACTAGAGGAACAGACCGCCCACGGAGAACCATCATACTATGATCGACAATCCGGATGGGATGCTCCTCAAATGATGGATCCTCTTCGAGCTCAACTTCATCAGGCTGGAAGACATGAGATGGGTCTGAAAATTAACGTCGGAGCTGAGAGATGTTGAAGACGTCGTGCATGGACTGGTACCTCTGAGGAAACTGCAACCGATAGGATACTATCCCAACTCTCTCCAATACCTCAAAAGGTTGGACGTACTGCGATGAAATCTTACCCTGTCTCCAAATCCTTTTGTGTCCCAGCCTTGGTGCGATATGTAGGAAAACCTGATCCCTGACCTCGAACTCTAGAGGTCGTCTCTGTTGATCAACATAAGACTTCTTCCAAGACTATATTGTGTCCATCCTCTTCCAAATTAGCTATATCTGCCCTGAAGTATCCTGAACAAGATGAGGTCCCAGCAAAGATGCCTCTCCTGCCTCCAGCCAGCATAAGGGTGATCAGCATAGCCTACCGTACAAAGCTTCGTAAGGGGCCATCTGAATAGTCTTCTGAAAACTGTTGTTGTAGGAGAACTCCACAAGATGAATAAACTTCTCCCAAGAACTGCCAAAGTCTATAATGCAAGCTCGGAGCATATCCTAAGGCACCTATATCGTATGCTTGGACTGGCCACCTATCTTGGTATGGAATTCCGTTCTCAGAAGTACCTAGGTACCCAAAGCCTTCTGAAGTCCCTTCCAGAACTGATATGTAAAGCGCACATCCCTGTCTGAAATAATGGAGTGTGGAACTCCATGCAGACGTACAATCTCCTAGATGTAAAGTCATCCCAGATCATCGGCACTGAAGGTCTCCTTGATCAGCAAGAAGTGAGAAACCATCATAAGTCTGTCGACGACAACCCAAACAGCATCGTTCCCTCAAGGGGACCTCGGTAATCCCGTCACGAAGTCCATCGCGACATCGTTCCACTTCCACTCTAGAATGGGTAACAACATTAAAAGGCATTCTAGTCGTTGATGCTCTACCTTCACCTGCTGACAAGTTGAACACCTCAAGACGAAACCAACGACATCCCTCTTCATACCTGGCCAGTGGTACTAGCGATGAAGATCCCAGTACATCTTGGTGATGCTAGGATGAATTGCCCAGACTATGGAATGAAAGCCCCGCATTATCTCCTCATGTATGTTTGCTGGCACCCATACGCGTCCCTGGAAATGCAAGATCTCATCCTCACCCATTGTCCATCGAGGAAGAGTGTCCTCCCCTGACACACTCTGCCACAAGACAAAGCCTTCTGAGTCTGATAGCTGCCTCATTAGTACCTGATCAAGTAGTGTAGAGGTAACAGCTACAGAAAATAGGAAAGTATGTCCCTGTCTGTCATGCCCCTTCAGATGAATCTGAGAGAATAGATCCATAAGCTTCCACTCACTACTTTCCTCCTGAACTGCCTAAATCTGAGATCTCTTTCTCAACGCATCTACCACTACGTTGCCCTTTCCCAGTGTATAGGAAAGCTCAAAATCAAATGACTGAAGATACTCAACCCACCTACGCTGCCTCCGATTCAGATCACACTGAGTGAAGATGTACTTGAGACTCTTGTGGTCGGTGAAAATCACAATGTGCACTCCCAGAAGGTAATATCTCCAACTACGTAAGGCATGAACAATAGCTGCCAACTCCAGATCATGTATCAGGTAGTTTCTATCATGTGGCATCAACTGCAGAGACCCGTACGCAAAGACTCAATCTCCTTGCATAATCACAGTTCCTAGGCCAATACCTGAAGCATCATAATAAATAGTGTAACTCTTTCCTGGCTCTGGAAAGACTAGTATCAGTACTAATGTCATCTTTCCCTTCATCTCTTTAAAGGCTGACTCACAAGAATCTGACGATAAGAGCTTCTCCCCCTTCTTGGTCAGACCTGTCAAAGGTGCTTCTAGGTGTTAAAAGTCTTGAATGAAGCCTCTGTAGTATCTAGCCATCCCTAGGAAACTCTGCACCTAAAAAACGTTCTTTGGATACTCCCAGTAAACTACAGCTCTCACTTTCTCTAGGTCCACAGATACTCATGCCTCTAAGATTACGTGACCCAAGAAGTGAATCTGTTCCATCCAAAAGTGGCACTTCGAGAGTTTAGCATAAAGCTGATTCACTCTTAGTGTACTCAGAATGATCTCAATATGGGTATCATGGTCGTGTCAAGTGTGAGAGTACACCAAGATATCAGCCACGAAGACCACGACGAAGGAGTCCAAGTAATGATGGAACACTCAGTTCATCAGTTCCATGAAGACTGTAGGTACGATTGTGAGATGGAACAGCATGACTGTATACTCTTATAGACCATACCAGCTCCTGAAGCCTGTTAGAGGTATATCTGATGATTTAATGTGCAACTGATGACAACCGGACCTCAAGTCGAACTTCGAGAACACTCAGTATCCTCGAAGCTGATCAAAGAGGTCATCGATCCTCAGAAATGGATATCGGTTCTTGACCATCAACTGGTTTAGATTCTGATAATCCACACAAAGCTGAAGGGTACGGTATTCCTTCTTCTCAAATAGGACAGGAAACCCCCAAGAAGGAGTACTGGGTTGGATGAAACCCTTTGCCTGCAACTCCTCTAACTACTTCTTGAGTTCCAGAAACTCAGTTGTAGCCATCCTATAGGGAGGAATGGACACTGATGCTGCTCCTGGAATGAGATCAATAGAAAATTATACCTCACGCTCCGAAGGCAAACCCAAAAAATCCTCTAGGAAGACATCCCTGAAATGATCCACCACATGAGTAAATTCTAGCTGTGAATCTCCCTGATCATCCAGATAGAGACTAGCAATATGGGTCGTCACCCTTCCTAGCCCATGATGATCGAGGCCTGCTCGACTCGCCTGAACATCTCATTCGCCTCTATGAAGAAAAAATCACCCTCTGGTGAGACAAAACTCACCCCCCGGCGATAACAATCGATGAATACCTAAAAGGAACCAACCAGTCCATCCTAAGAATGAAATCATAGCTTGTCATCTCTAGGACGTAGAGATCCCATAAGAATCATTACCCTGCAACCTCGAGCAGGCACTCTCTACACTGGCATACACTAGATGTTCTCATCCCCAAAGGTGTGTCTAGAGTCAATGAGTCAGCAGAAAAAAAAGATAAAGATCCCAAGGCTCTACACAATATAAACAGAGATAAAGATATGCCTAGAACCAGTATCGAAAAGAGATAAAGAAAAAACTGAGGCTACTAAAATCGAACCTCGAACTGTAGAAGGCATGGGATCCTGCTCTGGATAGGTATGCTCCATTAGAAATGTCTACCCTGCCCCACGGCCCTATGACCCTATGTGACCATTCTGAGCTAAACCTCTATATTGGTGCTGAGGGACTGGTGACTGACTGCCATGACCTCAACCTCCACCTCAGATTGAATGGCCGGAAGAACTCCAGTTCCCTGACTGGTGTGAAACTCGTGGTGCAGCTCCTGAACAAGGAGTCATGGAAGAACCCCTGTCACCAGCAACTGGTGAGAAAACCTGGCAGAAATGTTGAAGGTGACCCATTTTGCTACAATATCGGCACTCCACTAGGTCTCTCTAGCATTGCGTCCTCATATTCCCACTCTTACTGCACTGGTAGAATACAACCTACCTGCTAAAAGATGTGTCTTGCCTCCTCGGATCACCGCGTGTATGCTCCCTATAGTGCTTCCTGCTGTCAACCAGAGGAACACTAGCTCTGGAAGCAGAACCGCCCTGGAGTGTATCTCTGAAGTCCCTCAAATTGTGCTCCGCAATAAGTGCTTGGTTGATGATGGAAGTGATGGAAGTCAACTGCAAGAGATTCACCTGCGAGCAGATCTCTCGCCTGAGACCATCCTCAAACTTCCTTGCTAAGAACACCCTACTCCCATCCTGTATGGGTGTGAAATCCTGAAGCTCAGTAAAATGAGATGAATACTCCATAACAGATTGAGTACCCTTCTCTAGACTCATGAACTCCCGGGCTCGATTGGCCCTCAGGGTCTCCAGGTAGAAGTAGTCGTAGAACACATGTTGGAACTCCTCCCAAGCCATAACCTGCTGATGAACCGCCTATGAGATCATGTCCCAACACCTCTTGTTGGAGTCTCAGAGAATGTATGTAGCGAGCTTGACCCGTCTCTCTAGAGGTATCTCGAGATGCTCGAAGATAGTCATCATGGATTCCATCCATGACTCTGCATCTTGTGGTCCTCCTTCCCTCAAGAAAGTAGGAGGATGTTGCTACTGGAAAACCCATGTCAAGTCTGCCATAGACATGGCAGGAGGCGGTGATCCCTGAATAGTATGAATCATCCTCGTAAAGCCTTCCTTGAACTGCGCATCCGTGCCTGCAATAGGTATGACAGTTGGTGCCAAGGCTGGCCCGACTGGAGGATCGGTAGTAAGTCCCTCATCAGCCATATCTGGCATCTGATCACTATCTGAAAACTGACTTACAACCGAAGGACATCTTGGATGCATAGCTCTGAAAGATCCAAATCACACCTTATATTATAATTAACAAAGATAGAGAACACAAGAGTACAAAACAAGAACAGGGGAAGGAATACACACAAGTTTACAAAACACGACTACACAGCGTGTATAAAAACTACATGGTGTGTCTTCTTAAGTCACTGACATGGGAGTGTACCCCTACCCTATAGGTCATGTAACACCTCAATCTATAGGGCATTTTGACCCCACACACAGCGTGTACTTGAAAACGATTCTCCTGCTCGAGTCTCTTTACATGGCTAACCCACACGGTCCGACTTAACCCGAGACTATACGGTGTGTTCTGAACAAACACGGTGTGTACTAGACACAGCATCAGTGGCCCATGTTATTAAATACATTTCCATCTACACGGTTTGTTCTGAACAAACATGGTGTGTATAGGTGAAGGTAACACCGTCCCGTGTTGTTCGTGACATGGTCGGGTACTTGAACAAGACTACACGGCGTGTTCCGAAAACAAAACGGCGTGTCTATGCCAAGGTAACGGTGACCCGTGTTGTTCGTGACACAGATGGGTACCTAGACAGGACTACACAACATGTTCCTTTATAACATGGCATGTTATACTCGATATTCCCCCGACCCGTGTTGTTAGTGACACGACCGAGTACACAGCTCTGAACTACACGGCGTGCACCTACCGTACTGTAACGACCCAAAGTTTCATTAATGGAAATCCCAATTAATCTAATTAAATGTCTCTGTATGTTTATATAAAATGTCAACTTCTTTGGTTTCAAGTTAATAACTTTGACCGTTTCTAATATAGTTGTTAAACAGTGATCACTTGATTAGTATAAATATACGGGTTTAACAAATCCAATTTACTCAGACGGAATAAGTGATGGCCTCATCCAGTAGAATTTCTCCATACAAAGCCCATTTTTTGGAACTCAAAAAAGACATGAAATCCTTGGGCTTTACTCTTGACCAATCCCAAGCTGAGCTTCATCATGTCATGCTCGAACGGGACAGTCTATGGGAGAAGTGGAATTTGATAGAAATTACCACTCGAGCGATGTTATCCGAGCCACCCCAAGAGTCTGTCACCATCACACACCTTACCCTTTGGTCTTATGCGGCTTTTATAAGGGGTTATGTAACAAATCTCTAGTACTATGTTCATGTACATTATTTCATGTATATAATAATGAATATACTTTCTTGTCATTATTTATACATTGTAAATAGTTTTTAAAGTGAAAATAATATTTTTTGGTATTATTTAATTAAGAATTCTATTTTATTAAATTAAGGGAATTTTGGAATAAATAATATTTTAATAAAATATTATTATTATTTTTATTAAATTAATTTTATTATATATAAAGGATTACATAATTTTATGAATGCAATTATAATTTTTATTAAGGATTGAAATCCATTCCTGTCAAAATGCGTGAATTTTCGACAAATGTCGATTTTTATTTAAAAAGTGAAAATTAACTTATTTAGAAAATTATTTAGATAACCTAAATTTTATTTCTGGAATTAGGATGTCAAAATTATCCCATGGTGAATTTTTCATAATTTTATTACACAGTCAAATTTTTTGGTTACAATTAAATACCGTTGAAATATATAATGTGTTTATGACATCATAATGACCCAATAGTGAGGTAATAAAATACTATAATCTTTATGTTCGGCAAATATATGTTTTACCATTAAACTAATGTGATTTTGGGTTTTTTTGACTTACTTTTCAAAGCATTAATGGACCCCTCAAGACTTAATAAACACCTTGTATTCTTAAATAGTTTTCCATGGGAGTGTGACTCACCTCCACATAAGCAACCCCATTATTCTAAGAAGTTAGGAATATAGCCATATAACATATTTTTTTCCTCTTCCAATTTCCAAAAACCATGGGAAAAAACCAGGGGATGGTCTATGGTTTGGATTAATTTAATGTAAGGGGACCCAAACCTAAATAACAAAGAATTCACTCAGCTTTCCTATATAAACCCACCCAAGCTCCCACATCCTCCTCACTCAAAGCCTTTGGAGTTCATCCAACATCTTCCCTACTCTCTATGGAATCCTCCCAAGGTGCCTCAAGATCCGAAGAAGGTTCTCATAATCCTCTCTCTAGCCTTTGGAAGCACACTTCCAAGTAAGGGTTTTCTCTTCCTTTCTCATTTTTGTCCAATTTTTGTTAAGTTGTTTTTCCCTTTTAATAGAAATTATTAATGTTGGGGTATAGTTTTTCACCTCCCTCATACTTCCCTATTTATGTTTGAATGATGGGAGACCCCTTTCTCTCTCATTAAATTCCTCCCATGTACACCCATTACTATGCCGAAATTCCAAAAGGAACTTCTCTCTCCTCTTTTACATTCATGCAATACTTTTGTATCATGAATCTAAATTCCATTACAATTGTTGGGACATGTATCTATATGACCTGCATACTTTCCATTATATGTAAATATAATAAGGAACCCATTTCTCTCTCATCAACCATTTATATGAATTCTTATGTCACACCGTTATGCTGCCAAAATCGTACCAATTTTTTAAGCCAATGCCATTGTGTAGTGAATACCATGCCCATTTCTCCATCAAATGTATTCACCTTTACGAACATTTACATATTGATTATAAAGTTTCATGTATTAATTACACATTCTTTTATCAGGGAATAAATGATTATGTTTTATGAATCCATGTTTTATGATCCATGTGGCACACTTATGCATGAAATGAAATGTTTAAGATTGGTGCGCCCTTATAGCACTCCAATGCATTGGGTAAAGTATAGTATCATGATAAATCATGTGAAATGAGTTTTGAATCATTATAATTCAATTGAAACGATGGTTTACTCATTCATCATGTGCAATGAGTATTTACTCATTCTCCATGTGAAATGAGCCCTGTCTCATGCTAATTCCATGTTAAGTGTTGTTGTCACATTTCCATGTTATGATTATTATGATTTATCATGCCTTTATGTTCATGTTTCTCTTGTTATATATTGATATGCCTATTTTCTAACATGTATTTTACTCCTCATTTATTCAATGTTTATTCCCTTACTAGGATTTATAGCTCACCCCTTTTCTTATACTTGTCCTCAGGTTATCCCATGCAATGCTAAGTATGAGGGAATGTAGTGGTCATGTAAAGGAAGTTTTCAATAAAGATGTTGTAGTTCATGTTCTAAGATGTTATGTAATGATCCTAATCCCCAAATACACTAGACCTCTCAATCTTACTTGTTGTATCAGGTGAATAGATAATGTAATAAATCATGTTTATGTTTGTAATAAATGCAGGGTTTTCATTGTTGGTATCAGAGGATAGGTTTAGTTATTTTTCGGATTATGATTAGAAAACCCTAGTAAAGCATTAGAGATAAGACTAAGTATAATAAAAACATCCCTATGTTTTGGTGAGTATTGAGTAAGTGGATTATCAAGAAAATACATCCCTGTCTGGATACGAGTAGCTAAAGGCAGCTCTGACACAGATGTATCCTAGGGGTAAAACTCGAAAACACCGCTTTGAGCTATACTCGAACTGGAACTGGTGCACGACAATGGGCCTTGCTGCACTCTTGGTTATGAAACTCCCGGGGGATATGTTTTGATAAATTCACAAGCTTAGTATGAACCCTTATTAAGGGAATTAAAAATAAAATGCCCCTAAGAATATATGTTAGAAAGTAGATCATGAAAACCCTAGATTAAAGCCTATAGACTCATGAGTTATGGAACTAAAAGTTTATTGATAAGTCATTAATTTTTGTCTTTGGATTACCCTTTATGTGTTACCCCCTATCATTCCTTTTATTCCAACAAATTGCCAGTAATAGGAGGACTCGGGCTAACAACCGATGTGAAGATCAATGTGATGATTGTATTAATGAGATGCCCAATCTAATGGGAGCTGGAATCGAGAACTTTGTCACACTTCTCTCTCATCTAACTCAAGCATTGAGTAGAAGCATGGGTCAAGAGGAATGTTCAACCCCCCCCCCCTAAGAAAGAACAAGTCGCTATCAAGAGCTTCATGAGACAAAGGCCTCCTACTTTTAGTGGATCATCTGATCCCGCGATTACGGAACAATGGATAAACTCCATTGAAAAGATCTTCTCTATCCTGAAATGTTTTGAACAAGAGAAGGTTCTCATGGAGGCTTATCGTATGGAGGGTGAAGCTGATTAGTGGTGGATGTTGATAAAAAATATGAAGCCTGAGGTGGAGATCAAGGCGTTGGAATGGAAGTATTTTTGGAAGATTTTTTTCGATAAATATTTTCCGTGCACCCTCCGGCATAAGATGGAAAGGGACTTCCTTTCCCTCATGAAAAAAGATGAAGAATCTGTTGGAGCATATGAGGAAAAATTCACAAGGCTTGCACGATATGCTTTCGGCTTTTTCGTTACCCCAGAATGCAAAGTTGGCCGCTTCTTTGGTGGTTGAAGCCTAGCCTACGAAAAGAATTAGCAATCCATGACTTCGACAACTATGAGGAAATTGTCTGATGTTCCCTCAAGGTCGAAATGGAGATCGGAGAATCACAGGGGTATCATGTGGATAAGAAGCGTAAGGGGGACTTCAATTCTGGTGGTCTGAGGGATAAATCCAACGGTACGAAGAAGATCCAGCACCCCACTTACCAAAAGTGCGGAAAGAATCATCAGGAAAATTGCCTCAATGGGATGAGGAAATGATTTAGGTGTGGAAGAGAAGGGCACTTAGCTGTTTAATGTCAGCAAGAATGACCCACGACTGTGACATAGGAGAAGAATGCTCCGTTCGAAACTCAACGCGTTGTTCAATGCTAAAAATGGAAAGAACTGGGTAATTTTGAAAATCAGTGCACTAATATAAGGGCTTTCAGAGGCAACCAACAACCTCCAAGGCAGTAAGGAAGAGATTTTTCCATCACTTCTGCTGAAGTGAACACTGAAAACGAAGTGTTGATAGGTACCTTAGTAATTCATTCAAGAATAGTGACCATAGTTTTTGATTCAGGTTCTACGCATTTTTTATATCTCAAAAGTTTAGTAGAACAATCCCAACACCACCAAAAATCATGGAAGTGAAGATGTCAGTGAGTACGGAAAATGGGGAAATCATTGGATCCCATGAATATAAGTCCTCCATTATTATAATCTGTGGATTTAATTTCCCATATAACCTCGTCATACTCCCTCTGGTGGAATTTGATGCAATTCTTGTCTTGGGTTGGCTTTCCTTATATAGAGCCAACAAAAATTATCGGGAGAGGGAAATCACTCTCCATATTGTGAAACGACCCCCAATTATTTAGAAGTGTTGGAGGAAGATGAATATCCTTTAGCTCCATCATCTCAAGCATGGATATTACTGCCCTATGAGCATGCATATCTTGCTCAAATGATTGAGTCCAAGGAAGAAACCATCCTTGAAGAAATGCTTATTGTGAGGGAATTCGCTGAAGTGTTTCCCGAAGAACTGCCTGGTCTTCCTCCTAGAAGAGATGTTGAATTCTCAATTGAACTTATACCTGTGGATTTACAAATATCCAAGACTCAATATAGAATGGATGTTGTAGAGCTTGAAGAGGTGAAGAAACAACTACAAGAGAATCTGGATAAAGGGTTTATACGCCCAAGTGCTTCACCATGGGGTGCACCAGTCCTCTTCGTCAAGAAGAAGGATGGGTCAATGCAACATTGCATCGATTATCGTGAACTTAACAATACCACGATAAAGAAAAAGTATCATTTCCCATTAATTGATGACTTTTTTGATTAGATTCATGGAGCACAATACTTCTCTAAGGTGGACTTGCGGTCGGGATATTATCAAGTAAGAGTGATGGATGAAGATATTCCCAAGACTACTTTTCGCACAAGATACGGGAACTATGAATTCGTAGTAAATCCTTTTGGACTCACGAATTCTCCATAAATCTTCATGGACATAATTAATAGAGTCTTTAGAGATTACCTCGAAAAATTTGTGGTAGTCTTTATAGATGATATTCTAATATACCCCAAAACCAAGGAGTATCATGAGGAGAATTTAGGAACTGCACTAGAGTCATTGTGCAAGGAGAAGCTCTATGCAAAGTAGAGTAAGTGTGAGTTATGGTTAAAGGAGGTCTCATTCTTGGTCCATATCATCACAATCAATGGGATATCTATGGATCCCTATAAAACAGATGCAATTGAGGGATGGTTGAGGCCTACATCGGTAACAGATATCCATAGCTTCTTGGGGTTAGCTGGATATTATCGATGATTTGTGATAAATTTCTCACGATTTTCCAACCTTATTACCAAGATAACTCAAAAGGGAGTAAAGTTTTCTTTGCGTGATGAATGCTAATAAATCTTCAAGGAGTTGAAAAGGAGGATTATCACTACGCCTGTGCTCACTTTACCCACAAGTGGTGGAATTTTTGTGGTATTCAGTGATGCTTAGAAGAAGGTATTAGGATGTGTAATGATGCAGAATGATAAAGTGATATCCTATGCCTCAAGGCAGTTGAAAATCCATGAGCAAAACTATCCAACACATGATCTGGAGTTGGCAGCGGCGATCTTTGCCTTGGAAATCTGGCGGCAATATCTCTATGGGGAGAAATGTGAGATCTATACTGACCATAAGAGTCTTAAATATATATTCATGCAGAAAGAGATTAATATGAGACAGAGAATATAGATAGAGCTCATCAAGGATTATGAATGTTCAATACATTACCACCCTATGAAAGTGAATAATGTGGCAGATGCCCTAAGTAGAAAGGACCCATTGATTCTATCAATGATGAGAATTGAGAAGGATCCAATCTTCTTAGACTTGATAAAGATAGACATGGGAATAACAAATAAGGGAACATCATCAATCCTCTCACAAATGATTTCTCAACCGTCTCTTTTGGAAAGGTTAATGTATGATTAAAAGGATGATGAGAGAATTTAGGAAAAAGTTGAAGCTATCAATAAAGGGAAATACACAGAGTTTAATGTTAATGAATAAGGAATTGTGCGATTTGGGAAAGGACTATGTGTTCCATCGAGTCTGGAGATGAAGAAGGAACTTTTGGATGATGCACATTGTTCAAATTTCACTATTCACCCAGGGAGCACAAAGATGTATTGAGATCTCCGAGAAAACTTTTGGTGGGATAATATGAAGAAGGAGATCACTGAATATACATCAAAGTGCCTGGTGTGTCAGTAAGTGAAGGAAGAGAGGCAGTAGTCTAAGGGGATGATGCAACCATTTCCCATAACAGAATGGAAATGAGAGAACATCGCCATGGGCTTTGTCACCAGACTTCTAAGGACATCCAAAGGCAATAATGCAATCTGGGTTATTGTGGATCGTCTTACAAAGACTGCACACTTCATTACTATTCGTGATGATTTATCTTTGGATCAACTGGAACAGATATATATCAGGGAAGTGGTAAGGTTGCATGGAGTACCACTATCTATTGTGTCTGACCGAGATCCAAGATTCACCTCTATGTTTTGGAAGAGTCCTCAATATGCTCTGAATACTATACTGAACTTCATTGCGGCCTATCATCTTCAAACTGATGGCCAATATGAGCAGACTATCCAAAAACTTGAGGACATGCTGAGAGCATGCTCAATGGACATTAAAGGAGGATGGGATAAACATATTCCTCTTGTTTAGTTCTCTTATAATAATAGCTTCCACTCAAGCATCCAAATGGAACCATATGAAGCCCTTTATGGGAAAAGGTTTAGAACACCGGCATGTTGGGATGAGGTCGGTGAACGTAAGCTGCTTGGACCAAAAATGGTCGAAGAAATGGTGGAGAAGGTGAAAACCATTCAGCAGCATATCAATGCATCCCAGAGTCGACAGAAGAGTTATGCAGATAACCGTCGATGAGACCTTGAGTTTAAAGTACGAGACATGGTGTTTCTACGCATATCTCTGTGGAATATGGTCATGAGGTTTGGAAAGAAAGGGATGTTAATTCCATGGTACATCGGCCCCTTCAAGATTCTTGATCGGGTCGTGGTTGTGGCCTATCGACTAGAACTTCCACCTACCATGGACAAAGTACATGATATCTTTCATGTATCCCTCTTAAGGAAGTATATACCGGACCCTTCACATGTACTCTCATCTGAGGTGGTACAATTTTAAGATGATCTTTCATATGAGAAGAAACCAGTGAAGATCTTAGATCGTAGAGAAAAAGTTCTATAAAATAAGAGAATTCCCCTTGTCAAGGTGTTGTGGAGAAACCACAAGTTTTGAGAAGCGACTTGGGAATCAGAGGAAATGATGAATCTGAGTTACCCATATCTATTTTAGCGTGGGAAAAGGAAAATTTCGAGGGCGAAATTTCTAAAGGGGGGAATATTTTAACGACCCAAAGTTTCATTAATGGAAATCCCTCTTGATCTAATTAAATGTCTCTATATGTTTATATAAAATGTCCACTTCTTTAGTTTCATGTTAAGAATTCTGACCGTTGCTAATATAGCCATTGAACAGTGATCACTTGATTAGTATAAATATAGGGCTATAACAATTCCAATTTACTTAGACAAAAGAAGTGACGGCCTAATCCAGTAGAATTACTCCATACGAATCACATTTTTTGGAGCTCGGAAAAGAGGTGGCATCCTTGGGCTTCACTCTTGACCAAGCTTAAGTTGATCTTCATCATGTCAAGCTTGAACGGGACCGTCTACGGGATAAGTGGAAGTTGATAGAAATTACCACTCGAGTGTTGTTATCCGAGCCACCCCAAGAGTCCATCACCATCGCACACCTTACCCTTAGGTATTATGTGGCTGTATTAAGGGGTTATGTAAGAAATCACTAGTATTATGTTCATGTACATTTTTTTTTTATAATAATGAATATACTTTCTTGTCATTATTGATACATTGTAAATAGTTTTAAAATTGAAAATAGTGTTTTTAGTTATTATTTAGTTAAGAATTATATTTTATTAAATTAAAGGATTTATCAATTAAATATTATTTTAATAAAATATTATTTTTATTATTATAAAATTAATTTTATTATATATAGAGGCTCAAATAATTTTTTGAATGAAATTATAATTTTTATTATGTTTTGAAAGCCATTCCTGTCAAAACCCGTGAATTTTCAATAAATGTTGATTTCTATTTTAAAAGTGAAAATTAACATACATAGAAAATTATTTAGATAAAATAAATGTTATTTCTGGAATTAGGACGTTGAAATTATCCAACGGTTATTTTTTCATAATTTTCTAAGACAGTCAATGTTTTGGGTAAAAATTAAATACTGTTTAAATATATAATGTGTTTTATGACATCATAATGACCCAATAGTGATGTAATAAAATACTATAAGCTTTATATTGGTCCAATATATGTTATACCATTAAAATAATGTAATTTTTGGTTTGTTTGACTTACTTTTCAAAGCATTAATAGACCCCTCAAGACTTACTAAACACCTTGTCTTTTTAAATTGTTTTCCATGGGAATGTGACTCACCTCCACATAAGTAGCCCCATTATTTTAAGAATTTTGGACTATAGCCATATAAAATATTGTTTTTCTCTTCCCATTTCCAAAAACCATGGGCATAAACCATGGTATTGTTTGTGGTTTGGATTAATTTAATGTATGGGGACCCAAACCTAAATAATAAAGAATTCACTCACCTTTATTATATAAACCCACTCAAGCTCCCACTTCCTCATCACTCAAAGCCTTTGGAGATCGTCCAACCTCTTCGCTACTCTCTCTAGAATCCTCCCAAGGTGCCCCATGCTCCGAATAAGCCTCTAACAAGCCTCTCTCTAGCCTTTGGAAGCACACTTCCAAGTAAGGGTTTTTTCTTCCTTTCTCATTTTTGCCCAATTTTCATTAAGTTGTTTTTCCCTTTTCATTTCAATTATGAATTTTTGGGTACGGTTTCTCACCTCCCTCATACTGCCCTATTTATGTTTGAATGATGGTATACCCCTTTATCTCTCATTAAATGCCTCCCATGTACACCTGTTACTATGCCGAAATTCTGAAAGGAACATCTCTCTCCTCTTTTACATTCAAGCAATAATTTGGTATCATGAATCTAAATTCCATTAAAATTGTTGGGAAATGTATTTATATGAACTAATTACTGTACATTACATGTAAATATGATGAGGAACCCCTTTATATCTCATCAACCATTTTTATGAATTCTTATGTCACGTCGTTACACTGCCGAAATAACACCAATTTTCTAAGCCAATGCCATTGTGTAGTGAATACCATGCCCATTTCTCCATCAAAGTTATTCACCATTATGCACATTTAATTATTGATTATAAAGTTTCATGTATTAATTCCACGTTCCTTTATCTTGGAATAAATGATTATGTTTTATGAATCCATGTTTTATGATCTATGTGGCACACTTATGCATGAAATGATATGTTTAAGAAGGGTGCGCCCTTATAGCTCTCCAATGAATTGGGTAAAGTATAGTATCATGATACATAAGGTGCAATGAGTGTTGAATCATGCTAATTAAAGTGCAACGAGGTTTTACTTGTGCTTCATGTGCAATGAGGATTTACTCATGCTCCATGAGAAATGATCCTTGGCTCAGGCTAATTCCATGTTAAGTATTGTTTCCACATTTCCATGTTATCATTATTATGCTTTATCATGAATTTATATTCATGTTTCTCTTGTTCCCTATTTATATTCCTATTGTCTAACATTTATTGTACTCCTCATGTATTCAATGTTTATTCCCTTACTGGGCTTTCTAGCTCACCCCTTTTCTTATGCATGTCCTCATGTTATCCCATGCAATTATAAGTACGAGGGAATGTAGTGGTCATGTAAAGGAAGTTTTCAATAAAGATGTTGTATTTCATGTTTTAAGATTTTATGTAATGATCCTAATCCCCATGGACACTATACATCTCGATCTTCCATGTTGTATCAAGTGAATAGTTCATGTAATAAATCATGTTTATGTTTGTAATAAAAGCAGGGTTGTCATACGTACACGGCATGTTCCTGAAGTTATTTCTACAACAACTTGTCCCTACTCACACGGTCAGTGACATAGTGTAAAAACCACATAGCGTGTAGTCAAAAAGTACACGTCGTGTATTCTCAGTTTTTCTGGGCAGTAGATCAGAAACTGCACAGAAGCCCAGAAAAAAACAAAAAACAAGGCAAGGAGGTGCCGAATTCCAATTCATGAGGGACCATAACACCTCAAGAATAAAAATTTGGCATTCATATAAGCAAGGAAGAATAAAAACGATCCCCTAACAATGTAGAATAGATTCTATCAAGCATCTATCACAGCATCATGCATAATCCACACAAATTCTATCACAATAGCATGCAATCGCTAATGCACCCTAGATGGCAAGGCATGAATGCATGGCATGTGATTTCTACAAGTTCCTATATGATGCATGAGATGGAATACCCTCATCTCATCGGGTGGCGATAGAAATAGGACCACAATAGTTAAGACAATAATAACACAAAGCATGTGAATAACTCTAGGTGAAATCATATCAACCATAAATCTCAAAACTAGAAAAATGCAATAAACGAGGTAGTATGGATTTTCCCTATACACGGGATAGCTAATCCTAAGAACAGCGTAATACCAAGTATTGAATCCATCCTATCCCTAGATAATGGCTCCAAACATTAAATCAAGTGAAAAGAAACTCCTCTGATACCACTTTGTAATGACCTGAATCCGGAGCCCCTCCACCGGTGCCCCGTGCCCGATTCGCCACATAACCTCAAGTGTATTTCCCCAAACGCCAAAGGCTGCCGACTAGCAGTGAGGGCCTTGGGAAGTTATTGGGGAAACTATGACCTCATTCGGTAAGGTATACAGAGAAATGAAATTAATAGTAAATTGCAGAAGCAGTAAAAAATACGCAACAACTGAACCAAACATCGGAAGCAATGAATATATAGTAATGATGATAATGATGCAGCAGGTACATGTATATAAGGAATGAAAAAAACACAAAAATGTGCTGAAATAAAATTAAAAAGAATGTACTAAAATAACAGCAACTTCTGCAGCATCTCAAGACTAAGCTTGATCCCTTGCTCTCCAGCTCCAAGAAATCAAGTACCAGAAGTCGAAGGGAATTTTACCTTATCTATACCTACAATAACAAAGTATTCTTGGGCCCAAAAGAATGGCCCAAATAGGGTGTTAGATACAATCCCAGTAGGCAATCACCCAAAGATCTGTGACTAACAGTCAATGAATACAAGGAAAGTAAAAGTGCAGGAAGTAGTAAACATAAAAGCACACATAAGCTACAATCCACAGTTCTAGCATATGAAGTACACATGGAGAAGCCACTCAAGAAATAAAAACAAAAAAGGTAACCACTGGGTAGTTCTCATATCCTAACACATAAGGTTCAACCTACAAGTACTAGAAACCCTATGGAAATCACACACAGTCTTTCCCCTCTGGTTCAGCTAAAGCATTAATAGAATCTCTAGGGAAGAACTCACTGCCAATTCCCCATATAGTCTCGTATCGTACTAAAGGCTATCTGGGGAAGAACTGAACGTCTATTCTTGATGTGGACGACGTCGAGGAACTAAATACTCTTTGAGGAAGCACTCAATGTCAATTCCCCTTGTGGTCTCGCATCGTAATTTAAGACACTCTGGAGAAGCCCTTCCGTCCATTCTCCCTATGGTGCACTACACTATGTTCTTTTAGCCTTGTGTAAAATAAACATGCATAGCACACGTGTATCATCCAAGTAAACCTCAAGAACTACTTGGCTATCATTCTAAGGCTCAACAGCATAACAAAGCAACAGTTCAACTATCCTACAACTTGGAATCGAAACTGTCAAAATGCCAAAGAAGAAAAACAAGCGTGGAAAACATCCAAGGTACGGTAAAAACTACCATATCCACAATTAATGACCACTACATAGGAATATCAGCAAGGTAAGAAAACAACGGGGGAAAAGCAGAGAACACACAATACCCCGTTCAAGGGTATTGGTGGAAATTGCACATAATATTCAACTAATTCCTATAGAAATTCACAAACCACCTACCTCGATCCTAGGAGATTGATATACATGAACAATGACGAAATATTCTCCTTAGAATGTCATAGATCTGAGAAAATGTCCAAAAAACATAAACCACGATAACTTGAGAAAGAGGAGGAATTAGAAAACAAGGATGAAGAAGAAGGAAGAACTCACCGCTGTGATTCCAACGCAATCGACTGTGTTCGAATCAGAGAACGGATGGAGAGGTGGGGGCTCGTCGAAGATTTTTAGATCCTCGGCACTCTCAGACGAACAAAACCTAGAAGAAGACAATTCTGTGCATCAGGCGCGACCCCGGTCCATTTAATGAAAAAAAGAAAGTACACGACATGTACTGTTAGAGTACACGGCGTGTACTAGGTCTTTCCGTACTCTGCCAAAATCACCCTCCACGTCACCCCTACACACCATGTGTGTGGCCCAGGCATTTCTAGGACACGGCTTCGAGCGGGAAAATATTACACGGCATGTTCTCATAAAGTACACGGTGTGTACTTCAAAAATTTCCAGAAACTTAATTTTTCTCAAAAACTCCAGAAAAAGGAAGGACATACCTCAAACGAAGATCTGGGTTCTTACAACATCTTTGTATTTCCTTAGTGAATGGAGAAAATTTAACTACTTTAATCATCCAAAATTTTGTTATTTATATCCAGATTTGATGAAACACATAGTCTTGTCCCAAATCAAAAAATTCATTCTTCATTACCATTGAACAGTGAGGCTTTCCCTTTTCTGATAGTTTCCACTGTCTTCTAAATTCCCACATCATCTTTTTGAGCATCTATTAACCATTCCAAAAGTGAAGGTTTAGAAATAATTTCTAAAAGGATTGATGATGTTCCCTTGCTTATAATTCTCATGTCCATCTTCATCAAATCTAAGAGGATTGGATCCTTTTCAATTCTCATCAATGATAAAATTGTTGGGTCCTTTTTAATTGGAGCATTTTCTACCTTGTTCACATTCCTAATGTGGTAATGGATTGAGAATTCATATTATTTGATCATCTTTAGCCATATTCATGGGCACATATTCATATATTTCTATGTGAATATATATTTTAGGATTTTTTTTATCTGTATATATTTCACACTTCTCCCCAAGGAGGTAATGTTTAGAAATTTTCAAAGAAAAGACTATTAATGCCAAATCTAGATAATGAGTTGGATAGTTTTTCTCATGAAAATACAATTTACTTGAAGCATAAGAAATTAATTTGTAATTTTTCATCAACACACACCCCAATACCTTCTTCGAAGAATCGCTGAATACCACAAAATTTTCTCCACTTGTGGGTAATGTGAGAAAAGTCGTAGTGATAAGCCTCATTTTCAAATATGTGAATCTATCTTCACATTCATCACTCCAAGATATATTGACTCCCTAGTAGGTTATCTTGGTACGAGGGCTGGGAAATCATGAGAAATATCTTACAAATCGGCGATAATATTCAACTAACCCCAGGAATCTATGGATATCTACCACTGATGTTGGCCTCACCCATCCACCAATTGTGGATATCATGGAGGGAGACTAAGATATCTCATTTAATGTGATGATATGAACCAAAAAATGATAATTCCTTCACCCAAATATCACAATTGATGTATTTTTCATAGTGATTCTCCTCTCAAAAGATCTCTATCATAGTGCTTAGATGCTTCTCATGCCCCTCCTTAGTTTTGGAGTATATTTGAATATCATATATAAAGAATACCACCAATTAATCAAGGTAATCTATTAATAATATATTAATCAAGTCCCTGAAGATTTCTGGAGCATTAGTGAGTCTGAAAGGCATTACTATGAATTCATAGTTCATATACCTTGTAAAAAAGCAGTCTTCGTTATATGCTCTTTCTTCACCCTTACATCGTAATATTCCTACTACAAATCCACCAGGGAGAAGTATTTTGCTCCACATAGCTGATTGAACAAGTCATCAATTAAGGGAAGACGATACTTTTGGTTAATCATGATTTTATTGAGCTCACAATAATCAATTCAAAGGCACTTTGAACCATCCATATTCTTGACAAAGAAGACTGATGCACCCCATGGTGAAGCACTTGGGCATATAAATCCAATATTAAGATTCTCCTATAGTTATTTCTTCACCACCTAAAGTATTAAAATGTCCATTATATATGGATTATGTAATATTTTCAATTCCCTAAGTATAATATCAATCGATGATTCAACATCTCTTCTAGGTGGAAGACCAGGAAACTCCTCGAGAAACACTTTAACAAATTCCATCAAAATAGGCATGTCTTAAAATATTGTTGCTTCTTTAGACTCAATAATCCGAGAAAGATATGCATGCTCATGATGAATTAATATCCAGGATTGAGATGATGGTTCTAAAGAATATTCATCCTCCTCACACTTTTACAGAATCGGGGGTCAATTTGCCATATGTATATTGATTTCCCTCTCACAGAAATTTATGTTGGATCTATATAAGGAAAAACAATTCATGGAATTAATTGCATCAAATTCCACCAATGGAAATATGGAGAGGTTCTCTGGGATGTTAAATCCAAAAATTAAGAAAGGGGATGTGTTATATTAATGGGATGCAATAATTTCCCAATTTTTCATTCTCACCAACATATTTACTTCCATGATTTCTAGTGGTATTGGGATAGTTATAATATACTTTTGGGATATAAAATAATGTGTAGAACCCAAATAAAGAGTATGTTATCTATTCTTGAATGAATAACTACTATACCTATCACAACTTTTTTGATAGGATTTTCTTCGATGGTAGTGATTGCTAAAGATATCCCTTACTACCTTGGAGGTTGTTGGTCTGAAAACCCTTGGCATAGGGAACTGGTTTTCAAAGTTCCTTGGTTCATTGCAGTTGAATCAATGAACAATATGTTGTGGGTTCAATGGAGTGTTCCTCTCCACTATCATAGTAGTGGATTTTTCTTATAAAAAGTTAATTTTTAGGATCCCTTATCTTCCACGCGTAAAGCATTTCCCCATCCCCTTCCGGAAAATTATGCAGTGCTTCTTTCCGTACCTTTGGAAAGTGGGGTGCTGTAATTTCATAGATTTTTCGGATTTGTCCACCAAACCACCAGAATTAAATTCCACCTTCTTATTCTTTTTCCCATTATACTCATTAGATTCACTGATCTCTGTTTTGACTTTGATGGCACATCATCCAATTTCATCGTTGCTATCGATGTCACGGATCTCTAGGTATTTTCTTAGGATAGGTTTTATCCAGACAAAGAAGTGTTCAACCATGCATTCGGGGATAATGACAAAGCTAGATGCGGATCATGAAATTTGAGTGAATTTTACCTCATACACTGCGATGGATTCATCATATTTTTTCATGATGGAATGGAAGTCCCTTTCCATCTTAAGTCAGAGGGTGAGAGGAAAAAAATTATCAAAAAACATTTTCCAAAAATCCTTCCATTCCAACACCTCGATCTCCTCCTCAACCTTAATATTTTTTATCAATGTCCACCATTGATAAAATTCATCCTTTTTACGATAAGCATCTAGAAGTACCTTCTCTTATTCATAACATTAAAGGATGTAGAATATCATCTCAATGGAGTTGATCCATTTTTCGGTGATTGAGGGATCCGAAGATCCATTATAAGTAGGAGGACTTTGTATCATGAAGCTCTGAATTACAGCATGTTCTTTCTTAGGGGGGGCTGAACGTTCTTCTCTACCCATGTTACGATTCAATACCTGAGATAACTGAGAGAGTATCATGACAAAATTTTTGATTCCCACTCCCATCATATTGGGCATGTAACACCCCAAGATTTTATGAGATATATATTTTTTAATTTCATTGATGTCTTCTATTATACACTACACCAAGATTAGCTTGTACTATAAGTATCACTGTATTAGCTTACAGTATAGGCATCACTATTCTTGGCTCGTGTTACACACAATTTCATGTTTGTTTTATGGAAATTATTCTAGGAAACATTAAGTATATATATTTTTTAATGTATAGATGAAATAAGTGTTGATTATGTAATATAAAACACCAAATGGAGCTTTCACTACATGCAACCCTGACTTGGATTGCATTACACACAGTCATGACCTTCCTCGATAGCGTGTGTAGTACATAATACCAGGTTTCACTAAACAACGATATTTTATTGAAATATTTTATAAACTACAAGTTATGAATAGTAATACAAACATTTAGAAATTTTATATATTTTTTCTTTCAAAATGGAATTCATTTTTGGATTCAGAATATCAAAATTATCCTAGGGTGAATTTTTGGTATTTTCTGAAAACATTCAATTTTTGATGAATACTGAAAACACTGGGTTACTATTTAAAAACAGACTTTTTATGTAAATAATTATTTATTTTAGGTCAAAATTGATACATAATACTGATATAACTTCAACGTAATTCATTGGTGTAATTTTATAATAATTTTTGATATACAAAAATTTTATTAAACTTTTCACCGTCTTTTACCCACCTCCTAGGAGAATTTGAATATTTACATAAAACATAATTTTACTGCTTCTGTGAGTTGAATTTTAAAAATATGAGAGACACAGTTAATATTAAGGAGTAAAATGTGTTTCAATAAGATAAAAATAATTTTTGGTGAATAGTAAATTTTTACTTTTATTTACCACGGTTAAAAGTAAATAGGGTAATTAAGGGTAAAAGTGATATTATTATTACCCTAACACATGTCATAATTCTATTGGATAAATGTAATTTGACCAAAAAAACCTTAGGAATAAAATATTACCCTTTATCTCTACATATATTAGATTATGAAATTTATTATTATTTTATTTAAAGAATAGTTAAAATTGTTAAAATCAATGTTTAATAACTAATAAAGTGTTAATATAGGGTTTAACATAATATAAATTCGACTATAAATATTCATTATAAATATAAGAAGATTTCCTACATAACATTGTTTTATTTATAATTTTTAGACATTAAATAATTTAATTTATTTATGACACAATGATGATACAGTAATTACCTTATTAATGAAATATTAACATAATTGATGTAATAAATTACCAAATAAATGTAATTTGAGACTTTTTATGAATTAAAGTAATTTCTTAGGTTAATATGACATGTTATTATTGATTAAATGAACGTTTTTTGAACTAATCATGCTGTTATGATTTTCAAATTAATCAATTACCAAATTGTGTTAAAATTAACAAAAAATATTTTTTAAAACAAATATTATATTATTAATTGTTATTATGTTCCTAAAATTATTAGGTTCATCCAAATGACTTAGATAAGGTGATATATATTAATAATGAACCAATTGGGGTTCCTTTGTCTTGTTATAGTAAGTTAATTAACCATATAGTGTAAGAAAACAAGAAGACACAGTAAAAGTTGAATTATTTAACTTAGAGTAAATCAAAATGATAAGGTTAAAATAGTAACCTAAACTTGTATAAAACCTATTTTATGAAATTATTTCTACTCATACCCACTTTAGTTTCTAAATAAGTCACTTTGGGGCCATTATAAAACCTTATATGACTTTATTATAAAATAAGTTTTTAAGTTTTTTCTAAAGTGCCCCTCTCCTCCCTTATAAAAGGTCACCTCATCCCTCTTATCTTCAAAATAGTTTGAGCCTTCATTATCAACCAAACCCTGACCATTTCCCTTCTCAACTTCCTTCGAAACATCATAGAGGTTTGGGTCTCTTCAGAAGACCAACTATAGTGCCTTAAGAGGACGCTTAAAAGAGGTGCGTCGAAGAAGAGGTAATCTCTTCTACCGATTCATTCATGTTTATTTCTTCTTCAACTTACTCTTATCTAGTTGTTTCGTTGTAAAGTAATACAATAAGTATCACTAATATACTTATATGATATTATAAATATGAAACAACCCCATTTCACATTCTATCCATCCTACGGAAAATGAAATCACCGCACGTGCATTGGTACGAAATACCGTCTCCACGCCTTGGTGTAATTAATTTTTCCACCACCACCTTACTTGGATGGGTATAATGGTGTAAATAATAACTATAAATGGTTATTATAAAATCATACTTATTATGATTCAATAATTATGGGACCGATATCATCGCTCATGCGTACGTACAGATTACCATCTCCACAACACGATGAGATTCATTCTCCAATTTAACCATTCAAGATTGAATATAAAGTATATATAATGAATAATAATGAAATATATGACATAATGAAGATAATTTATTTATGTATATATATATATATTTCATCTACTTACTTCCATTCAAGTCAATAAGGAAAGGAAAACAACATTCATGTGTACGTATGGCATATCGTCTCCATGAACGATTTATTTAAGTTCATTCATATATCTTTTATATATGTATATATTTAATATATATGATATATAAATCAATATTTACATTATGGAAGTAAATAAATCATTATATAATTAATAATAATATCAAGAAAAACAATTCTAAACACGTACGATAAATAAAATAATTTTACCCAAAACGCTGCTTTAACATGAAATTTACAAAAGAACGGGTAATATAAAGTCATAAGTGAACAATATATGATATCATAAAAATGAATATGATTCATTAATAAGTAAATGACATTACATAAATCATTATAAAGGTGGTTCAGATACATACAAAGCATATCGGACTTAAGGTAGGGGATAGTTTTTCAAGTCTCATTTTTATCTAAGATTGCTTATACATAAGTATTTAATGGGGTTATATTTTTCATCCATACCCATAAATTGTTTTTCATAAAGTTTTTTATATTCTAACATGTATTTTTAATGTCATTTTTAGCCCTCTTTGACTTTTATATTGTGTTATGGAAGGAATTTTTTTTGTTTACCATACGAGGATCTTTTTTACTTTTCCGACAAAATTATGAGAAGAATGTTTTTTAACTTATACGGCATGAACGGATTTTTACGGTTTCATAACGCCTTATTTTCATAAATATTAATCTATAATATTTCATGACTATTTTCAACAAAATAATTTTCTTTCGAAATTTCTTTGAATTTTCTGAAATGAAAATTATTTTTAAGAAGAAAGGATATTTTCCTTAAGAATTCACTTAAGTTTTTTATCAAAACCATTTTCCATATAATATGATATTATTTCAAATATTTATGATTCAAGTATAATGTCTCTATGATTTATATGGTTTCACTTTTATTATGATGAAATGATATCCATTTGTTTTATATGGATTATGTTATGATGGGATGATGTTTATAAAACCCATTTTATTCTTTGGGTTATGATGAATGATTTATGTTTATGCTATGGCACACGTAAGAATGATTTCATTATGAGAATGGTGGGACCTATTTCTCCCTACAATTAATTGGGTAATGATTTATATCCCATGAGATAGACATGGCTGGAATGGTAAGTTAATCTGGTTCAGTGATAGAGTACTGGAACGAGGAGTGAACTCGATTCAGAATGGAACTTTCTCCAATAAGATGGTCTTGGAAGCAATGCATTGGATACTATGGAATCATATCATGTGATTAATGGTTTTCCACAATTAAATGTTTTATTCCCATGATAAATTATCATGATTGATGTTCTATTATGATCTATGCCTTACGTACTTCCATGTTTTATTTCATTGCTCAAGATTTTGATGTTTAAACATTTCGTTCATGTTTTTATGTTCAAATGTATATGGTTTGTTTTATTTTCTCCATGATTACCCTTACTGTGCATTTGAGCACACCCTTTATATGTTTTCTTTTCCCTAGGATATAAAGAAAGGATTTAGGTAAGAAAAAAAAATGGGAATATCTTTAAGGGAGATGTTGAAGATCATTCACCATGATTAGAAGATTGTGTTCCAAGATTCCAAAGACACTAAACTATTACGGTTCTTGAGTGTTGCTTTTTGTTAAGCATTAATTATTCCACAAAATTAATGTAATTTCCATGTACATCAAGTACCGGTCTCTACAGTTGGTATCATAGGAATGGTTTAGTAAACCTTTGGAAACTAGGATGTGAAAACTTTAGTGAAATCCCTATAGATATTTCTAAGGTATGTCTATGGATGTCCCTATGGTTAAGTATAAGTATAAGTAATAGTTGAAGAATTACGGTAATGATATTATAATTAAACCTAAGATTTTAGATAATTAAGGTACTCCCCCTTTATTATGTTGTTTTCCCTTGCATGATTTTTTCCTCTCATGCTATTCTTTTTGGGTTTTAGACGATGGATGGAACTCGAAGGAACCGTGTTGATCAATGTAGTGGACAATGCAATGATTTTCCTCCAGAACAAACCAATGTTATGGGAGACGGAGTATAAAATCTTATTTCTATACTTACACAAGCTATGAATCATTCTGGACTTCCAAATAAGCAGATAACGTAACAGTATTCTATTGATTCCTTCATGAGGGAACGCCCATCTTCTTTCAGTGGGGCTTCTAATCAACTTTTTTTTGAAAAATGGATTAGTACCATTGAAAAGATATTTTTCATAATTCGCTGTTTGGAACATAAAAAAGTAATTATGGCTATTTACCGTTCAGAAGTTGAAGTAGACAAATGGTGGACTCTAATTAAGAATAAGTGTCCTCGAGATGAAATTGAATCTATAAAATGGGATGAGTTCAAGAACTTATTTTTCAATATGTACTTCCCTCGTATTCTTCGAACAAAGATGGAAAAGGAGTTCCTTGAGCTTAAGCAAAAGGATGATGAATCTGCTGGTATATACGAAGTGAATTTTACAAGGCTTGCAAGGTATGCATCTGGATTTATCATCCAACGTTGAAAGTAAAGTTGATCAATTCTTCAGTGGCTTAAAACCAAGTCTTCGAAGGGAATTAGTTATAAGAGACTTCAGTACCTATGAAGAAATTTTGCGTTTTTCTATCATGATAGAACTGGAAGTTGGTGCTACATATCCATCTCATAGTTTTGACAAAAAAAACTAAAGATGGAGTTCAAGGAAAAATCTCAGAACAATAGTGAAAAGAAGATGAATGTTAATTTATGCTCAATGTGTGGAACGAATCATTGTGGAGATTTCATAAAAGGTAAAAGAAAATGTTTTATGTGTGGAAAAGAAGTTCATCGAGCTATTGAGTGTTGAAGTAATGGGAAAAAGGTTGATAATGATGTGAATAGAGAAAAGACTACAGAGAATGCTCCACAAACACTTCAATGCTTCAAGTGCAATGAAATGGGGCATTATGCTAATCAATGACCTTATACAAGGGTTAACAATGATTGATGTGAGAAACCTATTAAGTCAAATGATAAAGGGAAGTCACATGAAATTAATACTTATGATGTTGAGTATGACAATGATTTTGTGGAATGATTAAGTGTTTATGTAATGGGATTTCAAAATAGTATCATTGAATCTCATTTATGGTATCATGGAATTTTTTTAATATCTATGTATTGGTTTTCAATAATTATATGGTTCCGGTAATCATGAAAATTGATTGAATTTTTTTTGGAAGGAAGATGATATGCGCAAAATGAAGGGATAAAGAGAAAATGAAATGAGCTCATCACTGATATCATGTTTTGAGTATATAGAAATTCTGGGATTTTGGTTTGTGGAATGAGTTATCTTTTGATAGAACTCATGTTTTCACTATGGTTCAATGGGTATTCATTTTTTTCAAAGGAATACATGATTAAGGTATTCACATGTTTGGAATATGACCAAAAAGAGATATCTTATGATATATGGGGGATAAATGATGGTATTCACATGCTCGGAAGATGAAATTTCTAGTAATTGTTTTCTTTATACTATGAGCTTGGATAGAAGTATTTTAGATAAGCATAATGATTGGAATGGATTATGTTGGACATAAGTTACTATTCTTTAAGGATATAACTTTTTTCAATATTATTGATGGGATGTTATAATAATTCAATTTTTGAAAAAGGAAAACCAACAGGATGGGCGACAACCCGTCATGTCGGACAAGGCTCTAGGAATCGAACCCACAACTGAAGTGCGACTGTCCTTTATCACCTACCATTAGCCTACAGGAAGTCCCTGGTTAGTAGAAATTTTTTTTTATTAAGAACTATGATAGATGAATTATAAGTACATTTTAGCAACCATATACGATGAATATCATCATAGATGGACTCATGTATATTTAATAAATTTTACTAAACCTTTTGCGATAGAAACAGATGGAATGACCTATCATTCTATCGCATGATCTGATAACACTTCCTGAATGACAAATTCAACTTCATTTATTTAAGAGATGAATTGGATATTGTTCAAGGCACGAACAACGGTGAGACTGTACCAAAATCAAGTAATTATTTCTTTTAATTCAACAATTCTAAAAAATTAGGTAAATGATCTTGAGAAATAAAAATGTTGTCCTAGTACCCTCATACCCCATGAATTAGATGGTACCTTAAATCATAAAAAATTTATGGCTTTTTGATTGATGGATTTTTCATATCCATGTTCTCTACCACTCTCCATCAGAACTTGATGGTTATATTTCTCTTCCATATCCATATTTTCAGCAATGTTGTCCTATGTGGAAACCTAGTGATGGGTTACATTGGGTGACCATTATGATTCTATCGTTTCTTTTTAAAATGATGTTTTAGTATTCCTTTTTACGATTTGGGTTTTTGTGAATGAAACATTCATATAGTAACCCTGATGAATTTCGAGGGAGAAATTCATTTTAAGGGGGGTAGAATGTAAAACCCCGAGATTTTATGATATTTATTATTTATAATTTCTTTGATGTCTTCTATTATACACTACACCAATATTATCTTGTAGTATATGCAACACCGTAGCTTGCAGTATAAGCAACACTATTCTTGGCTCGTGGTACACACAATTTCATGTTCGTTTTGTGGAAATTATTTTATGCCACATTAAGTTTAGATTTTGTTAAATGTATAAATGAAAAAAGTTTTGATTATCTTATATGCAACACTAAATGAAGCTTTCACTACACGCAGCCTTGACTTGGCTTACATTACATGCAATCACGACCTTCCTCGATAGTGAGTGTAGTACGCAATACCGGGTTTCACTAAACAACGATATATTATTAAAATATTATATAAACTAGCCATTATGAATATTAATACCCACTTATTGAAATTTTATAAATTTTTTCTCTCAAAATGGAATTCATTTTTGGATTCAGAATATCAAAATTAGCCTTGGGTGAATTTTTGGTATTTTTCTGAAAACTTTTAGTTTTTTATGATTAGTGAAAACACTGGGTTACTATTTAAAACCGACTTTTTATTTAAATAATTATTTATTTTAAGTAAAAATTGATACATAATACCTATATAAGTTCAATTCAATTCATTTGAGTCATTTTATAATAATTTTAGATATATTAAAATTTTATTCAACTGTTCACCGCCTTTTACCCACCTCCTAGGGGAATTTGAAAATTTTTATAAACCATAATTTTACTTCTTCTGTGAGTAAAATTTTGAAAATCCGAGAAACACGGTTAATATCCAGGATTAATATTTGGTTCAATAAGAAAAAAATATTTTTTGGTGAATAATAACTTTTTACTTTTATTTACCATAGTTAAAAGTAAATAGGGTAATTAAGGGTAAAAATCATATTATTATTATCCTAACATAGGTACTAATTCTATTTTATAAGTGTAATTCGACCAAAAACAAACTTAGGAATAAAATATTTCCCTTTAGGTCTTCCTGGAATAGATTAGGACATTTATTATTATTTTATTTAAAGAATAGTTAAAATAGTTAAAATTAACGTTTAATAACTAAAACATTTTTAATATAGGGTTATACATAAGATAAATTCGACTATAAATATTAATTATAAAGAAAAATAAATTTCATACAAAATTTTATTTTATTTATAATTTTTAGATATTATATAATTTAATTTATTTATGACATAATGATGATGTAGTAATTACCTGATTAATTCAATATTAACATAATTGATGTAATAAATACCCAAATAAATTTAATTTGAGACTTTTTATGAATTAAACTAATTTTTTCGGTTAATATTTAATGTTAGTATTGATTAAATTAAATTTTTTCGAACTAATTGTGCTTTTATGATTTTCACAAAAATCATTTACCAAATAGTGTCAAAATTGACATAAAATAGTTTTTAAAACAAATATTATATTATTAATTGTTATTATATTCCTAAAAATATAAGGATTGTAAAAATGATGTAGATAATTTTATATATATTAATAATTAACCACTTGGGGATCTTTTGGCTTGTTATAGTATTTTTATTAACCATATAGTGTAAGAATACAAGAAGACAGAGTAAAAGTTAAATTATTTAGCATAGAGTGAAATATAAATGATAAGGTAAACATAGTACCCTAAACTTGTCTAAAACCTATTTTTTGAAATTATTTATACCCATACCCACTTTATTTTCGAAATAAGTCACTTTGGAGCCATTATAAAACTGATTATGACTTTATTATAAAATAATATTTTAAGTTGTTCCTAAAGTTCCCATTTTCTTGCTTATAAAAGGGAACCTCCTATCTCTTCTCTTCACAAAACATTGAGCCTTCAAGCTTTTCCATACCCTTCCCATTTCTCTTATCAACTTCTCTAGAAACATTATAGAGGTTCTGGTCTCCTCAAATGACCAACTCTAGTGCCTTAAGAGGAAGCTTAAAAGAGGTGCGTCGAAGAAGAGGTAATCTCTTTTACCGATTCTTTCAAGTTTATTTCTTCTTCAACTTCCTCTTATTTAGTTGTTTCATTTTAAAGTAATACAATAATTATCACTAATATACTGATATGATATTATAAATATAAAACAACCCCATTTCACCTTCTTTCCATCCTACAGAAAATGAAATCACTGCGCGTGCGTATGTACTGAAAACCATCTCCACGTCGTGGTGTAATTAGTTTTTCCACCAACACCTTACTTGGATGGGTATAATGGTGTTAAAAAAACATATATATGGTTATTATAACATCATAATGGTTCTGATTCAATAATTATGGGAACGATATCATCGCTTGTGCATACGTACAGATTACCATCTCCACAAAGCGCTGAGATTCATTTTCCATGTTAACCATTCAGGAATGATTATAAAGTATATATAATGAATAATAATAAAATATATGATATAATGAAGCTACTGGATTTATGTATATATATATATATATTTCATTTACTTACTTCCATTAAAGTCAATAAGGAAAGGAAAACAGCGTTCATGTGTATGTACGACCTACCGTTTCCATGAACGGTGTATTTCATTTCATTCATCTATCTATTATATATATATATATATTGAATATATATGATATATAAATAATTATTTACATTCTGGAAGTAAGTAAATAATTATATAATTAATAATAATATCATGAAACATGTACGATAAATAAAACGATTTCACCCAAAACGCTGCTTTAACATCGAATTTACAAAAGAATGGGTAATATAAAGTCATAAGTGAACAATATATGATACCATAACAATGAATATGATTCAATAATAATTAAATGAAATTATTTAAATCATTATACAGGAGGTTCAGATATGTATGAAGCATATTGGACCTAAGTTAAGGGATAATTCTTCAAATCTCATTTTTATCCGAGAATGCTTATACATAAGTATTTATTAGGGTTATATTTTTCATCCATAGCCATAATTTTTTTTTCAAAAAGTGTTTAAAATTATTCCATGTATGTTTTATTTCATGTTTATCCCCCTCTGACTTTTACTTTGTGTTATGGAAGGAATCATTCTTTTGTTTACCATATGAGGAACATTTTGACTTTTCCGACAAAAGTATGAGGATAATGTTTTTTTAACTTATATGGCATGAACGGATTTTTATGGTTTCATAACAACTTATTTTCATGAAGCATACTCTACAAGATTTCATGAATATTTTAAAGAGAAATCATTTTCTTTCAAAATTTCATGTCATTTTTTGAAATGAAAATCATTTTGAAGAAGAAAGGATATTTTCCTCAAGATTTAATTTCAAGTGTTTTATCAAAAACCATTTTCCATCTAAGATGAAATTATTTCATTTCTATATGTTTCAAGTATAATTTCTCTATTTGTTACATGGTTTCACTTTTATTATGATGAAATGATATCCATTTGTTTTATATGGATTATTTTATGATGGGATGATGTTTAAGAAACCAATTTTATTCTTTGGGTTATGATGAATGATTAAGGTTTATGTTGTGGAACTTGTAATAATTATTTCATTATGAGATGGGTGGGACCTATATCTCCCTCCAATGCATTGGGTAAAGATTTATATCTCATGAGATAGACATGGCTAGAATGTTAAACTAATCTAGTTCAGTGATGCATGACTTGAACGAGGAGTGAACTCGATTCAGAAAGGGACTTTTTCCACTAAGATGGTCTTGGCAGCAATGCCTTAGCTACTACAGAAATCATATCATGTGCTTAATGGTTTTCCAAAATTAAATGTTTTATTACCATGCTATTTTATCATGATTGATGTTCCATTATGATTTATTCCTTACGTACTACCATGTTTTATTTCATTGCTCAAGATTTTGATGTTTAAACCGTATGTTCATGTTTTTAAGTTCAAATGTATAGGGTTTGTTTTATTTTCTCCATGCTTACCCTTACTAAGAATTTGAGCTCACCCTTTATATGTTTTTTCCCCAGGAAATAAAAAAAGGTTTTAGGTAAGAAAACAAATGGGGAATATCTTTATGGAAGATGTTGAATATCTTTCACCATGATTAGAATATTATGATCCGAGTTTCCAAAGACGCTAAACTATTACGGTCCTTGAGTGATTGTTTTTTGTTATGTATTAATTATTCCGAAAATGTAATGTAATGTCTATGTACATCAAGTTTGGGGTCTCTACAGAGCATCTCATTAGAAAAGTCTTCACATTGATCTTCGCATCAGTTGTTTTCCCGTGTAATCCTACTGCTGGCCATTGGCTAAATAAAATAAATTTTTGGGGAAACACATAAAGGTGAATCTGTTGAAAAAAGAAAGAAGTTATAAATTACATTTATTTATTTAACTTATCTATGTTATCTATGATTTACTTCCCAACATATATTCATAGGGGAATTTATTTAATACCATTATTAATGATTCATACTATACTTATAAATTTACCAAAGAATATCCCCTGGGAGAATCATAACCAAGAGTACAATAATTCCTAGTTTTGTTCACTTGTTCCCATTGGATTTTAGCTCAAAGTGGTGTTTTCGGCTTTTACCCCTAGATACATATGTGCCAGAGCCACCTCTACCATCTCATATCCAGATAGGGATGTATTTTCTTGATAAAGAACTTAATAAATACTCACCAAAATTTTGGGATGTTTTTATTATACGTAGTCTTATATCTAAGGATTTCACAAGGATTTTACAATGCTAATCCTAAAAGTAACTGAACTTATCCTATGATACCAACTATAAAAACTGACTCTTTAATTCACACATAAACACAATTTATTACATAAAATATTCACATTAGTCAAAAGAGAATATTGTGAGGTATAATGTCTTTCAAGATTAGAAACATAACATAAAAACATAAAAAATAAAATACACATGTTTATTGAAAGATTCTTTTAAAAGACCATACACATTCCTTCGTACTTAGCATTTCATGGGATAACCTGAGGACCTTTATAAGAAAAGGGTAATCTATAAATCCTAGTAAGGGAGTAAGAAAAGGATATCATGAATAATACAGTACATTTTATGAAATAGTCATGTCATTGGAGAGCAATAGAAACATTAACATAAAGGAATTATATAGCAGTATTATCATAACATAGAAATTTGGAAACAACATTTAACATGATATTAGTATGAGCCAAGGCTCATTGAACATGGAGCATGAGTAAACCCTAATTTCACTTGTATTATCTTGATTAAACCTTCATTTCACATGAAGTATCATTATACTAATATTTACCCAATTCATTGGAGTGCTATCAGGGAACACCCTTCTTAATCATTTCATTTCATGCATATGTGTGTCACATGGATCAAATAACATGGATTCATTAAACATCATAATTTATTCTAAGATAAAAGAATTTTTAATTCACACATTAAATTATATAATAAATAAGTAAATTTTCATAAAGGTGAATACCCTTGATAGAGAAATGGGCATGGTATTCACTACACAATGACTTTGTCTTGGAAAATCGCAATGCAATTTCGGCAGCATAATTTCGTGACATAATAATTCAAAAAAAAAAGGTTGAAGGGAGAGAAAGTGGTGTATCATCATATGTACAAGAAAGGGATATTAAGTGGTAATATAGATGCATGTACCATTATATTTAATGGAATTTATATTCATAATACAATGGAATTGATTGAATGTAAATGAGGATAGAGAAATCCCTTACGGAATTTTGGCATGGTAACAGTTGTACATGGCAGGAATTAATGTGATATAAAGGGGTAATTCATAATTAAAACACAATGAGGGATGTATATTGGTGGTGAGATATCATACCCCCACTTTTTTAATGGAAAATAAAAGGGTATAGAAACATAAAGAAACTTGGACAAATATTAGAGAGGAAGAAATCCCTTACCTAGAAGTGTAATCCAAAAGGCTTGGGAGAGGCTTGAGAGGGGCTTCTTGGGAGAATGAGGTTCCCTGAGAGGATTCTAGAGATAGGAGGGCATGTTTTGGTCAAGATCTAATTTTTTTAGTAATGATAAATGAGATATGTATTGGGTATATATAGGAAATGAGAGGTAATTATTTATTATTATGTTTTGGACACCAAAAATTAAAATAATCAAAACTACAAACCATACCAAGGTTTTTGCACATTTTTTTACAAATTAGAGTGTAAAAAATTATTTTATATGTCCAATGTCATAAAATATTAAAATATTATGCTTCCTTATGTGGAGATTAGTCACACTATAATGGAAATCATTTTAAAAAGTTAAAATGTTTTATAAGTCTTGGAGGGTCCAATATGGATTTGTAAAATAAATCAAAAGAATAAAAATTCAAATTATTTTAATGGTAAAACATATATTGGAATAGAAAGCCCTTTTATAGTATTTTATGACATCATTATTTTTTCATTACGATGTCATAGATCAGATTATATATTTAAATCACATTTAAATTTTACCCAAAAATTTGACTGTCTTGGAAAATTATGAAAAACTCACCATTGGATAATTTCGACATCCTGATTCAAAAAATAATATTCATTATATATAAATAATGTTATAAATATGTGAATTTATACATTTAAAATAAAAACTGACAATTATTGAAAATTCAAGGGTTCTGACAAAAATAGCTATCAAACCTTAATAAAAATTACAATTGTATTCATCGAAATTATGCAATAATTTATATTTAATAAAAGGTAATTTTCATAGAATATTTTTTAAAAATATTATTTAATTCAAAAATGCATTAATTCATAAAAATAGATTTTTTTAATTGAACATAAACAAAAAAAAGTATTTGTTCTTTAAAAACTATTTACAAAATAACAATTATAACATGAATATATATTTTTTATTCTATAAAAAATAATTCACATATTCATTATTATATGGTGCTATTATAGAAAACCTTATCACACTCTCATAATACCTAAGTGTATGGTGTGTGATGGTGATAGACTGTTGGGGAGGCCCAGATAACATCCCTTGGGTGGTAATCTTTATTAACATTCACTTCTCCTATAGGAGGTTCCATTCAAGTTTAACATGTTAAAGATCGTCTTGGGCTTAGTCAATATTGAATCCTGGGGATGTTACCTCCTTTATATGCTCCGAAAAATGGGCATCGTATGGAGAATTTCTACCAAATGAGGCTATCCTTTCTTTTTTTTTCAGAGTAGATTGTATTTGATAAAGCTCTGTATTTATATTAATCATGTTGTCATTTTTCAAAGGCTATATTTATAATAGTAACATTTATTAATAGTATTTTAAAATCCAAAAATATAAATCTAATTAAGTTCATATGTTTGATATAACCATTTTATATAAAAATACATTTAATTAGATCGATAGGAATTATCATTAATAAATGTTTTGGTCGTTACACATGTTTAACCTAAAAGGGGTCAAATTTATATTTTAAAAATGAAATGAAAATAATCATCTACCTCCAACTGAGGGTGTTGCATTCTCAAAAACCATATGCTTTCTTTCATATGAATGATAAAAGATGATGGTTTATTGGAAATGTTTCGTCAACAATTTAAATATAATTATCTCTCTTTCCCATGTCACTTACTGAATGTGTTTATGTTTCTAAAGAACATACACCAAGTATATATGCCTACTCTAGAAGAAATTATATTTTATATCATAGATGTGAATTTTTCTGTTTTTGAATGAATTTTTTTACTCAAGAGTAACATGATCCCAAATAATTAGATTGTTAGGTTTCATCTATTAAATCTTTAATTATGAGATATGGAAGGCTTTATAAACCAAACATAATCTCATTGGAATATTTATCTGATAATAAACCATACAAATTCATTATAGATTTTCAAGGTTTATAATATATCTAATATTTATCTTCCATTTATTACCCAAATGTTAATGAACTAAACATGGTGATACATGTAATATTATATGTTCAATAACATTAAATGATTGATGTTTTTGAAGATTATCAATATATATTTTCTAATGGATATGGGTTGTCTCTATCAGTTTCCTGAGCAAATAAATATTCTCAATTGTCTCACACACAAGACATGGTTAAAATAAAAATGTTTTCCAATATGAAACAAAAAAATTGAAGAACAACATGGGAACTCATATAGTTCCTCATAGGGTTCCATGTGTATTGAGGTTTGATAAGTGTTATTGTATGAAACAACCACTAAATTTATATGTTCTTACCGTGAACCATTGATCTCTAACACATAATCCTTGAGGATGTCATCCATGTTATAATAAATCTCATTAATTGGAAATAGTTTTGGGGATTATATTCAATTCTTATCGTAAACATGTTTTCAAGGACCTATTGTAAGGACACTCAAATCCATGATTTGAATATAGGGTCTCGATTTAAGATAGGATAAAATGGTAACCTAATATATTTAATAACTTATGGAATACTCATATTTTCCATGTCATCAACTATATTTGTCTCCAGAATTGGGATGAAGTGTGCTAAAATCTTGAGACGCTTCATAACCACCCAAATGGTGTCATAATTTTTCTGTGTCTAAGGTAAATAATTGTAATCATGATAAAGGTAAATCGGGTGATTTCAGTTAAAAATAATATGATAAAGAGAACAAACTGACCCTAACACCAGCCTTTATCCAATTGGATGAGTGGAATTAGTCAATTGATACACAATTATCTACTATATAGACGCTTTTAACCATATTTCATTGAATAATACCTTTAAATAAATTTAATAAAATAATAAATAAAAATTGATAATCTCCTTACTTTAATAACTATAAATTCTTATTACATGTATAAAAATAAGAAAATATCAGTTATAAATATGAATTTTAAATATTAACTAATTATTTAATGATTTTAATTTATTTATAATTTTTCGTGATTAAAAAATCATTTTAAATGCTTACACAAAACTGATTTAGTGTATCTTTAATAACTTGAGAAATAAAATTACATATATTAAAAAATCCAAATCTAATATTTTTTTGAGTTAGATACAATAATAAACAAATTTATACATATATATGACTTATTTTAAATGTGTTGAAATTCTTTATTTGAATTATTTATTTCTCTTATTGTCCTTAATTTCAAATTAAATGAATAGTGTTGAAAATAATTATTAATATTTTATGAAAAATAATATAATATTATATTATTTAAAATCATACAAAAACTATAACCGGGAAATTAGGATAATATATAGTAAAAGAATTAATCTATTTTGTATTTATGGAAAAATTATTACCTTATTTGTAAAATTATAACCCTTTATGAGTTAAAAAGATGTCACCCCATTTATTATTAATATATGTGAACTAAGTGGTTAAACTGAGAGAAAATGTTTAAAATAGAACATAGACATATAAAAATATTATTTTTAGATGATATTTAAACGATATAGTACCTTATATTGGATATTATAGCCACATTCTTCCACTTTAACATGTGACTATTATTATTATATTTAAATATTGTTATTAATTTCTTGTGGTTCCTTTAACTTAGTATAAAAAGGCCACACATATACACTCTTCAATACACCACATAAAGACCCTTATGTTGAAAAAACCCTACAAAATACTCATATAAATATCTTGATCTATATTTTTATGGGTTTATTATTCCAAAAAGACCAACCCTAGGTCCCTCAATAGGACATATAAAAGAAATATACAGATGAATAGTTTATTGTCTTTAACAAATCTTCCAGGATTATTTCTTATTTTATTTAAAAATAATGGGTTTTAAACATCATAAAATAATAAATTAAATATAAAAAATATACTTATATGTTATTTATATTATAGTATAACGAAATTCCATTACTTTTTCATCCCAAATCCTTGAAAACAACATTTGTGCGTACATATGACATACCATATCCATGTAGCAGTCTACTTGTTTTTTCATCACCCCTTCGCATGGAAGGTAAATATGGTATTAATAATGAATATATATATATGATATTTATGATATAAATATTATTATGGATTTATAATTTCACATACATCCTCATACCTTCCAGTCTGTTGTAAAACAATAAAGTCACTCGTGCGTATATGTGGACTACCATCTCCACGAAGTGATCTGATCTATTTTTTCATTTATGACTAAAACTGGACAGTAATAAATATTTATTTAATGAGTTTGTATGATATTAATATTACTGTTAATATTATCAAGATGATTTAACTATGATCAATGTACAATGGGTAAAGCTACATAATTAAAATATATAAGAAAAATGAAGCAGTTTAACCCAAAATAGTCATTTTAATAAAGAATTATATTCTAATATCTAATAAAAATATATAAGTAATAAATATATGGTATATTATATAAGATTATGTTTCTGTAATATATGTATAATAAATCATTATTTATTTCAATGGAATTTAGAATGCATTTGAATGAATTTGGACATAATGTAACAGTTAATCGTCTTGATATTGTTTTATTAAGACATGCTTGATTTTAGACACCTACTTGTTTCTTTAACTTTTGTAAATAAAAAGATCCAAATTTTATATATGGTATCATTATTAAGTCATTTTATTTTAATTTAAAATTCAAATTATTTCACTTAGGGTTTTTTATTGTAATGTTACCAATTTTATAAGGGTTTATTTCACAATCTCGTCATTTTCAAAAAAAAATTATATTTAAGTCTTATATGGGGGAATTATTTTTTATTTTTATCCCAAAAACATTATATTTAAGTATTCAATTTTAATTTTTGTATATTATATTTTTTTATTTTCATTTTACACAAATTATGCACTTAATATCCTGGAATCATTTTTTAAGGAATCTTAACATAGTTTTTCTACTCGGTGAGAAATATTTTTATTCTATAGCAATATATTAAGTCAAGTTCTTTAAATAAAATTCATACTATTAAACATTATTTACTTAGTGAATTTTGTTTACCATGTTTTAGTTTCTTAATGTTTTTTTCAAAAATTATCTTTTTTTATTTTCTTAATGAGGCACTTATTTATTTATTTTTTTATAAAATAGTGAAAGAAATGTTTTTAAATTAAATAGCATGAATTTAATTTCATAATGTCATGAATTAACATTGATTTAAATATTACATTGAAATTTACATGTAATTTTTCAAATAATATTTTTTCTATAATATTTGAAATAAATTTTGATTTTAAATAAATGATTTCCTTTTGAAAAGGGGTATTTTCATCAAGAAGTTTTTCACTCATATTTTTAAAGTATTTTCTTCTATGTCAACATCCTTTGTTAAATATATTGGTTTACTGACAATATATTCAAAATATTCCATCCACTATATTATTATAGATTGTTTATGTATTATTTTTCTTTGGAATGTGTTTAAATTTTTGTATTTTGGTTCTTCTAATATGCATAGTTATTTATTTTTTAGTCATATTGATTAAGTTATATTAGTTATTTACATTATGAATTAATTGACATATTTCTTAATGGTTTGGGACTAAAATCCCATATACCCTTGATGCATTGGTAGGTCCCATGAAACAAATCAGTTTTATATACTTATTAATAGGATTTTTGGTGTATGTCTACCCTTAGTTGAAACTGTCATGGTACAAAGCATTGATGGTAATGCATAGATGTACAACATTATTTATTCCATCATTATTAAATTATTAATTAATTCCTATGTGATTATTTGGAATAATATCCATGGATATGTTTCAAGAACATGTGATTATGTATATGACATCATTTGTTTTTTATTTAATCCAGAAATATAATTCATTATGCTCCAGTTATTGATTTAAAATATTTTATCAGTAATTTACCTTTATATATTGATTATTAAATATTTAATCATGATATGTTTTATAATATACATAATGATTGTAATGTATTGACTCAACAATACTCTATAATTTATGCTTATTTTATGCTCATAGGTACCCTTGTTTGTTTTACTAATGACATTACATTAAGTGTATTTCAGGGAATTAATATTCATTTTTTTTATTAAGAAATTATTTTAAAGCTTTAAATTCAAATTAAATACTTATTAATAGTGTTTTGTATATGTTTTGATCATTTTGGAAAAATATTTCTTTCCCTGCGTGGTTTAGAGTAACGTACGGTATCAACCCTACAATTTGTAAAACACGTAAGGAGAATGCTCCCTACGTTTTTCTTTAACCTTAAACTGGAGGAAGAATGTATTGTTTATCAACCCAACATTTTGATATGTATTTATGGTTAATTAACCTCATGTTATTATAAATGTATGGTAAAAGAACATTACGTTTGAAAGGAACCTTATGTTTGGAAAAAAAGATAGTATGGTTAAAGAACCCTACATATGTAATGAACCATATGTTCTAAAGATAAACATAGGGATCATCAACATTACTTTTATGATAAAACCTATGTTTTCAAAAAAAAAAATTAGAATATGAATGATATATAGTTGAATCCTACATCCAGTATTTCATCTCGTTTCGATGGAACCATAACTTTGACTTTTCAACATCAGAGATTTATTTTCGTGATATTTTTTGTGATTTCTGGAACAGACTTGACAGATTTACTGGATATTTTAAAACCAGTTTTATAGAATTATTAAGATAATTTTATTTTATTCAAAGAACTGTATCAAATGGAGAAATTTACTTATATTATTAAGGGAAGTTAAGACTCCTGTGGATAGTTTAATTTTGAATTTCTAAATTTTATCTCGCACCATTTGTGTATTTGGAATTTTAGATGCAGGAGGATAGTTATTTATTTCTTCGAATATTATTTTCATCATATGATCGAGAGTGAAGAATATTTTTATTATTATCCAATCTTCTTGGTTATCATGTATCCATTTTTACAATGAACTAATTAATTAATAAGAATAATACACTTTGTTTACATAGATTTTTAATCATGTATGTGTGATCCGAAAATGTTTTTGTTGTTGTTCGTAAAATTTGAATATCTTTTGCACAACTATATCTCTTCAAACATATTTCATCTTGAAGATTGTCTTTTTTAATATGAAGATCTATCAATTGTCAGTATTATGCTATTGAAACTATGAAGATCAATTTGTTTCAACAAATCAAATATCTTTTTGATTTATTTGAGTTTTGACTTCTTGTACATAGTTGAAGCTGAGTGTTAGATTTTCAATCTAAGATGTGCATAATACGTTCTCTATTTAGAACCCAAAGACTTTGTTTTTAGTCTTAATTAAAATGGTGTCAACTACCTCCACTTAGTTGTTAAAATTTTACCTTGTGATAAGAAGACCAGACTAGTGAAACACACAAAGCTTTCTAAGACAGCTTATTGTAGAGTGGACTAGGTGATATTTGTGCCTCGAATCACTATAAAAATTCATGCCTCTTTTTTATATTTATCCACCACATATTCTTTGATCATATGTAAAAAAACTACTTATCTGTGCTAATTAATAGATGGTGTTTAAATTTAGAATTAAGGAAGAGTTTTTGAAAAGACACTATTCACCGCCCCTCTTGTGTGTTAATTTTTATATTCTAGCATAACAATTGGTTTCAGAGGAGAGATTTTGAATATAATCTACAAAAATATAAATTGTTTTAGGTCTATACAAAGATAGAAATGGCTGATCATAGAGATGGAATGTCTATGGTTCGCGTTCCAAACATCAATGGTGAAAATTATGGATGTTGGAAATCAAAGATGATTATCTACCTTTAAAAAAATTTATTCAATGTTTACTAAAAAATAACTACTCCCTATAAGATTTCTTAGAAACCAGAGACATGGAATGCTAAAACCTAATCCAAATATGATATTAATTCAAAAGATATGAATGAAATTATCTATGGTCTAGGAACAAATGCGTTCAATCACATTTCTCAATGTCCTACTGCTTATGAAATGTAGAAAAATATTTCAGTTGCCTGTGAAGGGATAGATAATGTGAGATAGATAAAGCATTCTATAAAAAAATTAAAATATGACACATTTAGAATGTTTTATGGAGAAATAATCAACCAAATGAATGGAAGGCGTACATAAATTATCAATAATATTATAGCCTTACGTGAACCTATAAAACAATCTGATCAAGAATTGAATGTACTCAGAGTACTACATTTTAAATGGAATGGAATATCTATTGTTATTTGACAATCATCACCTATAAAATACCTAACTATAAAATATCTAATATGGAATTTCGTGATGTATTAAACTGAAATAAAGGATAAATTTGGCGATCATAATATTATTGAAAATATGATAATACTACTAGAAGAGTAACATCTCATAAGAAAAGCATAAGAATAAACAATGGAGTTATAAAAGAAAAGAATATAGATTAATCTGATTCTAATATTTAACTATCTGAATTATCTAGAAATTTTAGAAATTTTTATAGGAAGAAAATAGTATTCAGAAAGCCCTTCAAAAATTATGATAATGAATCAATATAATTCAGATTCTATGAATGTACAAAATTGGGTCATATCATACCTGATTTTACTCAACTAAAAGATTCAAATAGTAATCTAGATAAGAGATATCAGAAAAAATGCAGATTATGAACAAAAAAGAAAAAGAGAAATGAAAGGTACATGGAGTGTTTCTGAAGACTCCATGATATCATCAAAAACTTATTCAGAAATAGAAGAATCAAGTCTAAAAGAAAATATGTGCTTCATGGATGAAGATAATAAGGTACAAACCTATTATTCATCTCATTCTAATTCCAATTCAAATTTTTCATAAGATAAATTGGATGCCTAATACACATTGCAAGAACTGAAATATCAAACTTTATTTAAAATCACAAATCATTAAAGAATATTAATAAAATATTTTTAGTAGAATGAAATGAAATGATAAAACAACATTATGAGTTAGTTGATAAATTTTAATCATCTACAATAAACTACATTAATCATGAGAATAAGATTAAACCCTTACAAGAAGAAGTAAAAAATTATTAAAGTTCTTCTCTTATTATTAAAAATGGAAAAAATATTATTAATTCAATTTATGGTATGATTGGAATTAAAAAAGAATGATTCATTATAGGATGTAAGGGTAAAAAATATAAATTTTATAAGAACTATTTTTTTCCCAACTCAAAAAGTGTTACTATTTATTTTTGGGGATGAAAATGACATATAATAGATAACTATTATTTGAAAATTCCTCAAATTAATGTAATTAAAAGATATTTTATTTCAAAAAATTTATCTGAAACAAATTATATGTGTTATGGAAAAACAAAGTATATTTTGATTTCCATATTTTTGCTAGCTTAGACTACTAGACCCAAGAAAATATAGATACCAAAAGATACATCTATTTAAATAATTTTGCATGAAAAATTACACGTGAATAGAAATTCTACAAAGTATATGGAAAAGGACTATTCTAGGCATATGAGTGGATATCCATCATATTTTCACACGATGACCCAAATAGGTGAAGGTTTTGTCACTTTTGGTGACAATTCCAAAAGAAAAATAATTGGAATTAGAATTGATGGAGATCCAAAAATCATATCAAAAAATTTACTTTATGTTCAAGGATTGAATTACAATATGATAAGTATTTCTCAGCTTTGTGATGATGGTTTTTATGTCTATTTATCTAAAAATTATTGCTCAGTCTTTAAAAATGAATTTCATAAATTTAGAGCACCTGGAAATGATAATGTTTATACTACATACTTACATTAATTTTTTTAATAAAAATAGAACTATTTATCTACTAATACAATTGAGTCATGGATCTAGAATAGTGGCCTTGGTCCATATAATATTTATTATTTACATAAATTTTCTAAGAAACATTTACTTTATAATTTACCTAGTCTTAAATTTGATGATGATAGATTCAGCGAGGCATGCCAAATTGGAAAAAAAATACAAATCGTATATGAAATCGATTAAAAAAATTAGAACATCTAAAACATTGTAACTTATCTATATGGATCTGTTTGGACCATACATAGTTGGAAGTTTCGCTAGTGAATTATATGTTTATGTTTTAGTTAGTGATTATTCCTAATTTACCTCAGGTTATTTTCTAATGCTAAAAGTGACATTTTCTATATTTTCGATTTTTTTTAAATTGTTTGAAATAAAAATGGTTTAAAATAATTTCATTAGGAAGTGATCATGGTCTTGAATTTTATAATCACGAATTAATTTCTTTTTTCACACATATTTGTATTAAAAATACCTTCCCTGCACGAAGAACACATTAACAAAATGGAAATGATGAAATATGAAATCAAATTATTAAATAAATGTCTTGGAGTATACATAATGAATATAGTCTACCAACCTATTTTTCAGCATAATTTATAAGAATATCCTCCTATATTATATATAGATTTTTAATTTTTCCTAAATTTAAAAATAAGACTTATGAAGTTTGGAATTATAGAAATCCTATAGTAAACTACTCTAATGTTTTTGGATGCAATGTGTATAGGCGAAACACCAAGAATAATCTTGGTATGTTCGATCCGAAATCTAATAAAGGAATTTTTTTCAGATATTGTCTTACCACTAATTCTTATAGAGTGTTTAATAATAATTCATTGATTGATGAAGAATTAGTTAATGTGATGTTTGATGAAACTGGTCCCTTTATTAAGGAATCGGGTCAAACTAATGAAGTCACTGACTCTTTTGATAACATGAGACATTAAACCCTTAAAAAAATTTATTCTGATTTTAATAATTTCTATACCAGTTCTAATGAACATGAAACTGAAGAACATAAAATATTACTACCTAGAAAACCTATATTCTTAAAAAACCATCCTATAGAAACAATTATAGGATAACATGACCCAAGATGTATAACTATAATAAGTGTATTAATCCTAGTTGAATTTTTCACCATTCTACCCAATCTAGAACCTAAGACTATTGGAGAGTCCTTATAAGATGATGTTTGTATGATTGTTATGTAAGAATATTTAAACTAGTTCAAGAGAAATAATGTTTGGGATCTAGTAGAGAGGCTAACCAACTATCTGGCCACAAGAACCACATCATTTTTTAGAAACAAATAAGATTATCAATGAATCATCACTAGGAATAATGTAAAGTTATTTTCCAAATGTTATAAATTGTTGGGCTCCTCATGTGTTAATCATGTTTTAATGATCACAAGTTCTGTTACTGTTAATTAATCTCAATCTTCATTGCACATCGTGCTAATGCTCTTAAATCTCAATAATAACTACCCATCATGTTTTAATGATAATAAATATTATGGATGTTAATTAATATATTTATTATTTATAAGTCTTATGCATGATCACAAATCTCACAAATATTATCACACTATTATACTAGTGATTCATGCTCTTTTACTCTCTAATGATTAAACTTAATCCATATTCTTTATATTACTGTCTAAGTCCAAATACAGATATTTTTCTAAGTATGGAGACACCGTGAAGGACTCACCGTGACCCAAACACCGTGAAGGACTCACCGTGACCTAGACACCGTGAAGGACAAGTCGTGACCCAGACACCGTGAAGGACTCCCCGTGACCCTAACACCATGAAGGACTCACCGTGACCCAGACACCGTGAAGGAAAAACTGTGACCCAGACACCGTGAAGGACAAACTGTGATCTAGACACCGTGACATAGTCATACCATGAAGCTCATACCGTGAAGCTCATACTGTGAAGAAGACACCGTTTACATAATCACTGTGACACCATTTCTTAACTTTTGTCTCTATTATTTAAATAATGCTAATGGTCATATTTGATGTTTTTAATGCAATTAATGTTATTTAATGATAGTTGTTGGCATGTCAGGAAACCATATCTCGTACCTATGAAAGGGGAATCATTTCTACCGCAAGAACTAGTGGAATATAAGGAAGATTAAGATGGAGTACACGTAAAAGCAGTGAAGCGGCGTGCAAGTGTGAATATACAACAAGAAGAACTTACATACACCTGAGAGGACTATGCTGAACAAGAAGAACAATCCTGAAATAGAAGGATATTGAAATTTCTTAAAATAACTCACATGAATGAAATCCAACACTTCTTAAGAACACAGGATGAATCAAGAGATCATCCTCGCTCCTGAAGAAGACAAGCTGACTACGACACTCTGTTTTTCAACAGAAAAACCAGAGAAGGAATCAGAAGCATTCCTGCTAAATCCAATGAGTCCAGAGCTGCATTGATAATCATTAGAGCTTTATAAACCCTCATATATCTTCTCTACATGATTTATTTATTAAATTTTTTGCAGTGTGGTGTACTCTGAATATCTTATACACACACTGTCTCCTACACTGAACTGGAGGATATCAAAATCCTCACTCCAAATCTCTTAACTCTTGTTTACCCAGGTCAACTGTGGAAGAGGTCCTTTTGTGGCCTGGTCTTTGTTTTGGTTCCCATGAAGAACAGTTGTAGAGGTTTCTGCATGGCCTGGACAGTTTTGTAAACTATTTTTAACCCTAATCTAGGGTTTGGATCAAATTTATATAAATTTGAGATGACTAAGTCTCTGCTTGAGACTAAGCCTCTTGTTATATCTGCTGTGTACTTTTAGTTTAATTTCAAAGTTTACTACATATATCTTATTTATTCTGCTGCTATTACTTTGAAATACAAAACTATTTTAAAGCTACCTTTATAGTTAAATTAGCACGTTTTTACACTTTTTGTAAATCAGTAGATTAGTTTCAAAGGTTATTTTGTTCTTGTGGTCAAATTAACTAAGGCCTAATCAATCTTTGATAAGCTAAGTGAACCTTTACAATCTGTATAAATTCACTACATTTTAACTTATTTTATAAACCGAGGGATTTTCAATAGACAATATTTTTACAGAAATTTTAATTGGAACTCAATTCACCCCCTCTTGAGTATCCACTCCGACCAACATTTGGTATCAGAGGTTGCAAAACAATTTCTGAAGTACTCTATTTTTTCAACTATGATTTTAGTTGTATTTTAAAGTTCTTAAAATTTCTGTTAGTTATAAACTTTATCTCCTTAAATTATCTTTCTAAAATCTAGCTATGGACAATAGACTAGAGGGTGCTGCTACTAACAGGACACCTTTCTTCAATGGTACAAACTATGCTCAGTGGAAGCTTAAAATGAAAATTCATTTAGAAACCATGGGTTTTGATATCTTAACTACTATAGAATCACAATATGAACTTCCAGAAACTGAAAGAATAACTTGGGATGAACCTGAAATGACTGGTTACAATAATAATTGTAATGCTATAAATGCCATGTATTGTTATTTAGGAGATGAAGTTTTTAATAGAATTTTTTCCTGCAAAACTGCTTTTGAAATTTGGGATACATTGGGTGTTTCTCATGAAAAAACAACCAATGTTAAATAAATGAGATTAAATACTTATACTATTAAATATGATAATTTTAAAATGAAGACGGATGAACCTATTTCTGTTATGTATCTCAGGTTTAGTGAGATAGTAAATACAATTAATTCACATGGTAAGATTGTTCCAACAAAGGAACAAATTATGAGAATCTTGAGAAGTTTACCAGACCGATGGAGAGGCACCTCTGTCTCAATCATAGAGTCATGTGACACTACTACTCTACCTCTCAATGAACTCATTAGTAAGCTTATGATGTATGAGGAAGAACTCAAGGTGAATAAAGAGGAAGATGATGAACCTAATAGGAAATCAGTGGCTTTCAAGACTACTGCTTCAAGGACCAAGGACAAAGATAAAGCTCAAGTACCTAATGACAGTTCAACCAGTGAAAATTCAGACTCTGATAGTGATTCTGAAATGGCTCAGATAGCCAGAAGGTTTAAGAAGTTTTATAGGAAGAAGAAATTTTTCATAAAATCAAATTACAAAGGAAAGTATGACGATAAGGGTCATTGGAAGAAGGATTGGAAAAATCCAGATAAAAGTGATGAAGTAGTTTTCTATGAGTGAAAAAAGAAAAAAACATTAATGCAGACTGCCCAAAGCTAAAATTAAAGAATAAATATGATTTTAATGACAGTAAGTACAAAAAGGCTATGAAGGCTATCTGGAGTGCTTCTGAAGACAACACAAGTGAATCTAAAATGCCTTATTATAAAATGAATCGTGCTAACATGTGTTTCCTGACAAACAAATCTGAGGTAACCTTAGATACTGCTGTTTTAAATTCTTTTTATTCTAGAGATGATGCAGAATCTGATTCTGATTCTGAAAACATTAATAGTGAATAATTGTTTGAATATTGTAATATGCTGGAAGAGACATGCAACTAACTTGAGGATAAATACCAATCATTAAAGAAACAACATGTTCTCACTTCTACTGTTAAAACCGAACTTACTATTGAAAAAGAGAAAAATGCTCAACTGTTAAAGGAGAACACTGAACTGAAAATGTCAAATGAGAAACTTATAAAAGACTTAGAAAAATTCACAAATGGAAAATATACACTAACTCAAATGCTACGAAAGAAAGTTGAACCAAAATACACTACTTTAATAGGCTGCAAACCTGGACAGAGACAGATTACTAAGAATAGATATAACGACCCATACTTTACATACATTTTTAATACTTCAAAAATTGAAGCAAACTTATTACAACATATGATAAAACCACAAAGGACCGTATAGGTATAGTGTCTTTAGAAACTGGGAAACATAAACAACAGGTTCATAAATCTTCTACAGTGTCTCCCATTTATTTCATCTTATCTAGGGTCCATTTTAGCATATTCTACTTAATATCCATCTTCCTGACCTGGGGAAAAGAAAACATAAAAGGGTGAGCTCAAATGCTCAGCAAGGGCAAATAAAGGAAATAAAAATCATATCATATCTTTTTGAAAATCAAAACCTGCAAAAGAGATCATAATATCTTATCATGGAATAAATCATAGAAGTGAAAATGAGATCCCCATAATCATAACATAAGACTTGAAACTTTGTGGCATGCACACATAATCATGGAAAATCATTTCTTGTTAGTCATGACTCATTGCCAAGACTATCTTAGTGGACAAAGTCCCTTTCTGAACCGAGTTCACTCCTCGTTTCAGTCCTGTATCACTGAACCGAAATAACCTTCCGTTCCAGCCATGTCTATCTCATGAGATATAAAATCTTTACCCAATGCATTTGAGGGAGATATAGGTCCCACCCATCTTATAATGAATCCTTTATTATGTGTACCACATAATCATAAACCATACATCATAGCGTAACCCATGTAATAAAAATGGGATTCTTAAACAACATGACATCATAAAACAATTCATATAAGATAAAGGAATTCATAAAAAATATTTCCATCACAACATAATCAAATCCATGTAATAATAGGGATAAAAATAGAACCCTTTTATTATCTTAGATGGAAAATAATTTTGATAAAATACTTGAACTTCATTCTTGAGGATAATATCCTTTCTACTTCAAAAACATTTTTCCTTTCATAACATGTCATACGACTTTAAAATAAAAGAAGCTGATTAAAAATAAACTTGAAAACTTGTAAAGGAATCTTCTTGGAAATAATGTTTTAAAAATCCATTCATGCCGTATAAGTTAAAAAAACATTCTTTCATACTTTTGTCGGAAAAGTCAAAAAGTACCTCTTACGAAAAACGACAAAAGATTCCTTTCATATCTTTTACTAAAAACTCACCGAAGGGTAAAATTGGAATTAAACAATTGTAGGTGGATGAAAATAATATTACATATTGAGTAAACATGGATGTGGATGATAAAATACACCCCAGTAAATACCAAAGTATAATCAATCTCGGATAAAAATGAGATTGTGATATTTCCCTTACCTTAGGTCCGATTAGCTTTGTATGTGTCCGAAGCTCCTGTATAATGGTTTAAATAATGTTATTGACTTATTCCAGAATCATACATATTGATATGATATCATATATGGTCATATTATTATCTTCTTGTTAGTAATATTTCATTGTTACTTGTTACTCGGGTCTTTATAACTTTTTGTTCTTATGCGTGTTTTGTCGAATAAATTCTTATTCTTATCTTTAGGTTATAGATAATTAATTTCCAGAATGGTATTAGTGTATTATATACCATATTCATTCATTCAATTCATTTATATAATCATTATGAAATGAAGATCATGTAGAACGAGTCGCATCACATCGTGGAGACGGTATTCCGTACGTACGCACGAGTGATGATATCGTTCCTATGATCGTGGAATTGTATTGGGGTATATATATATTATTTCAGTATCAATATTACTTCATAATAATCATATATAGTTACTCATTACACCATTATACCAATCCTTGTAAGGTGATGGTGGAAAATAGATTACACCACGGCGTGGAGACGGTATTCTGTACGTACGCACGCGCGGTGATTTCATTTTTCCGTAGGATGGATAGAATGTGAATTAGGGTTGTTTCATATTTATAATAACATATCAGTATGTAAGTAATACTGATTTTATTACTTTATCATGAAACAACTAAAGAAGAAGAAGTTGAAGAAGAAAGAAATTGAAAAGATCGGTAATGGATATTACCTCTTCTTTGGAACGCCTCTTTGAATCCTCCACTTAAGGAACTAAGATTGGTCTTTGGAGAAGACCAAGACCTCTAGGATTATTCTCAGGAAGTGGAGAGGAGAAAATGGCAGGGGTTGGCCGAGCTTGAGTGCTCAAATTGGTGTGAGTAGGAGGGGGAGGAGGTGCCCTTTTATAAGGGAGGAGAGGGGCACCTTAGGAATATCTCAAAATATTATTTTATATTAAAGTCAAAATCGGTTTATAATGGTTCCAAAGGGTCTTATTTCGAAGCTAAAGTGGGGAAGGGTCGAAATCCTATCAACCAATAAGATTTAGACAAGATTAGGGTATTATTTTAACCTTATCAATTAGATTTAACTCTAAGTTAAATAATTTAACTTTTACCATGTCTTTTTGTTTTCTTTCACTATATGGTTAATACACTTACTATAACATGCCAAACGAACCCCAAATTGTTTATTATTAATATATATATCCTTATCTAAGTAATTTGGCCGAACATTAGATTTTTAGGAATAAAATAACAATTAATAATATAATATTTGATTTAAAAACTATTTTGTGTCAATTTTGACACTATTTGATATATGATTTTTGTGAAAGTCATAACAGAATTATATGTTCGAACCAAGTTGATTAAATCAACAATAATATATCATAGTAACCTATAAAATTAGTGGAATTCATAAAAAGTCTTAAATTACATTTATTTTGGTATTTATATTATCAATTATGTCAATATTTCATTAATAAGATAATTACTGCATCATCTTTGTGTCATAAATAAATTAAATTATTTAATGTCTAAAAATTACAAATAAAATACCATTATGTAGGAAATCTTATTAGATTTCTAATGAATATTTATAGTCGAATTTATCTTATGTATAACCCCATATTAAAAATGATTTACTTATTAAACTTTGATTTTAACTATTTTAACCCTTCTTTAAATAAATTAATAATAAATGTCCTAATCTAATCCAAGTGGGCCTAAATGGTCATATTTTATTCCTAAGTTTGTTTTTGGTCGAATTACACTTGTCCAATAGAATTAGGACATGTTTTAGGGTAATATTGATATCATATTTACCCTTAGTTACCCTATTTACTATTAACCGCGGTAAAAATAGTAAAAAGTTACTATTTACCAAAAAATTATTTTTATCTCATTGAACCACATTTTACTTACTGATATCAACCATGTCTGTCGGATTTTTGAAATTCCATTCACAGAAGCGGTAAAATTAAGTTTTATGCAAAATTCAGTTTTTAACCTACCACTTAGTGGTTTCACTATTCATCAAAAATTGAAAGTTTTCAGAAAAATACCAAAATTTCACCCTAGGCTAATTTCGATATTCTGAGTCCAAAAATGAAGTCCATTTTGAAAAATAAAATTTATAAAATTTCAAAAAGTGGTTATTACTATTCATAACGGCTAGTTTTAATAGCATATTGTTGTTTAGTGAAACTCGGTATTGCGTACGACGCAAGCTATCGAGGAAGGTCGTGATTGCGTGTAAAGCAAGCCAAGCAAGTGTTGTGTAGAAAAAGATTCCTTTGATGATTTATATAACATAAAAGTCTCGGGTGTTACATTCTACCCCCCTTAAAAAGAATTTCGCCCTCGAAATTCGTCACTTTGTAACAAACAGATGAGGATAATTCTCCCTCATCATATCCTCAAGCTCCCATGTAGATTCTTCAAGTTGGTGGTTCCTCCATAAAACTTTCACCAAGCAAGTGGTCTTGTTTCGTAGGACTTTTTCGCTACGATCCAGAATCTCTATCGGCTGTTCTTCATAAGAAAGATCTTGCTCCAGCGGTACAACTTCTGAGCTGAGTACATGTGAAGGATCTGGTATGTACTTTCTCAGGAGAGATACGTGGAACACATCGTGAACTTGAGAGAGATTCGGTGGAAGCGCCAATCGGTAAGCTACCTTCCCAACACGATCCAGTATTTCGAAAGGACCAATATATCTAGAGCTCAACTTCCCCTTCTTTCTAAATCTCATAACCCTCTTCCAGGGAGATATTCGTAAGAACACTTTATCACCCACTTCAAACTCTAGGTCTTTTCTTCGGTTGTCGGCATAACTTTTCTGTCGACTCTGAGCTGCTCTTATGTGTTGTTGAATAGATCTAACCTTTTCTGCCATTTCATCAACGAGATCAGGTCCTAATACCTTTCTTTCCCCAACTTCATCCCAGCAAGTTGGAGTCCGGCATTTCTTTCCATAGAGAGCTTCATAAGGAGCCATCTGAATACTGGAGTGAAAGCTATTATTATAAGAAAATTCTACCAAAGGTAGGTGTTGATCCCAACCTCCTTTGAAATCCATAGAGCAAGCTCTCAACATATCTTCTAGGGTTTGAATTGTTCTCTCAGATTGACCGTCTGTCTGGGGATGATAAGCAGTGCTGAAACTCAACTCTGTATCCAGAGTATGCTGAAGACTTCGCCAGAACTTCGAGGTAAATCTCGGATCCCGATCGGATATAATAGAAAGTGGTACTCCATGCAATCTTACCACTTCCTTTACATATATCCTGGCAAGCTGATCTAGAGAGAAATCCTCTCTAATAGGAATGAAGTGTGCAGACTTTGTAAGACGATCAACTATGACCCAGATAGCATTATTGCCTTTGGATGTTTTAGGAATTCCTGTGACAAAGTCCATAGTGATGTTTTCCCATTTCCATTCGGGTATGGGTAATGGTGGTAACATCCCCTTAGACTTCTGTCTCTTAGCTTTAACTTGTTGACAAACCAAGCATCGAGAGACATATTCAACAACATCTCTTTTCATGCCATCCCACCAGAAGTACTCTTTCAGGTCCCTATACATCTTCGTGCTTCCAGGATGAATAGAGAATGAAGAACTATGAGCCTCATCCAGCAGCTCCTTCTTTAATTCGGGGATGGGAGGAACACAAACCCGATTCCTGAACTTTATTATCCCATCACAATCAAGGTTGAAATCAGGAACATTTCTCACCTTCTTTTGTAACTCGGCATCTTCTTTCTGTGCCTCTTTAATCTTCACATGTATAGATGGTTGAACATTCATTTGAGAAAGATAAGAGTTTTCCCTTTCCATTATAATTCCAAGATCCATCCTTTGTAAATCCATAAATATTGGATCTTTTGTGATCCTCATCATGGATAAACTAGCATGGTCTTGTCGACTTAATGCATCTGCCACCTTGTTTGCTTTCCCAGGGTGGTAATGGATTGAGCAGTCATAATCCTTAATCAGCTCCAACCATCTTATTTGACGCATATTCAACTCCTTTTGTATGAAAATATACTTTAAACTTTTATGATCAGTATAAATATCACACCTTTCACCATAAAGGTAATGCCTCCAAATCTTTAATGCAAAGATTACCGCAACCAACTCCAAATCATGTGTTGGGTAATTTTGCTCATGGATTTTCAACTGTCGTGAGGCATAAGCTATCACCATATCATTTTTCATAAGAACACACCCCAATCCCTTCTTGGATGCATCACTGTAGATCACAAACCTTTCTCCACTACAAGGCAGTGTGAGCACAGGTGCACTGGATAACCTTCTTTTCAACTCCTTGAAATTCTCTTCACATTCCTCTGCCCAGACAAACTTAACTCCTTTCTGAGTCAACTTGGTGAGTGGATTAGATAATCGTGAAAAATCTTTTACAAAACGTAGATAATATCCAGCCAAACCAAGAAAACTTCGGATCTCAGTTACTGTTGTTGGTCTTGACCATCTTTCGATAACCTCTGTTTTTGCTGGATCCACAGATATCCCCTCTTTTGAGATTATATGACCCAAAAATGCAACTTTTTGAAGCCAAAATTCACACTTGGTAAATTTGGCATAAAGCTTCTCCTTTCTCAGGGTCTTCAATATAATTCTCAAGTGATCTTCATGCTCTTCCTTGCTCTTTGAATAGACAAGAATATCGTCTATAAAGACTACCACAAATTGATCAAGATAGTCTCTAAAGACTCTATTCATTAGATCCATGAAGATAGCAGGGGCATTAGTAAGACCAAATGGCATCACTATAAATTCATAGTGTCCATACCTTGTACGGAAAGCCGTCTTTGGTATATCCTCCCTTTTGAACCTTAATTGATGATACCCTGAACGAAGATCAATCTTGGAAAAGTATTGAGCTCCGCGTAGTTGGTAAAATAAGTCATCAATGCGTGGGAGAGGATATTTGTTCTTGATAGTGATCTTGTTAAGTTCTCGATAATCATTGCAGAGTCTCATTGATCCATCTTTCTTCTTAACAAATAGAACAGGTGCTCCCCAAGGTGACGCACTAGGGCGTATGAATCCCTTATCAAGATTCTCTTGGAGTTGCTTCTTCAATTCCTGCAACTCAATTGGGGCCATTCTATAAGGTGTCTTTGAAATAGGCAAAGCACCCGGTACGAGTTCTATTGAAAACTCAACTTCACGATTTGGTGGAAGACCCGACAATTCCTCCGGAAAGACATCATCAAACTCCCGTACAATGGGCATATTCTTAATCGTGAGTTTCTCACCAACCATTTGAGATAAATAACCTTCATTTAGTGGAATAAATACCCATAAGATGGAAGAAATTTCCACTGTAAGGTTATGTTCATCCTTGCATTGATAGACGATCGTAGATTGATCTGGAATATGAAATGTGACTTCCCTTCTTTGGCAATCGATATGAGCTCCATGTAGAGAAAGCCAATCCATGCCAAGAATCACATCAAATTCCACTAAAGGAAGGATCACAAGATTTGCAGGAAGCACTTTCCCACAAACTTCGATCGGAGAAGAATTATAAACTTTTGATGCGATTGATGTGCCATTAGGTGTTGTCACAGCTAACTCAACATCTAATTGTTGAGGTAATACGGTGATACCCTTAGAAAAGTATTCAGAAATAAAAGAGTGGGTGGATCCCGAATCAAATAAAACATTTGCTACTTTAGAGTGGATGGTAAGTGTACCTTTCACCACATCGTTATCGTACTCCACATCGCTGATAGAAATTGCATGTGACTTTCCTTTGTCTTTAGCCTTAAGAGTTTGTTGACGTCGACCATCATCATCAACCCTTGGATTTGGGCATTGATTGGCATAATGCCCCATCTCCTTGCACTTGAAACATTGAAGTGTAGTAGGTTCATTCTGTGTATCCCTTCCTTTGTTTGCATCATTAGACATCTTCTTCCCATTATCACGGCATTCAAATGCCCGATGACCTTCCTTTCCACATTTAAAACATTTAATTGTCCCTTTAAGACAACTCCCTCCATGTTTATTTCCACACTTTGAGCATAAGGAAAATATCATCTTCTTTTCCATGTTCTCTTTAGATTTTTCTTTGAATTCCATCTTCCTCTTCTTATCAAACCCATGTGACTGATGGGTTACTCCAATCTCCATCTCGACTTTGAGAGCACATCGAACGATTTCCTCGTAGCTATTGAAGTCCCTTATGGCTAACGCCCTTCGAAGACTTGGTTTTAAGACACTAAAGAATCGATCGATCTTACTCTCAGGTTGGATAATAATACCAGAAGCGTACCTTGCAAGTATTGTAAAATTTTCTTCATAGGTACTAATAGATTCATCATCCCTTTGCTTCAGCTCAAGGAACTCTTTCTCCATCTTTGTTCGGAGAATACGAGGGAAGTACTTATTGAAAAATAAGTTCTTGAACTCGTCCCATTCCATAGACTCAATTTCATCCCTTTGCCTCGTATTCTTAATAAGATTCCACCATTGATCAGCATCTCCGTCCAAACGATACACTGCTAGGATGACTTTATCATGCTCAGAACATTGAAGAACTGAAAATATCTTTTCAGTAGTACTAATCCATTGTTCAGCAACTAATGGATCAGTAGACCCGCTGAATGAAGGTGGACGTTGCCTCATGAAGGATTCAACAGAATGTTGCTCCTTCCTTTGCTCGTTCGGAAGTCCTCCATGATTCATAGCTTGAGAAAGTTGTGTGAGCATGGCTACAAGATTTTGTATTCTAGCTCCCATATCGTTTGGTTGCTTAGGGGGACAATCATTGCATTTCCCATCGCATTCTGCATTAACACGGTTCCTTCGGGTTCCAGCCATTAACTAAAACCAAGAAGAACAGTGTGAGCAACACTAATTATAATAGGAAAACCACATAATTCAAGAATAAAATTTTCATGCTTAAGGTCTTATCCTAGGTTATTCAAGGCCATTTCTAAAACACTAAGACTGTGTTCTATGATTAGACTTATCCTTAGGGTTCATACTAAGGCTTTCACATCCTAGTTTCCAAAGGTTGACTATACCTTTCCTCTGATACCAACTATAACGACCCATACTTTACATACATTTTTAATACTTCAAAAATTGAAGCACACTTATTACAACATATTATAAAACCACAAAGGACCGTATAGGTATAGTGTCTTTAGAAACTGGGAATCATAAACAACTGGTTCATAAATCTTCTACAGTGTCTCCCATTTATTTCATCACATCTAGGGTCCCTTTTAGCATATTCTACTTAATATCCATCTTCCTGACCTGGGGAAAAGAAAACATAAAAGGGTGAGCTCAAATGCTCAGCAAGGGAAAATAAAGGAAATAAAAATCATATCATATCTTTTTGAAAATCAAAACCTGCAAAAGAGATCATAATATCTTATCATGGAATAAATCATAGAAGTGAAAATGAGATCCCTATAATCATAACATAAGACTTGAAACTTTGTGGCATGCACACATAATCATGGAAAATCATTTCTTGTTAGTCATGACTCATTGCCAAGACTATCTTAGTGGACAAAGTCCCTTTCTAAACCGAGTTCACTCCTCGTTTCAGTCCTGTATCACTGAACCGAAATAACCTTCCGTTCCAGCCATGTCTATCTCATGAGATATAAAATCTTTACCCAATGCATTGGAGGGAGATATAGGTCCCACCCATCTTATAATGAATCCTTTCTTATGTGTTCCACATAATCATAAACCATACATCATAGCGTAACCCATGTAATAAAAATGGGATTCTTAAACAACATGACATCATAAAACAATTCATATAATATAAAGGAATTCATAAAAAATATTTCCATCACAACATAATCAAATCCATGTAATAATAGGGATAAAAATAGAACCCTTTTATTATCTTAGATGGAAAATAATTTTGATAAAATACTTGAACTTCATTCTTGAGGATAATATCCTTTCTACTTCAAAAACATTTTTCCTTTCATAACATGTCATACGACTTTAAAATAAAAGAAGCTGATTAAAAATAAACTTGAAAACTTGTAAAGGAATCTTCTTGGAAATAATGTTTTAAAAATCCATTCATGCCGTATAAGTTAAAAAAAACATTCTTTCATACTTTTGTCGGAAAAGTCAAAATGTACCTCGTACGAAAAACGACAAAAGATTCCTTTCATATCCTTTACTAAAAACTCACCGAAGGGTAAAATTGGAATTAAACAATTGTAGGTGGATGAAAATAATATTACATATTGAGTAAACATGGATGTGGATGATAAAATACACCCCAGTAAATACGAAAGTATAATCAATCTCGGATAAAAATGAGATTGTGATATTTCCCTTACCTTAGGTCCGATTAGCTTTGTATGTGTCCGAAGATCCTGTATAATGGTTTAAATAATGTTATTGACTTATTCCAGAATCATACATATTGATATGATATCATATATGGTCATATTATTATCTTCTTGTTAGTAATATTTCATTGTTACTTGTTACTCGGGTCTTTATAACTTTTTGTTCTTATGCGTGTTTTGTCGAATAAATTCTTATTCTTATCTTTAGGTTATAGATAATTCATTTCCAGAATGGTATTAGTGTATTATATACCATATTCATTCATTCAATTCATTTATATAATCATTATGAAATGAAGATCATGTTGAACGAGTCGCATCACATCGTGGAGACGGTATTCCGTACGTACGCACGAGTGATGATATCGTTCCTATGATCGTGGAATTGTATTGAGGTATATATATATTATTTCAGTATCAATATTAATTCATAATAATCATATATAGTTACTCATTACACCATTATACCCATCCTTGTAAGGTGATGGTGGAAAATAGATTACACCACGGCGTGGAGACGGTATTCCGTACGTACGCACGCGCGGTGATTTAATTTTTCCGTAGGATGGATAGAAGGTGAATTAGGGTTGTTTCATATTTATAATAACATATCAGTATGTAAGTAATACTGATGTTATTACTTTATCATGAAACAACTAAATAAGAAGAAGTTGAAGAAGAAAGAAATTGAAAAGATCGGTAATGGATATTACCTCTTCTTTGGAACGCCTCTTTGAATCCTCCACTTAAGGAACTAAGATTGGTCTTTGGAGAAGACCAAGACCTCTAGGATTATTCTAGGGAAGTGGAGAGGAGAAAATGGCAGGTGTTGGCCGAGCTTGAGTGCTCAAATTGGTGTGAGGAGGAGGGGGAGGAGGTGCCCTTTTATAAGGGAGGAGAGGGGCACCTTAGGAATATCTCAAAATATTATTTTATATTAAAGTCAAAATCGGTTTATAATGGTTCCAAAGGGTCTTATTTCGAAGCTAAAGTGGGGAAGGGTCGAAATCCTATCAACCAATAAGATTTAGACAAGTTTAGGGTATTATTTTAACCTTATCAATTAGATTTAACTCTAAGTTAAATAATTTAACTTTTACCGTGTCTTTTTGTTTTCTTTCACTATATGGTTAATACACTTACTATAACATGCCAAACGAACCCCAAATTGTTTATTATTAATATATATATCCTTATCTAAGTCATTTGGCCGAACCTTAGATTTTTAGGAATAAAATAACAATTAATAATATAGTATTTGATTTAAAAACTATTTTGTGTCAATTTTGACACTATTTGATATATGATTTTTGTGAAAGTCATAACAGAATTATATGTTCGAACCAAGTTGATTAAATCAACACTAATATATCATAGTAACCTAGAAAATTAGTGTAATTCATAAAAAGTCTTAAATTACATTTATTTTGGTATTTATATTATCAATTATGTCAATATTTCATTAATAAGATAATTACTGCATCATCTTTGTGTCATAAATAAATTAAATTATTTAATGTCTAAAAATTACAAATAAAATACCATTATGTAGGAAAGCTTTTTAGCTTTCTAATGAATATTTATAGTCGAATTTATCTTATGTATAACCCCATATTAAAAATGATTTACTTATTAAACTTTGATTTTAACTATTTTAACCCTTCTTTAAATAAATTAATAATAAATGTCCTAATCTAATCCAAGTGGGCCTAAATGGTCATATTTTATTCCTAAGTTTGTTTTTGGTCGAATTACACTTGTCCAATAGAATTAGGACATGTGTTAGGGTAATATTGATATCATATTTACCCTTAGTTACCCTATTTACTATTAACCGCGGTAAAAATAGTAAAAAGTTACTATTTACCAAAAAATTATTTTTATCTCATTGAACCACATTTTACTTACTGATATCAACCGTGTCTGTCGGATTTTTGAAATTCCATTCACAGAAGCGGTAAAATTAAGTTTTATGAAAAATTCAGTTTTTAACCTACCACTTAGTGGTTTCACTATTCATCAAAAATTGAAAGTTTTCAGAAAAATACCAAAATTTCACCCTAGGATAATTTCGATATTCTGAGTCCAAAAATGAAGTCCATTTTGAAAAATAAAATTTATAAAATTTCAAAAAGTGGTTATTACTATTCATAACGGCTAGTTTTAATAGCATATTGTTGTTTAGTGAAACTCGGTATTGCGTACGACGCAAGCTATCGAGGAAGGTCGCGATTGCGTGTAAAGCAAGCCAAGCAAGTGTTGTGTAGAAAAAGATTCCTTTGATGATTTATATAACATAAAAGTCTCGGGTGTTACAATTGATTTATTCCTAAATCTGGACAGATTAATTCTAGTTCAAGTTCTGGACATTCAAATAATTCAATTAGTTATTCACATAGTTATAAATCAAATAGAGTTTATCCTTAACAATATTTTGATTCTGTAAATTATATGAGACCCATAAGACAAATTTGGGTACAAAAAACTTTGATTTCTATCCTTTCTGGATGCAAGAAGATCTGGGTACCAAAATCATTTCTTATTTAAATCTTTTTTGTCGGAAACATGCTTGAAGATTTCCCACAAGAAGACATAGTATGTGGATAGTGGATGTTCAAGACATATGTCTGGGGATTACTCATGCTTCAAGAGTTTAATAAAGGTTGATTGAGGGCATGTCACCTTTGGTGATAATTCTAAAGGAAAGATCATCAGCCTAGGCCAAATTGGTAACGCTAATTCATTTTTAATTTCTAAATTTTTATTTGTCGATGGACTTAAATATAATATGTTAAGTATTTATCAATTATGTTATGATGGTTTTAATGTTAAATTTGAAAATGATTCTTGTAATGTTTTTAATTCTAAAAACGTTTTAGTCTTTTCTGCTCTATGAAATGAAAATGATTATGCAGTTGATTTAAATTCCTTATCCAAACAAAATGTTACCTATTTAAATGCTTTTCATAAAGAATCATGTTTATGGTATAGAAGATTAGGACACTGTAATATACACTCACTCAGAAAACTAACTAGGAAAAATTTAGTTAGAGACCTACCTAAACTTGAGTTTTCAAATGACAAAGTTTGTAATCCTTATCAAAAGGGGATGAAATATAAGGTTTCTTTCAAATAAAATAATGAAGTTTCAACTTCTCAACCTCTCGAGTTGGTTCACATGGATTTTTTTGGACCATCTAGAGTTTCTAGCTTAAATGGGAAACACTATGTCTATGTTCTATTAGATGACTTTTCTAGATATACTTGGGTATACTTCTTAGCTCACAAAAGTGAAGCTTGTTCTTAGTTTGTTAAATAATCCAAATCTGTAGAAAATTTTAGTGGACTGAAGATTAAAACCCTAAGAAGTGATCATGGCTATGAGTTTGGAATTCATGAATTTGAATCCTATTGCTCACACAATGGATATTGTCATAACTTTTCTTCTCCTATGACACCTCAATATAATTGTGTAGTAGAAAGAAGAAACAGAACCCTGCAAAAAATTGATAGAATTATACTTAATAAATATGACCTGCCTGTTTATTTTTTGATTGAAGCTATGAATACAGAATGTTATATTATTAATAGAGTCTTAATTAGACCTGTTCTTATAAATACTCCATATTTGTTGTGGAACAATATAAAACCTAAAGATAGTTACTTTAGAGTCTTTCCCTACAAAGTTTTTGTTTTCAATACAAAAGATAATATTGATAATTTTGCTTTTAAGAGTGATGAAGGCATATTTTTAGGATATTATTTAACTAGTAAAGCCTATAGAGCCTTTAATAAGAGAACCAAGTGTGTGAAAGAATCTGTTCACATCAAATTTGATGAAACTGATCCACATGATCCTAAAACCTCTGTTGAAAATCTTGAAGAAGATTTATCTGTTCTGGACCTTAATGACAAATCTAATGAACCTGCTATAAAGACAACCAGTTCTGGACTTATTCCAAAATATGCCCATAATTAACTTGAACCCAGAGAAGAACCTAAAATTTCTAGTCCTACCTTTATTAGATCATCTAGAATTCTAAAGAATCATCCTTTATATGTTGTTGTAAGAAATCTTGATAGAGGGACACCGACTAGAGCTTCTCTTAGAAATCAGGTTGAACATCAAGCCTTCTTGTCATAGATTGAACCTAAAAACATTGATGATGAATTTTGGGTAATTTCTATGCAAGAAGAACTCAATAAATTTGAAAGAAATAAAGTTTGGAATCTTGATGAAAGACCTAAGGACACTTTCACAATAGGAAAAAATTGGGCTTTTAGAAATAAAGTAGATGAATCTGGAAACATAGTTAGAAATAAAGCTATGCTAGTTTCACAAGGCTATAGTCAAGAAGAAGGTATTGACTATGAGGAGAATTTTTCTCCAGTAGCCAGATTAGAATCCATTAGGATTTTACTTGCTTATGATGCATATCGAAATTTCAAACTATATCAAATGGATGTCAAGAGTGATTTCATGAATGGATATATTGCTGAGGATGTTTTTGTTGAACAACCACCTGGATTTTCAAACCATCATTGTCCAAATCATATTTTCAAATTATCAAAAGCTTTATACGGTTTAAAGCAAGCTCCAGGATCTTGGTATGATAGATTAAGAACTTTTCTAATTTCTAGAAGTTTTAAAAAAGGAATAGCTGATCCTAATCTATTTATAAAAAGAATTTCAAAAGATGTTTTAGTTGTACAAATTTAGGTAGATGATATTATTTTTGGATCTTCAAAAACTACATTATGTACTAATTTTTCTAAAATGATGCAAAATGAATTTGAAATGAGTTTAATGGGTGAAATTAAATTCTTTCTTGTATTTCAAGTCGTTCAAAATGATGATGGAATTATCATAACTCAAAGTAAATATACTATAGATATTTACTAACGTTTTGGATTGGATAGCACAAAAGGTTGGGAAACTATAGCGACCCGGCCTTTTATTAAATTACTATTACATCATTTCAAAGATAAACAACATAATAGTATTACACATGGAGGATCCAGAGGTTTAGTGTCTTGGGAAAACTAGGACTACACATAACAAGTACAACATCAAGCATAAACATTCATTTAATTTCTTCTTCAATAGCTTCTTAGTATCACTTGTACTCTCCTTAGTACATGTATCCACATGAGGATATACATCAAAACGGGTGAAATAAAAGCCCAGTAAGAGGATAGATAAGAACAATACATCTTGTGGTGATCATAATCATAACATAGGCAAATGATCTTGAACATTAGAGGAGCATAAATAAAAGACCCGAAATGTGGCAATGCATAAAAATGAAACATCATGTCATAGTGGTTAACTACCACAAATGCTTGTGAGAAAAGCTATCATCTTGTTCACACATCATTTCACATTTACTCATGAGATTCATCACTTTACTCAATGCATTGGAGAGCTATATAATTCTGGGTGCACCCGTCACATTTAAACATTCATATTGCGCTATATAATTCCAGGCGCACCTGTCACATCATAACATTATCATTATCATGCTTGCCACATTGAACACATATCAAACATGTACATAAATAACCCATGGAATGGAATGGGTTTCATCTCATAATAACACATTCATATGCTTTGGGTTCCCAAACGAATTAGGGAACAACATACTTGATACAAGACTCATCAACCTTGAATGAGAGGTAAAAGGTGAGATCTTGAAAGAAGAGTTCTTTTGGAAAACATTTTGATGGACATAAAAACTAGTTAAAAACATGTATATCGTATAATAGTAAAGGATATTATGAACAAATTATCTTTGAGGAGTAACCATATCAAAATGGAGTGAAAGAGGGAGAACCTGAAAGAGGAAAATTGGGTTTAAGATTTCCCCTTACCTTGTACCTGAATGCCTCCTTCTCTTTAATGTCCTATATAATGGCATTATATTCATTAATTTTCCAGAACCTTTTATACATTAATATAATTAATTCTGGTTTAATTATGACATATTATGTACATTTGGATGACTTATAGAGTTTAAAAACATTGTTTGGGGATGTTCGTTTTTATGGTTTTCTTGAGTGGTTCACTTGTATTCTTAAATTGATGTTTCGGTAGATCATGGGTAAACATCTTGAACTGATATTAAATGTTATTAATGATATTACAGTATCTTTAATAATTTAATAGTTAATTATATTATATCCAAGTGGATGAATCATTAGATAATAATTTAATGATGGATATTTGGGTTAATTTGGGAGGTTTTTGGATCACAACAAACTTGTTTTAACATTTAACTTATTAATATGGACATAGGTTATTTAAAGACCATAAAATAGAACATAATACACATACAATATTCTGGTTCAACCATAAAAATGGTTTCATGACCATATCTGAACTTAGAAATGGAAGAAGAGAGCATGTTGTTTTTGAAGGTGATAAATTATCACCACATGAACAATGTTCTCTTTAATAAAATAAAAGGAAGAGGGAAAGGGTGTGGGGTGATATAATATACCATTAGAATCATAATATTATATTATATGTATAATACTAGAGTTACAAAACAATTTGGATGACGATAGGTAGGGAGAGATCAAGAAAGGAACTTGAACATGAAAGGAAATTAAAGGAGAAGAGGGATAGAAATTACCTTTAGAATCCTCCTCTTGAGAACCTCTTTAAGAGCCTAATCTTGGTCTTTTGAGGAGACCAAGAGCTCTTGGACGTGGGGGAGAGGCTAGGGAAGGTGTTTGGGTAGAGTTTAGACAATTATTGAAGCTTGAGAGGTGTGTTTTGGCAAGAGGAGGGGGAGGGCTTATTTATACATGAGGAGGGAGGTGTTTTTGGCATAAAATATTAAATAAAATAATATATCAAGATTTATACTTGTAATAGTAGTTTTTTTACATCCTAAATCATATATCAATATAATAAAATTCGTTTTAAACTTTAACTTATCTTTATATTTTGAATTCATTAATTTATTAAAAGGAAAGAGAAAGAAAGAGAAAAGGACACTTTAAGAAATCACCTTTTGACTTTAGGCATTGGAAAGTTCTTTTTAGGTTTGAGAATTGGATTTATTGTATTTCAAGGAAACATTTATGAAATTTAATATGTTTTGGCCGAAACTAATGTTCTAGAATGTTTATTTTATCATTACATCATTAATGATGCAATTTAGTGTACACCGATTATGCGAAAAACTGTATTTTTTACTATTCCCCCGAAAATTGAAGTATTTCAGAATAAACACAAAAATTTACCCATACCATTTCTTGACATGTAGAGTCCATTAATTATGTCCATTTTTCAAAAATAATTTTCTATATATTATTAATTTAATGTTTAATTAAAATCAAAATTTACTTAAAAACATTTTTTAAGATTAAAATTGATTTTATAGTTCTTTCAAAAATTACGTAGGGTTTTATAAAATTATCTAAAAACTATTAGACATTGATTCAATACATTATGAATAAATTCCAGGGTAATAAATATTCTTTTAAATTAATTAATTAATTATAATTAATTATTTATGACTTATATAATACCAAAAACATTTACTAAGGTCAAATTACACCTTTCTATGATGTCTAAATAATATTTTATTATTCATAGTTAATGTTCCTCTTATTTACTATTCATAAGGGTCATGTTACTATTCATAAGGGTGGGTTAAAATTCATAAGGGTAGGTTACTATTCACCAAAAATTATTTTTGTTTCATTAGACTCTAAAAACCCTCTTGAACACAACAGTGTATGTCGGATTTTTAAAATTCCAAACATTGGGGTGACAAAATTATGTTTAAAGGTCACTTATCACTTAGTAGTTCATTATTTTGTGTTATTATGACATAAATATAAGAAGGTAATTTTCCATTGAAATACTTTGGGTCGTTACATTCTTCCCCCCTTAAGAAATTTCACCCCCGAAATTTCACTCTACACAAACAGGTGAGGGTACTTCTCCTTCATTGCCTCAACTGGTTCCCAAGTTGCTTCCTCAAACTTATGGTTCCTCCACAACACTTTGACAAGGCGTGTTGTCTGGTTGCGTAGAAACTTATCAATTCGGTCCAAAGTTTTTACCGGCTGCTCCTCATGGTAGAGATCATCGTCCAACTGTACCACCTCTGAGTTTAGTACATGTGAGGGGTCTGGTATGTACTTACTCAGTAGTGATACATGAAACACATCATGAACTTGAGCCATATTTGGTGGATGTTCCAGACAATAGGCCATGGCTTCTATACGGTCAAGGATCACAAAGGGGCCAATGTACCTTGGGCATAGCTTCCCTTTCTTCTCGAATCTCATGACTCTCTTCCATGGAGATATTTGAAGGATGACTTTATCTCCAACGTCAAACTCCAAGTCCCTTCGACAGTTGTCAGCATAGCTCTTTTGCCGACTTTGAGCAGCATTGATGTGTTTCTGGATGACTTGAACCTTATCTGTCATCTCTTGAACAAGATCAGGACCAAGTTTCTTTTGTTCTCCAACTTCATCCCAATAGGTTGGAGTTCTACATTGCTTTCCATAAAGAGCTTCATACGGAGCCATCTGAATACTTGAGTGGAAGCTATTGTTGTATGAGAACTCAACCAATGAGAGATGTTGATCCCAACCACCTTTGAATTCAAGAGAGCAGGATCTAAGCATATCTTCAAGCGTTTGAATAGTCCTTTCAGACTAGCCATCAGTTTGGGGGTGATAGGCCGTGCTGAAATTTAATTCAGTACTCAAAGCATGTTGAAGGCTCCTCCAGAACATAGATGTGAAACCTGGATCACGTTCAGAAACAATCGAGAGTGGAACACCGTGCAATATCATTACTTCTTTCACATATATCCTTGCAAGTTGTTCAAGTGAGAGGTCTTCCCGAATAGCGATAAAATGGGAAGTCATGGTGAGTCGATCAACCACAACCCATATCGCATTATTTCCCTTTGACGTCTTCGGGAGACCCGTGACAAAGTCCATAGTAACATTTTTTCATTTCCACATGGGTATAGGTAATGGCTGCATCATTCCTTTGGACTTTTGTCTCTCAGCTTTAACTTGCTGACATACCAAGCACCTTGATATATATTCCACAATCTCCTTCTTCATGTTATCCCACCAGAAGTGCTCTTGGAGATCACAATACATCATGGTACTTCCAGGATGGATAGAGAAAGTTGAGCTATGTGCATTATCCAATAGCTCCTTCTTTATCCCAGTTGATGAAGGCACAGAAAGCCGTGTTCCAAACCAAATCACACCATCATCGTCGATATGGAACTCGTGCAGCTTCCCTTCCTTTACTGCATTCACCCTCTTTTGTATCTCCACATCATCCCTTTGTGCTTACATAATCTTCTCTTGGATGGATGGTTGCACAATCATTTGGGCAAGGTAGGATTTATACCCTGCCCTTATGATTTCCAAATCCATCCTTTGCAAATCCAAGAAGATAGGTTCTTTCTCAATCCTCAACATGGATAGAGTAGCAGGTTCTTTTCTACTTCTAGAATCAGCTACATTGTTCGCCTTTCTAGGATGATAGTGAATAGAGTAATCATAATGCTTGATTAGCTCTAACCATCTCCTTTGATGCATGTTGAGCTCCTTTTGTGTGAATATATACTTTAGGCTCTTTTGGTCGGTTTATATGTCACACTTCTCGCCATAAAGGTAGTGCCACCAGATTTTCAAGGCAAAAATCACGGCTGTCAGCTCTAGATCATGCGTCGGGTAGTTCTGCTCATGGATCTTCAACTGTCATGAGGTGTAGGCTATCACATTATCATTTTGCATGACTACACAACCCAAGCCTTTCTTTGAATCATCACTTTATATCACAAAACATTCTCCACTTTTCGGTAGTGTGAGTACAGGTGCGGTGATCAGCCTTCTCTTTAGCTCCTTGATGCTTCCCTCACATTCTTCCGTCCATACATACTTTACCCCTTTCCTTGTTAACTTAGTTAGAGGGCTTGACAATCGTGAGAAGTTTCTCACAAAACGTTGATAGTACCCAGCTAATCCAAGAAAACTAGGGATTTCTATGACACTAGAGGGTCTGGGCCATTCCTCGATTACCTTTATCTTTTAAGGGTCCATAAGAATTCCATCGCTTGTGATCACATGTCCTAAGAATGTGACTTGATTCATCCAAAAGTCACACTTTCTAAACATGGTGTACAACTTCTCTTTTCTCAATGTCGCCAACACAAGTCTTAGATGTTCTTCATGTTCCTCCTTTATCATGGAGTAGATGAGAATATCATCGATAAACACTACCACAAATTTGTCGAGGTAATGTCTAAAGACTCTATTCATAAAATCCATGAAGATTGCAGGGGCATTAGTAAGTCCGAAGGGCATCACCAAAAACTCATAGTGCCCATACCTTGTACGGAAGGCAGTCTTCTTAATATCTTCCTTCTTCACCTTTACTTGATGATATCCAGAATGAAGATCCACCTTTGAGAAGTATTGATCTCCTCTTAACTAGTCGAACAAGTCATCAATCCTTGGGAGAGGATACTTGTTCTTTATGGTGATCTTCTTGAGTTCCCGATAATCGATACGCAGCCGCATGGTTCCATCCTTCTTCTTTACAAAGAGCACTGGCGCACCCCTAGGTGATGCACTAGGGCGTATGACCCCATTGCCCAGATGCTCTTGCAGCTGCTTCTTTAACTCCTCCAGTTCAATAGGAGCAATCCTATAGGGGCACTTCGAGATAGGAGTAGCTCCGTGTATGAGTTCAATTGAGAACTCTACCTCATGATCTGGGGGAATTCCGGGTAACTCTTCAGGAAATACATCGTTGTATTCCCTCACGATGGGCATTTCCTCAAGGTTATAACATTCCTTTGACTCAACCATTTGGGCGAGGTATGCTTCTTCATAGGGAATCAACACCCAAACCATTGAAGGATTTCTCAAAGGAGATTCATGATCTTCCTTGCATTTGTAGAGGATCATGGGATAGTTTGTAATATGAAAATATATTTCATTTTCCCAACAGTTGATATGCACTCTATATAACTAGAGCCAATCCATTCCCATTATAGCATCGAATTCCACCAAGGGAAGTATTAAGAGATTTTCCGGAAGAATATTCCCACATACATCAACAGGAGAAGAGTCAAACACTTGGGTTGCAATTATTACACCACTTGTTGTTTTTACAGATATCTCTACTTCAAGGTTTCGGGGCTTCGATTCTATAGTTCTAGAAAACTTTCAAGATATAATGGAATGCGCATAACTAGAATCAAATAAGAATTTTGCCATTCCTGATTGAATAGGAAGTGTACCTTGTACGACTTCATTATCATGTTCCACCTCCGCAGTAGTGATGTCATAAGCCTTCCCTTGTTCCTTTGGCTTTGGTGGTTGTTGGTGCTCGTTACCCTCGAGAGCTTGAGGTTTAATGCACTGGTTTGAATAGTTCCCTAGATCCCTACAGTTGTAGCATTGAACCACGAGTGGTTCTCTCCTTTCATCGGCTACATTATCCCTCCTTTTGATGTCTTTTTAACACTCATGATCTTGGTGTCCTTTTTTCCCACACTTAAAGAAATTCCCTGTACCTTTGAGGCAGTTCTCATGGTGCAAATTCCCACATTTTTGGCATGTGGGTCGTTGATTTTTCTTCCCACCTTTGTCACTAGATCCACCAGCTTAAAACTCCATCTTTCTTTTCTTATCACAATAGCAATGGGACCATTCTCCAAACTCTATCTCCACTTTGAGAGCACACCAAACAACTTCTTCATAACTCCCAAAGTCTTGAATTGCAAGACCATTTCGAAGATGTGGTTTTAATCCACTAAATAATCTATCAATTTTGCTATCATTGTTGATAACAAAACCCGAAGCATACCTTGCAAGCCTTGTAAAATTTTCTTCATAGGTTGTGATAGATCCTCCTTCTTTTTTCTTGAGATCTATGAATTCTCTCTCCATCTTCGTGTGAAGAGTTCGTGGGAAGTACATATTAAGAAACATTATCTTAAATTCTTCCTATTCCATCTCTTCAATTTCCTCCCTTGGATTGGTGTTCTTAATCAAAGCCCACCATTGATCAGCTTATCCATCTAGACGATAAACGGCTAAAGTCACCTTCTCCGTCTCAGAACAGTGAAGAACAGAAAAGATCTTCTCCATGGAGTTGACCCACTATTCTGCAGCTAGTGGATCGGAAGATCCACAAAACGTCGGTGGTCGTTGCCGCATAAAACATTCGATAGCTAGTTGCTCCCTCTTTGGTGAAGGAGGACGTTCCCCATTATTATGGTTATTATTCATATCTCGAGATAATTAGGTAATCATCTCCATGAATTTTTGAACTCCACCTCCCAAATCATTGGGGATGTTGTTCGGGCAATCGTTGCGTTGGCCCTCACAAGATTTGTTGGCCTGATTCCTCCTAGTTCCCACCGTTTTCTAAAATAGAAATGGTTAGAACAAAACATAAGTAAACAAGTCATGAATAAATTATTCATTTAAACAATTATACCAAAAACATAACATATGGGATACCTAGGTAAATATTCTTGTGTACGTATTTGTACTTATTCTCATGCTAGAGGTTTTCTCTAGGGTTTACTAATCCTAATTCTCAAATTAACTAAAACATTCCTATGATACCAACTATAGCGACCCAGCCTTTTATTACATTACTATTACATCATTTCAAAGATAAACAACATAACAGTATTACACATGGAGGCTCCATATTTTTATTGTCTTGGGAAAACTAGGACTACACATAACAAGTACAACATCAAGCATAAAAATTCATTTAATTTCTTCTTCTATAGATTCTTAGTAGCACTTGTCCTCTCTATAGTACATATAGCCACCTGAGGATATACATCAAAAGGGGTGAGATAAAATCCCAGTAAGAGGATAGATAAGAACAATACATCTTGGGTGAGAATAATCATAACATAGGAAAAAGATCATGAACATGAGAGGAGCAAAAATAAAAGACTTGAAATGTGGCAATGCATAAAAATGAAACATCACGTCTTAGTGGTTAACTACCACACATGCTTGTGAACAATTCTAGAATCTTGTTCACACATCATTTCACATTTACTCATGATATTCATCACTTTACCCAATGCATTGGAGTGCTATATAATTCTGGGCGCACCCATCACATTTAAACATTCATATTGCGCTATATAATTTCGGGCGCACCCATCACATCATAACATTATCATTATCATGCTTGCCACATAGAACACATATCGAACATGTAAATAAATATCCCATTGAATGGAATGGGTTTCATCTCATAATAACACATTCATAAGATTTGGGTTCCCAAACAAAAGAGGGAACAACATACTTGATACAAGAGTCATCAACCTTGAATGAGAGGTAAAAGGAGAGATCTTGAAAGAAGAGTTCTTTTGGAAAAACTTTTGATGGACATAAAAACCAGTGAAAAACATGTATATCCCAGAAAAGTAAAGGAAATTATGAACAAATGATCTTTGAGGAGTAACCATATCAAAATGAAGTGAAAGAGGGAGAACCCGAAGGAGGAAAATTGGGTTCGAGATTTCCCCTTACCTTGTACCTGAATCCCTCCTTCTATTTAATGTCCTGTATAATGACATTATATTCATTAATTAAAAACTATAGAACCTTTTATACATTAATAGACTCATTCCGGTTTCATTATGTCATATTATGTACCTCTGGATGACTTATAGAGTTTAAGAACTTTGTTTGGGGATGTTCGTTTTTATGGTTTTCTTGAGTGGTTCACTTGTATTCTTAAATTGATGTTTGGGTAGATCATGGGTAAACATCTAGAACTAATATTACATGTTATTAATGATATTACAGTAGATTTAATAATTTAATAGTGAATTATATTAGATCCAAGTGGATGAATCATTAGATAAGAATTTAATGATGGTTATTTGGGTTAATTTGGGCGGTTTTTGGATCCCAACAAACTTGTTTTAACATTTCACTTAGTAATATGGCCATAGGTTATTTCCAGAACATAAAATAGAACATAATACACATAAAATATTCTGGTTAAACCATAAAAATGGTTCCATGACCAGATCTGAAGGTAGAAATGGAAGAAGAGAGCATGTTGTTTTTGAAGGTGATAAATTATCAACACATGAACAACGTTCTCTTTAATAAAATAAAAGGAAGAGGGAAAGAGTGTGGAAGGATAAAATGTAACATTAGAATCATAAGATTACAGTATATGTATAATACTGGATTTAAAAAACAATTTGGATGAATTTAGGTAGGGAGAGAACAAGAAAGGAACTTGAACTTGAAAGGAAATTAAAGAAGAAGAGGGAGAGAAATTACCTTTAGAATCCTTCTCTTGAGAACCTCCTTAAGGGCCTAAGATTGGTATGTTGATGAGACCAAGAGCTCTTGGACATGGGGGAGAGGCTAGGGAAGGTGTTTGGGCAGAGTTTAGACAATGTTTGAAGCTTCAGAGGTGTGTTTTGGCACGAGGAGGGGGAGGGATTATTTATACATGAGGAGGGAGGTGTTTTTGGTATAAAATATTAAATAAAATAATATATCAAGATTTAGACTTGTAATAGTAGTTTTTTGACATCCTAAATCATATATCAATATTATAAAATACTTTTTAGTCTTTAAATCTTCTTTATAATTCGAATTCATTAATTTATTAAAAGGAAAGTGAAAGAAAGAGAAAAAGACACTTTACGAAATCACCTTTTGACTTTAGGCTTTGGAAAGTATTTTTTAGGTTTGAGAATTAGATTTATTGTATTTAAAAGAACAGTTTATGAAATTTAATATTTTTTGGCCGAAACTAAAGTTCTATAATGTTTATGTCATCATTACATCCTTAATGATGCAATTTAGTGTACACCGATTATGCGAAAAACTGTATTTTTTACTATTCCCCCCGAAAATTGAAGTATTTCAGAATAAACACAAAAATTTACCCCTACCATTTTTTGACGTGTAGAATCCAAAAATGATGTCCATTTTTCAAAAATAATTTTCTGAATATTATTAATTTAATGTTTAACTAAAATCATAATATACATAAAAACAGTTTTTAAGATTAAAATTGATTTTATAGTTCTTTCAAAAATTACGTAGGGTTTTATAAAATTATAAAAAAACTATTAGTCATTGATTTAATACTTTATGAATAAATTATAGGGTAATAAATATTTTTTTAAATTATTTAATTAATTACAATTAATTATTTATGACTTATAAAATACGAAAAACATTTACTAAGGTCAAATTACCACTTTATATGATGTCTAAATTTTATTTTATTATTCATAGTTAATGTTCCTCTTATTTACTATTCATAAGGATCATGTTACTATTCATAAGGGTAGGTCACAATTCATAAGGGTAGGTTACTATTCACCAAAAAATATTTTTGTTTCATTAGACTTCAAAAACCATGTTGAACACAACCGTGTATGTTGGATTTTTAAAATTCCAAACATAGGGGTGAAATAATTATGTTTAAAGGTCACATATCACTTAGTAGTTCATTATTTTGTGTTTTTATGACATAAATATAAGAAGGGAATTTTCCATTGAAATACTTTGGGTCATTACAGACACCCCCATGAGTACCACCTCTAAAATGGATCTTGATGAAAATGGTAAATCTATTGATCAAACCACTTATAGAGGAATGATTGGAAGTATACTCTACTTAACTGCTAGTCGTCCTGATATTATTCTTAGTGTGTTATGTGTGGTCGTTTTCCAGAAAACCTTAAAGAGTCACATTTAAATGTTGTAAAGAGAATTTTCAAATACCTCAAGCATTCAAAAAATGTAGGACTGTTCTATCCCAAAGGACAATCATTTTAATTAGTTAGTTATTCTGATGATGATTTTTCTGGATGTAAGTTAGATAGAAAAAGCACTGATGGAACATGTCACCTTTTATGCAATTCACTAGTATCATGTTGTAGCAAGAAACGAAATTCGGTTGCATTATCTACTGAAGAAGCTAAATACATAGCTGCTGCCAGTTGTTGTGCACAAATTTTGTGGATGAAACACAGATTACTAGACTATGGATATCAATTCATACATTTCCCAATAAATTGTTACAACACAAGTTCTATTAACATTTATAAGAATCCTGTTTCTCATTCTAGGACAATTCATATTGATGTAAGACATCACTTTTTGAGGGATCATTATCAAAAAGGTGATATCACTTTGTAATTCATTAGTACTGAATATCAAATTCCTTATATATTCACTAAACCATTAAATTATGAAAGACTAGACTACATCATACATGATCTTGGTATGATTGATCATAAATAAATATCTTATTCATCTTAATGTTTAATACTTTACTATACATTACTTTACAGTTTCATACTCATGGTTTCTAAGTTACTGTTTTATGCTCACCGTCTGTCAACTCACTGTCTCACCGTGACGACTACCAACCGTCTCATCCTGATGACTAGTTTTCATCACACCGTAATGCCTACTCACGGTCTCACCGTGAAGATTATCTTTATTCTTATTTTTTCCCGTATCACCGTAATTTTTATTTCATCGCCATTTGTTTTCCCGTGTTTTTGTTTTTATGAAGATTGACATTCCCAAATGATAAAACATAAGGGTTTCATTCGATTCCTTACCCGAACTCTCTCTTGAACCTTCTCTTGCCTCTCGCCCAAACCTTCAGTGAATGCCAAGGATGAAGCATCCATCCTCATCTTCATCTGGAAAGCGTCGCTCTAAGAAACAGAAGAGGATACTGAGGATAGCTCCTGAAGGACCTCTAAACCCAAACCTGGTAAGCCGTACAGTTGTACCTGAAAAAGAGGTTTTCCCATAGTGGTTGCTATATAGCATATCTTTAGTTTTGAAAGTTTTAAGATAAAAATTATGGCTTTAATGGTTCACTAGACTGAAAAGTCCAATTTACCCGAGATTGGTATCTCAATTCTATCAGTATGTGAAGTTTTCTTTTGAGTTTGGAGAAATCTTTATGGTTACAAGATGGATAAATGGTCAGAAGTGCTCTTTCTCTTCGAGAAAGTGGGCTACATGACTAAGGATTCAATATGAAGGAGTTTATGAATATTACCAGAGAGACCCTCCTCCAAAAACCGACATATTTGACCTGGAGACTGCTTTAGAAAACCGGCCTAGAAATGGCACCAAGCGAAGGGCCATAACTGCTGAATTAGATGGGGAGACTAGACTTCTGTTCAAGTTTGATCAGAATTTGATTAGTCCAAGAAAAGGATATTTTACTGTGATGAAGTATCAAGATGTTTTCCTGATTCATGTGTTGAAGAATGGCCATAAGATCAACCTATGGAATTATGTTATCAACCATATCTGTGAGCTGATCAAAGTCACTTCCAAATCCACCTCCTTGTTTTACTCAAGGATGATTTCAGCTATGATAGTTGCAAAAGGTATGGTTGGACTGAATGAAGAAAAGTTAGAGGACCTTGATTACTGCCTATCCAGGCCTATTATCAAAAGGATGAAGATTAGCTGGAACCCCTGGAAGAAGCAATGGGTTGAGGATAGTGATCAACTGTATAAAATGTTTAATACTGTTGACTATCCAAGAAGGCCTCAAAATCTATTTGATCATTGTTTGGAACCAGATGATGTGGCTGAGTATTCGGAAGAAGAAGAAGAAGAGGAAGTAGTAGCTGAAGTATCTCATAGAGAAGAAGCTAGACGATGTCCAATGGAAACAGATTTTGTTGAAAAAGAAGGTACATTTGTCCATGCTGTTATTCCTGCTGAAATACCTCATGGAGTGTAAGTTGGTGTCAGTTTCAGAGAAGAGGAAGATCTTGATTCTAGTGCTGATGTTAATCCAGAAGCTCATCCTAATAATGCAAGGAAATTGGTATTTCCTGATTCAGAACAGTAAGCAACCTTAGAGGAAAATCATGTTGAAGAGGATCTTTCTGTTGAGAAAGAAGCTAGTCTGGAAGCTCAACCAGTGGAACAATCTGTTCCTGAGATTATTCCCTCTGCTGAAGAGAGGATAGAAATTGCCTTTCAGCTGGCAAGGCAAGTGTTTGCTGAAGAGATTAGAGATGATCCTGTGGACTTTTTCCATGTTATTGAGCCTCAAGAATATGAAAGGGAAGCACAATTTGATGGGGAGGAACCTGAAAACCTTGAGATTACAGAAGCTGGACCTACTGATGCTTCTCAACCTTCTGTCTCATTCTCTGTGCACACCCGATTTGTTTTCCCAAGATTTTATGATGTGAATGGGTCACAGCAGGTGACTACATCTGGAATGTATCTTTCTTCTCTATTTCAACTAAAGTCTATAGCTAATCTATAACCAGAACTAGAGGCCCAACCTTAATCTGAATCAGAATCTGAGTCTGAAGATGACTCTGAACCTCAACCAGAATCTGAACCACTACCTTTACCTACACCCTTACCTGAGCATCACTCCATTGTGACCCAAGATGATATGAATGTTTTTGGAGAGACTTTGTTAGCCGGAGTTGAGAAAATTGTCTCCACTCAACCTCGTCCTGTGACTTAGTTAATTCAAGAAGATTCATCAATTCTCTTGGAAAATATTATCTTGCATATTCACCCAAGGATGATACGAGAAATTCAAGAAGTTAGAGTAGAGAATAATCTTCTGAGTGCTGATGTTGAAAATATGAAAAATATGATAGCAAGTTTGTAGAATGAGTTATCTTTGAGATCAGAGCATGCTCCTATTTTTTCTCCATGCACCTATTGCTGCTTCTCCTGAGCCATTTGATTCCCTCCTTTCTAGGGATATTGTGTCTCGAGTTCATCAATATCCACTTTATTTTGATGAAAATATTGGAAAAAGACAAACCAAGATGCTGGAATGCATGAGATAGATTGTGGAAAATCAAAATAAGCTTACAGATGAATACACTGGATGCCTAAAAAAAGTTCTGAACTAGCTCAAAGTTCTAACCAAAGCTGTTAAGGCTTCACCTGCTTCTTTTCACACCTCCACACCTTCTTGGGATGATTCTATGATGAGATCCATAATTAAAGAATAACTTCAGAGTGCCTTCAGTGTCTTGGATCTATCCTCTTTGACAGAAGTGGTTAAGAACTGTGATATAGCATTGGACTTGGTTAGAATTCATTGTAAGATAGCCAATGATGCTCAACAAGATATCACCAAGAAAATAGATTTGTATCTCTCCCGGATTTTCTCTAAATGTGATATGACAGATCACTTTAGATATCTTGTGGAATATTTGAGAATCCCTCCGCTGACTCATGCTTTTAAAGCTCAAGTTGAGAAACTTACATAGTTCACCATATTTTTGGACAGATTTCTAGAGAATAAGGATGATTTTGAAAAGACTATGCAATATGGTGGTGAAATCATTACTGATTTAATCAATCTTTTGAAGCCGTATCTTCATGTGAAGAGAACTTTTATAGTTTCTCCAGCTGCTGCACCCCTTAGAACTGGTATACCTACCTTAGACTCAACTTCCATGACAGTCAGCCATGCTCTTTCTCAGATCCGGCCAGTCATTATTGACCAACCTAAGCCTAGATCTTCTACTACTCTCACTTTGGCTCCATTTGTTTTTGAATTTCTACCCTTACCCTCTTTGTCTACTGCATCTATGCCTTCTTCTACTTTAGCACCAGCTCATGCTGCTAATAAAGGCAAAGAAAATATGGATCCCTGAAGAGTCTATCGATTGTTTTCTTTTTGATGGGATGCCTTTTCTTGTTTACTATTTGTACTTCTCCTGTATGTTCTATTCTGAACCCTTTGTTTAATGAAAAATGCCGAGTTTCATTTAATTTTATCTACTTTTTGATAATCCCAAAAGGGGGAGAAATCTCTACAAGTGTAAATGGGGGAGAAAAAATACAAGTGTCCATTCTATAATGTTTTTTTTATTCTAGTATCTTTAATGTTACATTTCATTTATATTCTGCCTATATCTGATTTGTGATCATCAAAAAGGGGGATATTGTGGGACTCCTCATGTCTTAATCATGTTTTAATGATCACAAATCCTATTACTGTTAATTAATCTCAATCTTCATTGCACATCCTACTAATTCTCTTCAATATCAATAATAACTACACATCATGTTTTAATGATAACAAATCTTATGGATGTTAATTACTCTATTTATTATTTACAAGTCTTATGCATGATAAAAAATCTCACATATATTATCACACCTTTACACTTTTGATTCATGCTCTTTTGCTCTCTAATGATTAAACTTAATCTATATTCTGCATATTACTGTCTATGTCCAAATATATATATTTTTCTAAGTATGGAGACACTGTGAAGGACTCACCGTGACCCAGACACCGTGAAGGACTCACCGTGACTCCGACACCATGAAGGAATCACCTTGACCCAGACACTGTGAAGGAAAAACCGTGACCCAGACACCGTGAAGGACAAAATTTTATCCAGACATCGTGACATAGTCATACCATGAAGCTCATACCGTGAAGCTCATACCATAAAGAAGAAACCATTTACATAATCACTGTGACACCGTTTCTTAACTTTTTGTCTATATTACTTAAATAATGATAATGGTCATATTTGATGTTTTTAATGAAATTAATATTATTTAATGATAGTTATTGGCATGTCAGAAAACCGTATCTCGTACCTATGAAAATGGAATCATTCCTACCGCTAGAACTAGTGGAATATAAAGACGATTAAGATGCAATACATGTAAAAGCAGTAAAGCGACGTGCAAGTGTGAATATACAACGAGAAGAACTTATATACACTTGAGAGAACTGTGTTGAACAAGAAGAATAGTCCTGAACAAGAAGGAGATTTAATTTCCTTCAAAGAACTCTCATAAATGCAATCCAACACATCTAAAGAACACACGATGAATCAAGAGATCATCCTCACTCATGAAGAAGACAAGCTGACTACCACACTCTATTTTTCAAAAAAAAAAACAGAGGACTTAGAAGCATTCCTGCTTAATCCAACGATTACAGAGCTGCATTGATAATCACTAGAGCTTTCTAAACTCTCATATATCTTCTCTACGTGATTTATTTATTAAATTTTGAGCAGTGTGGTGTACTCTGTATATCTTATACACACACAGTCTCCTGCCCTAAACTGGAGGATATCAAAATCCTCACTCCAAATATCTTAACTCTTGTTTACCCATGTCAACTGTGGAAGAGGTCCTTGTGTGGCCTGGTCTTTGTTTTGTTTCCCCTGAAGAATAGTGGTAGAGGTCTCTGCGTGTCCTGGATAGTTTTGTAAACTGTTGTTAACCCCGATCCAGGGTGTGGATCAAATTTATATAAATTTGAGAGGACTAAGTCTCAGCTTGAGACTGAACCTCTTGTTATATCTGTTGTTCACTTTTAGTTTAAGTTCAAAGTTTACTACATATATCTTTTTTATTCTGCTGCTATTACTTTGACATACAAAACTATTTTAAGGCTACTTTGATAGTTAAATTAGCAAGTGGTTACACTTATTGTAAATCAGTAGATTAGTTTCAAATGTTAGTTTGATCTTCTGGTTAAATTAACTAAGACCTAATCAATCTTTGATAAGCTATGTGAACCTTTAAAATCTGTATAAATTCACTACAGTTTAACTTATTTTATAAATCGAGGGATTATAAATAGACAATATTTTAAGAGAAATTTTAATTGGAACTCAATTCACCCCCCTCTTGAGTATCCACTCCGACCAACATAAATATTAATAAATTATAGATTATCAGGAGATCTTCTCCCTAGTAGCTATATTAGAATCTATAAGAATCCTTCTAGCTTATGAATCTCATATTAATTTTAAATTATATTAGTTGGATGTTATGTCTACATTTTTAATGGTTATGTAATTGAGGATGTTTATGTTGAGCAACCTCTTATTTTTGAAAATCCTAAAAAACCCTTCTCTATTTTTAAACATACTAAGTCTTTCTATAGCCTTAAACATGCACCTAGATCTTGGTATAATGATTAGGTTCTTTTCATTTGAGAAATGGTTTCACTATTGGATTGGAAGATCCAACATTTTTAAGAAAACTATTATTTATTATATTTTATTAATTCAAATTTATGTTGATGATGTTATTTTTGGTTCAACTAACAAAAATATTTGTCATGATTTATTAAATCATTTTCACAACAAATTTGAAATGACTATGAGGGCGATCAGAATTTATTTTTTGGACTTCAAATTTATCCAAAATAATGGGGAAATGTTTTAAATAAATGTATATATATAATATATTTTTGTAAAAAGTTTGGGCATGAAATCTGTAAGACATATACAGCTCCCATGTGTACTAATATAAAACAAGATTTGGATGTTTCTAGGAAACCAGTTGACAACAACCTATATTGAGGTATGACTGGTAGTTTATTATAACTTACTGCTAAAAACCCAAACATTACGTATTTATTATGTCATTATGAATGATTTCGATCATATCCAAAATAATCCCATCCAACATTTGATAAAATAATTTTTAGAAATTTAAAAAGAAAGTGTGTTTCAATAACCTCATTACCCCCAAACATATATTTTATTTTAAATTCATATTTAGATGATGACATTGGAGTGTGAATAATAGATAAAAAATGTACCACTGGAATGTATCACTTCTTAGGAAAATCTTTAGCTTCAGGGTCTTGTAAGAAAAAATACTCTTTTGCCCTGTCAACCACTAAGGATGAATATGTATGTATTGAAAGTTATTGTGCCCAAGTATTGTGGATGAAAAACAATAAATTATAATTTGGATTAATATTTAATTGTATTCCCATTTTATGTGATAATACAAGTACCATAAATAATTCAAAAAATCCTTTAAGTCACTCCACGACTAATCACATTGATATAACTCAAAATTTTCTAAGAGATCATGCTCTTAGAAATGATATATATTTGAAATTTGTTAATTATGAATATTAACTAGAAGATATTATTCCATACCAGTTCCCACTTAGGGTTTTAATTTTATTAAGGGAGAGTTATATGTATTTAATATTAACTAAGTGTTCATTATTTTCATGACTATTTACCTCTTTTAAATTTTATTCGTTGATTTAATTATTTTTATTTTCATTCTTTATTTGAAAAAATAATTATGGTTCTAGTTTTAATGTCACATGTTTTCAAAATACTTCATAATTATATTACACAATGGTAGGGGAAATAAGGCGGCGTCAGAAAAAAATTTCCTTCAAAAACCATTCATATTCCCTTACATTTTTGTTTCTCAAATAATTTCATCTAACAAAGCCTTTGTTTAACATTGAAACACTATAACCGAAAAACATCAGAGATTTCAATTTTCAAATATAGTTAAAAACAATAGAACTATGGAGGGTGAACCCAGTGGATTGAAGTGTTAGGAAGTTTTTTCAAGAAAGATTATGTATAGAAAACTTGTCGATTTCGAGTGGTTCTATGAAACCAATTTGTTGCATAAGAAAGCTCCCCCATTTCAGGGTCTATAATTTACTTTTAACGAGGTTAATATAGAATTAATTTTTGTGATATAGTTGAAGAATCTCTTTAATACTGTTAAGTACAGTTTTGGTGAAAACGACGACACTATTTCTATAAAAAAAGAAGGCATGGAATTTTTTATTTCTTCTGTAGAAATTACTAAGATCATGAAATATCCCCATAATGGTGTTTTTCATTTTGATCTGTAATATATTGGTAACAAAGATCACAAGTATTTGGACATTATTTCAATTCTATGAGGATCAACAAAAATCAAGAAATATTTTTTTTAAAGACCTTTAGGTTGATCAAAAAGTTTTGGTAAAATTTATTCACACTAAAATTTACCCAAGAGTAGCTGAGATGGAGAAAATTTTATATCCAGACTTGTATGTTATTTTTCTAATCATAAGTGATATCATGTTGAATTTTCCTGGTTATATGTTGGGATATTTGAGCTATTGTTGTCAAGTAGCGGCTCTTATTTCGTTTTATCCTTATGGGAGGATAATGTCATTAATTTTGTTCCAAAATAATATGTTTTGGGAGTTCATTTCAAGATTTAAATGTCATCCCAATAATATATTGAATGTTGGTACACTTTAAAAATTTGGTTTTTACTGGAGTACAATGAAAGAAATGCTTATGCCAGTCGGTGTGGATGACTAATAAAATTTAGGATCATTTGTTCAATGGGAGAAAAGTTTTGTTTCAAATGATGGTATTGGAGAATCCAGAGCTGAAGGAATTTCTAAAAAATAATGATAAAATTATTATTTAATGGATCAGAAGAAGAATAGAAAAAAAATATGTAATAGAATAATTTGTTATGAAACCATGTAAGAGAGTAGATTCACTTGTTTAAGAACTACTGTTGGGTTTAGGTGAAGATAATAGGTAATTTAATTTGAAAGAATCAGTTCTTCAAGAATATCAATATGTTGAAATACATGTTCAAGGATTTAAGTATGTTGTTATATTAATTTTTCAAGAAGAAGAGCCAGTTGTTCAGGAATAATTTTTCCAAGAATAATTTCTTTATGAAGAATAAAATATGAAAAGATCAAAAAGTAAGGGTACATATGTTGTTTAAAATATGAATATATTGGTTTTTATCAGTCAATTGAGATACCTCAATATGTCTCTAGTGACAGGATAGTGTTTCTTGACAATGTGTCTTTTTCTAGTGATAATTCAGTAGAAAAATTTCTGTAGAGGTCTGCATTAAATCTTTTAGTGATTGTGGCTATTTTTTAGTCACAGAATCAAGATGAAGGGATATATGATTCCATGAATAATCAAGATAATGATATTATGATGTTGTTTAATAAATATTAGGATAAAAATTATTTTCTTAGGCAGGATATGGATGCCTCAAAAATCGGTAAATTATTCTAATAATTCATTACCTCCAATGATGAAGTTCGAGTCTCTTTAGACTCAACTTCATGAATTAAAAAAATGAATTCTCAAGGAAATATTTTGATGTTTTCAATAGAGACATGTCTGCTAATATTGGAAAAATTAGATTTGAATATATTTACAAAATTGATTTTGTAGAATAGAAGTGGTATTTAAGAAGACAATTTGAGTCCTTTGAAGGAAGTGTTTCTCAGGACAGTGCTTCTTCTTCTAATCCTTCTACCTCTCTAGATGTAAGTAATAGATTTCAAGCAATTACTTCTGTTATGAATGACAAGAATGATCTTCTATAGAACATTTAGTGAAATAATTCCACGTTTATAGTTTTATTGGATAATTAGAGGTATATATTTTAGAAATTTACTTTTGGTGAACCCAGTATCTGCCTTCTGCTCAACTAATTAACTGATAGGTTAGAACAGTTTATGCCACAATATGAATGTTTTCATGACCTTTTCAAAGTGAATCCTGTTGAAAATATGAATGTTATTCAAGATTACATGATTCTGATTATAAATTTGGGAGATAATCTTATGAAAATTTTGTAGGTGAATATGGTAGAGTTGAAATAAGTGTTTCAAGCTGCTAAAATTCCCTTATAAGTGGAAATTGATCCAAACCCTAACAAAACTCTTTTACCCTAACAACATCAATTGGATAACATATTTCCAAGTCAAACTAAATATTGTATTTATATAGATTTTGATTAATGAAATCTCTTTATTCTTATTTTATGTTATTTATTTGATATTATTTTTGGTGTATGTCTAATACTATAAATCCAGTCTTATTTAGCTAAATAGTATATTCTGACATTCCATTAATTTTTTGTGAAAACTTAATAAAAAATTAACATGTTTTATATACTTTACTATGTATATCACATAAGTAGGATAAATTTAGTTAAACTCAAAATTTCTTTTTATCGAAAAAATTAATTAAGATGAAATTATTTTCCTTTAAATTTTTAAAAAATTCGAAATTTTGTTAATAATTTTATGGGTTTTGGGATTATGAAAAAGGGTGATATTGTTGGGAATGATTTTCTCAACAATACTCTATAGTTTATGATGATTTTGATGCTCACAAATATAATTTTTTATTTTACTAAGGATTTTAATTTACATGTATTCCAGGGAATTAATATTCCTTTTATTTGTTATGATATTATTTTTAAGATTTAAATTCACAATAAATATTTATTAATGGTGTCCAGGATATTTTTTTATCATTCTAGAAAAATTTTACATATCCAACGTGGTTTAGTTTAATGTATGGTATCAAACCTATGCTTTGTACAACACGTATGGATCATATTCCCTGTATTTTCTTTAAACCTTACACAGGAAGAGGAAAGTATAGTTACTCAACCCTATATTCAGATTTTTAAATATGGTTAATCAACTTTATAATATCAGAAAATATAGTAGAAGAACCTTACAGTTGAAAGGAACCATAAATTTGGAAAGAGAAGAAATTATGGTTAAAGAACCCTATGTAAGTAATTAAACCTTATGTTCTAAAGTGAAATGTATAGTTCATCAACATTAATTTTATGATCAACCCTAAATTTTCAACATTACATATGGAAGATGAACTATATGTAGTTAAACCCATCATTCAGTATTTTTTCTCTCTGTGAAGGAACCCTGAGTTTCACTTTTCAGTGTTGAAGATTTATTTTCAAGATATTTTTTGTGATTTCTGTAATAGACTTGATAGAGTTAGAGACTATTTTAAAGATCTTTTTCAATTGTTTTGAAGATAATTTTTTTTTCAAAGAACTATTTTAAATGAAGAAATTTACTTCTATTTTTATGGGATGTTATGACTCCCCTTGTAAATTCAATTTTAAATTTCTATATTTTTTAGGTGTCTTTATGGATTTGGAATTTTAGACGTATGAGGTTCATTATATATTTATTAGAGTATTATTTTCTTTATATGATCGATAGTGAATAATATTTATATTATTATTCAATATTTATTGTGATTATATACATAATGATATATCCAACGAACGAATCCGGAAGAAGACTACACTTTGGTGACATACATAATCAATCCTATAACTGTGATGCTACACAGTTTTTGTTCATTTTCTTAAAATTGAAGATCTCTTGTGAAAATAGATCTCTTCAAACATATTTAATCTAAAATATTTCATTTCTGAAGAATAAGATCCATCAATAGTCAGTTTCATGATACTTCAATTGTGAAGACAAATATGTTTCAACATATCAAATCTCTTTTTCATTTATTTGAGCTCTGACTGTTCATACTCAGTTGAAGTAGAGTGTCACCTTCTCAATCTAAGAATTGGATAATAGTTTCTCTATTTAGAACCAGAATCCTTTGTTTCTAGTCTTAATTTTAATTGTGTTAATATCTTGCACATATTTGTTGGAATTCCAGTCATGTGATAAGAGGACCGGACTTGTGAAATTCAACAAGCTCATGGAGAGATCTTATAGTAAAGTAGATTTCATGATATTTATTCCCCGAAAAACTATAAAAATAAATATCTCTTATTTCGGTTTATCTGGTTCATAATTTTTAATCATAACTAAAAACACTGCTTATCCATGCTAACAAAAAGAGTTTGTTTAAATTCATAATTGAGGAAGAGTTTTTGAAAAGTCACAATTCACCCTCCTCTTGTGTGTTACATTTTATATTCCTACCTAACACAAAACACTTACTAAGAATCTGATCGCAACCATATTATTTTTCCTTTTCAAATTATATGAATAATAGATATATTAATGAGTTTAAGGATATATATCATATAATCTCCCTATATTTTTTTAATTTATGTTTTAAATTGTTACATGATATTTATTTATTTATATTGTTTACCAAGACTATTAAACTGTTTGATACATATAGATATAATTCATTATATCTATTTCCAATTTAAAATTTTAACCACAAGATCTAAGCTATTGGGTCCAGGGTCATTATAGTTGGTTTTAGATAATGTTTAGTAGAATCCTAGGGAACTAGATTTAAGAAAACATAGATTACAAAAGACAACCTTATGGGTATCTTTGAGGATAATTCTATGTATCAGATAACATCTTAAAATTTATTAATGGTAGATATTATATAGTTTTCCTAAAAATATATCCTTGGATGAATACTATATGTGAACATGGTCTTTTTCCATTTTAATATTGTGGTAATTTCCCTAAAAAGAGTTGATCTAGTTTATATCAACCATCATTCTAGAGCACTGTTAGTGTGCCCTTACTATGCTCTTATCTTGACACTCCTAAGGGATATGCTTTTGTTAATTCAAATTTTCATTATAAACCATTATAATTTAATATTGATTAGAACCTATAGAAACCTTTGATATTATATAGTGGTGTAGGATTGTTTTAATGTGTTGTATGTTGATAATTATATGGATTATCATAATTTTGATGAAATAGAAACAACTATTGAGGTTTTATGTCGTAATAGTTTTACAAGACTGAGGATATTATGGTAGAATTTTATGGAAATACAACCATTTAGTTTAGTATATGATAGAGTTATAAGGTTGTTTAAGGAATGATGATATCATATTTTATAGTAATAAGATTAATTTTTTTATAATTTTTTGGGACAATATTATCATTGATGTGAAAGTAATAATAGTAAATAAAGATAGTTTTATTTTGTAAAACAATAGGTTGTGTGGAGAACCATATAGGTTAAAAATTTATTTTATGACTATTGTAATTTTTGATGATTTTCATCATATTTTTAGTCCATTATAAGGAATATATTAAGAAAATTTTTATAAAAATAAAAAACCACAGGATGGGTGAAAATATGTTATATCCGGCAATGCGGTGGGGCTTGAACCCATAATGGAATGGTGAAAAGGTTACAATCCATACCACTGGCCTACATGATGTCTTGGTTAGTAAGAAATATTTATAAGATAAATGATTTGATGGATAATGATTTTTTTTTAATTTTATAAGAGTTTTATAGGTTAATACAATTTTAATTTTTTCGATTTTCAGGTGATTGATGAAATTTCATTAGATGTTTTATAAGGCTTTTGTATATATAACCATTTAGATTACCAAAAATTAATTGTTTGGGAAGAATTGTATTACATTTTTAAAGGTGTAAAATTATTGGTATGAGATAATATTTGAGATTAAATTTTTCTTTAATGTTGAGGTTATTGAGGTTATTTGGGATATAGGGTTATTTAATTATAAAATTTGCTAAGATCAATCTTTGGTTTTGTTAAGGAAATTTTCAAGTAAAATGTATTATTTATTCACATGAAATATTTTAAATTTTGGATATTGACATAAATAGTGGTAACTACTATATTTTTGGATAAAATATAAATATAAGAATATTATCTTTTTATCATTTTGTGTATCATTTGATCTATTATAAGTTTATTTTTGTGCTTCAAACATGATAAATTTATCCTGAATACCCACTGTTTACAAAATAGATGAGAATATGTTTGAAATTGATTAAAGGATGAAAATATTCTTTGAAAATGTGAATATTTCATTATTTTCTTTTTCTAGGTGTTTTATTGAATTCCCAAAATTAATAAAAAGGATAACGAAAGAAAAACTTTGTCCAATTATGATCATTTCTAATGAATTGATGGTATTTTCACCCTTAACAAGTTTATGTTTTTTAATTCATTGTATGTCTTATAACTATGTTCTTTATCACTCTGTATTATTCCTTCGACATTATATTTCTCCCCCATGTCTATGTTTTCATATTACCCTACTTTTCTTCTATTCAGAAATAGTGTTTTTTCTTCTAGAGCACTTTCAAATTTACAATTACTCATTTTTAAGATGATGTTTTATTAATACTTTTTATTTTCTTGTTTTTCAATAAAGGTATTTTGAAATTTCAATCCTTTTATTATCGAGTTCAAATTAATATTGTGAGGAATGAATTTGTTAAATTAGGAAGACTGTAACACCCTAATATTTTATAAATAAATCATATTCGATAGTGTATAAAAAATATATCAATGATATTTTCAACCATATCTTATTTTATGTTTTATATTGTGACCAGATTTTTTTGTTTTAAAGTAAAAATGAAATAATTATCTTTAAATATTTTTATTAAGTCTATGTGTTCCATTTGACTCACTATAAAATGGTAATACCAATCCTCTCTTCTATACACCACCTATAGACCCTTATCCTGAAAAAACCATAAATAAACTACTATTAAAATAATTATTAAGGAAAATGAGGTTATTATCTTTCTAAAAGACCATCCTTAGATCCCTTAAGAGGAGATATAAAAGAAGTATAACAATGAAGAGGTAATGGTCTTTATAGATACTTTCAAATTTATTTAATATTATACTTCCTCTTAATTTTTTTACACATCCAAAAATAATAAATTAAGGGTTATAGATATTCTTAGATGTTTTTATTTTTATTGGAGAACCATATTCAACATATTTTTCATCCTATGAAAAGAAAAAACATCACTCGTTCGTACATACATCTTAACATCTCTACAGGGCAGTGTAATTCATTGTTCATAACAACTATACTTGAATTGTTAAAAATATTTCTCTAATGAATATATAGGATATTTGTTTAATTAATATTCTTCTATAATTATAATATCATATATCCATTATTACCTTACAAACCAATGTATATGATAGCGTCTCTTGTGCGTATGTATGGACTACCACATCCATAAATCGTTGTGATATGTTTCTACATTTATGATATAAACAGATGGTAATTATGTTAAATTTAATGAATATGTATATTATAATTATATAATTATAAAAATTATAGAGATTATGGAACCATTATCAATTTAAAATTACCGAAACTAACAAAATAAAACATATATGTAAAATAAAGTAGTTATCACCCAAAATAGTGATTTTTATAAAGAACTGATAATAAATTAGTTATAAAAGTTTTTAGGTAAATCATATATGATATGATATATATGAATATGGTTATGGAATATATTTATAATAAATTTATATTTACAAAATATTATTTTTGAACAAATATGAAGGAATTCATACCTGAGGTATGAGTTCTTCATCTACATATTATTTCATCAAGACATGTTTTTTTACGCCCATATTTTGGTTTATTAGGTGTATATTCTTACCATATTCCATTTTAAATCTTGTAAAATTGTAAATTCATGATATTTGATATTAAAATTAAAATTATTGCAACCAAATGTTTTTTTTGGAATGATTCCTAACTTGTAATGGTTTACTTCACAATTTCATCATTTTTCATGATTATTTATGTTTAAGTCATTACTAAGGGAATTATTTTAGAATTTATTTCATAAACCCAATATATTTTCTACTTATATGGTTATTTTTTTAAATTACATATTTTTCTTAAATTTCCCACTTTTCATTCACTCATTACACCAAAATAATGTTTTTAAGAAAAGTTAGCTTTTTTCCCAGTCAGTTAGGAATATTTTTATTTTATATCTATATTTTCCTTAAAATATTTCAAATAATGTTTTTTTAACAAACTAAAATGAAATATTAAATTCATTTTTACCTTTTATTTAATATTAAAAAATGGTTTCAATGTAATATTCTTTTATTTTTCTAAATTAAGAACTACATAATATTTTTTTACAAAAGTGTGAGAGGATTTTTTTTAACTTATATGACATGAAAAACATTTCACGCTATCGTACCATAACTTTTTTTTAAATATTCCATTAAAATTATAAAAAATAATTTCTATAAAAATGTGTCCTTGATATTTGAGAAATTTATTGATTTTAAATAAATGATTACAATGTTGAGTGACTTAATTTCCTCATTAAATTTTCCAGTGATATTTTTAGAGTATTTTCATATATATCAATATCTTTTATTGAATCATATGATATAATGAGGATATAATACAAATATTAAATCCAACATATTTTAATGGTTGGTTTATTTATATTTTTTCTCAGAAATTTATTGAAATTTATATATACTACAACACACAATATAGATATTTATCTATTTTTAAGGAATATTAAATATGTTGTGTTTTTTATTCATATATTTAATGTATCAAACTTATTAAGTGATGTGTGCGACCTAGAATTATATATCCCCTAAATAAATTTGTATTTATGATGTTAATAAAACTTGAAAAGCCTTACTGAATGTGTTTTTGGTGTATATCTACCCATATATTATATTTTCATGGAACAAGGACTCAACTATATGTTTTACAGGTCCAACAATATGTATTCCAACATTATGAAATTAGATATTAATGTCCAAATGTTTATTTTGAATAATATTCATGTATATGTTTCAAGATCATGGGAATATTTATATAGAATAGTTTTTTATTCATTTAATCCTTCTATATTATTCCTTATGATAAATTTATTGATTAAATAAAATTTATTTCAGTTATTTACTATTCTATATTGATTATGCCTTATTTACTCCTAATATCCTCTATTATACGTAACCTTTACGGAACAATTGAGCTCATCATTATTTTCTTTTCTTTGCTTATGATATGAAGAAGGAATATTCTAAAAGATTTAAGTATGGATAATATTAACCTTAACTACATTTGGTATTTTATGTTTTAAAATGTAATGTCATATTCACACATGTATTTTGTTTATTGACACTACTAAATTATTTGGTCCTAAGGGATATAATTCCTTATATCTACATGCAATGTAATAAAGTAACCCCCATATTTGGGTTTCTCGGGTTGGGAACATTATAGTTTAGATTATATTAAAACATTGAGTTCCTATTTGTATTTATTACAATAACTAATCCATAAAAATGGAATAATCATCCTTGTAAACACAACTATGGGAGAAGATAGATGTAAGATATCTTGGAAAAATAGTCAATAATAGCCTTATAATACCAGGATGATATATATCTCAAAAAAATTCTTAAGTGGGTACCAAAAAATAATGGCTGAATTGTTGTCAGGATCGATCAATGTTACTTATTATAATATTCCCGAACAAAGATATAGAACTTATTATATCTATAAGTTATTATTGGATAATTTGGAATAAATATGATGATCTGGAAATATACTTAGCATTATCTCTACATTCTTTTGATAATCATCTTTCATATGTGAATTCACAAAAACTTCATTAATCAATACCACAATGAAGGAATCTAGGTAACTATAAAAGACACAATCCATAAATTCCACAAAAACTATTTGTGTCTTAGTAAGACCAGAGGTAATGAAAATCTAATCATAGTAATAAAAGATACATTGAAAACTATCTTTGGGATATACTTATTTAGGAATCATATTTCTTGATACCATGATAGGAGATCAATTTTAGAAAACCTCTATTCTCTATTCAATTGTTCTAATACTTCATTAATTCAAGGAATAGGATATTGAATCATTAACATAACATGATTAAACTTATGATAATCAATATAAGTTTGAAGAGTTTTATCCTCCTTCTTAATAAAATAATCTTTTATATTCCATGTAGATTTACTTGGTCATATGAATCCTCTTCTTTAAAAATTATCCATCATAAAAATTTATTCTAATAGTTGTATTGGCGTGCTTTAATTTAATGAATGTTACATAAAAATAATTCCTGGTATTGGGTTGATAGAAAATTACACTTAACTTTTAAGTGGAAAAATAGATAAGTTATTTGAAAAAACATTAAGTTGTCAATCTATTATAGTGATAAAAATATCTACGATTATCTCCATCATTAGACCAAAATGTTATCACTATAAACATATATGATATGTTTCCAACCAATTTTACCAAAGTTCATTCTCTACCTTTATTCACATACCATAAACCTCTGAATAACTATAGAACTCCTTATAGATATATGAATTTCCCCTTTTGAGCATAACAATCAATTTGAATCATGATTCTACATTTTAATACATTCCCAATATAGAATCAATGATTTCAATATCTAGAATAGTAATGTCCCCAAAAATAAACTATTCAATAGTTATGAAATATATAGAACATCTAAATCATATATACTCTCATTTATAGATAGGTATCTTGACACTCAAAATGTGAGGCATATTTGACACTAGTAATCATAATGGTTTTACAACATTAGAAGATAAAAAAAATGGAAGTCATAGTTATCAAAAAAATAAGAATCAATGTTGAATTAAGGATAATATTACCTCACACAATCAAGGGTGTCGTATCACAAATTGGAATGATATCCTCAAATTAAAAAATGTTATATCCCTAATCCTAACTGATTCATACTTATTTTATGAGGTTACTCTTACTAAGGTGTCTAGGAAATATTAGAATTGTTATGTGTACCAAAATTATGAGGATGATATTTTATCTGAGTAGAGTTTCATGGTTGACCATTTCATTCATGTGATATAGAAGAATTATTTCCACCAGCTGACCTCAGAATATCAATTCAATAGCACTTGAGTTTTTTATTCTAAAATCATTGATCAAAGCATCATGGAATTGTCATGAATTAACTTTTAATATCATCCAATAAAACACATTGAGATTAACAATAATAGTAATTGGGATGTAAAAGTAATGAAACTGATTTGGTGACTAGATATATGGTTCTCTGCTTCCCTAAGAGTAGTTTACCCTTCTATGTTTATTCTCTATATTGGACTCCCACCCTTTTCCTAGAGGAAAATATTTTCCCTCCATTCATGTTTCTAATGATGATTTTCTAAGATAGAAGATCTTTGGTCATTATGTCTATTTATTCCTTAATTCATTATATTATCACTATATAATGAATTTTTGATCGAAGGCCCTCTTAAAAACTAGGTCCCAGAGTGATTCTCTATCTTCGACATCTAGTGTAAAAATACCAAGGTATGTAAACATGTGTTTATACTCTATAAATAATAGGTTTCTTTGTTCTAGGATGAATAGATTATTTTTGTTTTCAACACCTTGGAAAAATGGAAGACTAATAGTTTATTAAACAATTCCTTCAATCTATACAATGTGTGGAATTTTGGATATTTGATTATAAAGATAGGAACCATATTGTTTTGTAAAATAATAAAGAATATAAACCATGATATACAATTTGATTTATATGGGGGTTCCTATAAAGAAAAATATTAAATGCATTCTCGTAATCCATGCTTCTTCCTATTCAAATTCAAAGACTCTATAAATGATTATTAGGCCCTTCCTCAAGAATTGAATTAAGTGATCTACATGATGTGGTAGATTAAGTCAGTTTAATTTCTACTCATAATGGATTATCTCTATGATAATTTTGAAAAATTTTAATTCCCCTATGGTTCTTTAAGTGAACCCATGTTCTCAACATCATCTTCTAAGTGATTTATTAGTCTTTAGATAAGAAAAATTTATTATAGTCATGAAAAAGAACACCACTCAGTCTAAACCAACCACTATAATCCAAAAATTATTATCAAGTTCTCAAAAAATGAGGATGATAACGTATCATATGAATGAAATATTCATAATGATGATACTAAAATTAATACATGACGATGGAAACATGTTAGCTCATCTCATGAAGATGAGGGGATGAAAAAACATCAAGTTATTAATGATACAATTTCATATAAACCCACTTGTTTCATAAATTTAAATATAAAATGTTATATATGTATTTTTATACATACATTTAATGTCTCTACACTTAATATCTCTATTTTTACAAATTTGGGTTGATATATATACTTAACTGATAACAATTGTGACACCCCGAATGACCCATTAGAGTTATAAGAAGTTGTGTTCCACATAGATTATGTGATGTCTTTCGGACACCAATGGTGGGAAGTAAATAAAAAGGGCTTGACCAATCCATGGACAAATATTTGAAATTATTTAGAGACCACCTTGAATATATAAACTCAACATTATAAGATATACATGATTCATGATAAAAATAAATAGAAATATAATGATATATGAAACTAGTACGGCAATAGTAGTCATCATTGTAAAATAGAAACATGCACGCCTACCTTAATAAAATACTGAATGACACCAATAAGAAACTACAACACTGATGTGGCTCCATGTTCAAATACACTATAATATATCTCAAGGCTCCATCCCAACCATGAATACATTACAAAATCAAAGTGCTCCACTGGTGATGTATAAGATGTAACACCAAGATATTTTAGAATATATTTATCATTATTAAATAAAAACTTTTGATAGATTTAGAAGCACAAAAAAAAATATTTGAATAGATGTTAGTAATCATAAACAAAAATTCATTATATGATATTTAAATGTAATATAATTGTCCAAAATAATATTTAATTAACTTAGGACATGATATGTCTCATCATGAACTATTCTTAAATATTTTTTATAAGCATTATTTCTAACATATATGTTTCTATTAAAAATTAATAAATAAATTTAAAATTATGAAAAAGTATTTTTAACATGTATAAAATTAATTCATTGGTTATAAATTTTTTAAAATTGAAAGTAAAATAATTTGATGGTAAAATGGAGATGTTTTTTCAAAAAAAAAACTAATTTTATTAATAAAATGTGGTTTTGTAATAAAAAATTAAATTATTAATTATTGATGATTGATTTTAATGATATTTTTTGATAATATATTTAATAAAATATTTTGACCCTCCTATAATGATTTTTAATAAAAAAGGAATTGGATAAAATTAAACAATATGCTTAAAAATGAATTTTTATTAAAACAGTTTTGTTTTATTTTCCAAGTTGATTTTTAATTAAATTTATTCCATGTATAGTATTTTATTTTGATAAAATTGTTTCCATATTTGGAATAATAATTTAATATTTTTATAAATTGGTCAATTTCAATTTTCATCATTGAAAATATTAATTGTTGTATATCATTTTCACTACATTAAGGCTTAAAAGGTTTAATGGTGGATTAAATATTGAGAAATTGAACAAAATATCTCTAAAACATTCCTAAATGTGATTTTTTTGAAATTATTTACACTAAAATTTATTTTATGAAAATATTTTGGTATCCTTGTTTCCACTTTTACTTGAATACTACTTTACTATTTATTAATGTTTTATATATTTTCAAGAGTTTCACCCCATTCACTTATAAAAGGGCATCCCCAAAATTAATTATTCACACACACTTATCCCATTATCATGGCTAAGACCTTGAAATATAAAAAGGTAACTTCCTTACCAACATCCTAGTGCTTATTTCATAACAAAGTTATATCCATTGATGGCTTAAGGTGTAATTAATAAAATATATTCTTATAGAAAATAGAAAATATTATTTATCAATTTATTTCACGTCTTTTATCATTCGTAACTTCTTATAAATATTCTATAACCATATATAATTGATTAAATAAATATCATCAATATACATAAATTATTTTATCCTAATTTCCCACTATATTCTATATGTTTTATATCCTTTTGGAAATGACAATGTCGTTCATGTGTATGTGTGGATTACCACCTCCACAAAGCAATGTGAATCATTTTTCATGTCCACTATACATATTTTGTAATATGAATGTATTTAATCAATATATATATATATATTTTATATCTATTTTATTATTTTATTTTAAAATGATAAATTATTATTAATCATTCATTCTTCCCATTCATTGGAAAATAGAATAATTACTCATGCGTATATATGTACTACAATATCAACAATGTGATTTAATTCAATTTTCACGACCACATTATTTGAATAATTATAAAAGTGTTTATAATGAATAAATACAATACTTTTAACATAAATAATATTCTTTAGATTTGAAACTAGGAAGAAGGTGCAAGGATCCAAACTATTGAACAAAAATAATCAAGGGAAAAAATATTGTACACCAAAATATTGATTTTAATTAAGAATTATTAATAAATGTATAATTGGAAATTATAAGGGAATGTTAGATTGTATTATATGTATGAATATGGATATAGAATATATGTATGATAAATATTAATTTAATATATATGATCTTAAGAACATGTATGGTGAAATTCAGTACCTAAGGTCGGGGTTTATGTTGCAATCTCATTTTTTGTCAGGATTATCTATATTAAACTTCTATTAAGGGTAATTGCATGATACTTATCTTTTAAATCCCATATATTTTATTATTCCCATGTTATTTATGGGTTTTCACATTTTCCATTCAGTATCTTCCCTTTAGTACTTAAAATGACCAGGAAAATGTTTTTAAAAAAATTCAACATTATTTCCTCATTGGTTAGTGTATATTTTTCTCCATGTCCATGTTCTTCAAAATGATTCCAAGAATTTACGATTTTCTGATCTGATGATTATTTAATTAATTTTGAACCTTATTTTATTTTATATTCAACGTATTAGAAATTAATTTTTAAAAAAATTGGAACAATTTATTAATGACTTTTTACAATATGTGTTTAATGAATCATTATATTGATATTTACCACAAAAATGAATTTTATTTATTTTATTATTGTTAGTTTCACTAAATATAAAATTAGAAGACTCAATATTTATTTTAAAATAAATTAATTTTCATAATATAGTTACAATATTTATTTTGAAAATTATCAAAAGAAAAGGATATTTTTAACATGTTTTCAATGAATGGTTTAAATGTTATTTAAAAGTTATGTTTCATGTCTATAAAAATACTTTTTTATTTATTATGATTTATTATAAATATAATGTAATTATTCCAACCATAATCTTTATTTATATGAAAAATGTTTTTTATGTTTATATATTTATGAAACTCATTTCTCTTCCATGAGTTATGCTATGATGGCTGTTTTTATGATCATGATTCAAACATATTTATGGTTTTAATTATGTGACTATGGGGTCCTAAAATTATATAACCCTCCAATAAATTAGGTAATGATTGATATTCCATTAGATTATATAATGAAGATGGGGATTCTACCAATTTTTGGAATGAAAATAAGATATTGAGTGAAACCAATACATTATATATATATTTCTAGTATATAATAATGTTATTGGAAGTGATCCTTCACTAATGAAATTATATTATATTATTATGATGGTAATAATATTATTATTCCATGTTTTTATGACTATGATATGATATCACAAGTAATGATTGATTAATAATGATTCCCTACTCTTATAAATCATGTTTCTTAAATGAGAAATCATTATATAGTGACTCGTGATTCATGATCTATACACATTATGTGTGAAATTCATAAGTCGAACATGATCTAATAAATGTATGATTGCCATATTTTTCCATATAATTGTTTATTGATTTCTCACATGTTTAACCTTTTTCATCACATGAGCTAACAATTTATTATGTTGGTATTTTCCCAGGGTTATGAGAAAAGGTTTTTAGTGGGATATGTCATCTAATGGAACTATAAGAAAAGATATTTATGGGTTATTTTAAAGATCACTCAGGAAATAAAAGGATTATATATCTATTATATGAATACAATAATTCTTAATGGTTTTGGTGAATGAATTATTATTTAATATATATAATTTCTATATAAAAATATTTAATACTTATGTATGTTTTTCTTGGGTCACCACAGTTGGTATTAGACTGTAGATTTATTATTTTGGAGAACGAATTATGAAGTACAGAAGAAATAACATAAGAAAACCTACAATTAATTGGATGTAATATAGGGTGAACTTAAAACATATATAGGCTGATATGAATTTTCATAAATTAATTAGTCTTTGGAATTACTTTTTTAATTATATGATTTTATACACAAATAATTATAGTTTTATGTCTATAATAGGATTTATAATTTATATTCAATGTCTGAAACTAGGTTAAATCATGTTAAAAATGAATGTGGTGGACAATTAAATTATTTTCCCCTTGAGAAGATATATAGGATGGGTGATAGAATGAAAAATATTATTGTTATGATCACATAACCTTCCCAATCCATGAATAATAATGGGAATATAAATTATAAATGGAGGGACTAACATACTAATTAAATTTTGATAAGGAAATATACACCTTCTTTCACTGGTTTCTCAGATCTATTAGTGGCCATGTAATGTATCAAAAACACTGAAAAGATATTTTCTATTCTCCAGTGAATAGTTCTTGAGAAAATTTTCTAGTGGTGTATCGTTTATAAGAATAATAAAATCAATGTTGAAGTATTATTAAGAATATGGGTAAATAATAAAAAATGTATACCATGGAATGGGATGATTTTAAGAGTTTATTTTTTTATTTAGTTTTCCAAAACCCCTCACCTAAACACATAAATAGAACATTATAAGCTTTTGCATAATGATTATGAATCTATAGGTACCTATGAGTCCAATTTTAATATAGTTGAATAGTATGTTTATGTATTTATCATCGAGACATAATAAAAAAATTATTTTTTCTTTACTGGAATATAACCATGTTTTTAAAATTCATTGGTTATAAGATAATATAGTAGAAATTAAGAAATAATTTGATGTTCTTTAAAGGAAAAAATATAGAGTGAATATTCCAATAATTACCATGAATATGATATGAATATAAATTTTTATTTATAATGAAATTGAAATAAATACCCATACAGAAAATATAATGAATTTTCTTTTATGCTATAATTTGAGGAAGATATATGATAAAAAATATTTTAAATTAATGGAAAATGATTTATTGTTAGAAAATAATGTCATAAATAATGATAATTTAAGATATATATAAATAATAAACACAATTTAATGAATGTGGATAGATACTAACTAAATACACCACCCAAAAAACATTTTTATAACTACAATGAGTATGGGGATTATTAAAACTAGTGCACAAATACAATGGTCAATGACAACAATCAGTACCAAAAAACTATTTATTTAATAGATAAAGGAAATCCTTATTTGATCACAATTTTAAATGTGTTTCACGATAATAAATAAGTGAAAGGTAATCATATAAAACATTCTATAACTAAAAATGTCTTATTTAGTGATTTTTTTACCCACTCTTTTATATTTGGGAAATTTTCAATTGGTATAACATCACCACCATAACTATTAAATGTTTAATGTTCCTTAAAAACTCTTATTGGTATAATGATTGAATCTCGAGTCTCTATATCCTTTTCAATAGTTGATTTTGGGAATATTTAGCAAGTAAATATTTTTATTATTCCACAATTTGAATTTTATGTGATCTTGGGCATGGTTTATTTTTTTTTATATAGTCCATATCAGTTATTTTGGAAGGGAACTCACATTTTATATTCTAAAAAAACTGATTAATTCCTATAATTTGGAGGATGAATATGCACGTATAATAGAAATTAATTCCATTATATTTTTCTTATTACCAATTAATTATTGTTGTCGATATCAAATTTTTTGGGAGAAACTTAACATTGAATATATTCTTATTATAAAATAATATGTTGATGTATTTCTTGAAAAGATACATATTCTTCCCTCGAATAATGATGTTTAATTTTAATAGGACTCATACATGGTAATATTCTTATTTCAAATAATCCTTATTCAATATACCAGATTTATTAATGTTAATTGGAAGAAAAACACCATGAGAATCTTTAAAAGGTATTAATTTAACTCAGTGCATAACCATGGGTTTCACTATATATTTTTATTATGAATAATGAAAGTTTAATGAATCTTTTTATTTCTTATCTAGAACATAAAAAAATAACTATCATGAACATGTATCCTCTTCTCAATATTTTTGATTTACTTGATAAACTGTGAGGATCCCAATGCTTCCCAAATACTAACATTTAATCTAGATATCATTGGTTGAGGGTCAAATAGTATGACATATCCAAGATATCCCTTCATATGAAGTATAATAATTATGACTTTATGGTGATTCTATTTTGACATACATTTCCTTTTCTATTTTCATGGATTTGAAGATTTTATTATTTAGATATTACTTTGATCATTTTATGGTAGTATTTATCAAAAATATTTATAATGACCCAAACATTTTAAATAATAGTTGTTTCTTTAAAAAATCCGTGCTAAATGAAATTACAAAAGTATTTTAAAAAAAGATAACATAGAGAAAAAACACATTAACTCATTAATGAAAATAATTACCATATTTAATGACTAAACCCATTAAAATGGGAAATATTACAAGGTGAGAAAAATATAAAAAGATAAACTCCAATGGGAAAATATGGATCACCTCGATCACCTAGAATCATCCCTCACATAATTATTACTACAGAAAAAATATATATATATTCATAAAGGAATTGACATTATAGAAAATGGAAATATATAACCCTGAGAAAAATGGGTTTAATAATGAATTAATTAAAATAGCGGTATTTTTTGGAGGTAATGTTAGTGTTGTAAATGTAAAGTGATAGTTAGAATAGTAACAAACTAATTAAGAATAGTAACTTTGCCATTTGGAATTTTTATATGATTATTGGAAAAGCATTTAAATATAAAAATAAGCAATTATAATATAATAATATTTATCATGATTTATTTAAGTAAAAATAAATATTCTAATTTCAAAAAATAGATATCATTATTAAAAATATCAAAGAAAATAGTGGCCAATTATTAATAAACTATATTTTAAATTATTGTTGTAAAAAATTACATTAAAAAATAAAATTATTTATGATAGAAATTTATTTCGATAAAATTAATATAATTTTATAGATCACTATGTTAAAATATTCTAAGGGAAATGTTTTTGTTAATTTTCTAAAATACATCAATTTTCAGATGAATAAGAAAAATATTGCTTTCCTCATAACTTTTGTATCTTAAATTACATGATTCATGATCAAATAATTGAATAATAATTTAATTAAATTATGGTTGAGAAAGAATATATTTAAATTTAATAAATTATTCATTATAATAAAATAAACCTAATTTCCACTCTATAAAATCATTTTTTATTTTCTAAAATAAAAAATAATCCCTTAAAACAACATTTTTTATTCTTCATCATTTTAATTTTTAATAAATAAGTGAATTCAAATTATAAATGGGATTAAAGACATGGAATGATTATATTATATTTATATATTATTTATTTTTTTCAAAAAGTTACTATTACATTGTTTACCTTGGATATGATATTTTATTCAGTATTTTATTCTAAAAATACCCCTCTACAAAAGTATAAATAACCCCTCTCTCTCATATTTGCAAACCAGTCTTCCATAAGTTAAATAATCCAATAATATGAACAACTATTCTTTATAAATCCTCTTATATAACCTAGGGACGTTTTTAATCCATGAAAATCTAAGAATTAATGTATTATAGTCTCATAAGGAATAAGAATCATTTAGAAGAGGGTATGCTCTCACCAATTCTTCCTCTCATTCTCCTCTAATCCTTCACTTTTTCCCCACCCCTATAAAAAATATTTTAAGGATAATTAAATTTTATTTTTTAATTTTATTAATGATGTCAAATTATTTGAAGCAATATATTTACAACATATTAAATATTTAAACATTACCTTCCCAATATTTTGACAATGTACTATTAAAGGTTACTTACCCACTAATGAGGTCGTTTCTAATTCATTTATTATCAAAAAACATAGGTAATGTTATAATAAATTATTTATGGTATATAAATTTTTAAATATATTTATTTTAATAATAGTTAATTAATTATACTTTTGTACAAATAACCTTGAAAAAATAGATAAATCAAAGAAAAACTGGGAAATTTTTAAAGAATGTGTGATATCAAAACACATCAACATCAACAAAAGAAATTAAAAAATATAATCGATTTGTCATTATTTATAAATAGTAACATAAATTAAAATAATTCAATTTATGATACATGTTTTAATAAACCCAAATTTATTATTCAGGAGGCTGAAAACCAATGAAAAAATATAAGATTTAAGGTAAGGTAATTCTCGAACCCAACAACCTTTCTTTAGATTAACCTTATTTCATGTGATTGTTGATTTGGTTCTTCTTATAATGTTTTTAAATATAATTTAAATGTTATTCTTTTTTATTTTCAGGGATATACATGTTTCAAACATTATTTTTAGACAAACTTACTTATTTCTCAAAAAGTATTTTCTTATCAAAAGAATCTTAAACATATTTTTTTGTTTCTTATAAACTCATGAATTATGATGTTTAGAATGAATAATATTTCAATTATTAATTTACTAAAACAAATTTTTATTCATGAAAGTACAATTTATAAAATCCTTTTGAATCATATTCCTTAACAATAGTAATTTTTTCACTATAATTACTGTACATTCTATGTGTCATGATTGATTTTGAGAAATTATGAAGTGATGGGTGGCTATAGAATTATATATCTCGCCAATGAATTGAGTAATTTTTTGTATCTCAATTCATTATGTGAAATATGTGTGAAAATGATTATATCTTCATTAAAAATGATGATGTTATGATTTATGAACGCATATTATGTGTCAAAATGATGTTAGAATTATTCACAACTATGTGTGGTATTTGACCACAATGACATGATGCTTAATTTTTTGGAATATTCCACAATACATTCAATTATTAAATTTCTGCCTCATTATTTTTATGATGACATTATTATTATGATATAATGATTATTATTATGCTCACTAGTGTTCTACTGATTCGTGTCCCTTATTTATCCTATTATTGGGATTTTAGCTCACCCCTTTCTTTCATTTATATCCTCATATGACTACATATACTAAGGATAATGTGAAATAATATAATGATAAATAACGATTTTTTAAATAAATATTTTTGTTTTATGATTTGTAAGTAATGTATGATCCTAAAATTTTCAAGATACTAAACCTTTTGTTCCTTTAATGTATAAATATTATGTTTTTTATATTTAAAATGACATTATAAAAATATAAGGAAAATTCATGTCGCTATTGTGTGTACTATATGTACCGATTAGATGATTTTGGGAATAGTATTAGATAATGATGCTTAAACCCTTTGGATAAGTATATTTAGATGTAACCATTATAGAAACATTGATTTAAATAAATTATAAACAATGTAATTCCATAAGATATGATTTTAGACTTTATTTTCACCAAAAAAATTATTTATTCATGATTTGATGAATTATTTTTTCTTCAAACCTTTTCAATTTTATAAATTCGTGGGAACTAGAATAAACTATGCTAATAATCCATGTGAGGGACAATATAACAATTTTCGAAATGACATTCACCGTTCCATGGGATTTTGGGTTCAAAACATTATGCGGATTATTTCCAAACTACCTCAGGTGATAAATAATAACTAGAACCATGTGGAATGTCTACCTTTACCTAAGATGAAGATACTAAATAATGAGTCCTTTATGAGACTATGACCATTGACGTTTAGTGGATCTTCTGATCCAATTTTCAGAAAACAGTGGGTTAATTAAATGGATACAATATTTTATCTTCAACATTGTTATAGTAAAAAGAATATAGCTCACTATTCCTTTCATTTAGACTTAGAAGTCGATCAATGGTGTGAATTGATAAATAACACTAATCTGATTGATGATATGGATGAGATGTAATTGTAATACTCTAAGAAAATATTTCTTTATTGTATTTCCCATCAAACTCTGTATGATTATGGAGAGATAATTCATAGATATGAAGAAAAAGGAAAGTGAATCTTTTATGGGATATAAGGAAAACATCAAAAGGATTACAATATAGAAATCATGTTTTATTTTTTAAAGTTACATAAAAATAAATAGATTATTTAGAGGATTAAAACCACACATTCAAAAGTTTATAAATATCTAAGACATTGGATGTTATAAGAAGTGGTCCAATTTTCTCTCATATTAGAGATGGATTTTGAAGATTTTTTCTTTATAAATGGGGATAAGAAGATAATAATGTATTATAAATCTGGTGGTTCAAGAGATATTGGAGGAAAGAGGATCAACCATTCACATGACAAAATGTGGGAGGAAGAATCATGTGAATTACCTCAACGGGATGGGGAAATTCTTAATGTGTGGGAGAGAATGAGACAAAGCTCCGAAATTTCCAATATTTATGTTTAAGCCAAACAAATTAATGGAAGAATGTAAGGTACCTACTAATGCACCACTTATGGTTCAATGCCTCAATTGAAGGGAGAAATGGAATTATGCAATCAAGTGCACCAAATCATGTGTCTTTTAGTGAAATTAGCGTCAATGATAGATCACCTATCATTTCCTATGTAATCATTATAACCCAATTATTATACTCTTATCATGTTATCATTTGTTGGAATATTCTTCCATTGAATCTCATAATCCTTACATTGGTGGAAATCAATTCTATATTAGGTGAGGATTGGATATCATTATATAGAGCACCTATCAAGTGTCTAAAAAAGTGATTCTTTTTTTTCATATTTTGAACCATCCCATTCTTCTCTATAAATTCATGGAATATCATGAATATAATTTGTAAAATACTTCAATGGTGTGTGTCTTGATAACATGTGAATAAATGTACCTTTACCAAATAGTCGAGTCAAAGGAATGTATAAACCTGGATAAAATTATAATTTTGTGGTAATACACTAATGTATCTCCCAAAGAGTTACATAGACTTCTTCGATATCATAACGTATAGTTGTCAATAGAGATAATACCTGAAGTCACTCTTACTTATAAATAATCAAACAAAATGTCCCTGGTCAAACTATATGAGTTAAATAAGATGTTATAAGAGCATTTGAGAAATGGTTTTACATACCCTAGTTTATTTTCATGGGTTGTACTAGTGATCTTTGTAAAGAAAAAATAATAGATCAATGTGGTTTTTTATAAATTACTAAGATATGAATAAGATAAAAATAAATAAAAAGTATCCACTACCAAGGATTTATGACTTGTTCAATTAACTATGAGAAGCTTAGTACTTCTCAAAGGTGTATATTAATTTTGGTTATCAACAACAAAAGGAGAAAAAAGAAGATATAAAAAATATGGACTTTGGTACATGGTATGGATATTATGAGTTCATAGTGATACAAATTGGACTAAATAATACCCATTAAATATTTAAGGATTTTATTTATAGAGTCTTTAGTGACTACCTTGACAAAATTTTTATAGTCTTTATTAATGAAATTATTATTTATTTAAATATAAAATATGATCACTAAGTGAATATAAGGACTGTTTGGGGAAATTAAGTAAATGTAAAATGTATGAAAAGTTTGGGAATTGTGAATTTTGGATATATAAATTCACAGTCTTAGAAAATATGTTCAAAAATTATGGAATTTATGTGAAACTTTAAAATATAAAATCAATTTTAGAATGACCCAAACACACAAGTTTCACAGAAATCCATATTTTTCTTGGAATATCACGGTACTAAAAATTTATTGTGAGAAATATCTCTTGAGTCTTTAGCTGATAATTTATGTTAATATAGAAATGGTTATAGTTTATATGGATTGATAAATATGGGTAAATATTTATAGAAATAAATATTATGTTATTTACTATGATTTTACTCACATTACTAAGAAGTGAAGAAATTTTTTGGATATACACTGATGCATCGAAAAAGTATTGGGTTGTGTTCTCAATATGAATGATAAATTGATACCCTATGCCTTCTGAATATTGATACTCCATGAGAATAAATAACTCATGCATGATCTGGATCTAATAGTTATGATCCTCACATTGAATATTTGGTATCACTCCCTCTATGTTGAGATGTGTGACATTTATATAGTTCACAATATTCTAAATCATATTTTCACAAAGATGGATATCAACATACTTAAAATATTATGGTTAGAGCTAATCAAGGACTGTGATTTCTCTATTCACTATCATCTAGGAAGTGAGAATAAGGTAGATTATGCTCTTAGAAGAAAATAATCTACAAATCTATCCGTGATGTGGATTAAGAAAGACCCAATATTCATGGATATGAAAAGGATGGATCTGGAAGTCACAATAGTGTGGAATATATCCTACCTTTTGCAAATTATTTCCAAACCATTTATCAAATATATGATCAAGGGGGTAAAACGGGGAGACATTGATATTCAAAAGAAGGTGAAATATATTAAAAAAGGGAATATTTATGAATTCCATATTGATGATGATGGTTTGATTCCATTTTGAAACAATATTTTTGTGCCTTCATAACCCATTAAAAAGAATGATATTTTGGATAATTCACAGAGATCATATTTATCTATCCATACAGGATGTACCAAATTTTACTGTGGATATAGAGAGAAATTATAGTGGGAAAACATGAATTAGGAGGTTATTAATTATATCTCAAGGTTCTTGGTATGTTATTAAAAAAATTATAAGTGTTATGAATTATAAGGGTATTATGAAACCAATTCTTATACCAACATTGAAATGGGAGACCACCACTATGGATGTGTTAATTGGTCTCCTGAATACGTCCAAAAGAAAAAATGTGATCTGGGTTATGGTGGATCGAGTCACCAAGGATACCCACTTCATTGGAATTTGAGAATATTTTTCTCTTGAAAAATAATCCCTGATATATTTAAAAGTAGTGAGGTTACATAAGGTTCCACTTTTTATCATCTTTTATTGTGATCCAAGGTTCACATCCAAGTTCTGGAAATGTCTTCAATATTATTTATGTACTAAATTGAATTTTAGTATAGTATATAACCCCCAAACTAATGTATAATATGAATGTACTATTCTAACTACTGGGGATATACTGAAATCTTGAATAATTGAATTCAATGGAGGATGGGATCAACATCTCTTATTAGATGAATTCCCTGATAGAAAAAAATTCAACTCAAGTATTCAAATGAATACTAATAAGGATATTCATAGAAATGGATGTATAAATCCTACTTTTTTTAATGAATTTGAAAAATAAAAGTTACTTGGACCTGATATTGTGCATGATATGAGTGAGAAGACTCAATAAATCCAACAACATATAAATGCTTCTTATAGTCAAGAAATATGTTCAAATGAAAACTATCAAATGAATTGATACTTCGAAATTGTATAAAAAAATTCCTTCAAATATCACTTTTTAAGAGATTCATGTGGTTGTTAAGGAATGGTAAACATAGACCTTTGTACATTTGTCATTTTTCGATCCTTCTCAAATAAGACCAGGGTCCTATTAGCATGATCTTCTACAAAATATGGATCATATTCATGATGTATTCCATGTGTCTATCCTATGGAAGTACATATCTAACTTCACTTATGTAATGAATTTAATGTTGGTACAACTTAAGAATGACGTATCATATAAAGAGCAGATGGTGAACATATTTGACCATAGAGACAAAGTTAAACATATCATGACAACCCACCTTCTCAAATTACTGTAAAGAAACCATAATTATTAAGAGGTGGCATGGGAAGCAAAGGAAACAATGGAGCAGACGTACAATCTACTATTCTCATCCACGAATTTGAGTTGAAATTTTAGTTATGAAATTTATAAAGGGAGGAAGAATGTAACAACCCATTATTCCTAAATGATAATTATTTCTTAAATACTTCTGTGTTATATTATATTGTATATTTATTATCAAATATAGAACATAGAGAAAAAAACAACAATTCATTAATGAAAATTTTTACATCAGTCTGTGATTAAACCTATAAAAAATACAAAACATTGCAAGGGGAAAAATCGAAAATAAAATTACTACAATAAGAAAATATAGATCACCTCAATTGACTAGAATCATCCCTCCCATGAACAAAACCATGGAAAGGAAACAAAATTTGAGTAAACCAAACAATATTATAGAAAATGGAATTATAGAACCTTGAGGTGAAATAAGTTTAATAATTAATGGTGGAATGTATATGTATTTAAAGAGGGTAATGTTACCATTTGAATAGTAATGCAACCTTTGAAAGAGTAACCCGACTATTGGGAATAGTAACCAAACCATTAGAATTGTAATTTAACCTCAAAATAAAAAAATAGATATAAATAATAGTTATCATTATTATTTTATGTAAGTATAAATATTATCTTAAAAAAATATCATGATTAAAAAATAAAAAATAACATATAGAAACATTTTTAATAAATTGTATTTTTATGTATTTCGTAAAGATAAAAAAATTTATATTAAAAATTAATTTTTCCTATGTTGAAATTTAATTTTGATAAATTTAATTTTATTTTTTGAAATCATCATGTAAAAATTTTCAAAGGGTTATTTTTTGGTAATTTTTTGAAATATTTTAATTTTCATGTGAATAGTAAAGAATACAATTTTACTCGTAACTGGTGTATCTTTAATTACATAATTCATGAAGTAATAATGACCTAATAATTTCAAGGTCATGAGTTGCTTAAAATATATATCTAATTTTAAAAATTTTCCATCAAAATAAAATAATCTTAATTTCAAAACCTAAGAATATTTTTCCAATGTCTAAGTTCAAATATGATCTATAGAATATTTTTCTTTATTTTTCTAACATTACTTTTAATAAACTATTGATTTAAAATTATAAAGGGGTTTAAAGACTTAATATAATTTTATTATATTTATATTCTAATTTAATATTTAAAAAATCACTACTATAGATTTTACCATGGATATAGTATAGTTTCAATGTTTTATTCTAAATATTTCCCTCTCCTTAATTATAAATAACCCCTCTCCATCCCCTTGAAAAATCACTACTCCATCACATTAAAATTTCATATATCTAAAATTATTCATTCTATCAATCCTTTTATCATACCTAGGTACATTAAAATGAAATCCATCACCAATCATCAAAGGTGTTTAGTGTCATAGAGAATAACCAACACCAAGAAGATGGCAAGCTTTCACCAATTCCTTCCTTCATTCTCCTCTCCTCTTTCTCTTTTTATCTAAACATTTCAAAACCAAATCACATAAGGATCATTAATATGTATGGTAATAATAAATTAATTATTTTTGTAAATACCTAGAAATTTCAATGGAAATTGTTTCTTAATTTATTTGGAATATTACGAGTCCGCAGTTTTTGATAGTGCCTGATTCCGAGGCACGGTGTGACCAGATCAATTTCTGAAGTTTTGTTTGGGTATGTTTAGTAAACGTACATGCGGATTTTTCTATCTTTTTAACCAGTGCTCGGAATTGAAATCTGAGGGCACTGATGAACTCGTAGCACCGATAATTGCTTAAAGGTACCTTTACCGCAATTGCGTTTTATGTGGGTTGTAAATTAAAAATTGGGGTTTAGTTAAGATGTTAAATAAAATTGTTGGAACAATTTTATGTATTTGGAATTTCATCCCTCCCATGGGAAGTTATTTGTGGGGCCCAAAACCACCCAACTTCCCATGTGTGGATATTTGAGAGGTGTGTCCCACAAGATCCCCAACCCTTCATCTAGCTATAACCTCCCTTAAACCCTATTTAAACTCCCTTGTTTAATGTGACAATCCCCTTTATTTTATGAGACTCTTCCTCTCCCTATCTCTCCCTCATTATTTTTTTGCCGACATACCAAAATTAATGAAATGAACCTCTTCATATAATTAATTATGTGTTTTGAAATTTTGAATTGGATGTGTTAATAAAATATTATCCAAGCCTAATATTTTATTTTGGTAGGAGCTTTGTTGTGTTGGGAAAAACATTGGGAGGGAGCTCTTGAGAAAATAGAGATAAGTGTTCTTATCCACGATGAAGAATTTATTTCATCTCTGACGAAGAACACCCATCCTTCCATAAGGAACGACACATCTTCGACAAAGAATGCTGACTCCATGAAGAGAGACAATGTGCCTTTCTTCTTCTTCTTCTCCGTAACTAGTGTCGAGACACCTCTTCCTCCCCAGACGCACTCCGACATCGTCTACGAATCCTCCCCCCACAAGACCGTCTTCCACAACGCCCGACATGCGACGTCTATTATCTTGGTAAGGGTTTAATTCGAGTATGTTTATATTCCCAAGTTCTTCACTTCTAAAATAAAGAACGCGGATCAACTCATTAACAAGTTTATTTGCGGACGTTTTCTTTTACGGGCAGGGAAGTAGTTATTTGCGGGGGTGTTGTAGGTTAGATTGTTTCAATTTTATAGTCGGGGCAGGCCATTCGGGCCGGGATGCGCCAGTCAGGTCATGCCGGGCCGCGCCTAACCAGGCCGGACCCGAACATGAGTCGAGCCAACCCGGTTCGGGCTTAACCAAGGTGGGTTGGGCCGGGTCGGACCGGGCCCAGACCCCGCTTTTTCAGACCAGATTCGTTTAAACAACCCTAACATGAGCTACGGACCTCCCATCAACAAACCATTAGCTGCGTAGGAATACATTGATTGAGATAGTCATTTTGGTATATTACACTCAAGGTTTCAGCAAAGTTTGGGTACAGCCGAGTTGGTTCGAACCCGAAACGAACCGGGCCCTCTGAGGAGAAACGCTTATAACTTAAGGACAGGATGTCCGATTAACGTTCCGTCCATTACGTTGGCTTCCTTTTTTTGATACAGATCTTTTGGCATACTCCTCTCCCGGTTTGGATGCAGTTGGAGTATGTTCTGGTGGGTTTTAGGTTAAAAACCAATCGGGCCCCTGGAATAAAAATGCCAATAACTCTCAGACCGGACATCCGTTTGATGAACCGTCAGCGGCGTTAGTAATCTCATTGAGAAACGGTTCCATTGAGTATACTCCATGGGAGTTTGGGGTAAAATTGAGATATATTCTGGTTTGTTCGTAGACGAAACCAACCGAGCCCCGGGATAAAAAGTTTAATAACTCACAGACCGGGTGTCCGATTGACGTGACGTCTGTTGCGTTGAGACCCCTATGACAAGGAGGTCCTTTGAGATAATTAATAATGGTACTTCATGAAACTTGGAGTGTCGACCAGTACCTCATGGAGTGGATCCTACCGGAGACGAGCATACGAAGTACGGTGACCTTGTAGCTGGCTGAGGCCTGATAAATGCTTGTCTGATTCGATTCAGAGTGACTTGACTAGCCCAGTGGGGATCGCTAATGTGTTGGGGATACAGACCCATGGTAGAGGAGCGCTACTGTGTTGGGGCGCCAGACCCACGGTACTCGATATGAGGAGTACCTCTAGAGGCTATTAGGGGGAGCGCTACTGTGTTGGGGCGGCAGACCCATGACGGGGAGCACTACTGTGTTTTGGTGTCATATTTGCGGTACTCGACAGAGGAGGAGTACCTATGTAGTCTATGGTAAGTGAGTGGAACCTATGAGTCATGATAGGACTACTGCCCTCGACCGAGGAGGAGTTCTCCAGTAGCCGTGTTTTCATCATCGTGAATAAAAATCCTGGTTTGAGCTGAGTCATTGACCTTTGTGATTTTCTCATGATTGAGATAGGTTACTTGATAACTTGGGTATATGCATGGTAATATACCTAAGTAAAGGTTATCTGTTGAGATCTTTCATTGTGGTTTATCCTTGTTGGATTTTGGGAGACCTTAAGGGTCAATAGTGCAGAAAACGTGATTTACGTCACTATTTTTTACGTCGATTATATATAACCGACGTGATAATCTGTGAAACGTGGATTTTTACGTCGGTTATTTTATAACCGACGTAACAAATGTGGTGAGTAGATTTTTAACATCGGTTATTTTAATAACCGACGTTAAAAAATTCGCGTGTTCGGTTTTTACGTCGATTATCAAATAACCGACGTAAAAAACCTAAGCGCGGGGGTTTTTTTTACGTCGGTTGTTTTATAACCGACGTAAAAAATGGGATATCTATGAGTTTTCTACGTCGGTTATGTTATAACCAACGTAAAAAACTGTGATTCTTGATGGGTTTTTTACGTCGGTTATTTTATAACCGACGTAAAAAAAGCTGTATCTGATAAATTTATAACGTCGTTTATTATAATAACTGACGTTATAAATGAAAAAAAATAGTTTATAATGTCGGTTATTAAATAACCAACAGTATAAAAACATTTAAAAAATTAATAACCCCTGGGGATTTTCATTTACGAATTTTTGTTCGACAGTCCGGCGGCTCGTCTCTCTCGCGCGATAAACCCTAATCGGCTCGTCGATCTCGCTGCGTTAAACTCATTTTGCCTACAATGTTTACATCTTTACTCTCCTCGAATCTATCATCTCAATTCACAACACTCAAGTAAGCCTTCCACGAATTTTTTTCATTTGTTATTTTTTTCCGGATAGTCTATTTTTATGTTTTGTAATTTTTGTGTGATTTTTTTCGTTCGTTTTGTGTGCTTTCAACACGTTCGATTTTTGTGTGCATTTTTTCTTGGATCTATCATCTCAACTCGTTTTTTGTGCTTTCAACTCGCAACACAAAAGGTATTCCAAAACCCCCATTTCATGTAATCCTTCAACTTGCAACACTATATTTTTGTGTTCTCTTTTTCATTCATTTTTCCTACATCGTATATTTTTTGTGGTCCCAAATTTTTTTTGATGGATTTAGATATGTCTTTAATTTTATATATTCATTTTATCTTGAAATTGGGTTCTTTTAATGTGTGACTCTTTGGTTAATATTTGGGTGTATTTTATAACCTATGAAAGTGATTCATTAATTTTGAAAGGGGAATATAATTATGGTTTCTAATTATTTGTTGTCATGTGGGCCTCAAAAGGGGGGTTTTGAATGGGTGTTATGTGTAAAACCTTGTCACACTTCTTGAAGGTGTTTTATGAAAAATTTTGTTTTTCATGTGTATTGATTGTGACATAATTTGAGGTAAATTATTAAAATATGGGGGTGGTTTAATAAATGTATATTGAGATGAAATTTATATTTTCAATTTGTATTGGTATGAATTTTTTCTTGAATGGGGGTTTTGGAATGCCTTTTGTGTTCAAAACATGGTTGTTCCTCTTGGGATTGTTTTATGAAAATTGAAAATGATTTAGTGAGTTAAAAAAAGTGATAAAATGGTGTAAATGCAATATTTTGGAGATGTTATTCACCTAATAAGGGTTTTTGAAATGTAAATATGTGATTTAAGATGTCAAACATTTTCAGAATGTTTTATAAATTGAGGAATTGTTTTATTAAATTGTGATGTTGGTGCGAAACATGTTTGTGGACTATTTTGTGTGTGTTTTTTGATAAAATAAATTATGATATTAGTTATCGAGAAACATGTAATCATTTGACTAGTTTAATATCAATGATTGTTTTTAATTATCATATGATCATTTAAGTAGCCATATTGAATAATATTTAATTCCATATATTTCATTATGAAGTATATATTAAATGAATGTGTTTTTCGTTGTTCAACATTCCTAGTTTTATATGTAAACCATTGTTTGGGGGGTTTTCAGGGGGTGGGGGTTGTCCAGAGGGTTGGGGGTGTCCAGGGGGTGTCCAAGGGGGTGGGTGGGTGTGGGGGGATGTCCAAGGGGGTGGAGTCCTGTCCAGAGGGTTTTGGGGGTTGTCCGGGGGTGGGGGTTGTCCAGAGGGTTGGGGGTGTCTAGGGGGTGTCCAAGGGGGTCGGGGGTGGGGGTGGTGTCCAAGAGGGGTGGGGGGTGCTGTCTGGAGTGGTGGGGTGCTTTCCAGGGGTGGGGGCTGTCCAAAGGGTTTGGGGGTGTCCAGTGGGGTGTCCAAGGGGGTAGGGGTGGGGGTCGTGTCCAGGAGGGGTGGGGGTGTTGTCTAGAGGGGTGGGGGGCTGTCCAAGGGGTTAGGGGCTATCCAGAGGGTTGGGGGGTGTCCAGGGGTGTTTGGATTTACATTGTGATTTTCTCCATCTGAATTTTTATTTTAAATATGATTTGATTCTCAGGTTTACTCCATTCTCTCCAATTTTCTATCAACCAAGTAGGCGCCATGGTTTTCTTTTATTCAATGGAATTTACAACTATTGTATCTAACTATATTTTGTTTTAATAATAATATTAAAGCATATTTTTTTAAATACGCATAGATTTGTTTTATATTTTAATATGGTTTTACATTCAAATTATGATTTTTTTCATATAAATTATATTTGTCTTATCTTAAAAATATATATATATTAGATATTTGTTATAGGTAATAATGAGTCGATGTTGGATTACGACACATCGAATGAGAAATGAATATGAGGAAGGTGTTGATGCCTTCTTGGAATTTTCTAAATGAAATGTTCCAAGTAGTGACATTTTTTTCTATCTATGCCTGAAATGTTTGAATATGAAGAAGTTGAAAAGTAGAGAGATAAAAGATCATCTGATATGTCATGGTTTTAATCCGAGTTATATCCCTTGGATTTGGCCTGGTGAAACTGGATGAAATATCACTGATGATCATGATGATTCACAAGATGGTAACTCCGATGGAATTGAAGAAATGATTGGCGATATTGTATCAGAACAAATTGAGATAGAACCAACAATTGTGCATCTATATGGTGATGCTGAAAAACCATTATATCCTGGTTGTATAGATTTTACTGTTTTGTCGGCAGTGTTAAGATTGATTATCCTGAAGGCGAAACATGGATGGAGTGATAGAAGTTTTACAGAGCTGCTACAATTGATGAAATACATTCTTCCAAAAGATAATGATCTTCTATATTCACATTACAAGGCCAAGAAAATATTATGCTCGATGGGATTCAGATATAAGAAAATACATGCATGTCCGAATGACTTTTATATTTATAGGAAGGAATATGAGTTTCTGTCAGAGTGTCCTAAATGTGGGACATCACGGTATAAGGTGAATGAAAAATCACAGGCTTATGTAGAGATTATAATGCTCCCTTCAAATGTATTTTGGTATCTTCCCATAATTCATCGTTTCAAACGTTTATTTTCTAATTCACATGATGCAAAAAGGTTAAGATGGCATGCTGATGAGTGGGTATGTGATGGAAAAATACATCATCCAGCTGATTTTCCACAATGGAAGAAAATTGATGCGCAGTATTCTACATTTGGAAATGAAATTAGAAATCTCAGACTGGGGTTGTACACAGATGGAATGAATCCATACCGAACCCTCAGTAACACACATAGTTCATGGATTGTTTTATTGGTAATTTACAACCTCTCTCCTGAAGTTTTTATGAAGGGCAAATATTTCATGTTGAGTATAATGATCTCTGGTCCAAAGCAACCCATCAATGATATCGATGTTTACTTGTCACCGCTGATTGATGATTTGAAACTATTATGGGTTGATGGTATTAGGGTGTATGATTCTTATAAAATGGAATATTTTCAACTACATGCAGTGCTTATGTTCACTATAAATGACTTCCCATCATATAGAAATTTTTCTGGATACAGTGTTAAAGGGCATAAAACCTGTCCAATTTGTGAAAAACAGATGTAATATTGTCAATTGCATCATGGGAGGAAAACAGTGTACATGGGTCATCGAAATTTTTTGCATATGGATTGCCCTTATAGAAGACTAAAAAAGGAAATCAATGGCTCACAAGAATTTGATACTGCTCCATAACCTTTATCCCCTGATCTGTATTTTGAGAGGGTGAAAAACCATGATGTGACATTGGGAAAGACACAGAAATTTGGTAATGATAGACATATTTGGAAGAAAAGGTCAATATTTTTTGAGCTACCATATTGGAGGTATCATGAAGTTAAACATAATATTGATGTCATGCACATGGAGAAGAATATATGTGATTGTTTGATTGGAACATTGTTAGATATTAAAGGAAAGACAAAATATGGGTTGAATGAAAGATTAGACTTACTATCAATCGGAATACGTTTGGAGTTAGATCCCGCTTCTAAAGGAAGACAAACATATCTTCCCCCGGCTTTTCATACAGTATTGAAGAGGGAAAATTTAGCTTCTGTCAGTGTCTTCATGATATCAAAGTCCCTCAAGGTTATTATTCTAATGTAAAAAATTTTGTCTCATTAAAGGACTTGAAGTTGATAGGTATGAAATCACATTATTTTCACGTCATGATGCAACAAATTATACCAGTTGCATTGCATTGAATATTTCCCATTCGTGTCAGAATGACTATAATGAAGTTGTGTTATTTTTTCAATTCAATTTGTACCAAGGTGATTGATGTGAATGATTTGAACATTTTGGAAAAGGATGCAATTTTTATACTTATTCAATTTGAAATGTATTTTCCTCCAACCTTTTTTGATATAATGGTGCTTTTAATGATTCATCTGGTTTGAGAAATAAAGCTTTGTGGACCTGTATATATTTGTTGGATGTATCCTTTTGAAAGGTATATGAAAATATTAAAGGGGTATGTTAAAAATCCATATCGACCTGAAGCCTCCATTATTGGAAAGTATATTTCTTAGGAGGTAGCAGAGTTTTGTACGAGATACTTGGCTGCGGCACAACACATAGGTTTTCCTCCATCTCTCCATGAACGAGTTAATAACGAGGGAAAGGGGATTCATGGATTGAAAGTAAAATCATTGTCAGCTGAAAAGATGAAGAAGTTAGAATCATACATCTTGAATAACATATCTGATGCTCAACCATATATCACATTGCATATTAATGAGTTGAAACAATGTCATCCAATGAAAAAAGAAATGTGGATTTTGAATGATCACAACAAAACTTTTTTTATCATGGATTAAAAAGACATTGCTCGGTAGATTAGATGTATTAGAGACATTAAAATTGATAGTGGGTGGTCCATGTTTAAATGTGATAACATGGTCCAGTTATGAGATTAATGGTTATACATTTCATACGAAATCTCAGGACAACAGAAGTGTAGTTCAGAATAGTTGTGTATTGGTGTTTGCAGAAGCAGTGCATTTTTCGAGTGCTAAGGACAAAAACCTAATTTCTGGATCAAGTGCATATTATGGAGTGATTGAAGACATATGGGAGGTTGATTACTTTAAAATTAAAGTTCCTGTTTTTAAATATAAATTGTTTATCGGTAACAACAATGTCAGACACAATGAATTTGGAATGACACTTGTTAATATGAATATATTGGAACACACAACCGATTCTTTTATAATGGAAACACATTTAAAACAAATTTCTATGTAGTAGATCAATCAGATATGCATTGGGCTGTTGTTTTACAAGGGAAAAAACAATATGTTGGTGAGGATGAACTTGATGAACATGCTGATTGATGTGAGATCCCTACATCCATGGAAATATTAACAGAACATAATAATGAGCATGTTGAAGACATAGTTTCTTCCATAAGGAACGATCATGATGAAGGAATTTGGGAAAAGAATCCATTTGTACATTACTAATATTACAGGTAACATATTTTTATTTCCTGTTTACATTTATATTTTCATAAATGGTTGATATTGTAAGTTCTTTATTTATTAAAACATGTTTTAAAACAAAATAAGTATAAGTCTTTTGTTTTTTTAAGATTTTTTAGTTTACTTTATCATGTTTATAACCATTACATGAATTATATATTTATTATTTTTTTTTAGTGACAATCACTTTACCATGTTTACCTTGTTTACCAGGTTTACCATGTTTACCATCTTGACCATATTTACCATCTTTACCATCTTTACCATTGTTTAACATTCTTACCATATTACCAATGTTTACTATTACGTAACTTAGTACACTTTTCTATTTTCTGATTACTAGTATTAAAATATTTGAATTTTTATATTTGTGAACTAATGTTTGTTTTTTTTGGAGGATAATGACAGATCATTCAGTTGATCAACCACATGATTCTAGAGATGAGAATATTACTAGTCATACCTCTGGGGATGAACATTAACATGCTCCTATTCATACAAAGAGTTCAAAGGTTGGTAAACGTGGGTGCACACATTTACCAAAATTATCACATGCTCGTATGCAGGATCAGAGGATAGTCGTTGAGTTTGATGATGATGATATTCCTAGAGGTCCGAATGAAAAATATTTTAAGAGTTTTGTAGCAACTCAGGCTAAGAGAAAAGTAAGCATTCAGTATGATGATTGGAGAAGTGTGGATAAGGTGATAATCTCTCAGTTGTGGGAGACGATTTTGGTAAGATCTGTTGTCATTGTTTGACTATTCTTTTAATGTTTCTAGTATATATAATATGTTTAACCTCTTCTTTATTAGATGACATTTGATATTCCGGACACTAGAGGAGTCAGGAAGAAATGTTAATCGTTGGCTACCATGATATGGAGGGATTTCAAATCAACCCTCTCATCTGATTTCATTTATGGTCATAGGAGTCATGACAATCCATGTCATATATGTCCATTTATAGATGAAGACACATGGAGATAGTTTTTTGAAAGTAGAAGAAAAGAGTCCTTTCTGGTAGGAGAAATGTAAACTTTTATAAACTTTCCTATATAAATGATTTTATTAATGTTTTATTAATGATTTCTTATTCTTAAATTATAGAAAACAAGGAAAGCTCATTAGGAGATAAAACCTAAAAATTTATACCCTCATATTTTATCTCAGGGAGGGTATGCATTATTGGAATAACAAATGATGGCGGAAAAATTTCAACAACTAAGAGCTGTGTCTTCAAGCTCTAGAGAGGTGGCCCCTCCATCCCCTCCATCTAGACATGAAAAATGGAAGAGAGCTTAGAAGGGGAAAAAAGGAAATATCTTTCAGAATAATTGAGAATTGTAGCTGAGATGATTATAAGATATCTATTTTATTTATTTAAGTTAAATATTTTCTTCATATAATTTCAATAATTACAGAAAAGTTCAGTTAATTAATATTGGACTCTCTTGAGGAGAAGTGTTCACAGGGGACATTTACAGCTACTGGGAGGGAGGATATTTTATCTACAGCATTGGGAAGGCCCGAACATCCTGGTCGTGTAAGAGGATATCCGGCAAGTGTATCTGTAAGAAAAGTGTTTCCACGTTATTCAACTTCTAACGTTGAGGGGGTTTATAAAAAAATAGAATCCTTGGAGGCTGAAGTTCAAAATATAAATGCGACGATGGAGGACAAGATTAGAGTGTCGGTTTAGTCTATGTTTGCAAAAATGCAAAGATAATTTCAGACTGCAACTCCCACTCCTCCACCTCCCCCTGTGGACCCCATTATTTATCCTCCACCTCCGCCAATAGCTTCCACTCCCCCACCTCAGCTTGTGGACCCCATTTTTTATCCTACTCCTCTACCGAAGCTTCCTACTTTTTGCGAGTTGTATGTTGATGATTCTCAACATCATATAGTATCATATGGGTTGGTATATTGAATAGGAGATACAGTTCATCATCAAAAATTAGAGGTAGAGAATCATAGGATCACTGTACAAGATATTATAGATAGATCAGCTAGGGTACCAATACCTGCATATGAGGTGGTGATAGTTGGACAGAGTGTTGGCCATTTTTTAATTTGTTCATCCAGACTTCTTTGACTCATTACGATAGAGGTATGGATGTTATATCTTTTATTTTGTTTTTTTATAAAAGTTGTTTTATAATTTGAAAATTAATATATATTTCAATTTGTTTTTATAGGAATACTTCAAAGGTAAAGAAATACTGTATAGACAACAACAAAGACAAATGGCTATGACATCAAATGCAGAATCTAGTAGTCTTGACAGATTGTCAAGATATTCAAATTTGTTGGCAGGTTATTATGAGTTTCCAATGGAAGCTCATGTTTGTGGACGTGAAATAAGTATGGGGATTATGAAAACGGATATCATGGAGCTTGTTACAAGAGAAAAGTTGGGCATCAACGTGGTGAAATTTTTTTGGATGTAAGTCTTAACACCTTTTCCCTGCGTTATATTTATTAAAAATGTATATGTATGTATGTTTTGAATTAAGTATCTTTATAAAATTTGTGAGAGGAATGAGCTGATAGATGTATATAGATTCATGGACCCGCAATTGATTTCCCTTGAAGCATGTGCATTGAATGAGGAACAAAGAATGGTTTATATTGCTGAAATACTTGAAAATAATATAGTCACACAATGTTGGATGATGCCTTTTTGTTAGAGGTATGAACCAAATTTCTCTCAAAGAGTTAATTATCTTTTAACATAAAAACCCACTAACGTTAAATTTCATTTTATAAGTGATCATTGGATGTTAGTTGTTTTTTCCCAAGGGAGAAAGCACTTTATTGGATATGCTCTGTCCATGGGGATGTGCGGGAAAGTTTTAACAATATATTGGAAAATTATGTTTCAATTTCTCAATAGTTTTATATATTATAATGAATTTTAAATTTATCCCATTCGTATTATTTTCTAATAGTTCATGGGCCTACTTTAAAAAAAATACAAAGAAAAGGAGTGCAAAGAACAAATATGTAAATGTGAAGGTAAATATCCATTTATAATTTGTACTTTTTGATTTATTGAATAAAAATAATATATTGAATTTACACTCATTCAAACAGAATTTTCATGAACAACAAGGCGTCATCGAATGTGGATATTATATGTTAAGATTTGTGTATGAAATAATAACAACTGGGATAGTTGTGAATTTTGACCCGATACGATTTCCTCTTAAAATTTGCCATAATATTTTAATTTGATTTATTCATTATACACATTAACTACTTTACTTTTCATTTGTAGCTTTTTGATGACCCATAACCATATACTGTTGAAGACATTAAACACTTACAAGTGGAGTGGTCAAATAATTTTATAGGTTTGATTGAATTTTAGTTGTTTGTAATGTAAAATGTAATTTTGAATATTGTCATTGTAATTGAGTATTTGGTAGTTGTTTTGGTTGGATTTAGTTTTTTTTTTGAAGTTGAAAGTGTAATTTTGGAATGTTATATATGTGAATGTTTAATTTTTCTCTACTTCTTGTTTTGGTCTACTTATGATGGTTTTTCTCGTATGGATTTTGGCTTGTGGGGGAGGGGTTACAAGGGTATGGGGGTGTGTTTAGTGGGGTTGGGGGTGTCCAGGGGTCTGGGAGGGCTGTCTGGTGGGGTGGGGGGGTAGTCCAGGGGGGGTGGGAGGGCTGTCCAGGGGTGTGGGAGGGTGGTCCAGGGGTGTGAGAGTGTTGTCCAGGGGGTGGGGGGTATACATGAGGGTGGGGGTTGTCCATGGGTGTTTGTGGCTGTCCAAGGGTGTGGTGGGGGCTGTCATGTGGGGTGAGGGGGTGTTGTTTAGGAGGGTGGGGGTTGTCGATGGGTGTTTGGGGCTGCCCAGGGGGTCGGGGGGTACTCTAGGGGTGTGGTGGGGGCTCTAATGGGGTGGGGGAGGGCTGTCCATGGGATATAGATGAAAGTGGGGTCTCCAATGGGGTGGGGGAGGGTTGTCCAGGGGGTATACATGAGGGTGGGGCTCTAATGGGGTGGGGGAGGGCTGTCCATGGGGTATAGATGCGGGTGGGGGCTGTCTAGTGGGGCAGGTTTTATATGTTATCAATGTAAATGCTTAAATTCGATCTCCTTCTGTTTTTGTGGTACGATTTCTTGATTTGTTTTTTGGTTGATTCTGTGGGAGAGCAGATGACTGCATTCAATTTTTTTTTAAAAAAATGGCCTCTACGTCGGTTATTTTATAACCGACGTGATAAAGAAAACTGGAAGGGTTTATCATGTCAGTTATTTAATAATCGACATGATAAAAATCCTGGGAAATGGTTTAGCACGTCGGTTATTTAATAACTGACGTGATAAAGAAAATGGGAAGTGTTTATAACATCAGTTATTTAATAACTGACATGATAGAAGGCCTGGGAAAGGGTTTATAACATCGGTTATTTAATAACTGACGTGATACAAGGCCTGGGAAATGGTTTATCACGTCGGTTATTAAATAACTGACATGAAACACGGGAGGGGGGGGGGCTGGGTTTATAATGTCGGTTATTATATAACCAATGTGATAAACCCCCTCCCCCCCAGTTTATCATGGCGGTTATATAATAACCGATGTGAACCCCCCCCCCCCCCCGGACTGGTTTTCACGTTGGTTATTAAATAACTGATGTGAAACACGGGGGGGATGGGTTTATAATGTCATTTATTATATAACCGATGTGATAAACCCCCCTCCCCACCCAGTTTATCATGGTGTTTATATAATAACCGACCTGAAAACCCCCCCACGGACTGGTTTATCACGTCGGTTATTAAATAACCGACGTGAAACACAGGGGGGTCTGCGTTTATAATGTCGGTTATTATATAACTGACCTCATAAACCCCCCTTCCCCCATTTTATCATGGATGTTATATAATAACCGACGTGATAAACATTGCGATTTTATGTTTTTGACGTCGGGTTTTAAATAGCCAACGTAAAAAACGTTATTTGTAACGTCACCCATATTAACTTCGGCTAGAAACCAACGTAAAAAATTAAAAATAACCTACGTAAAAAACATTTTCTACACTAGTGGGTCTCTAGGTCCCTACTGAGTATTGTTATACTCACCCCTGCACGGGCTATGCCCGCACCTCATTGTGTTGGATGAAAACGACGGACAATACTGACCGAGGTTGAGTGTACGAGTACTGGACGGTACCCGGAGGTGGACAATCGACGTGATGGCACACAGAGCGGACCAATAGACGCGGAATGCTAAGGAGGACATCTGTACCTACCCTTGAAGTAGGAACCCGGATGATGATCCAGGAGCTGCTTCACCTTTCAACTGTTGACTTTTCAGTTGTACTTTTCGTTCATTTGTAGTTGTACCTTTCTGTTGGGCTTGTCTTTCTGGCCCCTTTGTACTTTCAGTATGTTTGTTATACTGCTTTACTTGATGTTTTCTTCCCTTTGTACACTGGTAGTGTGTGTTTACGTTTCAAAAAGGAAATGCCTTCCGTTATTATCGGGATTTTAATACTTTGGTGCTAGTCGCCTGCCCCTAGCCAATGGAAGGTGGGATTGGGGTAGTCACGGCATGGCCCCCCAAGGACTGGTTGTGACAAATTGGGATCAGGGACGGCGGGGCGGCGCCAGTTGGCGCCGCTGGTTTCAATCTACCCCCCCCCCCCCCCGCTCTGCGCAAACCACTCGGCCAGTCATGGGCCGGGCCACGCCATCCGGGCCTGGACAGACCTGGACTCGAGTCGGGTCGACCCGGTTTGGGCTGACCCAGAGTGGGTTGGCCCAGGTCGGACCAGTCCCAGACCCCCCTTTTTCGGACCAGATTCGTTCAAATGGCCCTACCATGAGCTACGGACCTCCGATCGACGCACCGTTAGTTACGTAAGAATCCTTGGATCGAGACAGTCATTTTAGTTTAATACAGTCAAGGATTCGGCAATGTTTGGGTATGGTCGGGTTGGTTCGAACACAAAACTAACCGGGCCCTCGGAGCGGAAACGCTTGTAACATAAGGACCGAACGTCTGATTGACATGCCATCAATTACGTTGGTTTCCTTTTGTTGAGACAAATATTTTGGCATACTCCACTTGAGGTTAGAACACAGTTGGAGTATGGTAGGGTTTGATTTAGCTTAAAAACCAACCGGGCCCCTGGAATGGAAAAGCCAATAACTCACAGACCAGACGTCCGTTTGATGAACCGTCAGCGGATTTGGTAATCTCGTTGAGAAAAAGTTCCTTTGAGTATACCCCATGAGAGTTTGGAGTACAGCTTAGATACGGTTGGGTTGGTTCATACACAAAACCAGTCAGGCCCCTGGGATAAAAAGGCTAACAACTCACAGACCGGGAGTTCAATTCACGCATTGTCTATTGCGTTGAGACCCCTATGACAAGGCAGTACTTTGAGATACTTATTTGTGGGACTTCGCGACAATAGGAGTGTGGACCAGTAGCTCGTGGAGCGGATCCTCCCAGAGATGAGCATACAGAGTACAGTGACCTTGTAGCTGGCTAAGACCTGATGATTTCTTGTCCAATTCGATTCGGAGTGACTTGACTAGCCTAGTGGGGATCACTACTGTGTTAGGGTGACAGACCCATGGCGGAGGAGCGCTACTCTGTTGGGGTGGCATACCTGTGGTACTCGATAGGAGGAGTACCTCTGTAGGCTATTAGGGGGAGCACTTCTGTGTTGGGGCGGTAGACCCATGGTGGGGAGCACTACTGTGTTGGGGTGGTAGACCAGCGGTACATGACAGAGGAGGAGTACCTCAGAAATCTAAGGTTAGTGAGTGGAACCTCGGATTCGTGATAGGACTACTGCACTCGAGAGAGGTTGAGTTCTCCAGCAACCATGTTTTCGTCAACGTGAATAAAAATCCCGGTTTCAGATGAGTCATTAACCATTGTTTTTTCCTCATGATTGAGATGGGTTACTTGATAACATAGGTATATGTATGGTAATATACCTAGGTAAAGGTTATCTGTTGAGATATTTCTTTTTGGTTTATCCTTGTTGAATTTAGTGAGACCTTGAGGGTCTCGGGGTCCCTACTAAGAATCTTTATACTCACCCCTGCATAGGCTATACTCGCACCTCGTTGTGTTGGATGGAGACAACCGACAGCACTGACCGAGGTAGAGTGTATGAGGACTTGACGGTACCCGGAGGTGGACACTCGGTGTGACGGCACATGGAGAAGATCGATAGACTCAAAGTGTTGAGGAGGATATTTGTACCTACCCTTCATGTAGGAACATGGATGATGATCTAATAGCTGCTTCAGCTTTCAGTTATTGTCTTTTCAGTTGTACTTTTCTTTCAGTTCTAGTTGTACCTTTCTGTTGGGCTTGTATTTCTGGCCCCTTTTTACTTTTAGCACTTTTGTTATACTATTTTACTTAGTGTTTACTTCCTCTTGTACACTGGTTGTGTGTGTTTACCTTTCATAAAAGAAATGACTTCTCTTTTTATCGGGATTTACGCCTTTGGTGCTAGTGGACATCCCCTAGCCTATGGAATGGGGGCTTAGGGTTGTCACAGAATGGGCCCCGAAGATGGGTCATGACAAATTGGTATCAGAGGAGTCAGTTCTACCACAAAACATGGGACTCTGAAATTTGTGAAGAAATTGTGTTAAGGGTACTAAGTGAGGTCTTTAGTTCAGGGACTCTAGTGTTGGTGCGGGTGGCCGAAGTATCCATAAACCCTGACCTCGACTTTTGATTTCCGACTCAGTGGACTAAAACACTGATTGTGTGTGTGTTTTCAAAAGTTTTCCTTTAATTTCAGCTCAAAACCAGGTCATCTCACGAGGAGTAGACTTTTGACCGTGTCTCATCTGTTTCTTTCAGGATGCCTACTCGTGGACGACTAGCTAGATACCCATGAGTTGTACATACTGACAGCCCATCGAGCGACAAGGCCTCAGTACAAGTACCTCTTCCAGTTGAGGCACCAGCGGAGGCACCAGCGGTACTAACATCCGTTGGGCCACCGATTCCACCATCCCTAGCAGCAGGCGATGCACGTCGCTTGAGCGTGTTTCACGTGTTCTAGTTCCATAGGCCACCTAGGTTTCGGGGAGAGATGGACCACAGACGGATGAGGATTGTCTGGAGGCTATGGTGAGAGTCTTTAGGCTTGTAGGGACATCAGCAGACTTTATGGTGATCCTTGCTACGAGCCTCCTTCAGGTAGCAGCAGGCAGATGGTGGAGCTTGATGCTCCAGATGCATGATGAGGTGACACTTCTATGGGCATACTTCTAGATCATGTTCTGGGAGGAGTTTGTACCAGCCACCCTTCGAGCGGTGCATGTACAGGAGCTACTGCATCTTCAGTATGGTAGCATGGAGGTGGTGCAGTACTAATCGAGGTTCACCGACCTCTCGCGCTACTCAACTGATATGGTATGAGACCCATTTATGAGGGCTCAGACCTTTGAGCATGGACTCAGGAGAGAGATTAGAGCTTCATTTGTCTCCCACAGCACCCCGACACGATAGGGGTGTTAGAGCGAGCTCTCTTAGTGGAGAGTTTCCTTGCAAATCAGTCTCCAGCAGTAGGACCAACCACTAGCCGGCATGCAGAAGAGTCTTATGCATCAGATAGGTGACAGATGACACAGAGGTCCAAGAGGACCATACTTAAAGGTTGTCGGCCACATGACTCAAGGTCGGTAGTACAGGGCACCCAAGGTGGAGATATAGCCAGACCTGCCAGGCTATGATACTCATGCGGCGGATAGGGTCACATGGCTGATGACTATCCGACCCACTATGCATAAGATCAGCAGATAGAAGAACAACCTTCCAGGAAGAGGTAGAGGTTCGATCAAGTTAGACCACAAGGAGCAGGAGACCGAGGTAGAGGATCTGGTCCTACAACTGGTGGTGGACGATGCTTCGAGTTACTTCCACCGCCACCACCAAAATTTCATCCCCTACCATAGGGAACGAGTGGACATGGGAGAGCATAGCTTCGGGTAGCTGAAGCATATGACCATGGAGCTCCAGAAGTAGGTGGGCAGGAGTGGGACTAGTTCTTGGCATAGAGGCCTTTGTTCTTAGTGATTTTAGTTTCCATGTTGTTGATTGTTCGTGGATTTTATGTGTCTTTGTACTTTGAGCTGCAGTAATAAAAGACACTTTTCATTGTGACGTTTTCTATCCTGCCTTATGTGTGGTTAATACTACGAGGTTCTAGTTTAAAACCATTTACTTAACCTTCAATTTTGAGACTCCTACTGGAAAAGACTCACTGACCACACACTGATGCCGACAGTGTGACTTGACCATTGGTGGCGAGAGTAACGGTTGGATATCCTGGTAGTAGTGTCAAGGCCTTACAACATCATCCATGATATGAATTGTATCGTTCATGTAAGAAATGACTGTATTAGGAAAAGAATGTGGTTTATCTAGAGGATGAGACCAGATTTCTCTTTTCGACAAAGGGGAAATCTTAGCAGCTCTTGTAGGACCAGAGAAGGTGCAGATCATCTAGGAGCGGATGAAGACTACATAGAGCAGACACTAGTCCTATGCCTATAGGAGATGGAGACCACTAGAGTTCTAGGATGGTGACCATGTCTTCTTATGGGTCTCACCTCGATGAAGTCTATAGATTTTTGGCCGAGGTGGCAAGTTATTTCCACATTTCATTAGACCTTTTTAGGTCATTAGCAGATTAGGCATGGTGGCTTACCGCCTAGCCCTTCCACCTCAATTGCACTATGTTCAGGATGACTTCCACGTATCTCAGCTGAGGAGATGCGTGCATGATCCGTCCCACATCATCGATCACAGGGAGCTGGACATTGATGACGTGGTGACTTTCATGAAGGTCCCGATGGAGATCGAGGATCGTCAAGAGCGGGTCCTATGTGGACGATCGATTCCTCTGGTGCGCATTTGTTGGTAGCACGAGAACCTCCTGGATAGCACATGGGAGCGGGAGGCTCAGATGCATGCTCAGTACCCTCATTTTTTTTCCTAGTTTATGTTTTAGCTTTATGGGGACGTAAATCCCAGAGGTGGGAGTAATGTAAAGACCCGGAAATTTCAAGGGAAATTCTTTGTTAATTTCTATGGAATTTTATGAGTCTGTAGTTTCTGACGGTTCCTGATTCCAAGGCCCGGTGTGCCCGGAATCAATTTCTGAAGTTTTTTTCAGGTAAGTTCAGTAAACATATGTGTGGGTTTTTTATCCTTTTAATCGGTGCTTGGAATTGAAAATTGAGGTCAATGATGAACTCACAGCACCGATAATTGCTTAAGGGGAACTTTACCGCAGTTCCGTTTTATGCAGGTTGTAATTAAAAAATTGGGGTTTAGTTAAGATGTTAAATAAAATTGTTAGAACAATTTCGTGTCTTTGGAAGTTAATCCCTCCCATTAGATGTTATTGGTGGGGACCAAAACAACCAAACTTTTCAAGTGTGGATATTTGAAAGGTGGGGCCCACACGATCCCCAACCCTTCATCTCCCCATAACCTCCATTAAACCTCATTAAAACTCCCTTGTTCAATATGATAACCCCCCCTATTTAATGATACTCTTCCTCTCCCTCTCTCTCCCTCATTATTTTTTTCCAACATACCTTTATTAATGAAGTGAACCTATTCATTTAATTAATTAAGTGTTTTTAAATTTTGAATTGGATGTGATAATAAAATATTAGCCAATCCTAATATTTTATTTTGGGAGGATCTTTGTTGTGTTGGGAAAAAATTGGGAGAGAGGTCTTGAGAAAAGAGAGAGAAGTGTTCTTCTCCCTGATGAAGAAAGAATTACTTCTCCGACAAAGAACACCCATCCTTCCACAAGGAACGACTCCTCTTCGATGAAGAAAGTTCACTCCACGAAGAGCGGCGACATGCCATTCTTCTTCTTCTCTGAAACTAGTGTGGAGATGTCGCTTCCTCCTCGGACACACTCCGATTTCGTCTATGAATCCTCTCCATGAGATGCCATATTCCACAATGCCCGACGTGTGACGCCAATTATCGAGGTGGGGGTTTCATTTTAGAATGTTTATATTCCCGTGTTCTTCCCTTCTAAAACAAATAATGTGGATCAACTCATTAACAAGTTGATCTGTGGACGTTTTCTTTTGTGGGTTGGGAAATAGTTATTTGTGGGGGTGTAGTAGGACGGATTTTTTCAATTTTATTTGAAAAAAAATGTTTTCTTCTACATGAAACCATGATTAGATTTGGACAATTGATAACACCTAATGTGAAGGGCGTGGGCCAAACTAACACGTCCCAACGAACCTCCACAGGTTGTTTGTCTGTGTGCGGATTGACGGGCGACGACGAAACGGGGCCAAAACGGTGATTTGAAGCCGACGCAGTGAAGGGTGTGACCCAAGAAGGCTGTGGGCGTAGAAGGAACCTAAAACGGACCACCAGAGAGACTCTGGTGGCCCACGGAATCTCGTGGCGGCGCAGGTCGCCGGCGCGGTGGCTCTGGTGACCAGAGGTGCTAGCCGTCCGCCTGGATGCGGGGGCGCCCCAGCGCGCCGCCGAAGGAAGTCCGCCAAGGCAACAACTGCAGTGGAAAGGAGGCGGATCCCACGGCCACGTGGGATTTGGGATGGTGGGGCCACGGCAGCTAGCGCTGCCAGTTTCAATCAATGGACCCCCTCCCCCACTCTGCACAAACCGCTCTGCTAGGTTGGCCGAGTCGTGGGCTGGGTCGCGCCAGCTGTGTAAGGTCGCGCCCCACTAAGCCTGGTCGCGCCAGACGGGCTGGGCCATGCAGAACCGGGTTGGACCCGGATTCGATTCGAATCAACCTGGTTCGGGCTGACGCAGGGTGGGTTGGGTCGGGTCGGACCGGGCCCAGACCCACCTTTCCGAACAAGATTCATTTAAACGACCCTACCTTGAGCTAAGAACCTCATATTGATTCACTGTCAGTTGCGTAGGTATCCTTGGATCGAGATGGTCTTTTAGTTATATTACAGTTGAGATTTTGGAAAATTTTGGGTATGGCCGGGTTGGTTCAAACCCGAAACCAACCGGGCCCTCGGAGCCAAAACCCTTATAACATAAGAACAAGATGTCTGATTGACGTGCCGTCAATTACATTGGTTTCCTTCTGTCAAGAAGGATCTCTTGGCATACTCCACTTGAGGTTTAGACGTAGTTGGAGTATGGTCGGGTTGGTTTTAGCTTAAAACCCAACTGGGCCCCTGGAATGGAAAAGCCAATAACTCTCAGACCGGATGTCCGTTTAACGAACCGTCAGAAGCGTAAGTAATCTCATTGAGAAATTGTTCCTTTGATTATACCCCATGGGAGTTTAGAGTACACTTGATATATGATCGGGTTAGTTCATACACAAAACCAACCGGGCCCCTTGGATAAAAATGCTAATAACTCACAGACCGGGTGCCTGATTGACGTGTCGTCTGTTGCGTTGAGACCCTAATGACGAGGAAGTCCTTCAAGATACTTATTCGTGGGACTTAGTGACACTTTCAGTGTCTACCAGTAGCTCATGGAGCGGATACTCATGGAGACGGTCATACAAAGTACGGTGACATTGTAGATGGCTGAGACCTGATGACTGCTTGTCTGATTCCATTCAGAGTGACTTGACTAGCCCAGTGGGGATTGCTACTATGTTGGTGTGAGACCCATGGTGTAGGAGCGCTACTGTGTTGGGGTAGCAGACCCACGGTACTCGATAAGAGGAGTACCTCTGTAGGCTATTAGGGGGAGCGCTACTCTGTTGGGGCTGCAGACCCACGGACGGGAGAACTACTGTGTTGGGGTGGCAGACCCGCAGTACTCGACAAAGGAGGAGTACCTCAGTAGTCTAAGGTGTGTGAGTGGAAACTCGGAGTTGTGATAGGATTACTGTGCTCTATAGATTAGGATTTCTCCATCAGTCGTGTTTTCGTCACCGTGAATAAAAATATTGGTTTGAGCTGAGTCATTGACCTTTGTGTTTTCCTCATGATTGAGATGGGTTACTTGATAACTTAGGTATTTGTATGAGAATATACCTAAGTAAAGTTTATCTGTTGAGATATTTCTTTGTGGATTATCCTTGTTGGATTTAGTGAGACCATGAGGATCTCGGGGTCCCTACTGAGTATCGTTATACTCACCCCTGCACGGGCTATGCCCGCACCTCGTTGTATTGGATGCAGATGACAGACAACACTGACCGAGGTAGAGTGTATGAGTACTAGACGGTACTCGGAGGTGGAAACTTGGCATGACGGCACACGGAGAATACTGATAGATGTAGAGTGCTGAGGAGGACATCTGTACCTACCCTTCAGGTAGGAACCTAGAGGACGATCCAGGAGTTGCTTCACCTTTTAGTTGTTGTCTTTTCAGTTGTACTTTTCTTTCAGTTGTAGCTCTACCTTTCTGTTGGGCTTGTATTTCTTTCCCCTATGTACTTTCATCACTTTTTTATACTTCTTTACATAGTGATTGCTTCTGCTTATACTCTGGTTGTGTGTGTTGGCATTTCATAAAGGCAATATCTTCCCTTTTTATCTGGATTTATGACTTTGGTGCTAGTCGCCAGCCCCTAGCCTAAGGAAGGCGGGCTTGGGGTAGTCACGTCATAGTCCCCGACGATGGGTTGTGACAATTTTAACCTACAATAATATTTATATTTATGATATATTAAGTTGTCATAATTTCCATCCCTTCTCTTTTTATAATGTCTCATTAATGATTGGTTAACCACTAATGAGGATGTTACCAATTTTTTCTTGTCATCGATTACATGGATGGTTATAATAAACTATTTATGCTATATAAAAGTGTAAATATATTTATTTAAATATGTTTTAATTAATTCTACTTTTTTATAAATTACCATGAAAAAAATACCAATATCAAAGAAAAACGTGATTTTTTTAGGGAAATCGTGAATTCAAAACACATCCACATAAATAATGTAAAATTAAAAATATAATCCACTTTTAATAATTTATAAATAGTAAAGTAAATTATAATAATTCACTTATGGTTCAATGTTTATTAATCCAAATTTTATTATTCCGGAGGTGACATGTGACGAAATAATGTGGGATTTAAGGTAAGTGGATAAATGAACCTAACTCCCTTTGTTTAGGTTAACCCTATTTCAGCTCATTTTAGATTTGGATATTCCTATAATGTTTATTAAATTTACTTTAAAAACTCTTTATTTATATTTTCATGGATATAAGTATTTCCACCTTTATTTTTAAACAAAAAATATATATATTTCAAAATTAATTTTCTTTTTAAAAATCTTCATTAATTTATATTGAGTTGATTATTCTTTTCTCATGAATGATGATATTTATGATAAATTTGTTTTCCCTTATTCATTTTGTAACCTAAATGGTTATTCATGAATTTATTGTTTATTAAATCCTTATGATACACATTCCATTCCATGGGTTATATCCTAAATATGATTGTTATATATTCTATGTGTCATGCATGATTATGAGAATGTATGATGTGATGGGTGAGTGTATAATTTTATATCCCTAGAAATCATTGGGTAATGTTATGTATGTCATGATATTGTGTGAACTATTCATTAAAATTATACTAGATTTTTTCACAATTATGATGTTCTTATTTATTCAAAAATGTTATATGTGGTCATGATCTAATATTTTTCAACATCTATGTGTGGTATTTGACCTCTATGACATGATTTTTCCTTTTTATGGATATTACACATTCCATGCCTTTAAAAAAATTACCTCATGATTATGATGATGATCCTATGCTTTTTATATCATAATAATTATTATGATCACCGATCATTGATTGATTCATGAGCTGTATTCATCATCTTACTTGGATTTTATCTCTCCCCATTATTTGATGAATATCCTCAATTGACTGTATGTACTAAATATAATATGAATTATTAAAAGGATAAAAATTAAATATTTAAATAAATATTTATGTTTTATTATTTTCTAATGATTTATGATCCTAATTTACCCAATATACTAAGCCTTTAAATCCTTGAATGTAAAGCTATTATTTTAATTATATTTAATATGAAGAAATAGTAATGTATGAAATGTTGGGTAGCTATAGTATTCTTTTATATTTTAAGATAAAAGATGTGTATAATGATTATTTGATGAATATTTTTAATACAATTATTAAGGATAAGTTTTTTTCAATGTCTTAGCACTATCAGTTACAGCTACAACAAATAACATTTTTTGGGTCACATAATTATAATAAAAGGTATATCGATGGATCCCTCAAATATAGAAGTTTCTAAAAATGGCCAAAATCAACCATGGTGACGAATAGTTTTAATTATATTAGGTGTTTTTGATATTATCGATGCTTTATGAGAAAATTCTCATTGTTGTTAGGTCCACTACCCCATTTTACATGGAATTGATCCCAGTTCCTTGAGATAAATGAATGTGACGAAAATTTTAAGGAACTGAAGAAAAGGTTGGTTAGTGAACATATGCTTAGACTACCCAATAGTGAAGAATGGTAAGTGATTTATAGTTTCTTAATAAATAAGGGGTTATGATAATTTCTCATGTACATTGAAATGGAAGTATATTATGCCTGATTCTAAATTAATGTTCATGAGAATAATTACCCAACTTTTGATTCGAATAGGCAGTGGGAATTTTTTATTTGAATATATGGAAAAATTATCAATTTATTGATGTTTTTGAAAAATATTTACATCATAAAATAATTAATTATATATTCACATATAATGGAATAAAAATAAGACAAATAAGCTACTTGAAACTGATTAAATATCTTGACTACTTAATAAATTATCACCCTTTGAAGGAGAACAAGGTAGATGCTTTATTGATTTTGAAGGACCATGATAGTTTCACCATTATATGGATCAAAGGATATCCAATAAATTTTTATTTTTATAGGATTAACCATTTAATAATAAGGAAAGGATTAATATATTATCTTTCTCAAATAAATGTTCAACCAATTCGTTGGGTGAATATTACTCAGGCACATAACGAAGACGTGGAGTTACAAAAGAAGGTAATAAGTGTTCCTAATTTGATTCACGATGGTGATGGAATTATAAAGTTATTGAATATATTATGTGTCTCGTTAATACATTCATTGAATTAATATTTATTATTTGAATCTCAAATAACATCAATCCCTATTCATCATTGATGTATAAAGAAATATAGATATTTTAAAGGGAATTTCTAGTTGTACAACATGAAGAGATAAATTGTGGAGTTTTTATATTAGTATTTGGTATGCTATAAAATTAACACTAAGAGGAAGAATCCTAAAGGTATGTTTCAAATTTTACCCATACCTATGTGGAAATTAAAAAAAATCCACATGGATTTCATAATGGGATTCCCTAAGAAATCTAAAGTTTACAATGTTATTTGGGTTATATTCGATCAATTTAAAAAATTATCACTTTTTATAACTATCATATAAGTTTTCTCTATTTATCATCTCACTAGAGTATATGATAAGAAAGGGGAAAGGTTTCATGGACGTCCACTCACAATCATAACTTATTGAGATTAAAGATTTACCACAATTTTATGGGGGGTCTTCAATAAACCTAGAATACGCAGTTGTACTTTTTTCACTATAAATCATATATAGATAGATGTTCAGTCTAATAGGACTATAAAAACCCTATAATATATGTAAATGTATTTCTATATGAATTTTAATGGAGGTTAGGAATAACACCATGCTCTAGTAAAATTTCTTATATTAATATGTTTCACTCAATCATTTAAATGGATGATTATAAGTCCATCAATGGAATTAAGTGCAGGATTCAAGTATGTTAGGTTAAATTTGCAATAAAATACTATTTGGGCCTAAGTAAGATTAGGAAATTTCCTAGGAAGATATAGCCATTTAGTAACACATTATGGGAGATCAATGTTTATATGATATTTATTCTCAGAACCTTTTTTGATATATTTTTATTGAAGATAAAGGTAAAGTGTTTCTGAATATATCTCCTTGGAGTAATGTTATAGGATTTGGAAAGAAAGGAATGTTAATCCCCAAACATATCAGTCCCTGTGAGATTATGGATCACATGATGATCATATCTTATCACTTGGTGTGTCTTCTAAATAATTCCCATTTTTGTGATGTATAACACAAAAATATTTTGATAATGTTTATATAAGAACATGTTCATTTAATAAACATATAGGTTAAACTATTATAGAATGGTCTTTCTTATAATGAGAAATAAGTATAAATCATGTATTATAGAGAAAACTTTATGTGGGACAAGCCTAATCAACAGTTTAAGGTTTTATGGAGGAATAATAAATTGTTACTATATTCCTGGAAACCCTTGGATGTGATGAGATAGAGTTATCACCTATTTTTTATCAATGTGATATAATTTAAAATGTAAAATTCTTATAAGGGGGTATAATTCTATAGAAAAAAAATTTAGAATATTTATATCTTTAATAAATAAATTCAATTGATAGTGTGTGAAGTATGAAACCCAAAACATTCTTGAATAGTGTCTATGCATTACAAAATGAATGCATTATACTGTAGTTAATTGAAAAATAACTGTTGAAATTAGTTTTCAATTAACTTAAAAAATATCATTGATCGTAAATAATTTTTTTAAAATATTCTGTTCATGAGAATAGTTTTTTAGTATATTTTTTGTTTGAATATTAATTCTGAGTAATGATTTTATGAAAACATATTTCTTACTCTTGAAGAAAATGAATTCATATTTTTTCAGTTTTTTATTAATGAAAATTAAAGGATTTGATGGTTAAAAGAAAAAAAATTAAAATATCTCTTTTATATGTTAAATATTTTATATTATTATTAATTTTATTAATTATTATTAAAGAATTATTATAAGGTAATGTTTTATAATATATTTTATAAAATATTTTTACATGCATCAAATTATTTTTACTTGGAATGGAATTTGATTGTGTTGACTTTTATGTTTAAAAATTCATTTTTCCTGAAATTGTATTCATTTCATTTTTAATGGTTATTTGAAATAGAATTTATACCACATATAGGTATATAATTTGAAAAAAAATATTTATTTATTTTGAATTATCATATTGATATTTATTTAAACATCAATTTCGTTTTTTAAATAATCATGAATAATAAGTATGGTAAAACATTTTTAATTTAGTATAGGTTAGAAGGATTAATAGAAGATAAACATAGATATTTGGCATAAAATATCACTATAACCTACCCAAATGTGATTGATTAAAGATATCTTGAACGACCATTATCATATCTCTAAATGTGGGTTTTCTTTTTTCCACTTTCATTTGAATATAAAATTATAATATTTAAATATTTTAAGTATTTACAAGAGGACCACCCACCACACCTATAAAAGTAAACCCCCTTCATTAAATTTTTTGAAAAAACATTAATCCTTATATTTTTCATAATCCATGAAAACTTTATTCTTAAATTCCATCTCCACTCCAAAAAAGTCATTCATCCCAAAAAACCTTCCTCTGAAGGGAAAAATTGTATTCTAAAGAATGTTTCCTAAACAATATGACATTGTATTTACAAATATGATTCAAATTTATTTCAACCATAACCTATATTAAATAATATAAAATAATATTAAAATGATTAAATATGTATCATTATTATAATTTAATTTTTTTACACTAATGGCACATCATTTTTCTAACTCATTTTAATCCTATGATAAATGATAATGTTTTCTATGCGGGCATGTGGACTATGACCTCTATAAAGCGACATGATTTTTTCCATTTAATACATATATTTATGGGTATATAGATCTATTTAATGAATATATATTATATTTATGATATTATAATGATTATATAATTATATATTATAATTTATCTTTATTTTATTTGATTCGATGAAAAAAATATTCATCACGCTTTCTTACTAACTATCATCTTCACAAAGTGATGTAATTTCATTTTGATAAACACCTTATTTAAATTATTATAATAGTGTATATAATTAAAAATATGATACTTATAACATTATTAAGATTATATAGATAATGAAACCATGAAAAAGAATCACGAACCAGAAGCTTCAAACCAAAACTTGTATGTGAAATAGAATATTTAACACATGAACATAGACTTTAGTGATGAATTATTAATAAATTGGTAATTTGAAAATTTTATTTAATTTTATATTTTAATAAAACTATGAATATGTTTATTCTATAAACATATAATAAATCTAAATTTATTATATCGATAACAAAAATTAATAAAAATAATGTTCGGACCTGAGGTAGTGGTTTATGATACAATATCATTTCTTTTAGAGATTATTTATGTTAAATTTCCTTTGATTGAAATTATATTATCCCTATATTTAAAAACAAATCTATTTTTCTCTCATATTTTTGTTTACAATCTTACTTTTTTCCTTTAATTCTCTTTTATATGGAACTTAAAATGATCGATGAAATATTTATTAAAAAATTCGACCACATTTCCACTTTAGTCGATGAACATTTTTCTCCGTGTTAATGTTATTTAAATTTTTCTTAGTAATGTTATGTTTTATTATCAATGAATTAATGAGGGTCATTTTCCACCATAGTTGACATTATTTTAAATGGATCAAAATTGAATATTGTGGATATTTTTATAACTAGGTAAATTATGAATTTTTAGAAAATGTATGAAATGAATAATTTCATTAACATTTAACACATGAAAGAATTTTCCCACTATCATGACTATTCTTTTTATTCAATCCAAAATTGAATTTATTTCAGGGATATTTCGAAATATAATAATTTTATCATAATTTCGAAAAAATTTATAGAATTTTCTCAAAAGAAAAGGATATTTTTTTATTTTTCAAGAAATTGTTTGAATGCTCCTTTGAATATATTTTTTTAATTATTTCAACATAATTTTCTTTTTCTTATGCTACATTGTGGATACGATCTAATTAAATTATCCATTTCCAATATTTTCATGGATTGTGATTATATGATGTTTAAAATAATATGAAACATATTTAATTTTATTGGATTATTCTATAATGATTTTATGAATTTTATTATGATTTTATAGAACACATATGTATCATTTTTATTTTGTGATTGGTTGTACCAAAATTATAAAACCATAAAATTCATTAGATAATGATTTTTATCTCAGGAACTAATATTAATAGTATATGGAGAAAAACCATTACAAGGATTAAGAGAAGTTTTGGAGTGAACCAAATACGTTATGGGACTTTGTCTACTATGTAATGATGGTCTTAGATATGAGCCTCAACTAATGAAATTATTTTCAATGATTTTTTAATGACTCAATTCATATTAAATGTTCATATTCTTATTATATGCTCTCTTGGATCATAATAGATTAATGATGATTCCTCACCCTTATGACTTATGCATTTTAAAATGATAAATCATTATGCCATGAATCAAGATTTATGATCTATGAATCATTGGGTATGAAAATTATATGTTATGATCCTAATATCAAACAATTATTCTTAGTGTTTCCTTGAATATGATCATAAATAGATATCTCCTATGTTTACCCTTATTGTATATATGATCCCACACTTTTTTATGTTTCCACTTTCTCTAGGTTATGAAGAATGGTTTTAAGTAGGATATGTCTAATAAGGGTATTATAAGAGAATAAATTTATGGGATATTTTAAGATATTTCATGAAATAATTTTATATATTTTATATTGTCAAAATACACACAAGTAAGGTTTTATTGTATAATATGTTATGTTTTAATCTATGTTGATGTAATATTTATGAATGTTTTTCTTATGTTTCCACATTACACCTATACCTTACTTATATTAAGATAAAAGAAATTGAATGTTATTTATGATTCAGATATAGAGTGTGTGTATATCAAATCATAAATCAATATCTAAGACTTCCAAAAATTCCATTATGATAATAATAACATATATAAAATTCCATATAAAATAGGATTGAAGAATATAAAAAGACAGAAAAAATAAAAATAAGTTAGAAGTGAAAAAACGTAAAATAATGAATGTTTCTCATGTTTTCAATGAATTACCATAAAACTCAGACACCCATTTCACATTTTATCAATAGAGATCGATGGAAAATTCAATATTCTATATTGGTACTCATCCCTTTAGATTGAATCTGTTACATCATTGTAAAACCCTTAAAGTCCAAATCCATCGTAAAACTAAGTATAAACCAATGAGTCCCTTTCTATGTTAATTATAAACTCATTAAACTATATTCATTCCATGTTCTCATAACCAAAATATTTTTTGAAATCAATTTCTCATTTTATCCAATTATCAATCACATTACAGTTTAATGTCACTACCCATAGATTCAAAATGTAGTAAATAAGGGGAAAATCATGGTCTTATCATCATTAAAACACTATAAATTTATTATTTAAAAAAATACATCATTTTTTAGGAAACATGGAAAGGGATTGAATCCACCTACCTCATGTTTGATCGCACCACATGAGACAATAAGAAGAACATCATATGCTTAGAGAAACCATCGGAAATCACCTTAAATAATTCCTTAATTTATATGAAAATTGATATTACATATAATTGTCATTATTATAGAGAAAATGGATTAAAAATTACATTTAATATATCCAATAAACATACACTCAATTTTCTTTTAAGAAATCAGTGTCCTCCCCTAAGGGATCTTATGGAAAAATATTTGTTTCAAAAAATACAACAACCATCACCATGACATAGATAAGGGTTTTATGATCTTTATAACTCTATTTTGGGACTCCCATTATTGAAAATAACATTCCTTAAACAATGGAATAGTTTTTCCGACCTTTTTTGGCAACCACACTAATACTCAACACCCACTCCTAGGGTGGAATTGTATTTTTAATTACTATATATGATCATCCTAACCCCCAAAATCACCTAATTGGATGTTTATTTGGTGTGTTTAAATACCTATATCCAATAGACTCTTATTTCTAGAGAACGAAAATGAACTAGATAATATCCTTCATTATGCCTAGTCCCATGGAATAGTGGAACCCATGGTGATCTACATAAATATGAATCACGACTTACTTTGTAGACCTCCCCTATAAAAACTCTTAAACATAAACGAGAAAACATATTATATAAAATCATATAATAAAAGACACATACCTAAATCCATGTGTTACAGAATGTTTATAACATCCCCAAGCCTTATTTCGGGTATATATATTCATTTATTTCCATCATCATTTTTACAGGTCATATCCTGGGTCCTTGTGGAAACCTTCTGTAAAATTTTAGAAAATTATGGTCCATTTCATGTTTGGAAAACATTTATATAAAATAATGTATGTTAGCCAAAAAAATCATACACCTTATGTTTTACTTCTTTAATAGGGTGAATGGTTAGACACATGATTAGTACTAACTTTGTGGTCTGCCCCTCAAACCATGAATCTAGGGATACTGGGTCCTACATAGTTAGCGCAACGGTTGTTGAACCATGTGGTCAAACCATGAAGCTCTTATTGAATCCCATGATGGGGTTCATGGTTGGTACATAGTTTCCAAAACCATGCATCCAAATCATGAAATATTTATTAATTATTATCAAATTTTATTTTAAAACTCAAGACATACCTTTTTCAACTCATTTTTATCATGTTGGATTAAGATTGTAGGCAAGATGACTTCTCTAATATATTTTGGTGATTATTTTCCTCTAAATGATCTATCTTGATGTATCATTCACTATTTGATCTAGAATCATATATATAAGATCCAATTTTTTATTGTTCTTAATTGAACATCTAGATCCACCCATCTTCTCTTTAATGGAATAATAGATTTGGACTACTATTTCAATATCAATGGTTTTTCACTGATATATTTATATTTTTTCGATCTGATTTATAATTGGTATTTCTTTCCAATATCATCATTGGTCATTGTTTTTTATTGAATAATAATTTAGGAATGTGTCTTCTATCTCTTCTTTTATTCTATAGATGGTTAAATTTAGATTCTTATTCATGAATTTTTAGCTCTATGATCCTCCCATGATTATTCTACCTTAATCTAATTATGAATACCTTATTGGGAGTCAGTGGGATTATGAATTAAGGCGAGGGGTTTCATAAAAAATTCCATTCAATTGAAATTAGTGTTACTTAAATGACATGAAATGAATTTACAATTAATTTATACAAAAATATTTTTGTTATTTTGATAAATTATATTGAAATCACTTGTTGTATATAATGAAACCTTCATAAAAATGGAATGTGAAATGATTTTTTGATCTCAAGAAAATGATCTTAAATTGAAATGTAAGATTTTATTCACAGTTTTATATTGACTTTTTCTAATAAAAATCATGAAATTTTTTATAATTTCAAATTAAATGAACTTATTTGAAATGTCTTGGTTTTGATTAAACCTATATGATGATGGGTTTTTAAAATGAAATGGTCAAATATTATAACATGAACTTATGGATGAATCGAAATGATTGATTGATTATTTTGAAATTGATTTTAATGAATGATAACCCCTTGGGCGTTTAATTTCCATGAATAAAATGATATACTGATTAGTTAGGTGTAGGATATGAATTCCTTGTAAAACATATTATATATAAGAATATTCTTAATGGTAATGATATTGTACTACTTTAAGGGAATAGATTTCATTATTTGGGTTTTTATTCTATTCCCCCTTGTTCTATGGATCTATAGAAGTATGTACATGGTATGAACCATATTTCAAAAAGATTACAAAAAACCTCATGACCTGAACTAACTAATCTCACAGGTTTATATACACGATTCTTTGATTGAAAATGATTATTACATTCCAATGTTTAGGAAAATTATCATTCATGCCTTATAGATTATCAAAAAAAATTATTCAATCATATTTTATTAAAAAATTCTTGTATATTTCTTATTTGATGGAAATGTATCTTTTACATGTTCTTTTATAGACTTTGAAATGATTTTTAAATCATATTTTCTATTGAATTTTGAAATAATTGGATTACCATGTTTTATTTAAAATTATGAAATTTAGGTTCATTAGATATGGGTTTCTAATGAATTGACTTGTGAGAAACTATTGTTATATTTTTTATCATCCACTACCTTATTCATTTTATTATCGAAATTTTCATTCTAGGTCTAGGAAAATAAAAATAACTACTTAGAGATGGTGGATATTCCTGATTAGCAGGACATGGGTGTTAGGGGTGACTGGTGGATCAAGTGAACCACAATTTACATAGAGATATTTGGGTGACATCCTTGGTGGTTTTTATGTGAATACTTTCATTGATAAACCATTTTTGGGAATTACATATTCTAATATATGGTACTTTTTTCTTGATCATTGTTTGGAATACATAATATTTATTTGTTCTTTCCATCCACTTTTCCTTTTTGGGTTTTTCTTATTGTGAAATCATTCCCTCAAGATTATTCATAATTCCCAAATACTATTTCCAAGCCCCTAGGGATTGATTATTCCCTTCAGACCACAAAAGGATTGATTCTTGTACTATCTAGGTTGTTTATCATGGTATGTTATTGAAATATATGTATCAAAGGAATTTTTATATATTCATAGATTTTGGTTTGTAGTATGGGATTTATTGGAAGATAGGATGTAGATTTTTTGGGGCTTGGGGGTGTATGTTATTAGTGAGTTCCGAGACAGATTACATTGTAACAAGACTAATGTTACCATGTGTTGTTGGGAAAAAGTACTTGAGGAGTTATTTTATCTGATTATTAACTTTTTTATGATTTTATCTTGAAATTATGTTCCCAAATTGAGTTTTGTATGATAATAATTGATTTTATTATGCATTTTGATTGATTTTTCCTTTTTATTTGTTAATTTTGTGTAGTACCATGTCCTCCCCAACCTCCAAATATGTTTAAATATTATTTACGTGGGAGATACCACTGAACCACAATGAGAGAACCCTCCTGTTGACTAGAACAATGTATAAGTTGTAGTTCATATTTTGTGGGATCTGGGACAAGTGGTTGTACATGTACCTATATTTTCTATAGAATTTATATATTTGAGAGGAAATGGTAGAGATCATTACTAGGAGTTTCTCCATTATAAAATAAATTATTTTCTATGTACAAATAATCTTTTAGAGGAAAGGTTTTGTTGAAAAAGTTTGATAAACAATTTGAGTTCTTAGAGATCCTAATTTCATTACGGAGAAATTTTTTGACTTTGATTTTTTGAATACTAGAAAGAGATGGTTGTATTAGTTATTTATGGAGAAAAAAATTGAAGAATTTAAGTGTAAAGACTTAAATTTTATTATTATTCATAAAAACTAACTAATAATGTTGGTTTTAGTAATGTCCATAGTGTTTCTTGACATTATCAAGGCGATAAGACTATTACTCATTATGAAAATTTCATTACAAAATAATATCAGTTATCACATGAGGCAGTGATAGCTAAGAAGTTGAATTCCCAAAGGTTTATATGGGTCATTAATAAGATATATACACTTAGGCATTTATGTCAAAGATTACTAATTTAATAAATTTTATAGATAGGTCTCTAATGGTTGATATTGAAATAGATGGTTTGTTATGGTTGACAAGATTTAATCTGACTCTTAATCGTGGCTTCAATGGTTCGATTAGATGAAAGAGGATTCCAAATTAATCTCTTTGTGGAAATAGTCGTTCTGGATTTTTATAATAAGTTTACTCTAAACCTTTTATAGTATTTGGTAAAGGACTCTTAAAATGTTTTCACTCTGGAAATGTTGGGCACTCAAAGTGTATTTTCATGGGGAAATGAAGGTCAATATATTTTGTGGATTCATGGGTCACTTTCAAAAGTTCTTTCATGTATTTAATACTCTTCATAGAGTTATGGGATTGTGAGTACTGAGTGGCTCTATGGTGCAATTACATAATTGATGATAAATTGAGTTCTATCCACATGCATCATAATCAATTCTTATTCATGCCGTATAAAATACCCTAGTCGGAATCTATGTGAGTATTAAGATAGTGGGAGTTACCATTAATATTTAGTCATCTTCAATAAATTCATTATTAAATACAGATTCATCTCATTATTTGTAGTTTTCCCTCATTGTCATCTTGGTGAATCTTCCTACAGAACTCATGCCTCATGTAGTAAAAATTGAAACACCTCTTGGAATTAAGAGATAGAATGTCAAATGATGCCCATATTGTAAATTATATTTATCAGAAATTGATTTTATTTGGGAATTTTTATTTCTTTTTATGAAACATATAGATGATATCCTTTATATAAATGCATTTATTTCTTTTAAATCATAGATCGGTCGATATGTTCAGTCGGTGTCCTTTACATTCCCAAATGAATATGTGGTGTCATTCAAGAATAATGGGACCTAAGGTAGTATCAAGAAGGGCCTAGCATTTCATATTTGTTTAGGGTGATATCTATGTTCACTTTTGAATTGGACTAGGAATCATCCAATGGTAATATTTTTGTAGTAGTTTTAGAGTTTATTGATGTATTTCCATTAGAATTTTATGGTTTTCCACTAGTGAGGGAGGTGGAATTATTTCTTGATTGGGTTCTAATTATTCATCCCATATTTATACCTTCCAATAAAATGGAACCATCTAAACCTAAGGAGTCAAAATATCATTTGGATGAATTGTTGTTAAAATGATTTATATGGATATGTGTGTCATCTTGGTAATCACCAATGTTTTTCGATAAGAAGGTCAATGGACCCCTTATATTGTGAATTGAGTAAAGAATGTTAAATTAGGGTGTGGTTATTAAAAATTAACTATTACCTATAATTTAATATTTCTTTGATTAGATAAATGGTTATAAGTGTTTCTCTATGGTCGATCTTCAATTTGGTTATCAATGGATTATAATCAAGGATTCGAATATCCATAAGGCTGCTTTTAAGAGCAGATATGGCCACATTGAGTACCTTTTTATTCCATTTAGTATAATAAAGTCTCCTACTATGTTTATGGAACTGATGAATATTTTTTTACAGTAGTACAATTATTCATTCATTTTATTATTTGTTGAAAATATATTGGTTTACTAAAAAAATGAGGAGGTTTATGTGATTCTATAGAGGCCAGTTATGAACATCATAAAAAATAACCATCTTTGTATAAATATATCTAATTGAAATTTATGTATTTTGTATGTTAAGTTGTTGGGACACATGGTATCAAAACATTTTATCTCATTTGATTCTAAAAAGGTAAAATATATAATGACTTGGCATGAACCATAGAACAACTTTGAGATTTAAAGATTCTAAGGTTTAGTAAATTATTATGGTTTATTCATTAAATATTTCTCAATATTGGATTCTTTGTTGACCTCTTCCACTTATAATACAGTTTAGTTCCTATGGGATGAAAAATATTAGGATTTCATAGATGATTTAAAAAATCATTTGACTTCAACACCATTGTCATCTATTCCAGATGCTGGGTAGGGATATATAGCCTTTGGATGAATTAGGTTTAGATTTGGTATATGTCCTCAAATAAGGTGATCATGTGGTAGATTATGTTTCTCATCTACTTCAAACCCATAAGAAAAACTATCTCGAACTAGATCTTGAACACATAGCTAAAATGCATAATCTCAAGAGATAGAGGCGCTATGCTTTAAGAGAATGATCTACAGTTAAATATGATTACAAAACCTAATATATATTATCTCAAAAAAATATTTTAACCTTCCCCAAATATCATGGGTGGTGTACCTATAATACTCTGAGTTTGACATTTCCTATACCCATCATATGGGAAATACTATTTCCAATGCACTGAGTAGAAAATTTCTATAATAATCTGTGAAGGAATCATTAGAGGCATGGAATCTGATGGCTCCACTTCCTTATATGCATTTGGGAGTTTATGAGGATGGGGAATTGTTTTTATTGGTGAGTTTTCATTTCAAATCCACTCATCTCAAGATGATTACCCGTGAGGAACATCTAAATGGTGATTTTTTTTAGAATTATGGCCTCTTTATCTGGTGGTGAGACCATTAGTTAATGGTCTAAATATTATAATTCTATCCTTTAATTCAAGAAATATTATCTTGTTCTATCTTCTACAGTAATATATATGTTGGGAAATTGTCACCACTCTATGTGGGTAATACACCCTGGTAAAATGAATAAGTTTTATGATATGAGTTTTTTTGGTTTAGTTACAAATGAGACTGTAACACCCGAGACTTTTATTTTATATAAATCATCAAAGGAATATTTTTCTACACAACACTTGCTTGGCTTACATTACACGAAATCGCGACCTTCCTCGATAGCTTGCGTCGTACGCAATGCCAAGTTTCACTAAACAACGATATGCTATTAAAATATTATTAAAACTAGCCATTATGAATAGTAATAACCACTTTTTGAAATTTTATAAATTTTATTTTTCAAAATGTGCTTCATTTTTGGATTCGGAATATCGAAATTAGCCTAGGGTGAAGTTTTGGTATTTTTCTGAAAACTTTCAATTTTTGATGAATAGTGAAACCACTAAGTGGTAGTTAAAAAAACTGAATTTTTCATAAATCTTAATTTTACCGCTTATGGGAGTGAAATTTCGAAAATCCGAGAGACATGGTTGATGTCAGTAAGTAAAATATGGTTCAATGAGATGAAAATAATTTTTTGGTGAATAGTAACTTTTTACTTTTTTTTACCACGGTTAAAAGTAAATAGGGTAATTAGGGGTAAAAATGATATTATTATTACCCTAACCCATGTCCTAATTCTATTGGACAAGTGTAATTCGTCCAAAAACAAACTTAGAAATAAAATATGACCATTTAGGCCCACTTGGATTAGATTAGGACATTTATTATTAATTTATTTAAAGAAGGGTTAAAATAGTTAAAATCAATGTTTAATAACTAAATCATTTTTAATATGGGGATATACATAAGATAAATTCGACTATAAATATTCCTTACAAAGATAAAAACATTTCCTACATAATGGTATTTTATTTTTAGTTTTTAGACATTAAATAAGATAATTTATTTATCACACAAAGATGATACAATAATTATCTTATTAATGAAATATTGACATAATTAATGTTATAAACACCAAAATAAATGTAATTTGAACTTTTTATGAATTCCACTAATTTTATAGATTAATAGTAAATGTTAGTATTTATTTAATTAACTTTTTTCGAACTATTCATTCTTTTATAATTTTCACAAAAATTAATTACTAAATAGTGTCAAAATTGACATAAAATAGTTTTTAAAACAAATATTATATTAGTAATTGTTATTTTATTCATAAAAATCTAAGGCTCGGCCAAATGACTTAGATAAGGTTATATATATTAATAATAAACAACTTGGGGTTCGTTTGGCTGCTTATAGTAAGTTTATTAACCTTATAGTATAAGAACACAAGAAGACACGGTAAAAGTAAAATTATTTAACTTAATGTTAAATCTAAATGATAAGGTTAAAATTGGAACCTAAACTTGTCGAAATTCTATTGGATGAGAGGATTTAGACCCATCCCCACCTTAGCTTCAAAATAAATCAATTTGGAGCTATTTATAACCGAAATTGACTTTATAATAAAATAATAGTTTTAGTTATTCCAAAGGGCCCCTCTCCTCCCTTATAAAAGGGCACCTCCTCCCTCTCTTCCTCACACCATTTTGAGCCTTCAAGCTCGGCCAACCCCTGTCACTTTCTCCTCTCCACTTCCATAGAGACATCCTAGAGGTCCTGATCTTCTTCAAAGACCAATTTTAGTTCCCTAAAAGAAGGTCTCAAAGATGCACTTCAAAGAAGAGGTAATGTCCGTTACCGATTCTTTCATCTTTATTTCTTCTTCCACTTCTTCTTCATTAGTTGTTTCATTATGAAGTAAAAACATCAGTATCACTCATATACTGATATTTCATTATATGTATGAAACAACCCTATTTCACCATCTATCCATCCTACGGAAAAATAAATCCCCGCGCGTGCGTACGTACGGAATACCGTCTCCACGCTGTGGTGTAATCTATTTTCCACCACCACCTTTCTTGGATGGGTATAATGGTGTAAATAATGACTATATATGACTATTGTAAAGTGATATTGATTCTTAAATAGTATACATAAACTCCAATACAATTCTACGATCATGGGAATGATATCATCGCTCGTGTGTATGTACGGAATACCATCTCCACGATGTGATGCGACTCGTTCTACATGATTTTCATTGAATAATGATTACATAAATGAATTGAGTGAATAAATATGATATGTAGTACATTTATACCATTATTTAAGTTATTTATCTATAACCTAAAGAGAAGAATAATAATTTTTTGATAAAACACACATAAGAACAAAAAGTTATAAACACCCGAATAACAAGTAGCAATGAAATATTACTACCAAGAAACTAAGAATATGACCATATATGATATCATGCCAATAATTATGATTATATAATAATTCAATAACATTATTTAAATCATTATACAGGAGGTTCGGACACTTACGAGGAAAATCGGACCTAAGGTAAGGGAAAATATCACAATCTAATTTTTATCCGAGATTGTTTATACTTTGCTATTTACTGGGGTGTATTTTATCATCCACATCCATTTTTCCTTAATATGTAATATTATTTCCATCCACCTACAATTTGTTAAATCCAATTTTACCCTTCGTTGATTTTTTAGTAAAGGATATGAAAGGAATCTTTTGTCGTTTTTCGTACGAGGTACTTTTTGACTTTTCCGACAAAAGTACGAGAAGAATGTTTTATTTAACTTATACAGCATGAATGGATTTTTAAAACATTATTTCCAAGAAGTTTCCTTTACATTTTTCAAGTTTATTTTTAATCAACTTATTTTAGTTTAAAATTGTATGACATGTTAAGAAAGGAAAAGTTTTTTTGCAGTAGAAAGGATATTTTCCTCAAGAATGAAGTTCAAGTGTTTTATCAAAATTATTTTACATCTATGATAATATAGGGTTCTATTTTTATCCCTATTATTACATTGATTGGATTTTGTTGCGATGGAATTATTTTTATGAATTCCTTTATCATATATGAATTGTTTTATGATGTCATGATGTTTAAGATTCCCATTTTTATTACATGGGTTATGCAATGATGTATGGTTTATGATTTCGTGGCACGCATAAGAATGGTATCATTATGAGATGGGTGGGACCTATATCTACCTCCAATGTATTGGGTAAAGATTTTATATCTCATGAGATAGACATGGCTAGAATGGTAGGTTATACCGGTTCAGTGAAACAGGACTGAAACGAGGGTGTCTCGGTTCAGAAATGGACTTTGTCCACTAAGATAGTCATGGAAATGAGTCTTGACTAACAAAAAATGATTCTCTATGATTATTTGTGTATTCCACGAAGTTTCATGTTTTATGTTATGATTATTGTGATTACATTTCACTTTCATGATTTATCCCATGTTATGAAATTATGATCTCTTTTGCACGTTAAGATTTCCAAAAGTTATGTGCTTATGTATATGATGTGATTGATATTTCTTTTGTTTACCCCTACTAAGAATTTGAGATCACCCTTTTCTATGTTTTATTTCCCCAGGCCAGGAAGAAGGTTATTAAGTAGAATATGCCAAAAAGGGACTCTAGATATGATGAAATAAATGGGAGGCAAAGTAGATGCTTTATGAACCAGTTGTTTATGTTTCCCAGTTTCTAAAGACACTATACCTATACGGTCCTTTCATGGTTTTGTTTTATGTTGTAATAAGTGTGATTCAATTTTGAAGTAATAACAATGTATGTAAAGTATGGGTTGTTATAGTTGGTATCAGAGGAAAGGTATAGTCAACCTTTAGAAACTAGGTTGTGAAAGCCTTAGTAAGAACCCTAAGGATAAGTCTAAGCATAGAACACAATCTTAGTGTTTTAGAAATGGCCATGAATAACCTAGGATAATACCTTAAGTGTGAAATTTTATTCTTGATTATGTGGTTTTCCTATTATAATTAGTGTTTCTCACACTATTCTTCTTGGTTTTAGTCAATGGATGGAACTTGACGGAACAGTGTTAATACGGAATGCGACCGGCAATGCAATGATTGTCCCCCAGAGCAACCAAACGTTATGGGAGATGGAATGAAAAATCTTGTAGCCATGCTCACACAACTTTATCAAGCTATGAATCATGCAGGACTTCCAAACGAGCAAAGGAAGGAGCAACATTCTGTTGAATCCTTCCTGAGACTACGTCCACCTTCATTCAGCGGGTCTACTGATCCATTATTTGCTGAACAATGGATTAGTACTACTGAAAAGATATTTTCAGTTCTTCAATGTTATGAGCATGATAAAGTCATCTTAGCAGTGTATCGTTTGGAAGGTGATTCTGATCAATGGTGGAATCTTATTAAGAATACAAGGAAAAGGGATGAAATTGAGTCCATGGAATGGGACGATTTCAAGAACATATTTTTCAATAAGTACTTCCCTCGTATTCTCTGAACAAATATGGAAAAAGAGTTTCTTGAACTGAAGTAAATGGATGATAAATCTGTTGGTACCTATGAAGCAAATTTTACAAGACTTGCAAGGTATGCTTCTGGTATTATTATCCAACCTGAGAGTAAGATCGATCGATTCTTTAGTGGCTTAAAACCAAGTCTTCGAAGGGCCTTAGCCATAAGGGACTTCAATAGCTGTGAGGAAATCGTTCGATGTGCTCTCAAAGTTGAGATAGAGATTGGAGTAACCCATCAGTCATATGGGTTTGATAAGAAGAGGAAAATGGAATTCAAATGAAAATCTAAAGAGAACACTAAAAAGATGATGAGCTTTCCCTTATGCTCAAAGTGTGGAAAGAAACATGGAGGGAGTTGTCTTAAAGTGACAAGTAAATGTTTCAAATGTTTAAAGGAAGGTCATCGGGCATTTGAATGCAGCGATGATGGTAAGAAGATGTCTAATGATGCAAACAAAGGAAGGGATACACAGAATGAACCTACTACAATTCAATGTTTCAAGTGCAAGGAGATGGGACATTATACCAATAAATTCCCTAATCCAAGGGTTGATGATGATGGTTGACGTCAACAAACTCTTAAGGCTAAAGATAAAGGAAATTCACATGCAATTTCTATCAGCGATGTGGAGTACGATAACGATGTGGTGAAAGGTACACTTACCATCCACTCTAAAGTAGCAAATGTTTTATTTGATTCTAGATCCACCCACTCCTTTATTTCTGAAGAATTTTCTCAGGGTATCACCATATTACCTCAACAATTAGATGTTGAGTTAGCTGTGACAACACCTAATGGCACAACAGTCGCATCAAAAGTTTATAATTCTTCTCCGATTGGAGTTTGTGGGAAAGTGCTTCCTGCAAATCTTGTGATCCTTCCTATAGTGGAATTTGATGTGATTCATGGCATGGATTGGCTTTCACTAAATGGAGCTCATATCATTTTCCAAAGAAGGGAATTCACATTTCATATTCCAGATCAATCTATGATAATCTATCAATGCAAGGATGAACATAACCTTCCAGTGGTAATTCCTTCCATCTTATGGGTCTTGATTCCACTAAATGAAGGTTATTTATCTCAAATGGTTGGTGGGAAACTCACGATTAAGAATATTCCCATTGTACGGGAGTTTGATGATGTCTTTCCGGATGAATTACTGGGTCTTCCACCGAATCGTGAAGTTGAGTTTTCAATAGAACTCGTACCGGGTGCTTTGCCTATTTCAAAGACACCTTATAGAATGGACCTAATTGAGTTGCAGGAATTGAAGAAGCAACTCCAAGAGAATCTTGATAAGGGGTTCATACGCCCAAGTGCGTCACCTTGGGGAGCACCTATTCTATTTGTTAAGAAGAAAGATGGATCAGTGAGACTCTGCATTGATTATTGAGAACTTAACAAGATCACTATCAAGAACAAATATCCTCTCTCACGCATTGATGACATATTTGACCAACTACGAGGAGATCAATACTTTTCCAAGATTGATCTTCATTCAGGGTATCATCAAGTAAGGGTCAAAAGGGAGGATATACCAAAGACGGCTTTCCGTACAAGGTATGGACACTATGAATTTATACTGATGCCATTTGGTCTTACTAATTCCCCTGCTATCTTCATGGATCTAATGAATAGAGTCTTTAGAGACTATCTTGATCAGTTTGTGGTAGTCTTTATAGATGATATTCTAGTCTATTCAAAGAGTAAGGAAGAACATGAAGATCAATTGAGAATTATATTAAAGACCATGAGAAAGGAGAAGCTTTATGCCAAATTTACCAAATGTGAATTTTGGCTTCAAAAAGATGCATTTTTGGGTCACATAATCTCAAAAGAGGAGATATATGTGGATCCAGAAAAAACAGAGGTTATCGGAAGATGGTTGAGACCAACAACAGTAACTGAGATCCGTTGTTTTCTTGGTTTGGCTGGATATTATCGACGTTTTGTGAAAGATTTTTCACGATTATCTAATCCACTCACCAAGTTGACTTGGAAAGGAGTTAAGTTTGTTTGGACGGAAGAATGTGAAGATAATTTCAAGGAGTTGAAAAGAAGGTTATCCAGTGCACATGTACTCAAACTGCCTTGTAGTAGAGAAAGGTTTGTGATCTATAGTGATGCATCCATGAAGGGATTGGGGTGCGTTCTTATGCAAAATGATATGGTGATAGCTTATGCCTCACGACAGTTGAAAATACATTAGCAAAATTACCCAACTCATGATTTGGAGTTAGCTGTAGTAATCTTTGTATTAAAGATTAGGAGGCATTACCTTTATGGTGAAAGGTGTGATATTTATACTGATCATAAAAGTTTAAAGTATATTTTCACACAAAAGGAGCTGAATATGCGCCAAAGAAGATGGTTGGAGCTGATTAAGGATTATGACTGTTCAATTCATTACCACCCTGGGAAAGCAAACAAGGTGGCAGATGCATTAAGTCGACAAGACCATGCATGTTTATCCATGATGAAGATCACAAAAGATCCAATATTTGTGGATTTACAAAAGGATGGATCTTGGAATTATAATGAAAGGTGAAAAATCGTTTCTTTCTCAAATGAATGTTCAACCATCTATACATGTGAAGATTAAAGAGGCCCAGAAAGAAGATGTTGAGTTACAAAAGAAGGTGAGAAATGTTCCTGAATTCAACCTTGATTGTGATTGGATAATAAAGTTCAAGAATCGGGTTTGTGTTCCTCCCATCCCCAAATTAAAGAAGGAGCTGCTGGATGACGCTCATAGTTCTTCATTCTCTATTCATCCTGGAAGCACGAAGATGTATAGGGACCTGAAACAGTACTTCTGGTGGGATGACATGAAAAGAGATGTTGCTGAATATGTCTCTCGATGCTTGGTTTGTCAACAAGTTAAAGCTGAGAGACAGAAGTCTAAGGGGATGTTATAACCATTACCCATACCTGAATGGAAATGGGAAAACATCACTATGGACTTTGTCACAGGACTTCTTAAAACATCCAAAGGCAATATTGTTATCTGGGTCATAGATGATCTTCTTACAAAATCTGCACACTTCATTTATATTAGAGAGGATTTCTCTCTGGATCAGCTTGCCAGGATATATGTAAAGGAAGTGGTAAGATTGCATGGAGTTCCACTTTCTATTATATCTGATCGGGATCCAAGGTTTACCTCGAAGTTCTGGCGAAGTCTTTACCATACTCTGGATACAGAGTTGAGTTTCAGCACTGCTTATCATCCTCAGACAGACGGTCAATCTGATAGAACAATTCCAACTCTAGAAGATATGTTGAGAGCTTGCTCTATGGATTTCATAGGTGGTTGGGATCAACACCTACCTTTGGTGGAATTTTATTATAATAATATCTTTCACTCTAGTATTCAGATGGATCCTTATGAAGCTCTCTATGGAAAGAAATGCAGGACTCCAACTTGCTGGGATGAAGTTGGGGAATGAAATCTATTAGGACTAGATCTCGTTGATGAAATGGCAGAAAAGGTCAGATCTATTCAATAACACATAAGAGCAGCTCAGAGTCGACAGAAAAGTTATGCCGACAATCGAAGAAAAGACCTAGAGTTTGATGTGGGTGATAAAGTGTTCTTATAAATATCTCCCTGGAAGAGAGTCGTGAGATTTGGAAAGAAGGGGAAGTTGAGCCCTAGATATATCAGTCCTTTCGAAATACTGGATCGTGTTGGGAAGGTAGCTTACTGATTGGCACTTCCACCGAATCTCTCTCAAGTTCACGATGTGTTCCATGTATCTCTCCTGATAAAGTACAAACCTGATCCTTCACATGTACTTAGCTCAGAAGTTGTACCGCTGGAGCAATATCATTCTTATGAAAAACAGCAGATAGAGATTATGGATCGTAGCAAAAAAGTCCTACGAAACAAGACCACACGATTGGTGAAAGTTTTATGGAGGAACCACCAATTAGAAGAAGCTACATGGGAGCTTGAGGATATGATGAGGGAGAGGTATCCTCATCTGTTTGTTACAAAGTGACGAATTTCGAGGGGGAAATTCATTTTAAGGGGAGTAGAATGTAACACCCGAGACTTTTATGTTATATAAATCATCAAAAGAATCTTTTTCTACACAATACTTTCTTGGATTGCTTTACACGAAATCACGACCTTGCTCGATAGCTTACGTCGTACGCAATACGGAGTTTCACTAAACAACGATATGCTATTAAAATATTATTAAAACTAGCCGTTGTGAATAGTAATAACCACTTTTTGAAATTTTATAAATTTTATTTTTCAGACTTCATTTTTGGATTCGGAATATCGAAATTAGCCTAGGGTGAAATTTTGGTATTTTTCTGAAAACATTCAATTTTTGATTAATAGTGAAACCACTAAGTGGTAGATAAAAAAACTGAATTTTTCATAAAACATAATTTTACCGCTTCTATGAGTGGAATTTCGAAAATCCGAGAGACACGGTTGATATCAGTAAGTAAAATGTGGTTCAATGAGATGAAAATAATTTTTTGGTGAATAGTAACTTTTTACTTTTTTTTACCACGGTTAAAAGTAAATAGGGTAATTAAGGGTAAATATGATATTATTATTACCCTAAAACATGTCCTAATTCTATTGTACAAGTGTAATTCGACCAAAAAAAACTTAGGAATAAAATATGACCATTTAGGCCCACTTGGAATAGATTAGGACATTTATTATTAATTTATTTAAAGAAGGGTTAAAATAGTTAAAATCAAAGTCTAATAACTAAATAATTTTTAATATGGGGTTATACATAAGATAAATTCGACTATAAATATTCACTATAAAGCTAAAAATATTTCCTACATAATGGTATTTTATTTGTAATTTTTAGACATTAAATAATTTAATATATTATGACACAAAGATGATGCAGTTATTATCTTATTAATGAAATATTGACATAATTGATGTTATAAACACCAAAATAAATGTAATTTGACACTTTTTATGTATTCCACTAATTTTATAGATTCATATGACATCTTAGTATTTATTTAATTAACTTGTTTCGAACTAATAATTCTGTTATGATTTTCACAAAAATTAATTACTAAATAGGGTCAAAATTGACATAAAATAGTTTTTAAAACAAATATTATATTAGTAATTGTTATTTTATTCCTAAAAATCTATGGTCGGCCAAATGACTTAGATAAGGTTATATATATTAATAATAAACATCTTTCGGTACTTTTGGCTGCTTATTGTATGTTTATTAACCATATAGTATAAGAACAAAAGAAGACACGGTAAAAGTAAAATTATTTAACTTAATGTTAAATCTAAATGATAAGGTTAAAATAGGAACCTAAACTTGTCTAAATTCTATTGGATGAGAGGATTTCGACCCATCCCCACCTTAGCTTCAAAATAAATCAATTTGGAGCTATTGAAAACCGAACTTGACTTTATAATAAAATAATATTTTTAGTTATTCCAATGGTGCCCCTCTCCTCCCTTATAAAAGGGAACATCCTCTCTCTCTTCCTCACACCACTTTGAGGCTTCAAGCTCGTCCAAACCCAGACACTTTCTCCTCTACACTTCCCTAGAGACATCCTAGAGGTCCTGGTCCTCTTCAAAGACCAATTTTAGTGCCCTAAAAGAAGGTCTCAAAGAAGCACTTCAAAGAAGAGGTAATGTCTGTTACCGATTCTTTCATCTTTATTTCTTCTTCCACTTCTTCTTCTTTAGTTGTTTCATTATGAAGTAATAACATAAGTATCACTCATATACTGATATGTTATTATAAGTATGAAACAATCGTATTTCACCATCTATCCATCCTACGGAAAAAGAAATCACCGCGCGTGCGTACGTACGGAATACCGTCTCCACGCTGTGGTGTAATCTATTTTCCACCTCCACCTTACTTGGATTGGTATAATGGTGTAAATAATGACTATATATGACTATTGTAAAGTGATATTGATTATGAAATAGTATACATACACTCCAATAAAATTCCACGATCATGGGAAGGATATCATCGCTCGTGCGTATGTACGGAATACCGTCTCCACGATGTGATGCGACTCGTTCTACATGATTTTCATTGCATAATGATTACATAAATGAATTGAGTGAATAAATATGATATATAGTACATTAATACCATTCTGGAAATGATGTATCAATAACCTAAAGATAATAATAAGAATTTATTCGACAAAACATGCATAAGAACAAAAAGTTATAAACACCCGAATAACAAGTAGCAATGAAATATTACTACCAAGAAACTAATAATATGACCATATATGATATCATAACAATAATTATGATTCTTTAATAATTCAATAACGTTATTCAAATCATTATACAAGAGTTTAGGACACTTATGAGGCAAATCGGACCTAAGGTAAGGGAAAATATCACAATCTCATTTTTATCCGAGATTGTTTATACTTTGGTATTTACTAGGGTGTATTTTACCATCCACATCAATGTTTCCTTAATATGTAATATTATTTCCATCCACATACAATTTTTTAAATCCAATTTTACCCTTAGGTGAGTTTTTAGTAAAGGATATGAAAGGAATCTTTTGTCGTTTTTCGTACGAGGTACTTTTTGACTTTTCCGACAAAAGTATGAGAAAAATGTTTTTTTAACTTATACGGCATGAATGGATTTTTAAAACATTAATTCCAAGAAGTTTCCTTTACAAGTTTTCATGTTTATTTTTAATTAACTTATTTTAGTTTAAAATTCTATGACATGTTAAGAAAGGAAAAATGTTTTTGAAGTAGAAAGGATATTTTCCTCAAGAATGAAGTTCAAGTGTTTTATCAAAATTATTTTCCATCTTAGATAATAAAGTTTTCTGTTTTTATCCCTATTGTTACATTGATTTGATTATGTTGTGATGGAATTATTTTTATGAATTCCTTTATTGTATATGAATTGTTTTATGATGTCATGATGTTTAAGATTCCCATTTTTATTACATGGGTTATGCAATGATGTATATTTATAATTTTGTGGCACTCATAAGAATGGTATCATTATGAGATGGGTGGGACCTATATCTCCCTCCAATGAATTGGGTAAATATTTTATATCTCATGAGATAGACATGGCTGGAATGGTAGGTTATACCAGTTCCGTGAAACAGGACTGAAACGAGGGTGACTCAGTTCAGAAATGGACTTTGTACACTAAGATAGTCTTGGAAATGAGTCTTGACTAATAAGAAATGATTCTCTATGATTATGTGTGTATGACACAAAGTTTCATGTTTTAAGTTAGGATTATTGTGATTACATTTCACTGCCATGATTTATCCCATGTTATGAAATTATGATCTCTTTTGCAGGTTAAGATTTCCAAAATTTATGTGCTTATGTATATGATGTGATTGATATTTCTTTTGTTTACCCTTACTGAGCATTTGAGCTCACCCTTTTGTATGTTTTATTTCCCCAGGTCAGGAAGAAGTTTATTAATTAGAATATGCCAAAAAGGGACTCTATATATGATGAAATAAATGGGAGGAAAAGTAGATGCTTTATGAACCAGTTGTTTATGTTTACCAGTTTCTAAAGACACTATACCTATACGGTCCTTTCATGGTTTTGTTATATGTTGTAATAAGTGTGCTTCAATTTTGATGTAATAACAATGTATGTAAAGTATGGGTCTTTATAGAGACAATGAGAATTTTTTCTCTTATTGTTATACCAAATCAAAATATTATGTTTGACCATCACAAGTCATTAGGTCTACTTGAAACACATCCTATACTAACACGGAAAGGGGATAAAATATCAATTGTTTTTTTGTTGGTATTATCGTGAAATCTTTGAAGAAAGATTGCCATTTATTTTATGATTTACATATTTACCTAATTATCTCACTTTATTCCCATTTGTGATATGACCAATGTTGATGAAATGGAAAACCTTTACATATAAGAGATCACCAGATTTCATGGTTTTCTATAGAACATCTTTTTTCATTTGGATACTGAATTCCAATCATGTTTTTTGGGATGCCTCCATGTTATAATGGGATACTAGAATTTTTTATCATAGAATAAAATCATTAAAAATATTTTCAAAAATATGAGGATATATTTATTCTTGATGACATGTTTCATACATATGTACTTTATTTTATAGGATCATTGGATTTCCACCTGGGTATGGTTTTTATTCCTATAAAAATGGTTCTTAATAATCTAATTAAATAGAATAATTTGTGAACTTGTCTAGTCATACTTGTAAATATCCACATTTATAGTGGGATAATAGTAAATATTCCCTTTTGAGGTACAACTTTGTCTAATATATGACAAATAAGATCTATATGATTAGTCATAAAATATTAATAGAACAGATTTGGTATATATATTATAATTATCATCATCAATCCCTTTAGAAATATGAATTAGTGACTGAGTATTTTTAATAGTTTCAACTAAGTTGGTTCACTAATGGATTGAAAAACAAGTGATGTTTGAAATAATATACATGGTACCATTTTATGTTTTTGAGTATATTATGCAAGTTTTGTGCCATTATTTCTATTCCATCTCTTCTTAATTTGATTCATAATGTGTTCCATTTGTCTCGTCACAAACATAATATTTCATACTCATATCATTTTTTTTAGTAGGGAGGAACTTTATTTGGGACATGATATGTGAATGATCGAGTAGCTAGTTTATATTCTTGAATCATAATTGAAGGTTATTCATGGAAAACTTATTACCCTAGTTTGGGAATTGTGGGAACACATTTTTAATTCTCATTAGATATGGGAGAATGGGGCCTTGATGAGAGAGTAGTGGCCTCATATATTTGTTATGGATATTTCTTTATAATATTCATGGGTGTATAAATTATTAATATAGTGTAGAATTATAAAATCTTGACACAGACATTCAATTACATATGTTATTTTATTGCGATATTATTTTTTACGAACATTTCATCGGTTGTTTTCAGAGAATTTTGAAAAAAATTGAAATTTTATGTTCCAGTTCATGGTTGGTACACAGTTTATGAAAATGATACAAGTCATTATAATAAACCATGAACCTATTGTTTCAATATAGGAGTAGGGTGTACAATTAGGTTCATATTTATTACTCACCGTACATCCTACCCCTCAAACTATGCATCTGAGGATAATGATCTTGCCTGATTGGAAAATGGTTTGTCAGTAAATGTGGATAAATCATATATATATTCTTGTATACTAAGATGAAGAACATGTTTGGTATATGGTTTGAAAAACTGTGTGTCCAAACCATGTATCTCTTCCAGTATCCTAGTAGGGGGAGAACAATTTATCATATCATCCATACAAACCATATGATGATTGTTAATTATTCTAATTTTTTATGACCTTATACTAACATGTTATGTCATATTCGTCTCATATTGGATTCTGATCTCAACTAAGAGTCCCCCTCTTAGATATTTTGGGGATTCATTGCCTCTCAGTGATCTATTTGAATAGATATTTTACTGTTGGTTCTAGATTCTAAAAAGCAAGTGTACACTTCATGTCATTTTCCATTGAACATCTAGTTCCACTATTATATTTTGGAATAGAAACATTTATTAATGATATAGATTTTATATCTATGGATATTAACTCAATATTTTTTTTTTATTTTATATTTATCATGGAATTAAGATTCTTTTCGATGATAATTGGTTTATTAGGAATTATTCAGTTATGTGTCTTCTCTAAATTTCATTGTTCAAGAAATGGTGAATTATAGATTATTATTCTATAATTTTTGATCTATGATCCTCCCTTTATTTTTCTAACCTACCCATTATTATGGATCCCTTATTGGGTTCCATAATTTTTGTGATTTAATATTGGTATTTTCTTAATTAAATTCCATTCAATTGAAATTGTTGGTTCTTACTTATCAGGAAATGAATAACCAATTGACTTCTAAATAAGTATTTCATTTTTTTATTAATGATTTTGAAATGGTATGGTGTATGTGATAAAACAATCTTGATAATGGATTTTTATATGATGCTTTATTTCAATAACATGATCATAAATTTAATGGTATGATTTGAAGTATGATATTATGATGACATTTGAGAATAATTTGAATGAAAATTTTTAAGATTTTTAAATGAAATGAATTTATTTTAATGTATAGAGTTATGATGAATATAATTTGATGATTACTCATTGAAATAAAGTGGTATATTTTGAAAAATGAACTTGGGGATAATTTTAATTGAGTTATGGAATGTCTGAAGATTTTTAAAATTGTATGATATCTCTATGTTTATTTAAATACCATGAATCACATGAGATCTAGGTTAGTTTGGATAAGGATATTCATCCTATGTGAAACTAATTACCTAGAAATATATTGATAATGAAAATGATACTAAACTAATTTTAGGTTATATAGTACATTCATAGGGGTGTTCTTATATTCCTCAAAGGCATATAGATCTACGGATTTTTGTGTGCACCATGTCCTATATTTCACTGAGACTATAAAGAACTACTAAAATAGTAATAACTAACCCCAGAGTCATATAACTGTGGTGATATGATCAGAAATGATTATTAGAGGCCAATTTTTTTGAAATTTTCAATTCATCCCTAATTGATTAAATAATTTTTTATTCATGAATATTTTATCAAAAATTCTTTGGTATTCATATTTTAATGGAAATTCATAATTTTATTTATTATTTACTATATATTTAAATGATTTTAATGTCAAATTTTATATTTAACTATGAAATAATTTTTATAAAATGCTTTACATTAAATTATGCACATTTGGTTTATTTGATGTGGATTTCTTATCAAGTTACTAGTTGTAGGACCCCAGGACAACCTGATAGGGGAGGGGTGAATTAGGGTGTCAAATTTTTCATCTTAAATATTTGGATCTTGTTCCCACGTTGGTAGGAACCTGTTAAACCTGTATGATGGATATGATTAGTAATGAAACATTCACATGTAGAGAGATGACACAACTATTTTTACTTGGTTCACCACTAAGGGCTGCGTCCAAGGAGCATACGCCGACAGGTTGTCGGTCATACCAAAATCCACTATGCTTCACTGGCTGTAGATTACAATTGTTTGGGTATAGTCACTTTGTCCTAGGCTCACTGACTTAACAAAAGTTTAGGGATATCTCACTGCGTCCCTCGGGTCACTCCCGTTGACTCCCCTTGGCTCACTGCCATTGGTGAAGTCCCACTCAGTTTATAGACGTGAAGTTATCTTAAATAGATGTGCATTGAAGTTAATTGTCTCCTGTTCAGCATGAGACTTTTCTTGCATCCGGGTTCTGAGTTGATGATCTTTTTAGTTCAATCGTTCTTCTTTAGTGCAATGACTGAATGCACTACATCCCCTTGCCTTCGTTTTCCTGAATCGCAATCACTTATGTGATTTATCAATAAATGATGCTTAGCTTACTTGTCATTGTCAGAATCAGTTCAGCATGTATGCATGAGATCATGCATGTATCATTTATATCTCTTCTTCAATATCACTTTGTACGGAATGTATCGGGTAATCTCTCGGCTTTCGTGCAGCTCCAAACAAACCAGCGGGCTTCAGCAATACTTGGTGCGCTTCTCCAAGCCAGGCGCGCAAGTCCCAATATGGCACGCAAGTCTCACTACGGTGAAGAAGTATCCAGCACGCAGGTCCTAACAGGCGCACAAGTATCACCAAACCACCTGCGCGACACTGACTTCCTCAACTTCTAACCTGCGCGACTTACTTCCTTTCTCTCCCAAACCGCCTTGGGCGCGCAGCCAACAACTGGTGCGCATCTTCAGATAATGGCGCGCAATTCCACCTGCACAACCACACAATACTTGCGAGACTTCCACACCTACGCGACGGGAGCTCTAATTTTTCTAAGTGTTGAACTCCGTGAGAAATGAGGTGGGTTCGATCTGTATTTATAGGCAAACTGGACCCCCTGCGTGGCGGTGTGCAAGTCACTCCTTGGCACGCAAGTCTCGGTGCAAACCTCATCTCCCCTAGCCTCTGTTGTGCAACTCACTTTCATGACCCAACCAATACATGCGTGAACTTCTTTCCTTATCCATATTTTGAAGTTCTGTTCTTGGAAAACAATAGGCGCGCAAGTTCCAATCCTCCTAGGTTTCGACGCGCACGTTCATTCATAGCGCGTAAGTCCACTTGTGCGACCTAACCAACACTTGCACGACACTTATCCATTTTCCATATTTTGATGTTCTGATCCTCAAAAACATATGGAGCGCAATTTTCATCTCCTTCAAGTGTACGACGCGCAAGTCCCTTTTCCAAAATCACTCTTCTTCATTTGTTGATTTTGAGGCCCTGAAATTTGGAAAACACTAGAAAACGGAGCCACCTTGTATCTGCTCTTTTTGTACTGCCTCCAGATCATCCATTCCTCTATAGATGTTCTTGAATCAAACATAGATCATTGAACATAACTCTTGAACTCGACATTCCATCATTAAATCCCTTTTGTCAACAAATTTTTATGTCATTTGTTCTCATTGTCAACAAGAACAGTCACCTCAAAAACACATCTTCTCGGTGATTTGAATCCTTCAGCAACTCTTCTGCTATCATCCCAAACTCTACTATCGTGATATGTATTCTTTGAAGGAACAACTTTGGAACCATCATCTTCTGATACAATGTGATGTTCATGTCCATGTCATAATTTCAATCTTCGCATGGCCATCTCAGAAGTCCAATCCCTTGCACATTGTCTTCTTCTTCAGCCGTCATTATCTACTTCATGTAAATCATATGAGTCAATTCTTCAAGAAGTCTCTTGCATGGTTCTCATGCAATCATGAGGTATTGCATGGTCTTCATCAAAACCTCATTCTTCACGAATCATCCTCAAATAAATTATACGACACATTCATCATTGTTGTAAACAATTTTTCACATTTGACACATGTTCTTTTGGACTTATGATTAGTACAACAATCGTCTTAATTACTATTCCTCTATTTTATTGGAGTACTTCTCTATCCCATTCATTTTGATCTTCATTGACAACTATTGACAACAAATACATCCTTATATAAAAAGTGGTTCCAACAATCTACCCCTTTGTATTTTGTTGTCAATACCTTATACATCTTCTGAAATGATTTCGTCAATGTCAAAATGAGAACCTTGTCTCTTCAATCAACTTTTCTTTTCAAACATTCATTTCAGATTATCTCCCCCTTATTGAAAAGAAATACAGAGCGCATGGTAGGGAGGGTATCAATTCATACTTAATTAATGTTTCATTAATCATTTCACTCCAAGTATACTTGATCAATGTTCGATGTAGAAAACAATAGGATTTAATTAAGTCAACAAGGATGACCATTATTCACAGATCATGATACCATCATGAGATGAGAACTCATGTATTTTGTTTTCAAGGGTTTACCAATTTTATTTCAGGTAGAAGAAAATAAAATGTGATAGGGAATAATCAACCTGAAACTCCTGCACTCACATCAGCAAACAGATTAAAAACATTCAAGTGTTATCGGTAGGATAAGTGACCTTGGGGAACATCCATTCTTCTTATGTCACTGATCAATACAGTTACTCCCCCTTTGTAGAATGATATTTGATCTGAGTAACCAAGGGATAGAGATTGAGAAATGGAATACCTTCTCCATTGACATTTTCTTCAAGAAATTCACTTAGTAATTGCATTGGAGTCCAGCTGGAGTTGATATTGATTGAAATAGTGATTTTGGATGTTTCTTCATTTTTCTCCCCCTCAAGGGAAGAACTCCTTATCCTATTCATCAAGAGTGATCCTTCATTATCTTAATCTTTTAATATCAATTGAAGAATCTACCAAGGAGGAAAACTTCATCATATTGGATATCAAGAGATGACTGCATTCACTACTTCTTAGGTTATCCCCCTGAGATCATGTTTCACCTTAAATTCCATGATTTATTAGCACAAATACAATACACAAATGATTACGGGAATAAGGTGGTTCCTCCTTGCTTCATCATCAAGACCTGCATGGTTGAGGTTCTTTTCTAAACCAAGTTCCTTTGTTCACTCCAGTCTTCATCCCTGCACATTTGAACATATATTCTGACATCTGTTGGTGTGGCATGGCTTTCTTCACATTCTCTTCTACTTTGTGTGGTGAATTGTTTTTCTTAACATCCATCATGAATGATACATTCTTAATCTTCTTAAGGACTGCTTCTTGCTCTAGTATTAAGGTTAGGCAACCTTTTTCAATGTGACCATATTTCTTACATCTCTCACACAGAACTTCTTTGACACGTGATTCTCTTGGTTTGAAATCTCTCATGAACTCTGTCTTAATAACGTGAAATTTTTCTTTTTTCCTTTGTCACAAACCTTGGCCTTTTCATCTTCAAGATTCCTCATTCTTTTCAAATCTTCTAGCCAGATGACCAACAAGTCATTTGGAACTGTTTCGGCTTGTTTGGATCTTCCACATGGCTTCATCTGAGTTTCATCCCACTTTGTTTTTCTTTTGGAGGAATGACCCATCAATTTCATGGACCTAAAATCCTGGGGCTTCTCAGCTCCCCTACATGAGATCTTCTTGGGAAAATGAGTGTTCACAAAAATTTTCTGATTTCTTCCCAAAGTACATTCTTCATTATTAGCCGTCATCGGAGGTCTTATTTTATTATAAATAGTGAAATCATGTTGATATGGACATGTGCCAGCCTTGTGACCACTGTCGTTGCATACATCACAAATGTTATCAAGAATTCCAAATCTGTTTGCGGTAAACAGATGCTTCTGGACCTGCAGATGTTGCTTCTTCTTCTCTGGCTTCCTTCCCTCTGATATAGGCTTTCCCTATGCTTTTCCATGTAAGGGATTATAAAAACAATCCAGTGCACAGTGACCAAATCTATTGCAGCACCAACATTGGCCCACAAACCTTTCCTTCTTTTTAACTTCTATAAAAGGTAGTTGGGCCTTCTTCCAGATGTGTTTTTCTCTATCTGAGGATCCATCTTCCAATTTTTTCTTCCTTTACACCCTAGCCATAGTGGAAGTATTATTCTCCTCAACTTTCCTCATCCATACTTGTTTAGAATTTTTCTTCCAACCTGCACTGATTGGGGGAATGTATTTAGAAACATGAGTACAAGATGGTTTGGATGGTACCTTCACTTTCTGAGTTTCTTGTGATAGATCAATGACTAAAGTCATGATCTTATTATCTCATGTTGGAGGTCTTTTGAAAATAGAATCCTCTAATGAGCATTGAGTACCAGCAGCAACTGATTCTCGATGTAGATAATCTAGATTTATCATAATCTTCTTGTCACATGTTGGAGGTATTTTATCTTTAGATTCCTCCAACGAACATTAAGTACAAGAATCACTCATTTCATTCTTTTGGGAAGTCTCAATATGTGTATTCTCAATCTTGGTCAACTGGGGTTCAAATTTCTGACTCTCAATACTGACGATGATATTCTGATCTTCAATCATGATCATCTTCTCTTCACAAGTCTTCTTCAATATTTCAGCCTCATCTTCATGAATCTTAACTTTATTTTATAATAAAGAGTCAAGTTCCATGAATTTCATGGATTTTTATTCCAAAAAAAACACTTGACTTCATTTCCCTTCTTCCGCTCAGCTTCAAGTGCATGGATCTTTTTTTAGAGTCTTATTGACTACCTCGTTTTCTTCAAAGACTTTAACCTGTTTGGTGAGATTCATACTTTCCAGAAATTTTTTTTCTAACCCCTTTTCTATATTGTTAGCTTCTCTTTCTAGTCGAGTGATCTCAACCTACATAGATTGGAATAGGCTACAAATAATATCAACCCTTTCTTCAGGAATATCACACAGATATGTTTTGAGTTTTTCCGGAAAGCTAGAATTAGGGGTGTCATCCTTTCTTTTGGAAGAATCCTAAGCCACCTGCTTAATACTTTCCAAGCCTGAAGTTTCTTCATTATTGGAATGGCATGGAGAACAAGACACAATATCTTTTTTGGTCATGGGGGACTTCTTCATTATCTTCTTCTCTGTCATTTTCCTATTTTTCAAAGTCTTGTCAGATATATATTTCTTCTCTGAATCTTTATCAAAACTATTCTTCATGGTTGACCATAGGAAAGTAACTCAAATCCTCTTCTCAATAGAATTACTGGAGAATATCCAATATACATTAACCTCCCTATGATACCACTTGTAGAACCTGGGACACCCTGAGAGGGGAGGGGTGAATCAGGGTGTCAAATTTTTCTTCATAATGTTTTGGATCTTATTCCCACGTTGGTAGGAACCCGTTAAACCTGTATGATGGATATGATTAGTAATGAAACATTCCCATGCAAAAATATGACACGTCTATTTTTACTTGGTTCACCACTAAGGGCTACGTCCAAGGAGCATATGTCGATAGGTTATCGGTCGTACCAAAATCCACCATGCTTCACTAGTTGTAGATTACAAATGTCCGGGTACAGTCACTCTGTCCCAGGCTCACTGCCATTAAAAAAGTTTAGGGATAGCTCATTGTGTCCCTCAGGTCACTCCTGTTGACTCCCCCTAGCTCACTGTCGTTTGTGAAGTCCCACTCAGTTTATAGATGTGAAGGTCTCTTCAATATATGTGCATTGAAGTTCTTTTTCTCCTAGTTAGCATGAGACTTTTCTTGGATCAGGGTTCAGAGTAATTCACTTTTTAGTTCAATCCTTCTTAATTAGTGAAATGACTGAATGCACTAGATCCCCTTGTCTTCGTTTGCCTGAATCACAATCACTTATGTGATTGGTCAATAAATGATGCTCAGCTTACTTTTCATCATTCGAATCAGTTCACCATGTATGCAAGAGATCATGCATATATCATTTAGATTTCTTCTTCAATCTCACTTTTCACCGAATGTATCGGGTAATCTCCCAGCTTTCGTGCAGCTCCAAACAAACCGGCAGGCTTCAGCAATACCTGGCGCACTTCTCCAAGCCAGGAACGCAAGTCCCAATGCGGTGCGCAAGTCTCACTCCAGCACGCATGCCCAAATTGGCGTGAAAGTATCAAAAAACAACCTGTGCGACACTTCCATCCTCAACTTCTAACCTGCGCGACTTACTTCCTTTCTCTCCCAAACCGCCTTGGGTGTGCAGCCAACAACCGGCGCGCAGCTTAAGATAAGGGCGCGAAAGTCCACCTGCGCAACCACACAATACAAACGCGACTTCCACACCTGCGTGACGGGAGATCTGATTTTTTTAAGTGTTGAAATCCGTGAGAAATGAGGAGGGGCTGACCTATATTTATAGGCAAACTGGACACCCTGCGTGGCGGTGCCCAAGTCACTCCTTGGTGCGCAAGTCTCGGCGCGCAGCCCATTCCCCTATCCTCTGTTGCACAACTCACTTGCGCGACCCAACCAATACTTGTGTGACCTTATTTCCTTAGCCATATTTTGATGTTCTGTTCTTGGGAAACAATAGGCATGCAAGTTCCAATCCTCCTAGGTTCCGATGCGCACGTTCTTTCATGGCGTGCAAGTCCACTTGCGTGACCTAACCAACACTTGTGCGACCCTTATCCCTTTTCCATATTTTGATGTTCTGATCCTCAAAAACATATGGTATGCAAGTTTTCTCTCCTTCAAATGTAAGACGCACAATTCCCTTTTCCAAAATCACTCTTCTTTTTTGTTGATTTTGAGGCCCTGAAATTTGGAAAACACTGGAAAATGGCGCCACCTTGTATCTGCTCTTTTTTACCGCCTCCAGATCATCCATTCCTCTGTCGACATTCTTGAATCAACCATAGATCGTTGAACACAAATCTTGAACTCGACATGCCATCATGAAATACCTTTTTATCAATAAATTTGTATTTTGTTTGTTTTCATTGTCAACAAGAACAATCTCCTCAAAAACACATCTTCTCGGTGATTTGAATCCTTCTGCAACTCTTCTGCTGTCATCACAAACTCCACAATCGTGATATGTATTCTTTGAAGGAACGGTTTTAGAACCATCATCTTCTGATACAATGTGATGTGCATGGCCATCTCATAATTTCAATCTCTGCATGGCCATCTCAGAAGTCCAATCCCTTGCACATTGTCTTCTTCCTTAGCCGTCATTATCTAGTTCATGCAAAGAATATGAGTCAATTCTTCAAGAAGTATCTTGCATGGTTCTCATGCAATCATGAGGTATTGCATGGTCTTCATTAAAACCACATTCTTCATGAGTCATCCTCAGATGAATTATACCGCACATTCTTCATTGTTGTAAACAATATGTCACATTTGACACATGTTCTTTTGGACTTATGATTAGTACAACAATAGTATGAATTTCTATTCCTCCATTTTATTGGAGTACTTATTGATATCCTTCATTTTGATCTTCATTGACAACTATTGACAACAAATATAACCTTATATACAATGTGGTTCCAACACTTGTGACATTCTATTAGGCTATTTTCATCACATCCTAGTTTTTCCTTTAGCGGTCAACATACATTCCCATGCTAGGTCCATGAAAATGGAAAGCACCGCATGGAGATGGTGGGTGTTCTTGATTAATAGGACTTGGGTATTGTTGGGTATTGATAAATACTACGGCACACTTATCAATTGGATCTATTGGGGAAAATTATTTGATATTTTTTTGTGGTGATATTTGTTGATGTAGAATTTAAAGAATTATATATATCTACTTTTGGTACTTTTTCACTTGATAAGTTTTTTAAATACTAATTGTTTATGGATTATACACTCTTGTTTTTCCCGGTTGGTTTCTTCTTGGTGAGATATTATTCCCCATTATTTTTATTGATTCCCAAGAACTAGTCTCCATACTATGGGATGAGGAACACCCTTCGAGTCTGGTCAATATTGATTCGAGAACCATTTAAGTGGTTTATCAGGTTTAGTTCATGAAAATGTTTTCTTGTATCCATTAAATTCCTCTATGTCCAAATACATTTTCATGCCTCTACATAGTGATTATATTATAAGTATTTTTCTTGTCTATATTTCTGAATCTCTAAAATGTTATGTACTAAGTAGAATATATTATGTATAACATCCCTCATAAAAAATACATTATGTATAATATTCAGTTTGGAATCCTACTTTTTTATCATCTATAATGGGGATGTGTGATCTCCCTTTGTCTATTTTTCAAAAAAAATACCAAGGAAAAAAGAATACTACAAATCATAAAACCTCATCGCTTTTCCATTTTTTCTTACCCTATAAAAAATGAAAAATATATATTTATTGTATAATAAATTTAAATAATTCTAGAATAAAATTTAAAATTTAAAATCAGATTTATAACCCTATTTAAAATATAAAAAAAATATAAAAATAATTGTATGGAATATTAAAAATATTTTTAAATAATAAATAAAAAAAATGAAAAAACGTATATTCAAACTAATTAAAACTATAATTTAAAATTCACCTATTTGAAAAATTGTTAAGTTTTTCATTTATTGTATTAATTTTCTAGTTTCTTTTCAATAAAAGACACACCCAAATTTTCAAAACGGTCGTCTCATCAACAATCATTTAAGACATCATGATTGACTTTGAATAAAAAATGTAATTATGTTCTGCATATGATACATTGTTTTGTTTATTTGGTTGGATGGTTGAAGGGAACATTCAATATGATGAACTATAGATGCATCATTTTAATCTATCACTGGTTGAAGAAAGTAAATTTTTACTCATTGATGGTTAGACTCAAGTACGGGAGGTCAGGTTGTGTACTTTTTCTATTATTTATTTCACTTTTCATAAACATGTGCATATATATATATAGTCTAGGGACACTGTTATCTATGTCTTATGGAGTTAACAGTCACATGTTGTTTGGGCCTTCTACGTCGCGTGCATACATTATTGTTCATGGAATAGGTAATAGTAAGGGATCAGATTCATGATCATGATTGATATGGTAGTAAATAAAGTTCATAAAATGGCCATTATAGATTATAAAAAATGTTTCAAGGTTTCTACATGACGAACTAGAAGTTAATTTTTGTAACATTTTCATATTCATAAATTTTATCGACCTACGGGTGATCTACTGATTAATGTATCAGCAACATGACATGGTATATGTTTACATTTCATATCATATGTAAATTATTATTTTATTTTTTATTGTTTATTTTCAATTTTTTGGTGATATTATTGTTTATTTTATGAGTATATGGACTCTATACTATCATTATATAGACTCACACTAAGATATGAAAACCTTTAGAACTTATAATGGAATTCCTAACGTCAGGTGATGCTCTAATCCAAATCTATAGATTAGGATGGATTTGATGTTTTAAATTGGTATCAAACTAGCTATGTACAAAGTGGTAAATAGTTGTTTTTTAAGTTGGTTTGTGGTGGATGATTTTTTAAGAATGTGTTGAAACTAGTATTTATTTTTTTCTTATATTCTTATCCTACACAGGTATGGTATTATATCTATGTAATAAGGAAAATGGGATTAGTTTTTTGGTTTTAATGGATATATTTTTGTTAAATGAATTTAATAAATTGTTATCTGGTGTTAGCTATTTTTTATAGAATTTTCTATTTGTGAGGGAAGAGATGATACTCATGCATCATGTTATCTATAGAGGACCTGCATGAATGCGTTGTTCTGGAATTTTATTTCAATATTCCTATATACTTGAAATAGTTTTTTAATGATTTAGTAGTAACCTATACAGTGTTTTATTTTATATATTCTTGGTGAAATTCAAGTTTTTTTAAATGGTGATATGATTCTTAGTGTGATAAAGTATATAGATCCTCTATAGATATGTTTTTTTTCATATAATACCCCATAATGGTTATATGGGACCTTGAGTCTTTATGATATGGGACTTCAGTTTGGAAGGAAAGTGTATAGGCTACTGAGTTATGTTTTCTATTATATCCTTCAATGTTTGGGATATCTGAACGGTTGTATCTATGTTGAATATAGTGTTATGTTCTTAATGTCAGTCCACCGATAAGGCCTTAGTTGTAGCATCAAGAAAGAAGATAGAAGCCTACACTGAGGCATGTAATAGATGATATTCCTCATAAAAATGAATATTACGATCCACCAAAAGATGTTCAGATGAATGAAAGTCATCATAACCAAGTATATGAACTAGGGAATTGATTGGATTAGAAGATCAATGAAATTTTGGGGAAATTTATCTTTAGTATTAACTATAGATCTTGAGGAGTTGATTTATCCATAACAAAAACGAAACTAGATATCCATTTATAACATCCTCCTTTGTTATAAAGAAAATTTATTCACCATATAGTATAGTACTAGATTGAGATTGTATAGATACTATTTGATCAGATCAAGATTAATCCAATGAAAAGGTTCTAGTTGGAAACATATATAATCAGTAGATGAGAAAAACAAAATTGGGATGTAATGGTTTTGGTATGATGTAATAGGTGGATGAGGTGGAAGGAAATTGTAGTGATGTTACACAACCTCTTCTTCCATATGACATTAAGGGTAGATCAAGCCTTTGAGTTCAGGCACCATTTATTAGGAGAGACTTAGTCAAATATTACCTGATATGATTCATTGTTTTTTTATGGTTTGCATGTATTTTGAAGGGATATAAGATATATAAACTGTGGAAATCTAAGAATGGTTTGTTGGATACTAATAGGGTGTAGGTAAATATACTTAAATTGACAACAATTTTAGAGGAAGTCAATCAGGAACTAATAATGAATCTAAACATGGTTGTTAGAAGTGTACCATTCCAGATAGTGGTGTTATGAAAGAAAGGTAATATATATAAATGTTTTATGAAAAGGGGACATGAGTATTAAAATTCTGGAAGTAATATGATTTCATTGAATATTGCACCATGGAGTGGGTCATTACTGGAATGATTCTATTGTAAGAAGATAACATATTTTTAGGCCCAGTTTTATTTGCCAATAAAAGAAATTTGATAATATGGCATGATTCTAAATGTAAAATGATTCTTATATATGACTACATAACAATTTTTTGGGCTAGTTACATGTTTAAATCAGGTATTTGATGTTGGACTAAAATCAAAACTGTTGTATGGTAGTTATGATATGATATCAAATATTTGTTGAGGTAGCCTCTGGGATACCCAACAGTGGTTGTAGTGGGTGAAATTTAGTTAGTGTCTTCAAGAAGTTTACAAACCAAGTAGTTAGGTTTTTTTTCATAGTCATGTTAGTAAGCTGATGTATTTTGAGTAATTTAGAGAAAGATAAATAGTTAGTGGTAAGAAGTGAGAATTTTTTATATTTTTTTTGGGGAGTACAAGCGTATGAAATTTATATTAGAAAATTTGATAAAACTTATATTGGTTGAGATATGGGAATTACATAAAACATGTGATACCTTTTGAATGTTTATGTATCATTTATAATATTGGAATCAGGTAAGTTGTGTGATGATAGTGATAATGGGTATGATCTGGAATGAAGATGTAAAATGGTTTAACATGTGTGTCTCAAGATGATTTATTTGTTTGATACCATTTTAATATCATGTATTTTTTATAAAATATACTAGTTAGACGATTCTTATGGTGGGGTGTACCCAAATAATTGATCAATTTGTCTAATTTAGGTAATTTAAATAACTATTAATGAGACATGTGTGTTCATAATCATACCATGTTGTGAAAATGAGATGAATGAGAGGTTTTTCATTCGGTAATTGTTCGTAGGTTTTAGGACCAAGATATCTAGGGGATGAGATATCATATAATGGGGTTTTTATAATTTACTCGGTATTTTTGAGTAGCGGTCCAGGTATTTGCTAGGATTGGTCATATTAATTTAGAACTTATCATGTTTTTTGGGGGTTCATGTTGGATGGGGATTGGGTTTTAGGTGTTTCCTAATGTCTAAGGGGAGGAATTTTTGTGTTTCATGGTGAATTATAGTATTATAATTTTATATTATAAGTTTTGATGTGGTTGAGAATAGTGGATATGAAATAAAGTTTTATTTTTAGGTTTTGTTGGAGTAGAATTATATTTTAAAAAAATTTGTTCCATAAATATGGGTACATAGTTTCAGGAATAGTAGATGGATTCGGATAGATTATGGGATTGGAGATGTTTTAAGGGTGATAAAGGTGTAATATTTTACCGTTGTAAGGAAATCATCTTAGTGTTAGAGCATAAGGGACCCCTATAACATTATGTGTTACCCCATTATGTTTAATTTAGTTATGTATTACAATCCTATATATAGGTAGGGGTTAGTTTATGATAATGTAGAGATATATATGGTTCCTCGAATGTAAGGGTTACCTTGTGACATAAATCAATAACATTTTGGATATGTGAAAATGAATAAGTGTTACAATATATGATCACAAATTTGGATATGTATTGACTTTCCCAGTGATGTATAATGGTCAAAATGTGGTAAATTTAAGGGTTTAATAAGGACTAAGATTTTATAAATACCTAAGCACCCCGTAAAGTGTTAATGTTAATCTAGTATAAGAAAATGGTTATGTGTCTAATGTCCGGGGTGATATATATTGGTGACTATGTGTAAGTGTTTCTTCTATTTTTTATAGAATTACTAATGTTTTAGAAGCCCCTATTATACATAAAGGTTGTTCTAGATGATATGTAAGGGTTACTAATGCTTAGAAACAACATACTGCATGTGATGTGAAGGTTGATAAGTAAGGGTTGGTACAACCCATTTGTAATGATTTATCTTGTATATAAAAAATGGTAAAATATTATATATAATGGTCTCTACAGGATATACATAACAGTCCACATGTAAGAGTTTAAGAGTTTTCCGAATTTTTGTTATTGATGAGTTTTCTTAAATTATTATAAAATAAACAATTCACTAAAATATTGAGTTTCAGGAGTTTTACTTTATATTTTCTAATATAATTTAATTAATTATTGATTATAAATACTTATCGAGGAAATTTCACTTAAAATTAAGTGTCCGTGACAAAATATTTCTCTTGTAATTATTATTTCCTTATTTAGGGATCTTGGATTATTGTTTTCCATTGATAATTCTATTTATTATAAGTATTAGTCATGAGTAAGGTTATTTTTCTGTGGGTGATAATTTCTAGATTCTCTTAACATTTATTTGGTTTCTGTCAATTTAATACTAAATTAGATATTCTTTCAAATAACTCAATTATATCATATCATAGCTAGATCAGCTAGACTTTATCTATGAGTGGATTCATGTAAAATCCATTTTGTTGGTTCTTATATATTTCCATGTTTATATATATTTCTATGCATAATGAGACATTATAGTGTGGTTAAGGTCATGAGTGTGGCCAGAAATGGATCCACATGAGGTTTTTATTCCTTATAAGGGAATTTTAAGGGTATTATTTTCTTTTAAATGATAGGTATTCACATTTATGGTTCTTATTTCATGGTTTGGTGGTTTTGGAATGTGTTGGTTGTATTCATTGTAATATTGGGTGATGTTGAATACTGGGAATGAAGAATTTTAGGATTATAGTGTAATGTGTATGTTTTTGACCATTGAATCAGGTGGCAGTATAATTTCACAAAAAATAGATTATAGGATGTTATTAATGATTTTAACCATAGGTGCAGGTGTTTTGGGTTTCATGTACAGAAAGAAACCATGATGTGGTTTTAATCAATGGTTTCTTAGTGATACCCTTCATAGTCAAGCATTAATTTTTCTATGACGTTTAGGTTCATCAATGTGTGGGGGGTTCACTTCATATATTATATGTGAAATGGGTTTTTATTAGTACCACTAAAATAGGTGATTATTCTCACAATATATGTGTGATAATTATTTGAAGATGATTCATTTTTGGAAATGGATAATGATTTTGGGCCATGGGTTTCATTTATCATTTATTTTGGTGTTTGGTAATGGGGTTAGAGGAATAGAAGATATGTCATTTAGGTTGTAGTATTTCATTTTAGGAATCATGGTTAACTTAGAATGGTTCCTTTGATTATCTTTGGAATATGATAACATGTTATATATAATTTTTTGATGGTTATAGGTACACCTAATATAAAAAACTATGGATGTATTAATCCTCTTTGAAAGTAGTCGAAGTAGGTAAATTCAAACATAGGTCTTGTTGAGCTTGGGTGGAGGAGGTTGGATGGTGTTCATTAGTTTATATTTATTTAAATTTTTGTATAATGATATACATAGGGATACTATCTAGGTAAACCATCAGTGGTGGACTACTAATTTCGAACACATACCAAGCACATGACTTTTGGGATACATACTATTTTTTTTGGTTCATAGACCATATAAGATTATGATTCGTATTTTAGAAGCCAAATGGGAGGGTATATGTGCATATGGTCTGTCGGATAGGTTTTTTGTATTATAAATATAGTTTTATAGTTTATTGGTGCATGAATGGCTATATATTTTGGTGAATTTTCTTCATTTACTTATATGATCAACCTATGGTAAATCCATTTATTTTTCGTTTGACTGACAATATATGGTAGATGGTTATCATTCATGTTGTTTTTATTTTCTAAAATGTTTGTTACTATTATATAATTCTTATTATCATAATTTTTATTGATATTGTTATTTATCTTATGATGGTATAGTCTCTGAACAATAAACATGTATTCCCTCATTCCCATTATGTGGATTTTATGATTATATTCAGAAAACCTAAGGCCTAGTGTAACTTTGATTCACATAATAAAGAGTTTATAGTGTCTACAAATTACATCGTAAGGATCTTCAATGATAATATTTAAAGAAAAAAATTATTTCAAACTACTAACTCTAAATATCACTGATGATTATTTATATAGCACATTTTTTAGAAAATTTTCACAGTAATATTTATTTTAATTGATTTAAATAGATATATTATTTTATTGAGCTTGTTTAGGTCCAAACTAGTTCTGATATCTACCATTATCACACCCTATTGGATATCTATATCTCTTCCGATATTTAACCACATATGGATCCATTTTTAAGCTAGATTTTAAAGTATTGATATATATAAATGAAGCTATATGAATATTTCGATCCCAAATTCCTTTGAAATACATTTATAATGATCTTGAAAAATCATTCAATGTAGGAATATTCCTTTTAGATTGACCATAAGTTTGATGATGATTGGATATGATAAATCTCAGCACTAAATCTTACTGTTTTGAAGGGTTGTCTAGAACATCAATGTAAACATTAGGTTTTGATCATATAAAATTGAAATTTGTAATCCATGAATTCTGACCAAATCCATTGTGTTTTTATTGTAAGGTTGATCAAGAATTAAATCTAATGAAATAAAAATGAAATGTTTTAATAGCATATAGTGATCAAAAGTAACTCATGTAACATTATATACTTCAAAATTCTTTATAAGACCAAAAATCAAATCTGTGGTGATGTTCTACCATTTTCATACATGTATGTCTAATGATTATGTCAACCCATTATATTTTTTCCTATTCTTATTAACCTATAAGAAAACCATTAATCAGGGTGTGGAATCTGAAATTTATTTATTCATGTTTTCCCAATAGAAATGATTCTTGAGACCTCTATATATCGTTATTTTACAAGGACTGATAGAGAATGATAATCTATGTCCTTTATCCAACAACCCCTTCTTGAATTTTGGTATTGATGGAACATATATTTTTTTCCATGAATCTTATAGTTACACTATTTTCACCCATGACCTCTAGATTATTCCTTACCTTCTTTTACATATTTACATCTTTATTCTACACCTCTTAGATATTTTCATGGATGGATAGTTTAGGATTCAATTGTTTGATATAGTATTTATCCCCTTCCCCTATGATTTTGTGGTCCATCTTTTGAAAAAACATTAGTATATATACTATTTAAATCCTCTTTATGGATAATTTATCCTAATCCTTTTCAATCAAATCATTTTATACCATTTTTCTTCCAGGGTTATACTATATCTATCATTCTTATTTTTTGATCAAATTCAATCATATAATTAAGAAAATTATCAAATCCTTCTATATAAACATATACATTTATATCTTCTGATTATTTTTAATATATTTAATAAAAATATTACCCCTGATAGCTTAAAATAATGAATATAATAATTTTACTCCTTGAAAGTTAGTTGACATAAAGAATAATATATACCCATTTCATTTTTCATAAGTAAACACACCAATCCATTCTTATATACATCATTATTTATTTAAAACCCATATCTACAAAAAAGTAGAGGGAGTGTATTTTTAGCGAACAATATTCATTGATGAGTTACCAAATGTTGTTCACAGCCACCTATCAAGAGAAATATTACTCCCTTTCATGTCAACATGGTATGTTGATTTTATAGTCTTGAAAATTTCCTTACAAAGTATCAATATTATCAAGTTATTATAATAAAAATATTATTTATTAATAGTTAAGAGTTTACGACATTCTCTTACAACCTTTATAATTGAAGGATCTATAGATATACAATTGTTTATGATTATAAGACATAAGATTGATACTTTCCATAAACAAAATCCACACTTCAAAAATTTAACATACAGTTTCGCCATTCATTTGGTATTAATAGAAAACCACAAAATTATTATTCTTTTACATTAACATAGAATATATGAGAATATATTCAATAAATAATACCAAAAATGTATTGATGTAATTTCTAAAATATATATTCCTATGATCCATGAATATAGAATTTTCATTTTCAAGTTTATAAAAATAATTATGAAATAATTGTTCTCTTATCTTATATAAAAGGTGGTCTTGTGTATATCCCCTCTTTTCACCATTAATTTAGGGTATTTCGATAAAGGTTGTATATATGATATTTATTGAGCCTCTCAGTATTAATGAAAAATCCATCAATACATAGTAGAAGAAACATTTTCTTGATTATGACCATGTTATGTTAATTCTAATTAATTTAGCGATGAATTGACCCATTATTATTATTAAAAAATAGGATTGGTGGTTCCCATGATTAATCACAAGTGTGTATAAAACCTGTTTCTTTATTCAATTATAGTTTCTTCTTCAACTCAACTGATTCAACTGGGTATATTATATAAGAAGTATTTTATATAGTAATACGAACTTATATAAGTGAAATTGAAAATGAATCCTTATAATTAAAAGGATAATCAAGAACCCATTTTCGAAATATATAAACTTAATCTTATATAGTTATCGTATCTTATATACTGAGATTATTCTTGACCACTTGGACTAAATATCATTCTTAATTATGTATCCAGACTATTACAAGAGAAACTAAATTACTAGGGATTTAATTTTATAAATTACATTAATTGATGATTATGATTTTTTTGGGTTTATATAATATGATATATCCCTCCTGAAAATTTATGGGATATATCTATAGAGGACCATTAAATGAAAAAAACTCATAAAAATAAACTAATGGGAGAATAATAATATTTTTATGAAGAAATATCCCAAAAAACTCAATTAAAGAAGTGTTATAGGCTTATGACGTATTCATTTCACCACTAGAGTTTTACACCAATATTTCAATATCTAAAAATTGGGGTTGTGAATTGTTGTGTTTAGAAAATGATCGTGATATGATGTAGTGGTTGGAACCATAATTTAAAAAATAAATTTTCAATTCTAGTTCTAATGATGAGTGTCCATTTCACCACATATTTTTCATGAATAGCATCAAAAATTATGATTAAATAATATTTCACTTTTTCAATTGATTTCTTAGTCTCGTGAAATAAATTTTCATTATTAAACCTTCAATTAGTGAACATTTAGGTATAATTTTAAAAATCTTTATAAATTTTGTTTTGAAGATTTTGTGGTTGATTCAATTGAGTTTTTTCATCTAGTTCTTAAATTAGAAGATTCATGTATCATCTTCTACCATGTTCTTGATTTCCCAATTCCCCTACACATGAATTATTTACCCTACCCATTGTGTAAATTCTTCTATGATTCTTTCCACATTTATCAATATTTAATGACAATAAATCTTTATTTGATGTGATTTATAATTTGAATTTAAAAAACAAACTCTTTTTTGTCTCCACATCCCTTATTATAAATAGAGTAGAAATTTTCCATTACCTCAATATGAGTGCATAAAAGATTCCATCATAGATACTAAAATCCATTATATATAATTTTTTATGAACACAATGTTTTAATCTACTATGGAAACTATTAATCTTTATTTTTGGGTTAATGATAGAACAGAAATATTTCCCTGCAAGTCTTTCAATTTATAATTCATAGATTAAAATCGATTTTTTCTATTTTTACATAATGATAGTTAATTATCTCTCCATTTAAAGTAGAATAATTCAAAAAATAATATTTTTGGGAAAATACATTCTTAAACTCTCTTATTTCATAGAGTTGTGTTGATCATTCTTCTTCATGTTCATAGTGATATTCCACTACTGGTCTACCTCACCATCTCAATGATAAATAGTTAAAATAAAATTTTCCTTCTCCTAGTATTGGTTAATGTAAAACAAATTTTCTATTGTGAAAAGCATGTTTTCCGAAATTATTAGATCAGAAGTCACCCAACATGACATTGGTTGTTGCAGCATGAAGGACATAATGGATAGGTTTCACATATATGGAATTTTTGGTAGTTTAATATAGTTTGGGTTATTTTTCATAGCATGCGATAACTTGGTAGTATTCCATTAATATTTCAAACATCATTTATTATCCTTTTTGTTTATCTTATTTAGATAATTATTGAATCTTACAACCATTTAGTAAAACTAAAAATGATATTACAATTATTTAACAATCATATTCATAATAAATAATCATTTGAAAATCAATAAAAAGTTTTTGAAAATTATTATTCCCTATTTTCAACCAATGAAACATCTCTGTCAACTTTTGACACCCTTGGTTCAACCAATAACACTTTTCTTTTAACATAGGTTTAATTTGGTTTAAACCACTTATTTTTCATGTCATAATACCAAAAATTAATTAAACCACACTATGATACAAATTGATATGACTTATCCATAATAATAATATATAATATAAGGTTTATTTTATTTCCAGAATAGATACATAAATGACAATTTCAACTTTATAGTGAAAGATTCACTATAAATTCACCACAAATGACCCATATTAAAGACATATCATATCTTTTACTCTTTTTCGTAACTAGTGGAATGTAAACATAATGAAGGGGTGTGATTAGATTCATAGTTTGGGTAAACATAAGAGATATTAATTGGCTCATCATAAGTGAATGTAAAGAATAAAATTATTGAGAATATGATAGACATGGGGGTATGATAACATGATCAAGGAACATGATCATGAAAAATATAAATTGTACCCAATAAAGCACTAATCAATAAACATAACTCATAAAATAATGATTTCATAATAATATATGAACAATGAATAATATTTTATAATTATTATAGAATTTTATCCATGGAATTATAACATTAAAATTCATTATAACATAGAAATGTTTCAAGGGCATAATCATATAATATTATTTACTATATCAATACTCTCTATTAATACCATCATCACATAGTAGAAAAGTCTCATCATATAGTTCGTATGGTTTAATTCCAATTTTCCATAAGAAATGTGCAAATGTTTTACCAAACATTACCTAACATTTTATCTCATGAGATATAAAGCTATACCAAATTCATTAGAAGGATATATAATTTTAGGACCACTTATTAGATAATTATGACAAAAAATATATGTAATAGATGAAATAAATCATTAATCAACCATAATAATAAGATCCAATTATAAATAAGTGTGTATAATGAAAATTTATACAAGGTATAAATAAATATTATAAATAAAAAATGTGGATTGTTTTATTAAAACATATCCATAATGAGTCACGAGATAATTTTTTAAATCTAAAATGATATTGATGAAAAACTGTTAATTTATTATAAAAATGTAAAATAAAACAAAATTTATTGGTCCTTTATTTTTTCACCTTATTAATTAAAAAGGGATTATAAAAACATGGATTTAAAAATAAAAGGATAAAAATATTTTTAAAACATCATTTACTTTAAGAAAATAACTAATTCAAGATTCATAATGAACATCAAATAATGAGAGCGATAAAAGTAACCATGCGTAAAAAATTATGGAAGAGTGAAAAAACAATTACATCCAAATATAGTAAAAATTTCAATTCTAGTATAAATTGGCCTTGTATAACCAAATATGTATATACAAGGACATTAAAAATTAATTTGAAAAAAAATACAAGGAAGAGAAGGATTCCAAACTAAAAACAAGAGATAAGTCACTCTCCACTTATAAGGATCAGTTATAATGAGTTGTAATCCTATGAGATATTAAATCATGAGTACCCAAAAATTACCAATGGAGAAGAAAATTCCTAGGTTTTATATGGACGAACAAATTATTTCCTATATATAATTTTAGATATAAACTATCTTAATTTAAAATAATGATTGATAAAGACGCCCTTAAATTTACACAATGCATCAAAAAAAGATACATCAACACCATTATAATATACCTAGTCATATTAATCATTTAATTTATATCCTTATTAATATATATTTTCGTTTATAACATTAAATTATAATCAATTTTTACACATATATTTGTTACTTATTCTTTTTTGTTCGTTATCATAAGTTAAGTAGTTTTTTTATTTCATACATATTTTATAATGGTGATGTTGATCCTCATTTTGATTATATGAAGTTAATTTTCAATATGTTATGAAATTAATTTGAATTGTTGGATTGAAAATATTTAATATTATAATGTTTATTTGGTAGAAGGTATGGGTAAGATTAATGAAAATTAAATTCATGTTGGGCAAGATTCATGTAATTTACCAATAATAATGAGTTACACTGTAATGTTCATTATTTTTTGTGTCAACCTTAAAAAACTATATTAATGACTAAAATTACCCTTTAATATCATATATTACTTTTATTAATTTATTTATAAATAGTCATCATTAAAATTACGGTGTGGGTATAGAAATATTTATGTAATTTATTCAATGGTACAAAAAAAATTTATAATAATTAATGGGTAATGTTTTTTAGTTATACTCGAAATAAAAAAACCATGGATTGAAATCCATGGTCCCAGAAAGGATTGTTTTTAAAAATAATCTATAATTGAAATGAAATAAGTGGGCAGAAATTTAAATATGTTACACCAACAAAAACTCCAAAAAAAGGTCAACAATCCCCTCCTTTTATGTATTCCTCCTCTTTCTCAAGAGCCACCCTGACTTCTCAGGTTCCTAGATCTCTTCAATTTCTTAGTATCCTAACATTTTTCAACCAGGTCATCCATTTTGAATGATTCAAATTCTTTTTCATGAGACATTATCCCTTCAATGGTATTTTTCATACAGGAGTTGTAATCATTTGATACCACATTCGACAGATCTTGAATACTCTTCATCTTAATAGATTGTATTTAACATTATAAGTATCATAAAACTTGATAAAATCCTCATGAAAAATTTCATATTTGTTTGATCAGTTTAATATTTTATGAAGAAAGTATCTACAGGTAATAGAGTCATTTAGGGTAGTGTTTTCCACCTTATCATCCACATATCCTTCTAGTGACCCACTATTAGTATGGTCACCTACTTCATCTTCAAGGATGACCTATTATGCTATTTAAGTTTCACAATGAAAATTTGTATCATGTGAAAAAAGAAGATTCATGGAATTCCTAGTCATATTTACCTACAAAATATTATAGTGTTCAACATTAGACATCTTCTCTTAACCATGTGTTCCAAAAACATAATCCTATCTCAAATTTAAAAGATCTATTTTTTATATGAGTGATCAACTAGAAACGGTCTTCATCCACCACTTTTATGTTTCCTTTCCTTTTTTAAATTATTGTTTGTTACCATAAATTATGATAATAATTTTCTTGAGGAGTCTCTACATGATAAAAATGTGTATATAAGGCCTCATAAAATGGTATAACATCAGTCATTCTGTTAAAAGACTCTTCAAATTTACATTATCATGCCCTACCTATGATTCTCCCTACTTCTTAGAAGAAGCACTGATTCATGGAGGGGTAAACCCCATCTCTACTTTACTATGACTTGTAAACTCTATCCTACCAATTTCTTGAAAATTTTACCCCTCTGATCTCACATTGTATCAACCTCCACAAACTATAATTTTCTCATATATTTCGTCACTAGATTCCCTTTAAAATTGTATTTACCAAAAAAATGTAGTGTTATGTAAGCATCCATTGACTTTGCAAGAGAATTTTGAACCACAAAATATTAAGGATTCTTCTTATATTCAATACTAAGATAAAATTATTCACTAAGTGTGGGAAAACGTACCACATTAATTGGAGTGTAACTAAGGTCCACCTCTATTAACATTAATGAAAAGTGTCCAAACAAAACCTCCTCAGTCTCCCTGTCTAATCAAATTTGTACTACAATAGCAATAAAAATGTAGTGAAATATCATCAGATTCCCTAGGATTAAATTAATTATGTGGATCCTTACAAAACATTTGAAAATACATTTATGAAATTTTAAAAAATGAAATCAGTACTCAAGTCATATTTTTGAATGGTTATCAGCTTCAAAAATAGGTATATGAAGCTCTGTGTATGCTAATTCAATTCATCTAAAGGAAAAAATAGTTTAAAACCCACGGATGATTAAAATACATATCCAATCAAAAAATCCCAAATATTGGACACCCTATGAATTAACTCATCCAATATCCATAGATTCACACCGCCTATAAATCTCAAGCCTCATAATAATAAAAGTATTACCCATTGACAACCTTTTAAATATTTCCTTATCATTTTCCTCAACATGAGCCAAAGAACCCGATCATTCATTTGGGTATTTTCTTAAATGAAGAGAGAGTGTTCATAACTTCATATGATGCCATCACTCAAAGATCAATAGGATTCCCACCTAGAGACACCATAAACAAGTAATATACTAACATGGAATCACTCCTCCATGTATCATATTCCTTTAGAAGGAAGGATTTAAGTCTCCTTGTTAGACCAGAAGCCCTTAAATATTTAAGGGGAATTTGGGAGAGGTAATTTATTCATATTTAGATGAAAAATGAATTATATAACTAGGATTTATGGTGTGGAAGATAGATTCATTTAGATATGTGAATATGATTTATATTTAATTTGAAATGTGTTCTACGTGAATGGTATAGATAGAATCACATGGGTTTTAGGTGAGTTATGTAAGGTAAGGTTAGTGGGAATTATTTTATTATCTCTTAAACCTAAGAAATTAACTGTGGAATTATAACATATGAAATAAAAAAAATAAAATTTGATCAATGTTGATTTAACACTTTTTTTCATTTTTAATTATTTTCCATGGTAAATTATTTTCTTCCAAAAAAATAACATATCACATGTTACGTAACTTTGATAAGATGATTCTGAATATTTACACAATTTATTCTTATTAAAATTATAAATTATTGATATTTAATATTTAAATGAAAACATATGATATATAATAAATGTTTTTATATAAAAAGATTTTTTATAATCATTAGGTTTACTTATATATATTCTATACTTTTTAGATATCATGAAATTAGTTTTAACCTATCATTTAATATAGATATCAATGTAATATTCATGTAAAACCATTATTTAAATTTTGTTAATTTAATTTATAAAGTTAAAAATAAAAAATACATGGATTTTTTTTCTTATAATCCCATTTTAAATAGATTATTATTAATTTTACTGTATTTACAAACATTTCATTCATAATTATCACTCCATTTGTAATAAAATATTTTTAAAATTTTATTTAAAAAAATTAATCATTAAATTGTTATTATAAATATATAATGTATAAAACAATTCACACTTTTTTAAATGAAAATATTCATGGAATTACATTACTTAAATTTTATTTAATTAAAATTTTATTAGTACATAAGACTTATATAAATTTTGAAATTTTAAAGTGTTTCTTCCTTAACAATAAAATCATTTGGATATGTCTATATATAAAGACCAGGTATCCAACGACCATATAACCAATGGTCATATAGACAAGGAGTAGATAAATAATAACCATGTTAAATATCAATATATTTTTTCACATATTTATATAAAATCATTCAAACGTTTTACTTATTTATTTATATATATGTTTATCATATATATAATGATTTTTATTCTCCTTATAGTTATCATCATTGGTTTGATCTTCCAAGAACATTTTTTTAATTATAACTTAAAACATGTTTTCTGTTTATTTTTGTGTGGTCTCTTTCATTTTGTAAGACACATTTTTAGGTTTCATTATGTTATCATGTTTGGAAATTTGTTTCTTATTTCAATGAAAGATAATAATGAAATATGGTGATTATATTTATTATCAATAAGTAATGACAATTTTATGATGAGATGTTGTAAATATATAATATGGCATTAGGGAAGCACCCAATAAAGATATTGATTATTTTTTCATAAATTTATGGGAAAATTATATCAATATGTATCTTGGAAGAAGTTTTTTTCATTGAATTTTGGATTCCCACTCATATGTTAGAAATGGGGATTTTAAATATAGTTCCATTAAAAATTGGAAGGGCTAAAACTACATAGATGTTTTTATGTAAAAACATCAAGGAATAATATATAATACATAATTATTTTTTAGATGAGATAAATAATAATTAAATTTTATGTTTGTTATAGGAGAATTAAGTGTTGTCTAAAATAAGTTTCAAATGATTTGATAATTCCAATTATATCAAACATCATGAAGAGCTATAATTTAGCTATGATTAAAGAATAAAATCCAGAATTTAGGGGATGGATCCATCCATGTTTTATTAAAAATTAATTCACTATATTAAATAATTAATATAACTTAAATAATGATTCTAAAACATATATTTTTATTTTAGTGTTTTTTGTAGCAATATAGCTTCCTTAAAATACACGAAGAAGCGTGTTTATATATTGTAATGTTTCTAAATTATAGATGATGAGGTTTAAAAATACTTAAATATTTTTATTATGCCATTTATATTATTAGATGAAGTTTTGGAGTGTATATTGAATCCCTAAGGATGATTAAATATAAATTCATCTAATTATTAAATGTTTTAGAAGTTATAGTGAATGATGAGATATTAGGAATGATAATTCATACATACAGATATCTTCAAAATAAATGAGTTTGAATGTATTGAGATTCCCTATAATACTAATATTTTCTCATGATTATATGTATGTTTTTTATATCATATTTTAATTTATGGAAAAAATTGTTAGATTCGTGATTTTTTCTTAAAAGAAGAAATATAAAGGTGTTTTTGGGAGGATACACTAGATAAAAACAATTATGACTATGGTCTATAAAATTTTCACTATAAATATAGATAATTATAAAACCTTTTGAATATATATAATGATAATAAATAATGTTGAAGGTTCAATTAGTGTTATAATTTAAATTATCAAAACCCTACATTAGGGACACTTCCACTAAGAACACTGAAAATATGGCTATGTCAAAAGGATACTCTGAATTATATCATGCCTCTTAGAAATCATAATATTTATTATATAATGAGTCTTTTTTAATATATTTTAAAAATAGAATTGAAGAATTAGAAAATGTAAAAACCAAATTCAATATATATGAAAAAAATTAGAACATAAAGGTCTAATAGTTAGTGAAATGTGAAGTTGAGTTTTTTTATAGTTTTAAAAAGGAACATAGGAAATTATAAAAGCACCAATTTCATGAAAAAAATAATAATTATTTAAAGGTAATATTGATTTATGATTAAAGATAAGTAAGTGATCATCATTTCATGGAGAATAATTTCACTCTATGATGAGTGTTTGATAATTAAACACTACCCAATGTTGGTTTTATTGTCTGAGATATATACACAGAGTATGATGTGGTCATTCAATAGTGTGTTATAGAATATGTATCATTAGTTATTTTATCATGAATTAATATTAAGTTCTATATCAAAAACATAATGATCTTATATTAAATTGAGAATCCACTGAAGGATTGAATTCTATGTTTGAATGTGAATATTAACTAGATTTAGACAAGTAAGTATAAATACTTCTTAAATATTTTGATGTTGTTTGAAATAAGAATTTTATCTACTCTAATAGAATTTTGAATGAAGAATTCATGTATATTGGTAAATGAAAATTTTAGAAAAAATTTTGGTTCTAAAAATCATGGTATATTTATAAATTTTATTATGAAATACATGTTCTAGTGATTCTATATAGGTATGACAAATATAGAAAAAAAGAGTGTAATTTATGTTTAAGTAATATGATAATAACTTCAAAGATTAAATTATATGTATAATAGAGTATGAGATAAATGATTTCTTGAAGGAAAATATTGTGTATTGACGAAAAAGTAAAAGAAGGAAAGAGAAGATGGTGTAGAAGGAACTGAGACCTATCCAATGATATCCATATATCATAGAAATTTAATGTGAATTACCAAATATATTATTCTTATTCATAATATTTTTCTGTATAATAACATAAATATGATTTATAATAAAGATGATATGAATAATCTAGCTATCAACTTATACAGATCATTCTCATATTTAGTTAAAGAATATGGATGATGGTTATAAAATCATGAAAATTATATTCTTTAAGAGGAATAATATATTATTATTTTCATGAGGTAACATGAATTCTTAGACACAAGATCTTGTTCATCTGTTCATGGAATAGGGTCATGGAAGACTTGTGTGATTCAGCATAATAATATCCACACTATTCAAGAAAATAAATATCATTCAATATGTTGATTCTACTATGAGATAGAATTATGAAAGGGTGATACCTACCCAAGGATTAATGAAAATTTAAATAACCCTTTCAGAACATTAAATTTATTGTAACACACTACACATTTTTATTTTTAACAATATAATTTAATAGCGAAGATCCTTTAACAGATTCAACTTGTATAATACCAGTAATAGATTCTTGCAATATGGTCAAACCAAAAATACTTGTGGTGTATAGGGTTAAGAGTTCTTAAATAAATTAAAACATTTAAAATTATATAGTGGTTTTAATTTTAAGATGGATATTTCAAATGGGATGGTACATTGGGGAACATATTATCATTGATTACCCCCCCCCAGATGCATGTATGTTGCATTAGCAATAAAATGTGGAATCAATGATAATTTATGATTACTCAATTTAGATGAATATTTATTAAAAATAATTAATTACAAATTTATTAATTCAATTTTGAAGATTATTTGAAGTTTCCTTTGATGTAAATCCAGATTTCCATCCATGGAAACACTGACATGGAGTTTTCATTTAAACCCTAATAAATAAGAATAAAAAAGTTGAATTTTTTTTATAAAAATATCCAAAAGATAAATTAGAAATAACATAACTTTATTTTAATAAAAAAATTTCTTTTTAGATAGATCTATTTATTTCAATAATCTTTATGAATCAAAATTAATTTATGTAAAGTATGAGGAGAATGAGTGGACTGAAATATGGAACACATATACTCAAATGTTGAGGGATATTTATAGAGAGTTCCCATTAAAATTCAATCATATATATTTAAATTTACCAAGAATCTATATTATGAAAAATGAATTGGCATAATTATAATATAAATATATGGAGAAATAATTGATAAAGAAGTTACACAAATTATTAAATATCTCACAACATGTTGAAAACAGGAAAAATAAATACCACTTATCAAATAAAATTATTTACTAGATGAGGAGATATAACATAAATCATGTAGTAATAAATATGTGATAAATAAATCCAAAAAGAGAATATCTAGGCATTATATTATGTATAAAAAACTACATTTAATTATAAAAATTCTTATTTGGAAGCTATAGAAAATAAAATAAAGGAGTTACATAATTTGATATAAGAAACAATAAAGAATAATTATTATTAGAATAAAACAATTGAAAATTAATGGAAATAAAGTATGATATTATTTAATGATGTGAACACTCCCATTACAAATAAGAGTTTTGATCTAGAATGAAAATTAAAAAAATATGGAATGATCATATTTTTACAATTACCAAACTATTTAAAAAACACTTTATAAGTGATACTAAAACTTTTTTTGTCTCTACGGAGAATAATATTTATTAAAATAACATATTCAGTGTGTCTAATTATCTATTTATTATATGATCCTTGAAAATGAATCCATTTTCTGAGAAGTGTTTTCTTTGAAAATTTTTATATCTACTAGTATAGATTCTACAGTAAAATATAGATAAATATGTGTGAACAAAAATTTTCAAAAAATACATCACTAATTCAAGGGTGGATGGTTTCATGTTCTATAAGTACATATTCCAATGAATAATAAAAAATAATAATGTTTATTTCAAAAAATATTAAATGAAAAATAATACAATATTACTATTGAATGGAATATAATATGATTTATAGACCATTTTTTGGTGATATTATATGGTTTTCCATAGGGATAATGAATATTGGAAGAATATTTCAATATATAGAGGTTATAGACGGTATTAATTAGGAATGATTATATCTCAAATTAACAAAATAACTAAAATGAAAATGAACAAATCATATGAGACATTAATATTTCCCTAAAGAAATAGTTTGAAAGCCATCAGTACTTCTATGAGAACTAAAAAAAGTGTTCATTTTAGTTATAATGTCTATTATATTCCTACTATGAACAATTCATAAGGTGATATGAATAATAGAGAACAAATATTAATATCCAAGTGAAAATAGAGATGATTCTTCCTTTGGGTATAACCTAGTGAATGAAATTTAAACAAAATACTACCAAGAATAAATAAAATCATGTTGATGCAGAAATAATGAATTTATTCTTTTAATGTTAAAGAAATTAAATATAAATTCTTACTACAAAAAATATATTAATATTATATTTATAATGAATACTATAAATCAATGTAATAATCAATCCAAGGAACAAATAATTTGATTAGTTTGTTGAAATATATTTCAAAATTGGAATAGGAGATGTTTCATAAAAAGTATTGATCATTGGTTGTCAAGAAACCATGGATAAAATCAAATAAAAATTGTCATGTTAAAAAAATTAATGGATGACTATTTTTCAAACTCAATTAGTGACACACAGGTAGATCGATAAAGAATAGGATATTTGTTATGATAAATGGAAGAAAATAATACAAGATTAATAGAAACAAAAATTGTATAACATTTTCACTAAAAATGATTATATATGAGTTTTAAATAATATATGAGGAAGCTATAAAAAATTTAAACACTCTTAATAATATCATAACATGGATATATAGATAGAATGAGATACTGAAAAAAATAACTCCAATGTACCATTGACTATATGTTATTTAATATCTATGTTGAATCATAAACAACCAAGTAGTAAGAAAGAAGAATCAGTAAATAAGTATATTATTTCCAAGGAGGATGAAATCTATAAAATCACTATAGGATCTAGAAAAATATTTATCTCAAAGAAATTGATGGATAGAAAATTGTTTCTTGATTTAGAGGAATATTTCATCCCTTTTCCGCTTGTTAAATTGAAAAGGAGGATTATATATTTTTTATAAAAAAACAATTCTATTATTTATATAGATAATATAAGGATATCATATAGTAGTATAAAAAAGATGAATGTTTTGGTAGCTATATATTTTTATGAATAAATGGTCATGGATTAATTTAATAAATATCTCCTTATATTATTTCCAAGTGGTATCTCAAATTATATAGTTGGAGTTAACTTTAATGGAGATCATCCATAATGAAGAGATAATGTATTACATCCTTTGATGGGGAGTATACAATATTTAAATATTTTCATATTCATTTCTCATATAAATATATAAATCCAGAAATATTTTTAAAAGATAATGATGGGGTATAACTGTAAATTTATTACACTTTATTGATTATTTTAAATCTGATGCGTGAAGTGATTGTTTTGGAGAGAAATAAAATCTACTTATATCATACCCAAAAATGGTTTCTCATCATATCCTTCATAGTTTTCCTTTTAAATAGATTAAATAAAAACCATATAATCCATGAGATTGTATAATAACAAATAATTTATAACTAATATGAGTCATGATTAAGAATTACATATCTTTTGAATTCCTTCTTATTAAATGATTCGATTGAGACCTATTTTTATACATTCATTAAGATATATGAATAAAATTTATATTCCCTCTAATTTTGGTCCTCACATGTTCCATGAACTTTTGATGTTCATTGTATAATGATTTGAGTTATAAAACATATGATTCAAACTCTTTAATCGATTTGTATTGATCACAATAAAATCCTTTGATGTGAGAATATATTACTCTTGTTCTCTCAAAACTCAAGGGAGTAATGGTGGAGGATCACTCCCTATTATTGAGATAATCCTGGGAGAAGATATCTCCCGGTATTTAGGGGATTCTCTCAAGAAATAATTGTACACAATAGTTTCTAGGCTTGTATAGGATTATAAAATAAAATAATCGGCCATTTTGAGAGATAGAGTTAGAGAATAAATAATTAAACATGGGACCTTATTCTTCACATGAACCCCAGTGAACCCCATATCAAAATAATGGTCATATTATTTTTTTATTTGATTGATATGTTCTGAACTCACATATATATAAATATTATTTCCTTTAATAAATAAAATAATATGTACTCAAATAATATTTAGCTTATAATTCTTCACTGAACCTCTATTATTGTTATACTAATCTGACATAATATTTATTAGACTTCAAATAATATCTATTTAGTTAAATATATAAATGTCACTATATTATTTTATGATAAATAAATTAATATTATATTCATTAGACCAACTAACAAGTATTTATTAAATTATCACATAACATAGACAATATATATATTTATACCTTAGAATACACTATAGATAAATAAAATATTTATATTTGCAAAAAATAAATAAATAAATTTAGGGAGAATAAATATTTATTTTATATTCAACTCAAATAATATTGTCCTGAACAACTGATGACTCAATGTATTCGATCAACCATATATGTATATTTATTAAACCATGTATGGGAATAATATTTATTCAGTATATTAAATTCAAATTGAATTTAACAGAGGTTCAGAATTCACTTAGTGTGTGACCATGTATTACCCTTTCTCAATGGAATTAGGCTACACTACCAAATTTCCATGGTTATAATCTAACAACACACCAAGGATCCCATATAGAAAATTGTTAATCATATAATGATTAAAAACTTATAGGAATTCACACTATAGAATAAAATCCTCAACCTTGATATCTCATATCTAGAAAGTGACCCATTAGCATCATATACCTATGATCTCGATGTATCATTCATTTCTTATTTATAAATGAACCATTATAGAGAACACCAAGTTTTTAGATTTAATTAGGCTATCATATTCCCATCGAAGTCTCCAAGATATCCACTTCCATAAAATAGATGAAGGGAAAAATCATTGCTCATAGTATTCATTAATATATATATATATATATATATATATATATATAACTCGTGATGCCCTAAGTGTACCCAATCTCCTAAAAACATATTTTATCATTGGATTAGTCAGTATGTCAATGTGTATCACAAATAATTATAATTAATAATAATATTTTTGTATAAATAACATTACACACTTCTATAGAAAGTGAAATCCAATGACTCATATAAATGTGGACTTCTTATTGTTGTTTCAAGTTATAATAATATCATTCTATATAAATTATGATGGTCCTACATCATGAGAACTTTTCTCAATGTCTTATGAGTCTCTACCCAAGATAACATATAACATTTATTTCCCATAAAATGATATCTTCTAGATATAGAATATAAATTTGACAATAATATCTTTTCACATGTATGTTATTGTCTTGGTGGATAATTTTTTCAAATATTAAGTGAAAAATATATACTTAAGACATTGTCACATATTTTTCACATAGAAGAACATTTATCTTGTGATAAGATATAAATTAATATTCAACTTCATCTATTTTCTTATAAAATAATAGTTGTTGGGTTTGGGAAACAAACTCTAACAGAGTCTCACTTTCACTTCATCTAATTGTCGATAACATAATTGGTTTTCTTACATTTTAAACATGATTTTGGAAGGATATGATTAAGTTAATTAATACCAACATACTAGATATGGTTATTTTCTTACTAAGATCCCATCACTTTGCGAAAATACCTCTTAAGAGAACATCACAATTTATATATATCTTTTTCGCCTTCACTAATTAAATATTGGACAATACCACAATGAAAATTTATCAAGTTCTAATTGATTTTTTATTATCTAGGTAAAAAATTAGAATATAGAAATAATAATTGTTAAAAATTATTCTTAAAATTAATTAGAAGCCACAATGTGCTCAGTTTAATGTAAACTACGAGCTATATAATGTTTTACCCTTATCTTATTTTATTAAGTTAATTATGAATCAATATAAAACAACACTAAACAAGATTATTTTTATATTCCCTAAAAAAATTATTGATTATTCTATAATTACTAGAAACACAACCAATTTTTCTTCCTCAATCACTTTTAGATATATATTAATAATAACCAATGTATTACTCCTAGTATCATTTTATATTTTCATTCAATACATTATTTATAACAATGATCAAACTTAGGTACATTTAATGACATGTGAGGAAGATTTCCAATGTACTCCTTAGTATATATCGTCGATGCATCATAAGAATACCATGTGAAACATGAAATAATTAGGGTTTTTTGTTCCTTAATATATATTTAAATACCATGTCATTTTTTTATGAAATATATTATCAAATACATCAATAATGTTTTTATACCATGTTCCCAAGAACAAGAACTTCTATATAAATCATTTTCTGGTAAAATTATTTATCCTTGTATATCAATAAAACTAATCACCTACTTTCTATATTTTATCAAACATAACATTATTTTAAAAATAAATTTATCCTATTAAACTCATACAAACACCTATAAAATTTTCATTTCAAATGAATATATTATGATCGTTATCTTTATTTCAACCCTTAAATTGATCTTTAAAAGATGAAGTCCATATTTAATTCACTTGAGGTCACATACCTTTTTATCACATCATACTAATATGTAAATAATGTTACTTTAAAGGGTGGTGTCCTCTGTATTTTCTTTATAATATAATTCATAAAAGATTCAAATAGTAAAATTCAAATAGATTTAGTTATTATGTCTTAGTATAACTAGTTTAGAATTACTGGTACCTTTATTTTACCATCCATGTATTGTTTCCATTGAATACCAACCAATGGATTTATATCAACCACTAAAACGAAGAATTATTTTTTCCGTTGGGTCCAACATTGAATTCAAATGAAAATATCAATTATAGATACTTTAAAACATACTTCTCTCTGGAATTTACTATTTTTTTAAAGAATTTATCACCCACCTTGATGAAGATAGAACCATTCCTATGGCTTTTACCATTATTTATAGTATTTACCTTAGAAAAAATTTATCCAAAAAACACTTGTGGTATTTAATGTTATTATTCCAACATGTGCATCTGGATCCAAGATTATAATGAAGTCTTTCTTTCACCCAATATATAAAACAGAGATACACTTACCATGTAAAAAATTGGAAAAAGTAATTCCAATTTTATATTTGGGATTTTAATATCATTGGTTGTAATATTATCATTAATTGAGATTCCCCTTGTGTTTGGATGATTTAAATTTGAATATTTCACTAGATTCATAAATGCATCCCATAAAAACGCCTAAGGATATGGAAAAATTGATTTCCATTATATAGTAAAATTTTAAGATATATGTTATTCAATATATTTGGAATATTATAACAACCCTACTCATCATTACACATTAATACATAATTTATTACAAATAATAGCCCTAAATACACCGAAAAGAATGAGAATTCTAGTGTATTTGGGATTACATAACAACTTTTAACATGGGATAAAAAATATTATTGAACCCTTACTTGACATGATCATAATATTCCAATGAAAATAAAAATAAAAAGGATAACCAATGTACAAACATAATAAATTGATGATATATAAAGACACTTAAGGGGAAAAATAAAGAATAACATGAAAAAGACTATATATGTTTGAAAATAGACATATCAATTGTTAAAAAATATAGTAGGAATGATTAAAATGAAAAATGAGAAATGATATAGAATCTTATTCATAAAGAAAATATGGTAAATTTTGAAACAACTTAAAACACTAAATCATAAACCTTGGTCAAGGCTAATCATCTTGGACATCATCGTGGAAAAATGTACCATAAAGCAATCAGCTACTCCCTTATCCCAACATGACGTATCATGATACTAAACATTAAACAACACATTAGAGAACTATTTGGGTGCACCCATCATAATCATTTCATTCTCATGATTATGTGTTCCACATAAATCATGTGACATGGATTTTTTCCTTGTTATGATTTATTCCACGATCAAGGAATGTGAATTACATACACCTAAGTCTACAATCAATGAGTATGTGTTCATAAATTTGAATAAACATGAAAGAATAATTGGTATGGTATTCACTACACAATTATCTTGTCAAGTAAAATAGTAGTTAAATTTCGGAAGCAAAATAGTGCTACATATAAATTCCTAAATATGGTTGATTAGAGAGAAAGAAGACTATAATTATTTTGGACATCAAATGGGAAGTAATAGGTACATGTAAAATCATACCCCTGGATTATAAATTTGAAAAAATAATGCATATGATAACGAACAAACAAAAATATAGAAAATAATCCTTATGAAAATTTGGCATGGTAATGAGTGTACGTAAAGGATCATGGGAGGCTAAATGAGTGTGAAAAGAAGCTCTCATGTTTTTTATGTCAAACTGAAAGTAAGGGGAATATGGAATATCAAATCCCATAATATGAAAATGAAAATTAAAAGGAATAAAATAAAATTATTTCTTGATAAAATAGGAGATTGGAAGATAAATTAAGAAATTTTGGCATTATAACTGTAACACCCTAAGATTTTGTGAAATATTTTTTTCCAAATTAATTTATCTTTCTTATATTTTTCATTTCACCTGACTCTGGAAATATATATATATATATATATATATTAAAAAATAATGTCAAAAATCCATTTCACATTACACCAACATTGATTTCACTACACGCAACACCGACTTCACATGCACTACATGCAACACCAACTTGGCGTATATTAATCGCAATATTGAGTTCCTAAGAAACATCTTTTTCTTTTTATAATTATTCAAATGTGTTAGTTATAACATATCCTTTAAAACAGAGTAATATGTATAGTAATTACTAAATTTAAAATATTTTTTATACTTTTAAATATTAATGTAACATATTTATTATGAAAAATATATTTTATTTTAAAGTTTTTATATGTTTAAAAAAACCTATTTTCTCAAATGATCTACTTTTCACGTCCTTTTATGAAGAACCACAAAATAAATTTTATACACATATTGAAATTGAATTTTATAAAATAATATTATTTTTTAAATTTATAATTCTTAAATTATCTTAGGGTTAATTTTTAGTATTTTTCTGAGAAACATTACTTTTTAACCAATACTGAAAAATATTGCATTTAAGTTAAAAACTACATTTTAGATTAAAAAATTATTAATATTAAATTATATGTTAAATTTTTTTAAGGATCACATTAGATCAATCATGAATCTATTAATATATTTTTGGTCATTATAATCAATTTCAATTTGAAATTGAATATAAAAAACTCAACAAAATTTTGAATATTTTTCTATATTATAGACCCGTTATTTCGTCTCGTTTATGGGATTATAAGTAATCTTAATTTTTATTCTTATGTGAATTTAATTTAAAAAATATATAAATACACCATTTTAATAAGTATAATATTTAGGGAATAAATATATCATGTTAATTTTTTACCAAAAATATTAGTAAAAGTGGTTAAAATTAATCACTACGATTAAGGTCAAATAAGTCATAATTAAGGATTAAACCATAATCGTTGGGGGCCAAATGATCCATCCACTTGTCAAAAACCCATTTAATGGACATATTTCACCGAAAAAACTTTATTTATTGATTATTTTTGTTTTTTATGACATTTTTAGGTTAGATCATCGGTACACCTAACATGTTTTTAAAAATCCCAAGAGTGTGTTTTTCCTTACTTATAAAAGGACCCCATATATAACTCTTATTCACACCTCTAAAACATAGAGCGATAATAAAATAACATCCCAATAAACTTATAAATATTTCTATATTTCTTATATAATCCTATATATGGGATGAAATATATCCAACAAAGCCTTTTGGCACAATCCAATAGGAGTTGTATAATTAAGAGGTAAACTCTTCTCTCAAACTCATTTATTTTATTTTCCTTATCCACCCCATACACTCTATATAATAAATTATTGTATTAAAAACCCATATATTTGATATTATATGGTTTTTTATTCTAATGGTTTCACTTACACTTACACACACTTCTATATAATTGGTAATAAACATATTGTTTATCTGTATGGAAAACTATTGTTTCCATAAATGATGATTGTTCATTTTATATTTACTACCTCTCATGATTAATATTATGATAGAAAATACATTTATATATTTCATATATTATATTTATTTTTTCATTAATATTCATTTTTCCTATTATAACACATATTTTTTAAAATTCAATTTGGTGTGAATATGGTAATTTTTTTGAAAAAGTGTGGACTACCACCCCCTCAAAGCGATGTGATTAGTTCACACACTAAATTAAATGTATTAAGGGTGGGTTTAGTGAAATTATATTATATATATGATATAATAATAAAAATTTAACAATGATATATATAAATTTATATACATGTGTGTCATGTACATTTTTTCTTTCAATGCGATAATAAAAAATAGAAACAACGTTCATGCGTACGTACAGCTTACCATCTCCAAGAACTGTGTATCCCATTTCATACTTATGTCTTCAATATATTTTATAATAAAAATATAGTAAATATAAATTATATTTCTCTCATTTTTTAAAATCTATAAATAATTATATAAGTATAATGACTAATGATATAACTAATTAAGACACAAGGGAAAAAAATCGAATGTTAAACGAAGTGAAATATTAACATGAAATTGTTTATAATCAGGTAAATTAAATTAAAAAACAATAAATATATGATATTAGATATAAGAATATGGTTTGGTAAAAGATTTATAATAAATTAATTATTATTATATAGCAGTTATGAATGAGTACGATGAGAGTAAAGACACGCGGTAAGGGAATTTCATCTCGCATTTTATTTCCATGAGATACATGCATTATTCACCAACCATTAAATTTTTGTAGTGTGTATACTACCCATGGATGACTTATATTATTCTCATAATAGAAAATATAGTCATTTAAATATCCATTTTATTATATTTATTTTATGTGGACTATTTTTCAAAAATTACCAAATCGATAAAAATGATTTGGTCTCAATTTGCCTTCTTTGAGACATGTGTCATGTTATACACCTATAGGATGATATAAATCCTTTGAAATATTGTATCCTGAATCTCCTTATTTTCTAGATATTTTATGATTCATTTAATTTCATTTTCTTACACGTGGATTATGGTTTAAAGTATCATAGTGGTAATAGTTCATTGAAACAATGTCATCGTTTTTCGAAATTGTTTATGTTTATCCTTCCTTTGAGAAAATATTATGATCTATATCTCAAGAAAATGTATTAATTTTGTTAACTTATCTATATTCAATATATATTAAGGTATTGGTACCATTATTCTACTCTTTTTTACATAATATAGTTAATAAAGTGTTTTTAAAAAATTCTGAATTTACCTCTCTCTTTGGATGAAAATATTTGTTCATGCATTCTAAAAATGGTTTCCAAGAATATTATACTCTTATATTATATTACATAAAATAAATTTCAAACTTCTATTTATTTTACCAATTTTTCAAAGGAATATTCTTTTCTCTTTCAGAACAAGTCATTTTTCTATCCTTTTTACAATGAAAAAAATAATAATCATTTAACCTCAAACGGCATGAACAGATTTCCTCACCACCATTTCCTTGAATCTTCCCATGCATGATTAAAAAGATAATTTATAAAAAATTGTTTATAAAATTATATTAAAATAAATTTCTTTCAAAACTTTTTCTAGATTCTTTATAAGTGTCCAAGGGAAAAGGTTTTAAAATGATTTTAAGTCTTCTTTATAAATTTTCAAGGTATTTTCTATGAAAATGATTTTCAAATGGTTTTATATATTAAAAAGACTTTTTAAAAATGAAATGATATTTTACTCATGAAATTTTTTTAAAAGATATCTAAAAATTATTTTCCATATATAATGATACTTTTTGATGTTACTCATACCTTTTTAGAAAATTATGTAAAGGTTTCATTCATATTCTTTATCTGAATGAGTAATGCTTAATGTAATGCTATTTAGGAAGCCCATTTCACTTTTATGAGTTATATGTTTATGAAATATGTTTCTATTTCATGGGTAATATTATTATGATATCGGTTTCCCTTTCTTGCGTTATATGCTTATGAAATTAATTTCTCTTTCACGGGTTACACATCCGTTGAAATCATTATGAAACTTGTATCATTTTCCTTGGGTTATGATATGTTTGCATGTTTATGATACAAATTTAATTTATTCAGTTATTATATGATTGTTTATGATTTTTTAACATGTATTTATGATTTAATTATGAGATGGGTGGGACCTATATCTCACTCCAATTAAATTGTTAATAATAAATGTCTTATGATCTCAAATGGTACACGGGTTGGAATCCTAATCCTAAAACAAGAGGGTATACAATAGTACATCCCATTCTCAAAATAAGAGGGTATATGGGAGGACATCCCAAGACCATAATAAGAGGGTAAAAGAGGTGAAAACCCAATATTAAAATAAGAAGTTAAATAAGAGGACATCCCAAGCCCAAAAGAAGAGGTTACATAGGGGGATATCTCAATCCCAAAATAAGGGGGTAGACATGAGGGAATCTCAATACTGAATTAGGTACATAGGTAATTAACCCAAGCCTGACATGGTACAAAGTCTTTGGCAGGCCTCCTTGACATAGTGTTTCTATATTCTTATGTGTTTTCCACAATTCAAATTCTTATTAGAATGTTATTATTGCATGTATTTTGTTAATTATTTCTTAATAATTCATAACTTTTGAACATCCAATTTTTATTATAATATCTAATATGATGGGTGAGATCTTCAAATGTTATGCTCAAGTTTCATACCCTTTTTTCATGTTATTCGTACCTATTTCCTTTATTTACCCTTTTTTCAATCTGACCTCACCCCTTTATTATGTTTTCTTTTCCCTAGGTTATAGATAAATGTTTTAGGTAGAATTACTAAAGGTTGAGATCATTGTGGGAGATGTGGAAGATCATTCACTAGGAAAGAAGATTTATTACCAAGTTTCCAAAGACCCTAAAATATTATAGTGCTCAGGAATATGTTTTTGTAATGTACTAAATGTTAATCTAAAATGATGTAATATCCATATATGTCGATTCTAGGTCACTATAGTTGTTATTAATGGAAAGGATTAGTCAGCCTTTGGAAACTAGGATGTTAAAACATTAGTGGTATCCCAAGGAATATTTCTAAGGATTGTTTAAGGGATTTCACTAAAAATAAGTATATGGATGAGTTAATTTTTAGTAAATTTTCCTAAAATATTGGTATAGGATATAATGAGTGGTGTCCTCAAAATAAATTCAAGTTTAGATACTACAAGTTGATTTGTCTCTAAAATAGATGTCCCTAGCATTAACAACTCAAACATGATATTCCAGGTCTAACTCGGGGTATCCTGGTACACAACAACGGACCTTACTGCACACCTAGTTTGACACTCCTAGGGTATATTCTTTGGAAATTCACAAAATATGTCAGAAATCGTCATTAATATTTTAATATATGTTGGCAAGGAAAAACCTAGGATGAACCTAGGGTGTCATATATTAATGAAGGTGGAATAATTTAGACATCATATAAGTAATTATTTTCTTAACTTTGTGGTGTACATATATGATAAGTAATGCTCACACTGTGATTTTGGTTTTAGTTAATGGTAGTAACTGGAATGAATATTTTTGACATTGAATGTGATGGATGATTTATTGATGAGCAGTCATGTAGTCTGGTCATTAGATTAAAAGATTTTATGATCATTCATTATCATTTTTTCATAGAACACAATTAACAATGTGTACCTTAACCAACTCTTAGAATCCCCAAGGAAGTGAAATAAGGAGTTTGTGTTCGGGTAATAGAGTCCATGGAAGAAAGAATATTCTTTTTTTCTTTTTGTCAAAAATTAGGAAAGAATCACCAATGTGAATTTTTTAGAGGAACAAGAAGATGTTTTGAATTTGGAAAATTAGGATATAATGAAACTGACTATGAGGTTAAAAACATGAGTTTAGAGGATGAAATCTATGAGAATATTTTCCTCTTTAATACATCACCAACGGTTAGTATTTTTTAAGTGTAGAATAAATTTTCATTGTACAACTCAATATCCTAAGAGAAACTCTGTAAGAGAATCTGAAAAGAGGTGGGGGTGATGGTTACATAGTAGATAATGAAGAGACTACTGATGAAATTTGAAAGGAAATAGGTATTCTGTAATAGGATGAGGTAGCCTTGTTAATGTATTAAGGATGAAGTAATCAATTTTTTTATTTATTTGGACTCAAGAATTATGAAATGTGAAATATATAAGTATTGTCAGGTTTCTGTTTTTTCTCTAATTATTTACAATAATAAATCGAATGGATCTGATGGAATATAAAAGTGATTTAATGGTAAAATTATATCAACATAAAATACATGATTTAGAGGAATATTTCCCTTAATATGTTCCTTATGTTACAATAGATTTTTTAATAAATATATGTTTGATATAAATGAATTTTATGGTACTGATTACCCTGTAACTAATGATGGATCTTTTTATAAGTAGTTTATGCTAAAATGGATGATGTTTAAAAATTACTAGATTATGAAATATAAAAATTAATCTATGGAATAATTAAGCCTTCATTTTTTCTAGATGTATTCAAGGTAATTCATGTCATTTCCATGTTTCAGGAGAAAATATAATGAGGGTATTCACATGTTTGGAATGTGACAACCAAGTGGTACTTTGTGATATTTGCAAGATCAATGTTAATATGATTTCATGACTTTATTTATAAATTTTTGGATTTTCATTTTTAAAAGGGTTATAAGGTTAACAATTCTTGAAATGTTTATGTTAAACATCAAAATAGTTAGTTATGTAATATGTTTTTATTGAAAACCATGGATAAAATGATATTTAGTGATTAAACTTATTTCAATGATGTCCAACAAATTTTAAATATTTTATTAGTATGGTTTTAGAAAAGGACATTATATGTGTTGGGTGAAAACAAATTAAGTCCAACAAGGATGTGGGTCTTGAACCCATGATCGAAGGAAAATAAGGATTTCACACCTACCACTATCATAGGTGATGCATTGGTTATGTAAAATAATTTTTGATGAATAATTTTTTTTAATGAATCAATAAGGTTAATTTTTATGTTTGTGGATTAATATATTAACCATATTTATTTTGAAAAATAGTTTGAGACAAATTCTTATACTTTTCATTCATTTATAGGCCTTATGATCAACTAAAAGTGTATTTTCTCACTTCACACATTAAAGATAATTTTTGGACATCCATTTCTTGATGCAAAGGATGATTTATAAATATATTAAAGAACAACTAAAGAATTAATTATTTTATGGAAATACATAAATTAAGTATATTTTCTTTTATTCATGGTCAATAAAAGAATTACCCAATATTAGGGTAATGTTAAGAAAATGTGTCTCCCACATACATTACTTTTTAATGAATTGATGGCCTTTTAAATCATCAAAGATTTATGATTTTCTGGACCTAGAATTTTAATAATCATTCACTTGTTTAGGATTTATGACCTTAATAACTCCCTATAAATATTTAACCTTTTCCTCGAAGTCCAATCTTCACTCCCAACCAATCTAATACTATGTTAGGAACCTAGTTATATGTTACATTGTGTAACCATTATAGTTAAAAATTTTCATTTTTAAAGGAAGTTTTAGTATTCATTTTTTAGATGCATGTTTCTATGAATTGAAATTTAAAGTATTAGACCTTTCATAACATAGAATAATCTTTAGGGTGAAATTCATTTTAAGGGGGGTAGAATTTGACACCCAAGGATTCTGTGAAATAATTTTATTTTGTTTTGAATAAATTTATATATTTTGAATTTTTCATTTTACATGACATTGTAAATAGTTTTATATATATATATATATTAAAAGACGAAGTCAAAGATTACTTTTACACAGCACCAACATGGATTTCACTACACACAACATCGTATTTTTGTTGTGTTACATCTAACACCTACATAGCACATGCCACACGAAATACTGAGTTTCTTAGAAACATCTTTTAATTGTTATAAATATATAAATGGGTTAGTTATAACCTAGATATTAAAACATAGTAATAGGAATTGTAATAAATAATTTTTAAATATTTTTATAATGGTTTTATATAAATAAAACATATTAATAATGAAAAATATAATTTTTTGTGAAGTCTTTATGTGTTTAAAAAAATATTTTCGAGAATGAACTCTTTTTCAAGCCCTTCTATGATCAAAAAATAATAATTTTAGAAACATATATATATATTAAATATGTTAAAATAAACATCATCAATGAATTCATAATTCTGAAATTATCTTAAGGTGATTTTTTGGGATTTTTAGGAGGAACGTAATTTTTTGATAAATAGTGAATAAATACTGAATTTTAGTTAATAACTACCTTTTCTTTTCAACAATTATTTATGTTAAATTATATCGTAAATTTTTTTAAGGTAAAATTATAAAAATTCTATATTATATAATAAAATTATTCAATTTTAATAAATTTCACTTTCAAACAGAATATGAAAATCTTAACAATCTTTTCATCATTTTTATACTTTAAAAACCTATTATTTCTTCTATTATATGTGATTAGCATTAATCTTAATTTTTCCACTTTGATGATTTGAATTTTTTTTAAAAAATACATACACCATTTAAAGATTATAATATTTAAAGATTTATTATATCTTGTTATTTATTAACCAAAATTATTAGTAATGGTGATTAAAATTAATCACAATAATTAAGGTCAAATTAAGCATAATTTGGGACTAAACCTTAATCATACGGGTCTAAATGACCTACTTTCTTGTCCAAGACCAATTTTATAGCCATATTTCGTCCATAATAGTTGTATAATTTTTTTATTCTTTATAAAATTTTTTATATAAGAACACGTGTACATCTAACTTGTTTTCAAAAAGTCCAAGTGAGTCCTTTTTCTTTATTATAAACGTCCAACATATCTTCCTCTTATTTACACATATAAAACCTTTTAAGTTCAGAAAATATCTAACAAATACACTTTGAAACAACCTTCCTTTACTCTTATAGGCATATCCTTGGGAAGACATCAATCCAAGGAATCCTTTTGGCACAATCCAAAATGAGTTACCCGATTTAGAGGTAACAACTTCTCTCATACTCCTTTATGGTATTTTTCTTCTCCACCCATCCAGTCTCTTTATTACATGACTATATAAAAACACCAGTATATTAAATAAACTATAGTGTTTTTATTATAATTTTGTTACCTACACTAACATATATCCATCTAATGGGTAACTAACATACTGTTTATGTGTACAGAAAACTATCACCTCAGTAAAATATTATTGTTCATTTTTCATTCAATAGATCTCATATTGTAAATTATGATGTAAACCATATTTATATATGTAATAAATTATATTTATTCTATCATTAATCTTATTTATTACTGATACAATGCATATATTTTTTACTATTAATTTTGTGGATATATGAAAATTTTGTTTGTGGAAGTTTGGACTACTACCCCCTCAAAGCAATGTGATTCGTTAACACACTACATGGAATGTATGAAAGATGAGTTTAGTGAAATTATATGATATATATGATATAATAATTTTATCATAATAATATATATATATATATATCGATATATTTCATGTACTTTGTTTCTTTTAGTATGTCAATAAAAAAATAGAAACAGTGATTATGAATATGTATGGCTTGTCGTATCCATGAACATTATATTAAATTTCATAAGTATGTATTATATAAATTATTATAACAAAAATATAATAAATATAAATTATATTTCTATCATTTTTACAATATTTTAATCATGATATAATTATAAGGACCAATGATATAACAAATTAAGACACAATTGAAAAACAATGAAAATATTACATGATACATAACATTAAAATGAAATTGCACACAAGAGGGTAATATAATGTAATAAGAAATCCATATATGGTATTATATATAATAATATGTTTCATTAATTTTATTATAATAAATTTATACATATTATAATGTTGGTTTGAATGAATATGACTGGAGTAAAGACATATGGTAAGGAAATTTCATCTCACTTTTTACTTCTCTGAGACACATGCTTTATTCACCACCCATTTTATTTTCTGGTGTGTATACTACACATGGATGTAATATATGGTACTTATACTTAAATTTATGGGTATTTAAATATCTATTTCATTATATATCATTTTTGGGGTCTATTTTTTAAAAGTTACCAAGTCGGTAAAAATGATTTTGTCTCAATTTCCCCTCTTTGAGACACATTCCATGTTATACCACCAATATTTTTACATGAGTTGTATATAATACCTTTGAAATGTTATATAATGAATCTCATTATTGTCATGAAATTTTAGGTTTCATGTAATTTTATTTTTTACATGGGGATTATTTTTTAATGTTGTCAAGTGCTAATGGTTTATTGAAACAATCTCATCACTAATTAAGACTATTTATTTTTATGCTTCCCTTGAGGAAATATTACGATCTGTCTCACAAAAACATTTAGGAATTTATTTATCCTATATATATTCATGATATATTCATATATTTTAACCATTATTAAAAAATTTGTACATAATATAGTTAATAATGTTTTGTTATGAAAGTCCAAATTTACCTCTCTCCTCGGTCGGAAATCTGGGTTCATGTTTTCGAAAAAGGGTTTCCACGAATATTATACTCTTCTCCCATAATATATAAAAAAATTACCCTTTTGAGTATTAAATTTTTTCAAAGAAATATTATTATATCATTCTGAAAAATATATTTTTATAACCTTTTTTCATTGAAAAATAAATATTCATTTTACCTCGTACGGCATGTATAGATTTACCCACCATCATTTATATAAATATTTCTTCTCCATGCTTAAGACGTTAGTTTTTCAGAATTTTTTTTAAAATTGTTTTCAATTAAATTATTTTCACAACGTTTTAAATATTGTTTCATATGTTTTCAAAGAAATTTTTTTTGAGAATTGTTTCAAACCTCATTTATAAGTATTGAAAGTATTTTCAAATAAATTTGTTTCCAATCATTTTCAAGATCATTTCATAATGTGTAAAGGAAAAAGTTTTCCAAAACCTTTTCAGGATTTTTGAATTATTTTTCATTGTTATTTTCAAATAAATGTTTTCCAAAAATAATTCATTGTTTATATATATGTTTTCAAAAAAATTTCAAGGAAATTTTTTTTTGAAAATTTTTGAATCTTATTTTATATATTTTTAAGGAAAATGGTTTTCAAAATGTTTTCAAGATTATTTTATAATTTTTCAAGGAAAAAGGCATTCAAAATGATTTCATGTTTTCAAGGTATTTTCAAAGAAAATGATTTTCAAATAGTTTTATGTATTAAAAATACTTTGTCAAAGAATAATGGATAATTTCATCTTGAAAAGTTTTTAAAAAAAAATTGAAATTATTTTATATCTAAGTAAACATCCATTGATGTTACTCATTCTTTTATAGGAAATGATCTAACGTTTCCACTCATAATATTTCTCTGAATGGGTTATGATTAATTTCTTGGTCATTATAAAACCAATTTCTCTTTCATGGGTTATATGTTTATGAAATACATTATCATTTCATGGTTTATATGCTTATTAAATGTTTTTCTCTTTTACAAATTATATGTTTACAAAATCTATTTATATTTTCTATTTTATGATTCTGATGAATGAATATGAAACCTGTATCATTTTCTAAAGGATATTATATGATTTCATGTTTTTATACCCATGTAATTTCATGGGTCATTATATGATTATTTATTATTTGGGGGAAAATTTTTGTATGATTTCATTATGATATGCATTGTTACTATATCTCACAAAAAATAATTGGGTAATGATAAATGTTTTATGATCTAAAAGGGTAAATGAGAGGGAATCCTAAGATCAAAAAAAATGTATATGGGAGGAAATCCCATTCCATAAATAAGATCACACACTGATGGACATCACAATACCAAAACACGAGCATAAACGGGAGGATATCTCATATCGAGATCAAGCAGGTAAATTGGAAGAGATCCAAATCCTAAATCAAGATATTTAAAAGGAGGACATCTGATGCCCAAAACAAGAGGGTACACATGTGTGAATCCCAAGCCTAAAGTAGGTACATGGGTGATTAACTCCAGCCTAGCATGTTACAAAGGCCTTGTTCGGCTGCCATGACGTAGTGTTTTTATATTCTTCTGTGTTTTCCACAATTCCAGGTTCTATTTCTATATTATGTTTTAATGGATTATGATTATTATTTAATTATGATTCATTTCATATAAACATATAATATTTATTATGATCTCTGATATTCATGGTATTATAATAAAATGTTATGATCAAGTTCCATACAATTTTTTTCATGTTATGCTTACACATTTCCTTAATTTACCATTAATGAGCATCTGAACTCACCCATTTCTTAGGTTTTCTTTAACCAATTTATTAAGAATTATTTTAGGTAGAAGTAATAAAGTTGAATATATTTATGGAAGATATTGAAGATCATTCACCAGTATAGAATATTTTGTTTCTATTTTTCTAATGACACCAAATTATTACAATCCTCAGGAATGTATTTTTGTAATGTAAGGAATATTCATCTATAATGATGTAATATCCATGTATTTTTATCATGGGTAGCTATAGTAAATACTTAGGAAGATTTAAAAATGATATATAATAAAATATCTATCATTTAAATAAATTTTTTTGTATAGTAAAGGATGTTTTAAAATGAATGAAATCGTAAAACGTGTCAACTAAGAAGTCAAAATTTGTAGTTCCCTCGGTTTCTGGTAAGTAACCATTTATTTATGATTTCAATTTTATAATGTTTATGAATGTTTTTTTAAAAAATTTAAGATATCTTTAAATTTTTTTGGGTGGGGGGGGGGGAAGGCACACATTTTGTACATGGTTTCCCCAAACCCTGCGACAACCTAGGAGAAACTATTCACATTGAATATGGTTTGGGTCTTTTGAAGGTGTGGCTTCAGCATGGTTGAAACATTTTTATAGAGATATTTCAAGGATAAAATGTGAAGTTTTACCCATAATTCATTGTTTAACACATTTTTAATGCATGGTTTACCTATCCATGCGACTAAACCGTGTGCATGGTCAATGTTAGATCCCAAAAATGTGGATCTACCTCATTTTTACCATTAAGTTTCTTACTTTCCATTCAATACCGACATAATTTGGAATTTATATTCCCCAAATATCAGCCAAGGTTCTACCATCAATTAATAGGTGATATTAAGGATTCACATGGATATTAGAAGCTGATTCTTCGTGGTAAGTGTTCATTCTACATCGTTCTTAGTGTTTTTCTTAGATCTACTTCACCCATATTCTTAGTTTCATAGATCTATGAGAACATCTGGTAGATATAAGGTTTTTTATGGTGAATATGTTTATATTTTTCTGTGTTTTTGATATGGGAAGGGATATATGGTAGGCTTCTATTGTTTAAACCAGGTTTTGTTAGCGTTATTTATCTGTTTATTTTTTTTCAAAATTCTCAATATAGGTTGCTCCACACTCAACTCTTCCTTCTAAAAAAAATTGGATTTATTTAAAATTGATATTTTTTTAATTTTATTTTGAATAGTCTTTGAAATGATTTTTAAAAACCCTCTTGAGTGACAGATTATGGAAACATGGGAATTTGGTGTTCTAAAAAAAGTTCTTTGGATCTTGGTTTTAAAATGTTGATTTTAAATTAATGTTATTTCTAAAATTGTAAAAAGTTAATTAATCAAAAAAAATTCAATAATAGAGATGAATTTATTAAAATGAAAATGGGATGATTGATTTGAATTGGTTTGTTGAACTCTTTTTAATAAAAGGAATGGTTTTATTAAAATGGGTGAATGGTTGTTTTTGGGATTGGTTTTTTGAATAACAGTTGTTTGTGTTCGTGTAAATTTTGGATTGATAAGGATAAGGAATCTCCACATAATTAGTTAGATAGATAAGGGTTTTTGATCTCCCCCACCATAATAGTTCACTAGGTTATGGATTATTGAAAGGATGACTCACCACTCTCGAGTATAGGGAGATCCAGGTTACATGCATAGTTGGATGTGTGGATAGGTGGAATGGAATTTTTATGCAAAAATGATTATTGAAAAATGTATTGAAAGCATTAGTTGGGTTTTTATGAAATATATATCTTTCTTGAAAATTGGATGATGTGAAACTTGTTTATATTTAGTTATAAAAATATTTTACAATTTGTTTATATTTTATTATAAACTATTTTAATAATTGGTTTATATAATTTTTTTTATTTAAATGTTTCTAATATTTATATCCTTATGGAATGACTAGGTAAGTCTTTGAGGAAATCCTATTTAATTTTAGTACTCACCCTTTATTTTTCACTTTGGTGCTTTTTCATATGTCATCTATCGGAACATGGGTAAAGGTAAAGTGTCACAGGTTTTTAGTACTACTTTGTGATACTTGGGTTGTTTGGTGATGTCAGACCATAGAACCTATGGAGCATGGAGTCTTGTGGTCATTATGGAGTTTTATTAGTCATCATACTATAGTTAATTTTATGTTAGTTTAGATTATTCTATAGTATACTATAGTGGGTACATATATAAAATAATTGGTTGAGTTGTCATTCTTTTTATCATTCATCATATACTGGTTTGTTTTGTTTGGTTTTATTGGATTCATTGTTTTATTATTAAAGAATAAATCATCTAAAAAATGTATTAAAACCCTCCAATATTTATTTCTAGACTTTTGTGTCTTGTTAATTTCAATTAAGGCCTAGTAACACCTTACCTCCATCTCAATCTAGTGATATGTGGTGGGATATTATAAATTCCAAAAAACTTTATTTAATTGAAAAGAGGAGAAGAAGGTGAGGATCTCTTACATGAGTGTGTAACTACAATGGATTGATACGGGCTTCATGAAAGACTGTTTCACCTTGGTTGGAATTTAAGGAGTGGAGGGAATACTATGAACATTATCATGAAGTTTTATTGAAGGTAAATGGGATCTTATGTGGGTTTATAAAAGAAAAATAGGGATATTTTCTTATTATTTGGGTCTTTGATTATACATAATAAAAAATTGAAAACCACAAACCAATCCAGGGTTTTTTCCAGTGGTTTATATCAAAGGGGGAAAATTTTTATTATTTTAGAAGGAAAAGGACCGAACATATTAAAATATTACCCTTGGTGATGTGGAGGTGAGTCGCACTCTTATATAAATAATTTTAAATTCATAAAATCTATTATAAGTCTTCGATGATTCATAATGAGTTTTAAAAATAAATTAGATAAACGTAAAATCACATTATATTAAATTTAAAACATATATTTAGTGATGTATCTCATTTATATTACTTATTATATCACTTTTGGGTCATTGTGATGTAATAAAACCCAAAGTAAATTCACACAGTATGTAATTTTTAACTGAAAATTTGAATAAACTAGAAAATTATGAAAAATTAACCATTGTATGATTTTGACATCCTTCTTCCAAAAATAATATTAATTTTATCTAAATAATATTATAAATATCTGAATATTCACTTTCAAAATAATAATAAACATTTAATGAAAATGGAGCATTTTATACAATTTTTTTTGAACCGTTGTAAAAAACATATTGGACATCATGATGATTTATTTTATACAAAAAGTATTTAATAATATTATATAACTAGAAATATTATTTTTTTCAAAAAATCAATTAATTTATAAATTCATTAATTGAATTTGAATATTAACCAAAAATACAATTTCTTATTTATTGTATTAAAAGAAAAATCATTTACAAAGTGATAATAATATGATGAAAATATATTCATTATTCTATAAAACGTAATGTACACAGTCATATTTCTAGGGTTTAGATACATATCCCTTTAATACATGAATAAAATCCTAAAGGGTATGGTGTACGAGGGTGGGGCATTCATGGGGAGGATCATAAAACATGGTTTGGGACATGATCTCGATGGGCTTGAACATATCACATAAATAGTTTCTCTCATGATTATGTGTTTGGATCTCAACATGGGATAGGTCAAGGGAAAATCACAAAAATTATATCTCCCTCATAATCTCTAATAAATTTTCTTCCTAGGGTGTGATCCAACTAGTTCAAGCCATCAATTAATTTTTATGTGATAATTGGATTCGTTAAAACCCTATATTTATGCTAATCACATGATCACTCTTAAACAGATATATTATCCTTAGTAATGATTATTAGAAGTCATTAAATCCAATATAGATGATGATAAAAAATAAATGCATTTATTTTTATAACCATATTATATAATAATACATTTAAAAAATAAGATTGTGGTATTTTATTTATAATAGTTTGGGTCATTACAATATTTCCCCCTTTAAAAATTTATCCCATGAAATTTTATTTTCCCAAACTAAAATAGATGAGGGTAACTTTGATTCATCGCCTCCTCTGGTTCTCATGTTTCTTCTTCAAACATGTAGTTTATCCACAACACATTTACAAGGTGTATTGTCTTAGTTCATAGAATATTTCTCTATGATCTATGATCTTCATCAGCTGCTGCTCCTAAAATAGGTCATTCTCCAACGGTATTACCAATATATTGAGTACATGTGAGGGGTCAGGTATTTAATTCCACAAGAACAATACGTGGAATACATCATGTACTTGAGATATATTTTGTAGGAATGTTAGTCTAGGGGACACTGCTCCAATATGATCAAGGATCCCAAAATTATTGTTGTACCTAAGACTAAGATTTCCCTTTTCCATAAATGTCATCACTTTCTTCCATAGAGATATGTGGAGGAAACCATGTCTCAATCATCAAACTCTAGGTCATGATGACAATCATCAACTTGGTTCTTATATAAACTTTGAGAAGATTTGATGTGATATTGAATGGTCTTAACCTTATCCACTATTTTAGGATGTAGAAGTTTTCATCCACCAATATTATCCCAAGATTTAGTGTTTTTTAACTCTTCCAATAAAGGGATTTATATGGATATATTCAATGCTTTAGTGAAAACTATTGTTGTATGAGAACTTGACCAGAAGAAGTTGTTGATATCATCCTCATTTTAAGTTAATTGAGCATGATCCTAATGTTTCCTTAAGTGTTTGTAATGTTTAATCTGATTGGGAATAATTATAAGGTTAATAATTCGTACTGAATTTTATCTTGGTGTTTAGATCATGTTGGAGACTTTTTCAAAAGATAGAGGTGAATCTTAAATCTTGATCTGATAAAAATGTTGGTGGTACTCTATGGAATCTTACCACATCATTGATGTATATCCATTCAATATGATCCATTGAAAAAATATATTATATCACAATTAAGAGTACAATTTTTGTATGGTGGTCCACAGAAACCTAGATAGAATTGTTTCCTTTCGATATATTAGGAAGTCCAGTGACATGGTCCATGAAGATGTTATGCCACTTCCATTTTGGTATGGGTAATGATTGCATCATCCCCTTATAATTATTCATTTTACCCTTAACTAATTTTCATTCCAAGAACATTGATGTATATTCAGTGATCTCTTTCTTCATGTTGTCCCACAAGCAGTGCTCTCATAGATCTCGATACATCTTTGTGTTTCATAGGTGAATGGAGAAATTCAAACTATGTTCATCATCCAATAGTTCCTTCTTTAACAAAGGATTTTATAGAACACATAGTCTTGAACAAAATCTCATAGTTCCTTCTACATTAAAATTGAATTTTTAGGATTTAAAAGTCCTTATAGTTTACACTTGCTTCTAAATTTCCCACATCATCTTTTTGTGCATCATTGAATCTCTCAAAAAGAGATGGTTTAGAAATATTTTTTGAAATGATTAATGATATTTCTTTATTTATGATCCCCACATACATCCTCCAGAAATATAATAATATCATATCCTTTTCAATTATCATAAATGATTGAATTGATGGTTCATTTCAAATTAGAGCATCTGCCAACATATTTTATTTATAAGGATGGTTATGGATTGAGAAATTGTAATCCATAATAATATCAAACCATCTTTGTTTGTGAATAATAATTTCCCTCCATGTGAATATATATTTGAGGATCTTGTGATTAGTATATATCTCACACTTCTCCCCGTATAGAATCTTTTACCACATTTTCAACACAAATATAATAGTTTCCACCTCCAGGTCTTGTGTGGGATAGTTTTTCTCACGTGTTTTCAACTTCCTTGAGGTGTAGATACCTTCTTCAAAGAATCCTTGAATACTATGAAATGTTCTAAACTTTTGGGTAGTGCGAGCATAGGGTCAGTGATAATAATCATTTTGAACTCCTTGAATCTTCCATCACATTCATCATTCCTTAAAATAATACTCCATTCAGAGTTAACTTGGTAAAGGGTTTGACAATAATGATAAATTTCTCACAAATCAGTGATAATACCTAGCTAACCCAAGGAATCTATGGATATTTTTCACAGATGTTTTCCTAAAAAATACTTTGACTGATTTTTTCATTGATAGATCTATAGATATACCATTAGTTTTGATGATATTCCCCAATAATGAGACATACTTCAACTAGAACTCACACTTGATGTACATGGAATAAAAATTCCACCTTTTAATGTCTTTTCCATAGTGTTCAAATGATCCTCATTATCTTACTTTATTTTAGATTATATTAGGATACAATATATATAGACTACCAATTTTTTTGACATAATATTTAAAGACTCTATTCATAAAATATATAATTTTTTTAAAAGAATTATTTATTCTCAATGGAGCCATTATGATCCTATATCACCCATACCTTGTACGAAAAGTAATTTTGGGGATGTATTCCTGATTCACCCATAATTAATAATATTCTGAGAAGAGATCCAACATGGAGAATAATTGTGCTCCATGTAGCTAATCAAATAGTTCATCAATCCATGGAATATGATACTTTATCTTTATAGTGATCTTTTTAAGATCATTATAATCATTTAATATGAACATTGAACCATCCTTATTCTTGAATAAGAGTACTAGTGTACACCGTTGTGAAGAAATTTGGCGTATAAACCCTTTATCAATATTCTCATTTAGTTATTTATATATCTATTAATGTTCCACAATATCCTTCTTATGTAGAGTCTTGGATATTGAAAATTCCCCAGGTATGAGATCAATTGAAAAATAAAACTCCACGCTAGGAAGAAGACAAGATAATTTCATACGAAACACATCTGTGTATTCTCTCACAATAGGCATGCCTTTAAAGATGATCCATTACTTAGACTCAATAATTTTCTTTAGAAAGGATTTCTTATAGAGAAATTATATCGATGCTTGAGATGATGGATCTAAAGAAGATCCAACTCCTCCTTTCACTTGTACAGAATCGAGGGTCAATTTTCCATATGGAGAGTGATTTCCTTCTCATGGAAATTTATGTTGGCTCCATATTGGGTAATCCAATCCATGCTGAGCATTGAATTAAATTCCACCAAAAAAAGTAGGAAAATGTTCGTTATGATTTCATCTTAAAAATTGGTACATTGGAGGAGTTATATAAATGGGATTCCATAATTTCCCCATTTACTTTTTTCACAGTCATAACTACTTCCATGATTTTTTGTGGTGTTTGAATAGTCATACTAAACATTTTGGATATGAGTAATGTGTATAACTAGAATAAAAAATTACACATTATATTATTGAATGAATAACTAGTGTACATATCCCCAATTCATTTTTTGGATTTACTTAAGTGGTAGTGATATAAAAAATCCCTCCCTTTCTCCCTTAGAGTTTGTTGGTTTCCTAAGAAAACCATTGTCTTAGGTCATTGGTTTGAAAAGTGAAATGGTTCCTCGAAGTTTTAGAAATGATCAATGTACTGAGGTTTCACTTGATTATTCATTTCCTCCATCACATTAGCAGGTTTTTCTTACCATCAATTATTATCTAGGTGTCTTTTGTTCCCTCACCTAAAGAATTTATTTGTCCCCTTTCGGAAAATTTTGGGGAGTTTCGTTTTACACCTTTGACGACTGGGATTTTAGAATTTCATGAAACTTTTATATTAATCTATTTTAACACAATAATTAAACTAGACTTTCCAATTATTATACAAATGATGCCCTTGATATTCTCTAATAAACATCTTGACATTGAGGGCACATTAAAAAATTCCATCATAACTGTCAAAGTCAGAGCTTTCTAAATCATTTCATAGACTAATAATTATCCCACCAAAGAAGATGTCAAACATTAATTTAGGGGTAAGGGTAAAACATGAGGTGTATCAAGAATTCATTATGAAGTATTCCTCATACTGCCTGATAGATTTATCTTTTTTTCTTAAAGTTAATGATATCCCTTTCCATTATAAGTTGGATAGTGTGAGGAAAATATTTATCAAAAGTATTTTCTGGAATTATTTCCACTCTTTCACATTGATCACTTCCTCTGGAATCATATTCTTGATCAATGACCACCACTGGTTAACTTCTCCCTCTATATGATAAATATTCATATGAACCTTATCTTTTTTAAAACATTATAGTATGGTGAAGATCTTCTCAATGGAGTTGATCCATAGCTCTATGATTATTGGATCTGATGATCTATTGAAAGTAGGAGTCCATTTTTGCATGATGATATTGATTGTAGATTGTTCTCTTTTATGGGTGTTTGGGAGCTCTTATTTATCCATGTTTCTGTTAATAACTTGAGTTATCTAATATAGTATCATTATAATGTTGTTATTCCCACTCCCATCGGGGTGGGAATATCGTTGTGGTAGTCATCACATTTCCCTTTTCATCAGTTGTTAACTTGATTCCTCCTATTACCATCCATTGGCTAGAATAAAGGTAATTTTTATGGATGATTATTTGAAACTATTAGACATATAAATTGTAATCCAATAAAATTAAATGGATAAATTATAAATTATATTTCTTTAATAACATATGTATTATTATGAATTGAACTATGTTATCCCTGAATTATTTTTAACATGTATTATTATGGTAATTTTAATTTTTTTTAACTTAATAATGGTTCATAATGAGAATATAAATTTACCAAGGCATATCCCTTGAGTGTGTCAATCAAGGTGTGAAGTAAGGCTCATTGTCATGTACCAGATTACCCTGAGTTAGACTCAGAACATCATGTCAGATTTTTTACCTCTAGGTATATCTATTCCATAACCACGTCCACTTGTTGTATCTAGACAGTGATGTATTTTCGTGATAAACCACTTATTGTATACATATCAAAATTAAAGGATGTTATATTATACTAAGTCTTGTCCCTAATACTTTCACTAGAGTTCTCTAATCCTTATCCCAAAAATAACAAAACATTTCCAATGATTCCAACTATAACAACCCTTATCTTTATTACACATTAATATTTGATTTATTACATTAAATTACACTTAATACAAGAAAAAATATCGATAAGTAAAGTGAATTTTACAATTAGGTACATTACATAACAACTTATACCATGGGATACAAAACATTACTAGACAATTCCATAACATGATCATAATATTACAACAAACTTAAAACTGTGTGCGATAACATAAAGAAAACATAAGAAAGGGGTGATCTATAAAGATTAGTAATGTAATAAAAACAGAATAACAAGTGAAATATGGTACATGTTTTAAAATAGTCATATCCATGGGCCAAAAAATGTGTAGGAATCATAAACCTAAATAATAAGACATAATATAGTATGATAATCATAACAAAAATATGGGATATGTGGAAAAAAATTAAATACTAAATCATAAACATATGTTACTATTAAACTGTCAATATTTGATGGTGGATGAAGTCACGTATAGGAATCAGGTACACCCTTTTACCAATAAGACATATCATTATATTAATCATTATTCAGTGCATTGGAGCTCTTTTTAGAGCACCCATCTTAATCATTTCATTTTCATGCTTAACTGTGCCACATAGATCATACAACATGGATTCATTCATCATGATAATTTATTCCACGATGAAGGAATGTGGATTACATACATTTAAGTACCCAATCAGTAAGTATATGTGCATAAAAGTGAATACCCTTGATATAATAATGTGTATGGTATTAACTATACAATTGTTTTGGCTTGGAAAATCGTAGTGAAATTTCAGTTGCATAACGGTGTTACTTATAAATTCATAAAAAGTAGATGAGAGAGAAATGGGTCTATCCTTATTTGTAAATAAAATTGTATCTAATGGGGATATGTAATATCATATCCCAATATTATAAATTTGTAAATAGAAGGCATAATGTAATTAATAAATGTGAATAGAGAAAAATAATTCTTATGAAATTTCAGAATGGAAATGGGTGTACATAACAAATGCTGGGAATCTTAATGAGATTAAAAATAAGATATCATAAATTATAAATCAAATGGAAAGTAAGAAAAATATATAATATCATATCCCATTATAAGATAATGAAAATTAAAAGGAATAAAATAAAATGAGTGCTTGATAAAAGAGGAGAGTGTATGATTTGTTATGATTTTCGGTATAGTAATGCCTTAGGAAAAATTTTAAATTGAGAGGGAATAAAATATATCTCACTAAAATAATATACATTTTAATATATGGGGTGTTTATAAATAAATTAAATCATAAAAAAAATCAATTAAGAATACAAATTCAAAACAAAAGCTCATGAATTGAAAAAGGGGGAGAAGGGTGAGGATCCCTTACTTGAGTGTGTGACAACAAAGGCTTGGGATGGGCTTGATGAAATCTTGGGAAACATTTTAAGGAATCTAGGGACTGGAGGTAAGAGTTTCAATTTTATTCAAGGAGTTTGAATGAAGATAAATGGGATAATGGATTTGTTTTTATAGGAAAAGAAGGAGTTTTTTTAAATATTTTGGTCTTGGCTTATACAAAATAAAATATCAAAAACCACAAACCATAACATGATTTTTTCCCATAGTTTTTGAAAAAGGGGATTGATTCTATTTATTTTATAATGGAAATGGAAAACTTATAAAAATGTTAACATTGGTTATTTGGAGGAGAGTCACACTCTTAAATAAATTATTTTAAAATTATAAAATATATTATAAGCCTTGGAGGATTTATAATTTATTAAATAAATAAGTAAAATAAATTTAAAATTACATTATCTTAAATGGAAAAAATATATTTGGTCAGTTATCACATTTATATTACTTATTACAACACTTTTGTGTCATTGTGATCTTAAAAAACACAAAGTATATTGATATGGTGTGTAATTTTTACTTTCATATTCGAATGTCTTAGAAAAATATGAAAAATTCACCATTTGATATTTTTATGTCCTAATTCCTTTTTTTTATTTTATAAAAATATTTTTTTAAAATATTTGAATTTCTACTTTTAAAATAAAACCCATATTTATTAAACAATATGGGTTTTTTGACAATAACATTTTTTGGAACCCTTATGAAAATCACATTTGACTTCATGATCATTTATATTTATAATAATTATTTAATAATAATATATGATTAAAATAATTATTTATTTTAAAAAAATTATTTAAACAATTCATTTATTGAATTTGAATTTTAACCAAGAATAAATTTTGAACTTTATTATATCAAAATAAAATCATTTACAGTGTGACAAAAATAGGATTAAAATATATTCATTATTATAAAAAAAGATAATATATATACTCTTATTTATAGGGTCTAGATACATATCCCTTTAATACACTAGGAAACTCCATAAGAGTAATGTGTGTAACGGTGGACTTTCATAGGGAAGTTTCATGAACATGGTTTGGGTCATGATATTGATGATCTTGAACTTCTCTCATAAATGGTTTCACTCATGCTTAAGTTGTTAGATATTAGCTTGGGCTTGGTCAAGGGAAAATACCATAAATTCTATCTTCCTTGGAAGCTTTGATAAATGGTCGTCATAGCATACGATCCTACTAGTTGAGGACATCGCTTTGTTTTTCAGTGACAATGGGATTTTTTAAAATCCTATATTTATAGAATTCATCTAATCTCTGTAAGATGACTATACTATCAACGGTAATGATTCATAGAGGTAAATTAAATTCAATTGTCATAATAATATAAAATAAGATCACATGTTTTCTAAAACCATATTATATAATAATACATTTGTAAAAATTCAAGGGTGAATTTTTATATAATAGTTCAAGTCATTAAAAAAATATGTTATGTAGTTATGTAATTATTTGAAAAAAAATATAAAAAATAATTATGAATGACTACAATATTTATATACTACTCCTCATTGATCTTTCCTTATACTTATGTGTCAATAATGCTATGCAAGTTTAGGATTACCCTCACTCTAATTAAAAGAAAAATGGATTCATAGTTAATATATACTATAACATACCATCTTGGATGATATTATATCCTTTACTAAGTAAATTCATTAATTTACTAGTCATTACTAAAATTTAACAAATGGAAATCATGGTATCCATGAAATTACATCCTCTTTATCCTTGAAATGTCACCCACGATCTAGTAAAACAAACTACATAATAATTTTGTCCTACCTTTATATCATATGGATTCATATTCTAGAATATAAGTATTCCATATATAAATGATTTTTATCTTTTTATAGTGTGATAATAAAAATAGGTATAAACATCCTAATTTAAGGTTTCATATTTGTTGAATTATCATTCCACAATTAGGTATTAGCCTTATAATTATGTTCATCATTTAGTTCTGATGTTGAATATTTATGATTCATGTTTTAATAAGCTATTTATTAAGTTTATTTTACCATAGAAACATTAATTTAAAAATAAATAATGTCTCATTATGTTAAATAGAATACTGAGATGAATTTTTGGTAACACATACAAAAAAATAATTCAAAAAGAATAAATCCACTATAAAATGAGAATTGATTTGTCTCTCATTGTTGAAATTTAAATCAACCTTTCTCTACTACTGGATTAAAAATATTACTTCTTGTAATGTTTGTTGTGCTTATTATTACTGATATTGGAATCACTCCTTCCAAGTAACTGGTATGAAACATTTATTATTTGGTTATTGTATTAAAATACAAATGCTTCAAATAGCAAATAATTGAGATTAAAACATTACACACTATGGAAAATATATTTTAATTTATGTAAAAATTATCTATTCTTCTTCCATTAATTATTGTTTATTTTTAATAAGTATATAGTCTACATGGGAAAAAAATATCCCCTAGTTCACCATATTGTATCTAAAGCATTTATCACAATGAATTCAGTTGTAAAGAAATCACTTTTAATAAAACAGTCATAGTATTTTGATCCTCTTAATTTATATAATTCACTATAATGTTTATAGAACTAAGTTCCCCATATCACTAATTTACCCAGTCAATTTTTTTCAGATGATTCATATATTTTTAGTTTATACTATTTATATTATTATATATATGAATTTAGAGAACTCGTAAAGTAATGATAATTTAGTGAAATTAATGGATAATTTATTATCCATATGGAATCCCAAACATCCTTAACTAATCAATGTACATTATTATATTGATGACAAGAATAATAACTAAGCACCTTCTTATATTTTAAACTATTATATCACAGTGGAAATTTCATTTATCTATAGACACTCCTAATACTCCGTAAGGATGAATAGATATTTCATGGTATACACATCAATTTCTTTATATTGCATTATCAGTAATCTAAACATAGTGGATATTCTGATTCAATAAAAAGGTGGATTATCCACATGTATCTATTTTAGGAATCCTTATTTCTTTATCTTATTGTATGAGGTGATAGAATAGGGGTAGTGAATTCCAGTACATAGTATAAAATTTCTTATAGTTGTTTTCTTTATAAAAAATTACTTCCCCCAACTATTGAATTTTTGTTTCAGTAATGATGTGATATGTGTCCTTAAATATCAATGTTTTATAGTTATTTTTCATTCCATACACTATATTAATTAAATTTAGATTTTATTTTTTATCTTTAATTTTAAAATATTTCATGTAATAAATTTTATTTATTTTTATTTTTATACTCGCATAATTTAATGAAAACACAATAGCCCCTAATACTAGTTTTGGAATCTCCTGTAGCAGAGTTATTCTTAGGGAAATGATACATATGTTCCTTTTCAGGGCTCGAGATAGAGCATTTCCAATTACTCAAAGGTCTTTAGGTAGGTTTGTCCTTTACTACTACATTAAATCATATATCCTTGGTATGTTTAATGGGATAACCTATCTAGAAATACTTTGTTTATATTTTCTTAACATTTTCCTCCAAATTTATACCATTGTTTGTGATGGATAATCCTCTTTATTTGAAATCAGTTAAGTCAGTCAAAAAAATATTTATGTTTCCCAAATAAATGGTACATTCTAAATTATGGATATATCAAACATTATGATCAAGTGGTTGCATTGTAAATCAAGTAATGGAAGGCTATACAGACATAAAATTTATATTTGTCGGATTTTTTATATTATTTTTAAATTTACAATGTTGTTATATTGAATTAAATTTTAATATTAAGAGTATTTTTATTTTGTTATTAACAATTTCTAGATAAAATTTATGCGTAATAAAATTATTATAATTTCATCTTGCACACTTCATAATTTATTAATTATTTTATATTGATAAAGAATCATATATAATCATCTATGGAAAATTATAGAAATAAAAAGATCAATGTGGAATGATCATGTGATCAATTCATAGTTAGTTCATCTAGGAACATATAAAATAGCCCATTCCCTTGAAGATAATCATTTAACTTTGACTAAGTTTGATCTTTTTTAATCAAATTAGAGTAAAATGTAATTTCTAGGCTAGTTTCACCTCATCTGAAAAATCAAACCACCTCCAGTCATTTGAGAGCTCCATCTATTACAGATTCATTACTTATATGTGGGTGAGTGGAACCCAGGTATTGGTTAAGGGTTTTACAAAAGGGAAATAATTGGCATGCGGTCCCTTTACATAATAAAGGGAGAGATGAATTGTAGACCAACATGTTAATTTTATAAATTAATTATTCCAAAACACATTCAATAACAATTAAATTTAAGGAAATAAAGCACAAGCATTGCTACGTATAAGATCATGATCATCCATGTATGAAAAGGATACATATTTATACACATGATATCATTCAATATAGTTCATTATTTTATTAAAATAAAATCTCCTAAAATTAATTAAATTAAATATATTATTAATTAAATAATTCATTTTATCATGATTGAATAGTCATAAAATTGCATCATTTTAATTTAAAAAAAATTTAATTTGTTAATGTTGTTTAAAATAAAAAAATTACATTATGTGAACATTGAGTCCAGTGTTAAATACTCAAATAGAATGTTGGAATTCACAGAAATATAAAATGGTAATTATCATCAAATTACATATGACATAATATTTTTTCATTAATGTATCATTCATGAAAATGGAAACCTATTAACTCACATGGATTGTACCTCTTTAAATTACTATAGTGAATACATTGACCAAATAGTAATTTAATAAAAAATAATTAATTGAGAATTTAAAAAATCTTAAAACATGTTACATAGAATCATGTTATTTTCAAACTACGATGTTTTCTAATGCTCCTATAAATTAATTCTTCATAAAATTAAATATAAATGATTGTTTGGTTGTTGTAAGGTGTGTACATCTGTGAAACAATCTATATATATAGTATATCATGTCTCCACAGAATATACTCAAGTAGATGGGTATATAAAAATTTCCCAAAATGGTGAGTTATATGTAGTTTTATGGGATACATGTAATGTCATATCATTAGTTATTGGTTGAAAAACTTTAACTCTATATACTTCTTGTGATGCATAAGTTTGCCAAGACGTTTCCCTAAAAAACATCTGGGTATACCATAAAAGACTATAAAACATATAATCATGTTACAAAACATTATGTACATAAATCCAAATTCCAATATGAATGATCAATAAGTAGTTTGTTAGTAAATTTATGTTCTTATTTCCATGTGTAAGGCCATGTTCCCCATGGATCATCCATATATGGTGAACCTTGTTATAGTGTGTGTAATTTTTATTTACACTTTAGGTAAATATGTTATCTTACTCGAATACTTATCAACCTCGAATGTAACATACATTCATTATTCATATATTATTCATTTGTTATGGGTCATATGAGTGTGAAAAAAATTTAAATTTGACTATTATAATAAAAATCAAAAAAATTAAATTAAATAAAAAAAAGAATGCATATCATTCAGTAAATAAATATTTGTTATAAATTATTATTTGATCACTCTTCTATCAATTGACGAATTAATGGATTCATAGAAGTGGTCAAGACCATTCCCAATAATGTATTTTCATCAACTCATTGAGATTTATCCTTAGAACTTGATGAAATACAATCCCTAGAATCGAAAATATGGTATCATTCCATATAATTTATAATTAATTTAAGTCCAGATTAGAAATTAACACTCATTTTAATTATTTATTTATTGATGATTCTATTGGGATGATTTATCATATTTTCATTGCATCATAGGATTCATTGGATGATTACTTCTAGGGACTATCCACATGTATTATACGACTCTCAAATCATCATCATATAATGCTCTGGGTGATACCAGGACTGATTGTAGCACTTGTTTCAATGATTATTTATTGTAATATAATCTTCTGAAGTGGGAATAAATTAATCTGTTTCTTTATAGAATCAAGAGGATAAGTGTATAGGACTACTCTCTATTATTATTAGCACTCAAAGAGACAATATATCAAGTTCTTGAGTGGATTAACCATATAAATCATTCAACACAATAGAGTAAAATATTTATTAGGGTTATAAAATGATATAATAATGTATTTATATAACTTTGTTTAGAAGAAAAATAATCTCACATGGGATTTTTTTATTCTTTTAATCATTGAAAAACTTCATGTCTAAATAATAATTATATTATTTCTATTTTCATAATGTTTAAAAAAATCCCATATAAATAAATATTATTTCCTTGAATAAATATTTCAATATTTACTCAAAAAAATAATTTATATGCCATTTATTATCCAACCATTATTCTAGAAATGCATATCCCCCTTAATTTATATATTCCTTTGACTAATTAATCATTATTTAAATAAATAAATTTTACTACTTTATTTACTATTAAATAAATAAATATTATGTTCACTAAACAATCGAATAAATATTTATTAAATTTTCATGTAAACAAAAATATATTTTACCTTGGGAATACAAAAAATATAAATAAATATTATATATTAATGTAATTAAATAAATAAATACCTAGGGAATAAATACCTATTTAATATTCATCTCACATAATGTTCCATTGAATAACTTATGTTTGAATATATTTAATCAACTAAACATAAATAATTATAAAATTGAGTATGGGAAAAATATTTATTTATAATTTTAAATTCATATTTAATTTAATTTATATTAATAATAAATTGTGAGTGACCCTCTAGGCCCTTTTCCCATGGTATTAGGTTGCAATGCCGAATGACCAAGGATAGTGCCTATAAATATACCGATTATTTTATAGAGAAATAATTTAACATTTCATTGAAATAAAAACTCGTATAAATGCACATTGTGTAGTAAAATCCATTTATCCTGATATCTCTAATTAATTAGGTCACACATTGAAATCATAATCATATGTGCTCAATGTCTCTATCATTCATTCTCTATAAATGAACTTTCCTAGAGATCACCATGGACATAAAATTATTTAGGAAGTTAAATTCCAATTAAACGTCTTGATATATCAACACTAATTAAATGAGTTATGGGATAATTCCTTTCTCTCATTATTTGTTAAGGAATAAAACTCATGATACAGACAACAAACCCTGATTCACTCCAAAATATTTCATCATGGTTTTAAAAAGTGTATAGAATTAAATAACTCATAATATACCTTAATAATAATATTTGAGTATAGGTTTCATTACATGCATCCATAAATAAGAAAATAAAATTAACACATATACATTTGAATTTTCTACTGGTTGTTCATCTTCTCATAATTTCCTTTTTTTATAATTAAAAAGGGAATAAACTATGATAAAATGTCTAAATTCATGTGAGTATACATCCTTTATATCTTGTATCATTTGCATCTTATAAAATGATATCATGCAGATATAGAAAATTAAATTATGAATAATATCATATAACTAGGTACTCATCCTATCAAAAATCTAAAATATCCTTACAGCGAGAAATATATCCATTGGACATTATCAGAGACATTTCATGTAGATGAAAAATAATCATGTGATCAGATATAAATTAATATTCAATAATATGAATATTCTGGTAATAGAATAATAGTACATTCTTGGGATCTAACTACAATATTTAGTTGGATTTTGTGTTGAAAGGAATTGATTCTTAAAAAGAGAGTGATCTAACATTTACATGAATTTAGTTATTTATTTTATGATATAAGTGTAGGTCAAAAAAATTCTTTTGATGTCTATTTTATCTTCCCCTAAAATGGAAATTATATTTGGTATCACATACTACTATTTTTAGGTGTAACATTGATATCTATGTGTATCATTATTATTTTCTACCTAAAACATTTCTCATATAGATGTCAAATTGGTTAATTTATATGTTATTTCTATGATAAATTTTATTTTACCCTCCTCTATAAGGGAATATGCTTTCACTAAGGAAGTGAATTTAAAATTTTATAAAATCATAAAATGGAGAGGCTTTTACATGTTATGCTTTCACATATATATTTTTTATCAAAAGTGGGGAGAATAAAATAGTTAATGAGAATATATATAAATATAGGTATTTATTATTATTCACTAAAAACACAAAGGTGTAAATTAAAGGGAAAAAATAGATTATGGTGATTTTTTTTATTTTCGATAACATTGGAAAACACTAATAGGTGAAACTATCAATATGTATTGGGTTTTAGAAGAACATGACAATGAAGTGGTAAAAATATTTTCCTTAGATTGATGGGAGAATATGATTTACTTGTATCATTAATGAATTTATATTCCATTTTATTATGGATTTCTATACATACTTTTGAATTTAGGATCATGAAGACACTAAACATGATAATAGTATTTCCACTCATATGTTGTAATTGAGTATCGTGAATATGCTATCATTTATAATGGGAATGGATGATGCTATAATGAATCCTTATAGTAAAAATAATACTTGAATAATATCTATCATGTGATGAATATTTTTCTAAGTTAAATATGAATGAAATGTGTTTTTTTATAATGGAAAGAACCAATTCTAGAAAAATTATTCAATTAAGATGAAAATGGTAGGTGTATTAGATTGGTTAATGAGTTTTGATTGCTCTAGGATGAATGGATAAAATATGCCACTTAGGGTAAGAATCTATACCTAGAATATTTACCATGAAACATTTAGTTTGAAATAAAAATAACAATTGGATAGTTAGTTTTAAATTTATGAGTTAAATTGATAGTTTTTAAAGGTGATTAGTTTTTATATAAATACTTATTGAAGATTATTTATATGATTAAATGCATTAGGATTGTAGTTAATAATATTTGGAAATGTTTGGACATTTAATAATTCAATTGATTTTTTTAATATGTGTTTTAATAGATAGATAATCCTATAGGATGTTTCAATATAATCTATACTAATTTTCATTATTTTGTGAATTTTGAGTGATGGATGGAATATTTGTAATGACACTATATACATATCGGTTTCCTCATAATAGAATAATTATAAAGTGTTTATCTTCCCTTTTTGTCTAAAATTTTCAATGGATGAAAATTTTTCTTTTGTTAGTTCTCCAAATGAAACGTTGAAAAGGAATAATATATATAAATTTTTCATTAAAGAAATGATTTTGAATGTTCCCTTAGTGGTTTCATTGGAAATATAAAAATTGATATTTTGTATATGATATTTTCATAGGAAAAAATGGGTAGTATAAAACCATATGAAAAAATATTAGGGTAATAAACCAAAAAAATGTGAATGTATTTTAAAATACCATCAAAAAATTATGCAATTTTCACTTCCACTGATCACACTAAAAATGTGGATAATTCAAAATATTATGTAATTTTTTAGAAACCTATGACCAATTTTAATATATTATGAGTAATATTTATTCTTTATAGCATTGAATAAATATAAAATTTTAAAACAATATAGAATTCTAAATAATTAATGACTATTATATAAATTTATATTTGTTTATGAAATTTGATGTTTAGATTTTTTTAAAAGATGTATTCAAAAAATTAGTCCTAGAAATATTAAATTGGTTCATCCCTGAAATGAAAATCACAATTATTAAAATAGAAAGGTTATTAAATTTATTTAATGGTCTTCATATTGAGAATATGAAGTTTTTACCATGAATAAGAACTAAAAAAGAGATACCAGTTGACAACAATTATATATTTTAATTAGTAGAAAACATGTCTTTTTGAGATGTCGAATGGGGATCATGGGTTATTATAAACTAGTGATATTATTTAGCATTTTAAAACCATCCTGGTGAGGAGAAATGTTATAGTCCACTACACTGTAAATTCATTAATCTCTATGACCAACTATAAAAATGATTTTTAGAATCGAAATCTACTTTCATTAGGTTTTGGTGTCCAAGAATAATATATAATGTGTAGTGTCCCAGAATTCTATGATTTTTTTAAATTATATTGGAATATTTGGAGACCAGGTACTGAGGCAACGTGCGATTCTGAGTCCTTGTGTGCCCGGAATGGTTTGTCAAAATAATTGTGTTTTAAATATCATGATTGAGTGGTTTTCCTAAAAAAGTTGAAAAAATCATAAATGAGTTCCCATATTAGAAAAATAAGGCACCTTTGTGTTTAGAGTAAGAGAATTTCCCTAAGGGTGACTTAATTTTAGTTGGTACGAGTGTTAAGTGAGAAACCCCGAAAATGGAATAATCATAAATAAAATTATTAAATAAAATTATTTTTTTAAAATCCTTATCACTCAAAAACGGTGACTCAAATTGAAAATCAGATACCACTAGTGAGCTCATGAAAATATTTTTTTCTTATAAATAGCCTAATATTGGCTACTGTAGTCAAATAGTAGAAAGTCGTTCTTATTCGTAAATAAAATAATTAAATAAAGTTATTTTCTTTTAAAATCCTTATAACTCATTAACTGTAACTCATATTAAAAATATGATACCTTTATTGACCTCGTGAGGGAATTCTTTCCATAGGCAGAGCCTAACATTGAATGGCGTAGGACGGTTGTGAAAGTTGGTTTTTAGGTCGTAAAAACAAATAAAGTAATTTAAATAAAAATTATTTAATTTTTTAAATCCTCATAAATCATAAAAAATAACTTGGATTAAAAATCTGCGATCACTGTTGATTTTTTAATGAGATGTTCTCCTTAAGTAGGACATAACCTCAATGGGCACAGGTCGAGGGTAAATGTAAATTTTTGGACTTTTAAAAGAGAATAAAATAAACTAAAAGAAGTTTATTTTATTTCAATTTAATGTTTTATAACATGGATATGCTACATGTCAACAATAATGAAACATGTTAACATTTCATTAATGAAGAATTATGGAGACACTATTTCGAATAGAAGTAGTAATGATGAAATGGGTTAATGCGTTTCCTCCATTAATATGCAATAGCGTAAAACATCAGAATTCATAATGTTGGAGAATTACTCTTGAACTATGGAGTTTACCAAAGGTAAGGGAGAGGAGTCCCTCTCACCAGCGATGACAGATCGGAGTTCGGGGTTGATCAAGTGGTGATAAATCAACAAAAATAGACAGAAGAAGGACAAAAGTGATGACGCGACATCAATCCACATCTACAAGTGATCCAACTCGAGATAGTTGTTCAAATTTAGTGATTGTTTTTCCTTTTTTCCTTTCTAATCAAATAATGTGGATCAACTCACTAACAAGATGATCCACTGATGAATTCTTCTTGCAAGATTGGGAAATATTTTTGTGGGTTGGATTTCATGAGTTAAATATTTTTGATTTGAATTATGCTTCATGATCCCACTGAAAAGAAATATTTCAGGCTGACACGAGAAAAGATTTGTATTTTCATTGGTGTTAATTGTGATCACCCCCCACTCTCCTTGTTTTTCTCTGAAAGACACACAAGGCCATGTCAGATCATTTTCGGGGGTATTAAAAATGTTTTTGAATCCCCTAGAGTGATGGAAAAATGGATAGGAGTACATGATAGTCACAGTAACTCCACAAGAATCCCGGATGTGCATAAAGATCGATAAATGGACCACTAGAGAAATTTTGATGGCCCACATAGGTGATCATCAGCACACTGAGGTGGCAGAGGCCACAACTAGTTGGGGCTACAACAGATCAAGGGGGCGACCTTAGATGGGAATTGTGTCGGTTCAAGCGGTCCGTAGAGTGTGATGCGGTCTGCTCTAGCACATGGTCTACACTGGACTGCATGGATATGGGAGGCGGACTACCTCATCCAACCATGTGGCTACGTGAAATGGAAACTAGAACGATGTCCAAGATAGACCCTAGCCATTCCACCAATTATGGTCGGGCCGAATATGAAATCGAGAAACTGTGTGGCCCAAATAGAAAGAAATTGTTCCGACTAAGTCGGATTGGGCCGGAGAATGTGGAATGGGTCTCTGGGCGACCCGGTGGGCTTGACCCACGGGTGAATCGGGATGGGTCCTGCAATGCTGAATGGGCCTAACAATTGTGCTAGGCTAGACGAGGTCAGCCCAAACAAAACTAGGTTGGGTTGGGTCAACCAAACTAGATAGGTTCATATGGGACCCCCGGGCTAGGTTGGTCAGGTCTGTCTAACTCGGTCATACCACGCTCGAAAATCAACCGCCCTGTGTTTACTAAAACACTAATATATTTCAGACCGAGCATCCGATTAACGTGACCTCAATAGAGTTGGGAAACATGTGATGAGACACTCCATTGGGTACACTCTAAGTGAGTGTTTTTGGCAGTAGAGATACAACTGATGGCTTGATTAGTAGATTATTTTGGAATCAAGTGCACTGGAGAGCGTGGATCCTAGTTTTAGTTGTGACACGAAGGATATGACATGAAAAACCTTAGTGTTCTAGTGGGTAATAGGATCTTAGTAGTCTAGTATCCAAGTGGACCTCAGTGGTATAGTATCCAAGAGAACCGTAGTGGCCCAGTAGCTGAGTAGACCTCAGTGGTCTAGTAGCCGAGTGATCCTCAGTGGTCTAGTAGTGTAGCGGACCTCAGTTGTCTAGTAGCCAAGCTGACCTCAATGGTCTAGTAGCCCAGCGAACCTCAGTGGTCCAATATCTAAGCGAACCTCAATGGTCTAGTAGCCAAGTGAACTTTAGTGAATCATCATGGATGAGTCCCTCAGTAGTACAAGATGATTTAGCTTTATGAATGAAAATCTTACTTTCAATAATTTGAGTTATACCTGGTGTGAGATATCTTGGCTTTATGGTCTTGTTTTGTGATCTTGCATTGAGGTATCTACATTGTGGTTTGGGGTCCCTATTGAGTATTGTGTTACTCACCCCTATATGAGCTTCACCTGCACGTTTTGTGTTTTTTGGAGGTGATATATTCTTTGACAGAGATATTTGTGGTTTGGGACCAAGTAGTGCTCAGTAAGATGGGATAGACAAGCATACTTCTACGGATACAGAGAGCTATCCTTCACCTACCCTTCAGGTATCATCTCAAGCAGACAGAACATGGAAGTTGTACTTTCCTTTGTGGTTTTGGGATTGTATTATGGCCCCTTTTACTTTTATTTGTACTGTACTCTCAGTAATTGTCTCACTGATAGCAGTGGTTTGAATTGTGTTTACTTTCTTCAGTTTCCACTTTGTGTGTGTACCTGTTTAAGGGTAATTTCTTTCCTTTTTGGGTATATTCCTACTCTATGATAGTCTCTATCCCCTGACCTATAGAAATAGGGCTTGGGGTAGTCACGACATGGACCCTGGGGGACGTGTCATGAAAAAGTTGTAATAGAGGGGGTTGGTTCTACCTTAAGAACCTAGAGTCTATGAGATTGGTTTGGGTAAATAGTGTTAAGTATTTCAAGTTTGTCTTTCAGGCTAGGAAATCCAGTGTTGGTGCAGTAGATGATGTATCCATGCACCAGGACCCAAAATTCTACTTTTGAACTCGATACATGAAAACACTATTTGTCGGTAAAAAAGATGGTAAATGCATAGTATAGGAATGGTTTTAGTTTTCAATGTTATTATTGAGTCATATCATCAATTATACTCTATTGATCATGGTAAATCTTTTTTTTTCAAGATTCATTCACGTAGACATCCAGCCATGATTCCCCAACGTGATCACGAGGATGATCGACGGGTTGACGAGATAGAAATTGGGGTTTGTACTAGAGACAAAACCACTAGGCGGTGTACCATCTATACCTCAACCTATGGAGTGTCACATGGTGCTTGTAGTACCTAAATATGAGATGTGCTGGATGAGTTCACTTTAAAAGTTTCAAAGATAGAAACCCCTTGGTTTTTGAGTTTATCCTGACTCACAAGTGGTTAAGTAGTGGCTTGAGGTGGTGGTAAAGTTTTTTATCTTGTTAGGGAAACATTATATCAAATGGTTTTGCTTTCAGTGAGCCTTATATGTAGCTCAATAGGGTGATGGTGGGGTTTATATTACCCAATATTATAATGAGATAATGTAACACCCCAATCTTCCATGGTATGTTTCCCTTTGAATAATGCAGTAGCTTGCGTTGTACACAAGTTCGAGATTCTAACACACCACGACCAATCAAACTAACCGTTCTGAATTGTAATACCCACTTTTTGAAATTTTAGAAATTTTATTCTTCAAAATGGAATTCATTTTTGTATTTGGAATATCAAAATTGGCTTAGGTTGAATGTTTGGTACTTTTTTGAAAACTTTCAATTTTTCATGAATAGTAAAAAAATAATAAATTTTATTTAAAAACAACTTTTTTAATCGAAATAATTTATAGTGTTTAAATATAAATTTTAATGGTTTTAAGGTATCATTGTATTATATTTTATCATTTAATATTATTTAGGTCATTATATGTAATTTCGCATTTAAACTATGCATAAACAATTGTCAATCTTTTGATAGTTACTATTTCTTAAAAAACGCTTTTTGTTTTGGCAATGAGGATTAATTTTCCATTAATTTATTGCACTTATATGTTATGAATATGAAAAAATGGATTCCATATTTGGAATCATGAGGTCCAAATTGTGTTAATATATAACTTTTATTTTTAGAAATTATGAATATTTACATTAGTAAATATTTTATTTATCGTGGTTAAATGGTTAAATCCGGTAAATAAGGGTAAAAAATAATATTATAATAATATTAAATTATCCTAAAATGTGTCCAATTTCTATTGGATGATACATATATGACCATGGTCATCCTTAAGTTGATTTCAGGACCCCATGGATCCACTTGATGTGGTAATGAAACTTTATATTAATTGATTTAAAGTAAAGACAAAAAATGACATAAACATTTATATTTTAGTAAAATAATTTTTACAAGGAGTTATATAAGTTATAATTTTGACGATAAATATTAATTTAAATCTAAGAAGATTTCCTACATCATGGTATTCTGTTTATAATTTTTAGACATCAAATAAATAAAATTATTTATGATACAATAATGATGCAGTGTTTACCTCATCAAAAAATGATTTAAAAAATGTGATTTTAAAAATTAAAACAATATCCAAAACTAGTATAATTATTATTTAATGATTTTATTTCTAACATTAGTCATCTTATATTCATATTTAATGATTTTTGGAGCTTTAAAAAACAAAAAACATTATATAATAAAATAATATTTTCAAACATTCCTAAAGTGCCCCTCCTCCCCCTTATAAAAAGTCCTCGCCTCTAACCCATTTTTCACACCACTCAAGCCACATGTCTTGTCAAAAAACTACCCAATTAATCCTCTAACATCCCTTTATTCTACTTATAAGCCTTACCTTAGGCATAAGGCACTTCATGAAAACCTATTGGTTCAAACCAAAGGGAGTTACCTGATTTAAAGGTAACATATCCTCTTAAGTTCTCTTAATTTATTTTACTTCTCCAACCCCCTAAACTCTTTTTATTCCTTTGTTTTATAAAAACCAGTATCCTAAATATACTAGGTCGTTTTTAGGAGAATTATTTTGACTACACTTACACACACCTCCATCTAATGGGTATACAACATAATGTTTTTGTTGACGGCGAACTACTGCCTCACGAAACTATGATTGTTCAATCTTCTACTACCACATCTTATGGTGGTCATTATGATGGAACTGTAATTATATATGATATTTATGATATTTGTATTATCTATAAGCTTCCTTAATTCTCGTTTATATAATACCATTATTCTTTTCATGTTGTATATATACGATAATTTCATTTGAGGAAGTACGGACTATTGCCCCCTCAAAGTGATATGACTCATTCATACCATACCAGAAATGTATAAAGGATGGTGTTAATGAACATACATAACATATATAAAATAATATATTATATTGGAATAATAATATACCTATGTACTATTTGGTTTTCTTTCCTTAAAAAAATGGAAGTAGCGTTCGTGCGTACTTACAGATTACCGTCTCCATGAACGTGATGAGATTCTTTCCCAATCGTAACAATTCAAGAATAATTTTAATTTGATTATTAAAAATAATATTTAATAACAAAATATATTTTTGGATATGAATCAAATACATCCTATACATAAAAAACACGACTTATTTGACAAAACATATAAATGAAAACGAATCAATTAACTCCCGGAACAATGATACTACTAAAATATTATTAACAAATCAATATTAAAAGACCATATATGATATCATATTTATATATGTAGTTATTTTATAATTTAATAAAAATTATTTAACTATTAAATAGGAGGTTAATTTACCCTCTACAAAGTAAAATTACATGGTAAGGGTTAATTTCACAATCTCTTTATTTTTCATGGTTGTTTTTACGTAACTATCTACAAGGACATCTTTATCATCCTCATCCATGTTTCTTAAAAATGTATTCCAAATAAAAATGTACTATTTACTAGATTATAGATTAAAGTCCTTTATACCCTTGTTTGACTTTTGATAAAAAAAAATTGAATGTAATCTTTCGATCGTTTTCCAAACAAGGTACTTTATGACATTTTTGAAAAATTATGGTAAGAATGTTTTTTATCTTATACGGCGAGTATGGTTATTCTCCATCATTATATCATCTTTTAAGCTTCACTTAAAATCTTATTTTCAAGATAAGTTTTATCTTTTATAATTAGGTGATTTTTAAATGATTTCAAAATAGAAAGATATATTTCTCTCAAATAGTTTTGATTTCATCTATGTCAACATCCCTTGATAAATTTTACACTTGTTTGAAGTTGATTTATTATGATAAAAATATTCCATATTGTATTTAAGGTTATTTTATATGTTTGACAATGGTTGTGATATTTTTATACCATTCATGTTTTATGGTTAAAGTATTGGGATTTCTTATGCTAGTTTTAATACTAATGTTTTTTTTATGTTTCAACCTTTACATATGAGGAATGTATTGGACTTAGTAAGTGACGGGTGGATCCTGCTATAGCTCCTCGATGCATCGTAGGTCTCATGAGACAATTAGACATTTAATTGGATGAGTACTTTCCCATTTTGATATATGGTTTTGGTCTAGGCGTTAATCACTTTTAGAAATCCTTGCCGACACCTTGAAAAAATGTTTCAGAATGCCTGACGTTATACATTCCATCATTATGAAAATAATATTGATGGTTCATTTGGTTATTCGAGTAGTATAATTCCCATGACTATGTTTTATTATGGAATTATTTACTCAGCTCATATTCCTACCATAAAGTGTACATGTTTATCGTTTGTAAAGGCATGTGTTTTCAATTATTCCCCATGCCTAATGTTTATATTATCTTCAACTATATTGCGTACTTTTATTGAGCATTTTAGCTCACCCATTTCTTATATTTCATTTTTCCATGATATAAAAAAGTTATTTATGAGTGACATTCATGCATAATCTAGGAGGCTTGGATGTTTCTAATGGAATAAATTAGTGTTCTATTTCTTTTCAAGTTGAAATGTTGGACTTATGTATATATCTTATTTCCAATAATATTAAATTGATCAGTCTTTAGGGACATGATTCCTTGTATTATGCTAATATTATGTAATAATTCACTAACTCTGGGTAACTGGGTTTGGGGTGTTATAATTAGTATCAAAGAAAGTTTCATACAACCCTTAGAATCTAGATTTATATAAACTCTGATTAGAGCACATTACCCTAAGATAGACTTTATGGATAAGTATATAAGAACATCCTTGAATTTTGGTAATATAGATATTTTTTGAGTTTTACCTGAAATACATCCCTGTTTAGATACGAGTAGGTAGATGCGGCTTTGGAATAGATGTAAATATGAGTGAAAACCCCAACACGGAGTTTTGGGCTTAACCCGGGGTATCCTGGTATATAAAAACGAGCCTTCATACAGACTTGGTTACGACACTCCTGAGGGATATTCTTAGGCTAATTAACATTTAATTTACAAACCATTATAAAGGATTTATGAGTATATACTTCCTCAAAAAACATATTTTATGATTATGGATTATATCCACAAACTGCTCAATTTTTGTTAAGTGTTTTACAAGTTTGGAATTACGTGTTGCGATTCAAAAACTAATGTACTATATGCCATTATTTAGAAATGGCACCTAGTAGAGGAATGGAAATCATATCAATGCACATAATCTATGTAGGTATTTCCCTTCTAATCAAGATAATTATAGTAGAGCTGGTGATGCAACTGGTGCGGATCAGCTTATCACCATACTGGGACAACTAACTCAGGTTATGAATAATAACCTTACCCGTATCAAGCACCCTGATCCACAACATGGAGGATCAATGTTATAAAGCTTCATGAGGAAAAAACCACCAACATTAAGTGGGTCTAGAAATCCATTTATAGCTGATCAATAGATAAGTTCCTTAGAGAAAAAATATTTCATGCTTTGGGGTGTAGTGAAAGGGAAAAAGTTTTCATGGCAGTTTATTGCCTCACGGGAGATGCAGGTCAGTGGTGGTCATTAATTCAAAACACAATGGAGGATGAAGAAGTATTATGTATGAAATGGAGAGAGTTTAATGATATTTTCTTCGAAAAATACTTTCCTCATGACCATTAAGTGGATATGTAAAGTAAATTTCTGAGTCTGAGGAAAAAAGAGGATGAGAATGTCCCAAGTATGATGTTAACTTTACAAGGTCAACAAGGCATGCTACAGATTATATACATAACCCAAGAAGTAATATTGATCATTTCTTTTATGGGTTAAAACCATTTATACATCGATGATTATTCTCAAAATCCTTCTCATCATACGAATATATTTTCTTGTGTGCTATCAAGAGAAAAATGAATTCTCTAAGTCTTATGACTTTAAAGAAAAACAAGAGAAGATGGGATCTGTTGAACACTCTAGTAAAAGAAATAAGGAAATAGGGAAGAAGGGAAGTGTTGAATTTCCACCATGTGAAAATTTTGGATGGAAGCACCTTGGTACCTATCTAAAAAGAAATGGAGTGTGCTACAAATGTGCACAGAAAGGCAATCTTGCTTGTGATTGTAAGGGGAATAAAGAAGCTACCAATGTTCAATGATACAATTGCAGGGAGATGTAGAATTATACAAATGAATTTCCTAATCCTGAAGGAAACTTACCTCATAAAAGGGCAAGGGATAAATGCCAAGCTTATGGGATAACTACTGGTGAGGTTGAAGCTCCAAAAGATGTGGTGACATGTAATTTAATGGTTTCATCAAGTTCAGACAATGATTTATATGATTACAGATCATCACATTGTTTCATATCTTCCCATTTTATTATGAAAATTAAATATTTCCAATTTTATTTAACAAGGGAGTTGTTAGTAAAAACTCTAAAGGTAAGTATTGTTGCAACAAAGTTTTTTCAATCAATTCCCATTAGGGCATATTAATGTTCTTTATCTCTTGATCGCATTGTCGTACCCATTATTGAATTTGATATAATCCTCGGTATGGATTGAATTTTGGACCATGATTCAAATATTTATTATAAGAAGAAGGAGGTTAAAATTTTTTATGATGGTAAAGAGTACCCTATCTTTAGAGAAGAAACATCACAATATGATTCTTATCAAGATCCGCCCCTAGTAGCTCTACTAAATTCAATTATTGGGGGGGAAGAGAATTAAATAAATGTGGGTGAGGAAAGTAATGTTCAAATATAGGATGTACCTATTGTGCATGAATATGTTGATGTGTTTTCAGAGGATTTGCCTGGAAATCAACCAGAAAGAGAAATTGAGTTTTCCATTGACTTAATTCCTTGTTCACGGCCCATATCGAAGACCCCTTATAAAATGTTCAATGTGGAATTAGTGGAACTAAAGAAACAACTAAAGGAATTAAGTAATAAATTATTTATTCTCCCTAGTGTTTCTCCATGGGGATCCCTATTCATTTTGGTTAAGAAAAAAGATGGATCTATGAGGTTATGCATTGACTATAGGGAGATCAATGCTATAATAATAAAAGAACAAGTATCCCCTACACAGCATTGATGATTTATTCTATCAACTTCATGGAGATCAATATTTATCAATGATTGAACTTCGATCTGGATACCATCATTTGTGTGTGATGAAAAAATACATTCCAAAGACAGCATTTCGAACTAGGTACGAGAATTATGAGTTTACAGTAATGCCTTTTGGGCTGACTAATGCACATTTTATCTTCATGGATATAATGAATAGATTTTTCAAGGAATATCTTGATGAATTTGTAGTGTTATTTTCTTGATGATATCTTGGTATACCCAAAAATATACTATGATCATAAAAATCACTTGTGCCCTATTCTGAAAACCCTAATAAGAAATGAAATATATGGGATGTTTAGAAAATGTGAATTCTATCTTTTGGATATTTCTTTTCTTGTCCAAATTGTTTCTTAGTATGGAATCCCAATTTTTACTTCAAAAACAAGAGTAATCTAGGAATGGCCAGCACTGATGAGTATAACTGAGATAGATAGTTTTATTGTTTTAGTAGTTTATTATCATCATTTTGGTCATAATTTTGATCGATTGGCTAACCCATTAACCAATCTCACACGTAGAGGGGTTATATTTTGTTGGAGAATATAGTGTGAAGAATGTTTCGAAGATCTGAGGAGAAGATTTGTCAATGCTTATATCTTGACTCTACCATCGGGGAATGATCTGTTTGTTATTTATAGTGATTCTTCAAATAAATGACCTGGTTGTTTCCTTATGCAGAATGATAGTGTTATTGCCTACACATCACGACAACTATAAATTCATGAACAAAACTATCTTACTCATGATATTTAGTTGGTTGCTGTAATATATTCATTGGAGAAATGGATACACTATCTCTATGGTAAAAAATGTGATATATGTTCTGATAACCACAGTTTGAAGTATATTTTCTCACAAAAAGAACTCAACATGAGGAAAAGGTGATGTCTTGAACTACTCAAAGATTATTATTGCACTATACACTACCACTCGGGGAAGGAAAATAAGGTGGAAGCTACTTTGAGCATAAAGGATCACAGAGTTAAGAAGATGATGAGAGTCGAAAAGGATCCTATGTTCATGGATCAAGTAAATATGGATATGGGAATAATCATGGACGGAGAAACATCGATACTTTTTCAAATGGTTGCTAAACCATCTTTACTATAAATGATAAAAAGTTCTCAGATTGATGATGAGGATTTTCAAAAGAAAATTAAAGCTGTGAATGATGGGATATTGATTTAAATTTTATATGAAGATAAAATTTTGAAATTTTGGAAGAGACATTGTGTTCCTAATATACCTGATATAAAAGGGAATTGTTGGATGATGCTCAGATCTCCAATTTCTCTATACAACCTGGTAGCACTAAGATGTTTAGATATTTGAAGGAAAATTTTTTATGGGACAACATGAAGAGAGAGATTTCTAATTATGTGTCTAGAAGTTTGGATTGTCAACAAGTGAAAGTTGGAAGGCAACATCCTGGAAGAGTCATGCAACCTCTTCCCATACCTGAGTGGAAATGGGATGATATTATGAGGGTCTCTTTCATGAGACTACCAAGGACTCCTAGAAGGAATGATGCAATATAGGTCATTATTGATCATCTTACCATGTTAGTACATTTTATTGCGATAAGAGAAGATTTATCACTTGAATTTTTAGCAAGACTATATATTAATGAAGTTGTGAGACTTCATGGATTACCCCTATCGATTGTTTATGATCGTGATCCCAATTTTACATCAAGATTTTGGAAATTTCTTCAGAAGGCCCTGGATATTGAACTATATTTGAGCACTGCCTACCACCATCAAACTGATGGACAATCATAATGGACTATTCAAACCTTTTAAGGCATGTTTAGATCTTCCTCACTTTACTTTCCAGGTATATGGGATCAGTATTTACCTCTGGTAGAATTTTCCTATAACAATATTTTCTATTTATGTATTTAGATGACACCATATGATGTGTTATATGGAAAGAGATGATTGTTGAGTCAATAAGGTTTTCCTTATGACTTTTCTATTCCTTCTTGTTCTGAAAATCAAAAACACCTTATACTTAAGAAAATGTATGTTTTAACCCCATCAGGAAAATTTACTTCTTTAAGGAAATTTACCTTAACCTGAATTTCTTATACATAGCTATATATTTTTTTAATTAAAAAACTGGATTCATACCCAAAATCCCGGATCCATATAATGAAAATATTTTGAGCATTCTATTTTTTAGGATCCGAATTATGGATGTGATCAGTAATGTAGTTCTAATCCGAATTCTGGACTCCTAACTTTCATGAGTTCAACTCCGAACTCTTAAGTAGTTCGACTCCAAACTCTTAAACAGTTCGACTCTGAACTCTTAAGCAGTTTGACTCCGAACTCTTAAGCAGTTCGACTCTGAACTCTTAAGTAGTTCGACTCCGAACTCTTAAGGAATTCGACTCCGAACTCTTAAGCAGTTCGACTCTGAACTCCTAACAAGTTCGATTCCAAAATCTAAAGCAGTTCCACTCCAAACTCTTAAATAGTTCGACTCCAAACTTTTATGTAGTTCAACTACGAACTCTTAAGTAGTTTGACTCTGAACTCTGCATGTTCAGATTCCGATCTCCGGTGAAACCAGACTCCGAATTCCTACAAAACAGAATCCGAATATTTCTTAACATAGACTCCGTACTTCATTTTGGTTAGAGTCCAAACTTTTTACTTGCCTACACTCCGAAATATTGATTAGCTTTTACTTACATATGCTTCATTTCAAAATTATGTCGTGCATTGAGTTATACATGGTTTGTTATAAAACGATGTCGTCTATTCTGTTTATAATTAATAGGTTGTTGGGTTACACGTGTATAGGTCCCTCCGAATTTCATGGAAAATATGACCGTTGGAGGAGGGATCCGACCATTGGAGATTTTCCTACAAATAGGAGCTCATTTGAAAGAGCCCAGGAACATAATTGAAACGAGTTGATCGATCAAGAAACCACACGCTGTTAAGGTCATTTCTAGAGACAGAAGATTTTCATGCCTTGTGCATACTAAACTGATCGTTCAGATTACTTTGTGTGACTCCAGATGTTGGTGATTACATTCGAGGATTTCCGGGGATAGGAAGACAGAGGTGCTGACTAACTTGATGTTCAAGGGCTTCCTTGCTGAGGAAGACAGAGGTTCCAACTACATTGAAGTTGAGGGCTTGCGTGGATAGCAAGACAGAGATTCTGATCTTCATATCGAGGGTTTATCCTAGTGTGGGTAAGACAGACTTTCATGAAAGTATAAATCAATAGACCTTAATCCAAGGTTGTTGGATATCCTTCTCTATGGGTTAAATGAGTTATTGTTTGTTACTTGAAGTTTTACTACTTTTTTGTTTCCGCTGCATATTGTATTGAATGGAATATATAACCTTCTTGTATTTCCTTACACATGTACTCTGATTAGTTTAGATTCTATACGCTTTAAGGTAGAATCTTATATTTTAAACCTTGTTTCCAATTCTCCAGTTGGTGATCAGAGGTGTTGTGAATTTTATTAGATTAACTTTGTTAAATGTAGACTTTCCTTGTCTAAGGAAAACATCGTTATCCATAACTAACTTTAAAGGTTCGAAAGGAATTTTTGAAGTGTACAATTCACCCCCCCCCCCTCTTTTATATTGTGCATCTACATCGTTATTTCGATCCTACAATTGGTACTAGAGGAAGGTTTCTGAAATACTCATACTCACGTAAAGTTTTTCTTGCTCTTTATCATTCATTTAGAACTTTATCATTCTGAACATTATCAATCCGAACATTATCATTCCGAAATTTTTCATTCCGAACTTTGTGGTTACGAACTGTGTCTACTAACTAGTTTGGTTGCCCAAGTTGTGTTAGAATGGCAGGAGTAAATGTTGGTTCTATAGACAATCTAAATCCTACAAGACCACCAATCATTAATGGTAATGACTATGAGTACTAGAGATATTGAATGAAAACTTTTGTTATCAAAACTGGAGTGGACAATTTTGTTATGCTTACTGGTGATTATAAAATACCTGATAAGGAAGTGAGAACTTTCACTAACCAAGAAAAACAAGAGTATCAACTCAATTATAAGGTACGCAATACTTTACTATGTTCAATGACTAGAAATATATATATCCAAATTTCTTCTTGTGAAGAAGCTAATTGTATCTGGAAGATGATATAAGTACACACTTTGGCACTTCTAAAGTGATTGAAACTAGGAGAGCTATGCTTAGAGCAGAATATCATGGATAAAATTTTCCGTATGGTGAACCAATCTGCAAAGTTCAACAGAGGTTTATGACTATAGTCAACATCTTACAGTCTATGGGATAAAAAGGGTTAGATGATGAATCCCTTATAGATAAGATAATTGATATTATGCCCAATGAGTGGGAATCAAAGAGAACAGCTATAGATGAGAACAGGAAGGTCACTCAAATTTCTCTTGATGAGTTATTCAGAACTCTTATCTAACATGAAACCAGGATGAAGAGAGATGATGACAACATCAAAAGGAGGAATGGGAATGGTACGATTTCCTTCACAACAACATAAAATCATATGAAAGGCAGGACTCCTGAGAGAGTAACCAGATCCAAGTCTAAGAATGTAGTTATTCAATCAGATTCTAGTGAAAGTGAAATCTCAGAAAATGAGTTAGAAAATCCTGCTCAAAGGATGAACAAGATAGCAGGCCAGCTAAATTTCCAATCCAAGTATAAGAAAAAGGAAAGGGAAGAAAGGAAAGATGGAGAAGTTACTTGTTACGAATTCAAGAGAGCTAGACATATTAGACCAGATTTCCCTCTACTTCAAAAGAAAGAAAGGAAAGAAAGGCATTCTGATAGGAGCAGGAAGAAGTATTACAAAACCAAAACTAAGAATGTTATGAAAGAAAATGACACATGGAGTGCCAGTGGAGGTGACTCTTTAGATGAATCTTCTGATTACGAATCTTCAGGAAAGAAGAATCATGGACTTATAGCCAGAATACCAACACTAGTGCAGAAATTTTTTTTTACGTTGGTTATTTTTCATTATTTACGTCGGTTTTTAGGCGATGTTAATACGGACGACGTTATAAATAACATTTTTTACGTCGGTTATTTAAAACCCGACGTAACATCCCTAACATCACGGTGTTTATAACATCGGTTCATTAATAACTGACGTGATAAATATGCGCGGGGGGGGGGGGGGGGGGGGGGGTTTATCACGTCGGTTATTTTCTAAACCGACATGACAAAATTCCTGGGATATCGTTTATCACGTCGGTTATGACATAACCGACGTGATTAACCCTTCCCCGGGCCTATTATCACGTCGGTTTCTTAAATAACCGACGTGATAAAAAGGCCTGGGAAACGTTTTAGCATGTCGGTTATCCAATAACCGACGTGGTAAATCGATTCCCAGGCCTTTTAGCACGTCGGTTATATTAAGAACCGACGTGATAAAAGGCCCGGGGAACGGTTTATCACGTCGGTTCTCGAAAAAAACCGACGTGATAAACCCCCTACCAATTTATTTACCACGTCGGTTATAAAATAACTAACGTGAAAGAGATATTTTTTTTTAAAAAATAATTGCACTGCTCTCACCAAAAAGCAACCAGAAACCAAACAAAAATAACCATGCCATCCCTCCCCCAAGCCCCAACTGAACCCCCACCCTCATCTATACCCACCTAACAACCTGGCCAGCCCTCCCCCACCACATTGGAGCCCCACCACAACCCTTTGACACCCCCCACTTGGACAGCCCCCCCACCCTCATTTACACCCCCACGACCCCTAGTACAGCCTCAAACACCCATTGGACACCCCTTGGACACCCCCACCCCTTGGATAGCCCCCCCCCCCACCCTCATTTACACCCCCAAGACCCCTAGTACAGCCTAAAACACCCATTGGACACCCCCCACACCTTGACAGCCCCTCCCAGACCCCTTGGACACCCCCCCGACCCCTGGAAACCCCCCCGACCCCTAGGACAGCCCCAAACACACCTTGGACACCCCTCCCATATCCCTTGGACACCCCCACCCCTTGGACACCCCCCACCCCTTGGACAGCCCCCCCCCCCACCCTCATTTACACCCAACCGTCCCCTTGGACAGAACTCCCAGACACCTTGGACACCACTCCCATATCCCTTGGACACCCCCCCACCCCTTGGACACCCCCGCCACCCCTTCGACAGCCCCCCCACCCTCATTTACACCCCCCCGAACACTAGGACAGCCCCAAACACCCCTTGGACACCCCTCCCATATCTCTTGGACACCCCCCACCCCTTGGACACCCCCCACCCCTTGGACAGCCCCCCACCCCTGGACACCCCCCCGACCCCTTGGACCCCCCCCCCCCCCCCCGACCCCTTGGAAACCCCCCCATCCCCTTGGACAGCCCCAAACACCGCTTGGACACCCCTCCTATATCCCTTGGACACCCCCCCCCCCCACCACTTGGACACCCCCCACCCCTTGGACAGCCCCCCCCCCCCCCCACCCTCATTTACACCCAACCGACTCCTTGGACAGCCCCAAACACACCTTGGACACCCCTCCCATATCCCTTGGACACCCCCACCCCTTGGACACCCCCCATCCTCATTTACACCCCCCCGACCCCTAGGACAGCCCCAAACACACCTTGGACATCCCTCCCATATCCCTTGGACACCCCCCAAACACCCACCCACCCCCTTGGAACCTCTCCCCCCATACCAAAATCCAGACCAGAAAAACCATCAACAGTATACCAAAACAAGAAGTAGAGAAAAATTAAACATTCACTTATATAACATTCAAAACTTACACTGTCAACTTCAAAAAAAACTAAATCCAACCTAAACGACTACGAAATACACAATTACATTGACAATATTCAAAATTACATTTTACATTACAAACAACTAAAAGTCAATCAAACCTGTAAAATAATTTGACCACTCCACTTGTATGTGTTTGATATCTTTAGCAGTGAAGGGTTGAGGTTCATCAAAAAGCTACAAAGGAAAAGGATAGTAGTCAACGTGTATAATGAATAAATCAAATTGAAATATTATGAGAAAGAGGAAAATCTTACCAGGTCAAAACTCAGAACTGTCCCAGTTGTTATTATTTCATACATAAATCTTAACATGTAATATCCGCATTCGATGATGCCTTGTTGCTCATGACATTTCTGTTTGAATGAGTGTAAATTCAAATATATTATTTTTATGTAATAAATCAAAATGTACAAATTATAAATGGATATTTACCTTCGCATGTACATATTTGATCTTGAAATTCCTTTTCTTTGCGCTTTTTCGAAAGTGGACCCATGCCCTGTTAGAAAATAATACGAATGGGGTAAATTTAAAATTCATTATAATATATAAAACTATTGTGAAATTGAAACTTACGTTTCCAATATATTCTTAAAACATTCTCGCACATCATCATGGAGAGAGCATATCCAATAAAGTGTTTTCTCCCTAGGGCAAAAAACCCCTAACATCCAATGATCCCTGATAAAAGGAAATTTAACGTTAGTGGTTTTTTATGTTAAAAGATAATTAAATCTTTGAGAGGGATGTGTTTCATACCTCTCACAAAAAGGCATCATCCAACACTGTGTGATTACATTCTTTTCAAATCTATCAGTAATATAAAGCATTCTTTGTTCCTCATCCAATGCACATGCTTCAGGGGAAATCAATTGTGGGTCTATGAATCTATATACATCTGTCAGCTCATTCATCTCACACATTTTATACAGATACCTAATACAAAGAAGACATAAGTATACATTTTTAATAAATATAACGCAAGGAAAAGGTGTTAAGACTTACATGATAAAAATTTGCACCACGTTGATGCCCAACATATCTCCAGTGACAAACTCCATGACATCAGTTTTCTAATCCCCACACTTAGTTCACGTCCACAGACATGAGCTTCCATTGTAAAGTCATAATGATCCAACAACAAATTTCAATATCTTGAAAATTTGTCAACACTGCTAGTATCTGCATCTGATGTCATAGCTATCTGTCTTTGTTGTTGTCGATACAGTATTTCTTTACCTTTGAAATATTCCTGTAAAAATAAATTGAAAAATATATTAGTTTCCAAATGATAAAACATTAATAAAAATATAAAGTAAAAGATATAACATCCATACCTCTATGGTAATGAGTCGAAGAAGTCTGGATGGCCAAAGTAAAAAATGGATGATACTATGTCCAACTGTCATCACCTCATCTGTAGGTAATGGTATCCGAGCTGATCTATCTATAATATCCTGTACAGTGACCCTCTGATTCTCTACCTCTAACTGTTGATGATGAACTGTATCTCCTATACAATATACCATCCCATATGCAACTATATGATGTTGAGGATCATCAACATACAACTCACAATAAGTAGGTTGCTGCGGCGGAGGAGGAGGATCAAAAATGGGGTCCGCAGGCTGAGGTGGGGGAGTGGGAGCTACTGGGAGAGGTGGAGTGGGAGCTGCACCCTGAAATTGTCTTTGCAAGTCTGCAAACATAAACTGCACCGATGCTTGTCCTCCATTGTCGCATTAATATTATGGACTTCAGCCTCCAAGGATTCTATTTTTTTTATAAACTCCCTCAACGTTAGAAGTTGAGGAACGTGGCAACACTTTTCTTACCGATACACCTGCCGGATATCCTCTTACACGGCCAGGATGTTCGGGCTTTCCCAATGCCACAGATAAAATATCTTCCCTCCCAGATGGTGTAAATGTCCCCTTTGAACTCTTCTCCTCAAGAGAGTCCTGTAATAATTAATTGAACATTTCTATAATGATTGGAAATATATGATGAAAATAGTAAACTTAAATAAATAAAATAGATATCTTACAATCCTCTCAACTACGAGTCTCGATTCTTCCGAAAGATATTGTCCTTTTTTGCCCTTCCGAGCTCTTTTCCATTTCTCATGTCTATATGGAGGGGATGGAGGGGCCACCTCTCCAGAACTTGAAGACTCAGCTCTTAGTTGTTGAAATTTTTCTGCCATCATTTGTTCTTCCAATAATGCATATCCTCCCCGAGATAAACTATGAGGGTATACATTTTTAGATTGGATCTCTTGATGATCTTTCCTTGTTTGCTGTAAATTAAGAATAAGTAATCATTAACAAAACAATAATAAGATCATTTATATAAGAAAGCTTATAAAAGTTTACATTGCCCTTACCAAAAATGATTCTTTTCTTCTACTTTCAAAAAATTGTCTCCATGTGTCTTCATCTATAAAAGGATATATACGACATGGATTCTCACGACTCCTATGACCATAAATGAAATCAGATGAGAGGGTTGATTTGAAATCCCTCCATCTCCTAGCAGCCATCGATAAGCATTTCTTCCTGACTCCTCCAGTGTCAGGAATATCAAATGTCATCTGATAAAAAAGAGGTTAAAAATATTATATATACTAGAAACATTTAAAGAACAGTCAAACAATAGCAAAAGATCTTACCAAAATGGTCTCCCACAGTTGAGAAATTATCGCCTTATCCACAATTCTCCAATCATCATAGAGAATGCTTACTTTTCTCATAGCCTGAGTTTCTACAAAACCCTTAAAATCTTTAGCATTTGGACCTCTAGGAAGATCATCATTATCAAACTCCACGACTATCCTCTCCTCCTTCGTACGGGCAAGTGATAATTTTGGTAAACTTGTGCACCCACGCTTACCAACCTTTGAACTCTTTTTCGTAATAGGAGCATTTGAATGTTCCTCCCCAGATGTATGACCAATATGCTCATCTCCAGAATCATGTGGCTGATCAACTGATTGATCTGTCATTTTCCTTCAAATCAAAAAAAAAACATTAGTTCACAAATATACAAATTCAAATATTGTAGTACTACTTAATCAGAAAATAGAAAAGTGTACTAAATTACATAATAGTAAACATTGGTAATATGGTAAGCATGTTAAACAATGATAAACATGGTAAACACAGGCAAAAGGTTGCCAAGGAGTTGGCCCAAGAAAGCTGAAAAGTGGCCTCACTGAGTCCACCGGTCAGCCGGTGTGAGCTCACCGGCCAGCCGGAGGACCCAGTCAGTATACTAGCCCACTGCCTGGTGCCACCGGCCGGCCGGTGGACCAGACAGAGCCTTCCTGTCTGGACCACCGGCCGGCCGCTGGATCACCACCGGTCGGCCGCTGGACCAGAGCCTTGCTCTGTCTGGACCACCGGTCGGCCGCTGGATCACCACCGGCCGGCCGGTGGACCAGACAGAGAGTCTTCCTCTCTTTCTGGACCACCGGCCGGCCGGTGGCTCACCACCGGCCGGCCGGTGGACCAGACAGAGCTTTGCTCTGGACCACCGGCCAACCGGTGATCCACCACCGGCCAGCCGGTGCGCCCAGGACTTCTCCTCTTTACGGTTTTTATTGTTTTATCGTTTTGGTTTGATACATGTTTTAATAAGTAAAAAATTTACAATATCTAACATTATATGAAAAAACTAAATGTAAACAAGAAATAAACATGTGTTACCTGTAATTTTAGGAATGTACAGTTGGATTGTTTTCCCAAATTCCTTCGTCGTGATCATTCCTTATGGAACAAACCATGTCTTAAACATACTCATCATTATGTTCTGTTAATCTTTCCATGGAAGTAGGGATCTCACATAAATCAGCATCTTCATCAAATTCATCCTCACCAACATATTGTTTTTTCCCTTGTAAAACAACAGCCCACTGCATATCTGATTGATCTACTACATAGAAAATTTGTTTGGCATGTGTTGCCATTATAAAAGATTCAGCTGTGTCTTCCAATCTATTCAGATTAACAAGTGTCATTCCAAATTCATCGTGTCTGACACTGTTGTTACCGATAAACCATTTACAGTTAAAAAAGGAACTTTAATTTTAAAGTAATCAGCCTCCCATATGTCTTCAATCACTCCATAATATGCACTTGATGCCGAAATTGGGTTTCTGTCCTTAGCACTCGAAAAATGCATTGCTTCTGTAAACACCAATACACCACTATTCTGAACTGCACTTCTGTTGTCCTGAGCTTTCGTATGAAATGTATATCCATTAATGTCATAAGTGGACCATGTTATCACATTTAAAGATGGACCACCCACTATCCATTTTAATGTCTCTGATACATCTTATCTACCAAGCAAGGTCTTTTTAAACCATGAAAAAAAATTTTTGTTGTGCTCATTCAAAATCCACATTTCTTTCTTCTTTGGATGACATTGTTTTAACTCATTAATATGAAATGTGATATACGGTTGAACATCAGCTATGTTATTCAAGATGTATGATTCTAACTTCTTCATATTTTCAGCTGACAGTGATTTGACTTTCAAGCCACGAATCCCCTTTCCCTCATTATTAACCCGTTCATGGCGAGATGGAGGCAAACCTATGTGTTGCACCGTAGCCAAGTAGCTCGTACAAAACTCTGCTACCTCCTCATAAATATACTTTTCAATAATGGAGGCTTCAGGTCGATATGGATTTTTAACATATCCCTTTAATATTTTCATATACCTTTCAAAAGGATACATCCAACGAAGATTTACAGGTCCACAAAGCTTTATTTCTCGAACCAGATGAATCATTAAATCCACCATCATATCAAAAAAAGTTGGAGGAAAATACATTTCCAAATGACAAATTATAAAAACTGCATCCTTTTCCAAAATGTTCAAAGCATTCACATCAATCGCCTTGTTACAAATTGAATTGAAAAAATAACACAACCTCATTATAGTCTTTCTGACACGGATGGGTAATATTCCACGCAGTGCAACTGGTAGAATTTGTTGCATCATGACGTGACAATCATGTGATTTCATACCTATCAACTTCAAGTCTTTCAATGAGACAAAATTTTTTACATTTGAAGAATAACCTTGAGGCACTTTGATATCATGAAGACACTGACAGAAGCTACTTTTCTCCCTCTTCGATAATGTATGACAAGCCGGGGGAAGAAATGTTCGTCTTCCTTTAGGAGTGGGAGCTAACTCCAAACGTATTCCCATTGATAGTAGGTCTAACCTTTCATTCAACCCATCTTTTGTCTTTCCTTTAATATCTAGCAATGTTCCGATCAAAGAATCACAGATATTCTTCTCCACGTGCATGACATCAATATTATGTTTGACTTCATGATACCTCCAATATGGTAGCTCAAAAAATATTGACCTTTACTTCCAAATATGTCTATCATTACCAGATTTCTGTGTCTTTCCCAATGTCACATCAAGGTTTTTCACCCTCTCAAAATACAAATCTGGGGATAAAGGTTTTGGAGCAGTATCAAATTCTTGTGATCCATTGAATGCCTTTTTTAGTCTTCTATAAGGGTGATCCATAGGCAAAAACTTTCGATGACCCATGTACACTGTTTTCCTCCCATGATGCAATTGACAATATGACGTCTGTTGTTCGCAAATTGGACATGCTTTATGCCCTTTAACACTGTATCCAGACAAATTTCCATATGCTGGGAAGTCATTTATAGTGAATAGAAGCACTGCATGCAGTTGAAAATATTCCATTTTATAAGAATCATACACCCTAATACCATCAGCCCATAACAGTTTCAAATCATCAATCAGCGGTGACAAGTATACATCAATATCATTGCCGGGTTGCTTTGGACCAGAGATCATGATACTCAACATGACATATTTGCGCTTCATACAAACTTCAGGAGAGAGGTTGTAAATTACCAATAAAACAGGCCATGAACTATGTGTGCTACTGAGGGTTCGGTATGGATTCATTCCATCTGTGCACAAGCCTAGTCTCAGATTTCTAATTTCATTTCCAAATGTAGGGTACCGGGCATCAATTTTCCTCCATTGTGGACAATCAGCTGGATGACGTATTTTTCCATCACATACCCGCTCATCAGCATGCCATCTTAACCTTTTTGCATCATGTGAATTAGCAAATAAACGTTTGAAACGAGGAATTATAGAATGATACCAAAATACCTTTGAAGGGAGCTTTGTAATCTCTACATCAGCTTGTGATTTTTCTTTCACCTTATACCGTGATGTCCCACATTTAGGACACTCTTTCAGAAATTCATATTCCTTCCTATATATAATGCAGTCATTCGGACAGGCATGTATTTTCCTGTATCCCAATCCCATCGGGCATAATATTTTTTTGGCCTTATAATGTGAATCTGGAAGATCGTTATCTTTTGGAAGAATTTCTTTCATCAATTGTAGCAGCTCTGTAAAACTTCTGTCACTCCATCCATGTTTCGCCTTCAGGTTAATCAATCTTAACACCGCCGACAAAACCGTAAAATCTGTACAACCAGGATATAATGGTTTTTCGGCATCACCATATAGACGTGCAACTGTCGGTTCTATCTCAATTTTTTCTGCTACAATATCGTGAATCATTTCTTCAATTCCATCGGAGTTACCATCTTGCGATTCATTATCATCAGTGACATTCTTTCCAGTTTCGCCATGCCAAATCCAAGGGTTGTAACTCGGATTGAAACCATGAAAAATCAGATGATCTTTTATCTCTCTACTTTTCAACTTCTTCATATTCAGACATTTCAGGCATGGACAGAAAAAAATGTCACTACTTGGAACATTTCGTTTAGCAAATTCCAAAAAGGCATCAACACCTTCCTCATATTCATTGCTCATTCGATGTGCCGTAATCCAACTTCGACTCATTATTACCTATAACAAATAGCAAAAATATATATATTTTTTAGATAAGAAAAATATATGTTTATTTGAAAAAATCATAATTTGAATGTAAACAATTTTGAAATATAAAACAAATCGATGTGTATTTAAAAAAATATGCTTGAATATTATTTTTTAAACAAAATATAGTAAGATATAACCCCCCCCCTGGACACCCCCCGACCCCTCTAGAAAGCCCCCCGCCCCTCCTGGACACCACCCCCCCACCCCCTACCCCCTTGGACACCCCCCTGGACATCCCCCAACCCTCTGGACAGCCCCCCCCCCCACCCGGACAACCCCAAATACCCTCTGGAGAGGCCGCCACCCACTTGGACAGCCCCCCACACCCATCCAACCCCTTGGACACCCCCCTGGACACCCCACCGACCCCTCTGGACAGGCCGCCACCCCCTTGGACAGCCCCCCACACCAACCCATCCCCTTGGACACCACCCTGGACACCCCCGACCCCTTTGGACAGCCCCCGACCCCTCTAGAAAGCACCCCCACCCCTCCTGGACACAACCCTCCACCCCCGACCTACTTGGACACCCCCCTGGACACCCCCCAACCCTCTGGACAGCCCCCCCACCCCTCCTGAACACCACCCCCACACCCACCCACCCCCTTGTAAACCCCCCTAAACACCCCCCGACCCCTCTGGACAGCCCCCCGCCCCTGCTGGACACCACCCCCCACCCCCTACCCCCTTGGACACCCCCCCTGGACATCCCCCAACCCTCTGGACAGCCCCCCCACCCACCCGGACAACCCCAAATACCCTCTGGAGAGGCCTCCAACCACTTGGACAGCCCCCCACACCCATCCAACCCCTTGGACACCCCCCTGGACACCCCACCGACCCCTCTGGACAGGCCGCCACCCCCCTTGGACAGCCCCCCACACCCACCCATCCCCTTGGACACCACCCTGGACACCCCCCGACCCCTCTGGACAGCCCCCGACCCCTCTAGAAAGCACCCCCACCCCTCCTGAACACAACCCCCCACCCCGACCTGCTTGGACACCCCCCAACCCTCTGGACAGCCCCCCCACCCCTCCTAAACACCACCCCCACCCCCTACCCCCTTGGACACCCCCCTGGACACCCCCCAACACCCACCCACACCCTTGGACAGCCCCCCCACACCCACCCACCCCCTTGTAAACCCCCCTGGACACCCCCTGACCCCTCTGGACAGCCCCCCGCCCCTCCTGGACACCACCCCCCACCCCCTACCCCCTTGGACACCCCCTGGACATCCCCCAACCCTCTGGACAGCCCCCCCACCCACCCAGACAACCCCAAATACCCTCTGGAGAGGCCTCCACCCACTTGCACAGCCCCCCACACCCATCCACCCCCTTGGACACCCCCTGGACACCCCACCGACCCCTCTGGACAGGCCGCCACCCCCTTGGACAGCCCCCCACACCCACCCATCCCCTTGGACACCACCCTGGACACCCCCCGACCCCTCTAGACAGCCCCCGACCCCTCTAGAAAGCACCCCCAGCCCTCCTGGACACAACCCCCCACCCCCGAACTGCTTGGACACCCCCCTGGACACCCCCCAACCCTCTGGACAGCCCCCCCACCCCTCCTAAACACCACCCCCCACCCCCTACCCCCTTGGACACCCCCCTGGACACCCCCAAACACCCACCCACACCCTTGGACAGCCCCCCACACCCACCCACCCCCTTGTAAACCCCCCTGGACACCACCGACCCCTCTGGACAGCCCCCCACCCCTCCTGGACACCACCCCCCACACCCTACCCCCTTGGACACCCCCCTGGACACCCCCAACCCTCTTGATAGCCCTCCCACCCCCCTGGAATCACTGAATAAAGTAGTAACAACTGTAAAAGGGCAACCCATCCAAATGGACACGCCCCAACCCTCTTGGGGATTTATAGAAAACGTTGAAAAATTAGTGAAATCATAAAATTAGTCAATATTTCAAGTCGAACTAATAGATCTAGGGATGATAAATAAGATTATGGTGCCAAAACGAGTTAAAAGGGTTCGCAATCGAAGAATCTTATCTAGTTTCAACAAAAAATCACAACACATATATATACTATCCGCGAAAAAAAACGAACGAGTGGGAGGATTACCTGAGTGCTGCGAGTTTAGATGATTGATCCCAGGAGATTAAATATGAGAAACGATGATCGCAAAACGAATCTAAACCAACGAAATGGATGAGCCGATTCGGGTTTATGCGCGAGAGAGACGAGTCGCGACTGTCGAAGGTAAACTCGCGAATGACAATCCACGGGTCTGGGTAAATTTTTAAATGAGTTATCACGTCGGTTATTCAATAAACGATGTTATAATTTTTTTAAAAACATTTATAACGTCGGTTATTCAATAACAGACGTAAAAAACTTCCTCCGATTCTTTTTTTACGTCGGTTATTCTATAACCGACGTTATAAAGGGCTCAAAATCCGCGTTTTATTACGTCGGTTATTCCATAACCGACGTCAAAAACATCTGCGGATTCTTTTTTTACGTCGGTTATTTTATAACCGACGTAAAAAGGCCTTCAAAAACCGCGTTTGTTACGTCAGTTATTCAATAACCGACGTAACAAACACCCCCCGCTTCTGTTTTTTACGGCGGTTAATGTATAACCGAAGTAAAAAACGAAGCCGCCAGATTAATAACGTCGGTTATCAAAATAACCGATGTTAAAGGTGTACTAAACACAGGGTTTTACGTCGGTTATTTAATAACCGACGTAAAAAACCTCGTTTTACATATTATGACATCAGTTTTATATAACCGACGTAAAAAATGGTGACGTAAAAAATGTTTTCTGAACTAGTGCAATTGACAATCATTTCTTTATAGATAAGGTACAAAATGATGAATCATTGACCAATGTATCTTTAAATTCTAATGATAGTAAGTATTATAAATCCTCATATGAATAATCCTCTTCTGATGAAGAAAATACTTCACCTACCTATGAAGAAGTTTCTAGGTTTTCTAAACTTCTTGAGATTGAGAACTCTAAACTCAATAAGAAACTTGATAAGTCAATATCTTGGAATTCTATTCTTACAAAAGAGATATCAGATCATTCTAATGATCTTGATAGGAAAAATGATGATTTTATAAGTATTTCAACAAATCTCGAGGAAGTAAGTTCTGAGAGGAACAAACATTCTAAAGAGTTAGAAAAAGTAATTTCTAAGAAAAGTGTTTTTGATCCTAGCTCTAGTTCTAAATCTAATGATTTTGAAGATAAAAACTTGGTTATAAAACTCAAGTCCGAAATCATTTCCTTAAAGAATTGTTTGTCGAAATTTACCTATGTTAAGGAAAATTTTGGTAAAATGTATTCTCAAATACGACTTTTAAGAAACAAATCCAGATTTGGTTATACCCATGAAAAACCAATTTTTAGTAACAAATGTGTTGTTCCAAAAAGTGCCCCATTTTGTACCATGTGTCAATTTGGTGGTCACTGGGCAAAGAATTGTTCTTTAAATAAAACCCAATCTCTAGGTTTTCATAAAGCCTATTTTTCTAAGAAAGTGTGGGATCCTAAAATTTTGATGTCTGGAAATCCAGGATCCAAGCATGTTTGGATTCCTAAAGTCTAATTCTTTTCTTGTTTTTAGGAAGATAGTGGAAGTACCAACAACAATATCTAGTACACGGATAGTGGATGTTCCTGGCACATGACTGGTAACAAAAGTTATTTTGAAAATATTATCAAAATGAAAGGAGGAAAGGTAACTTTCAGAGATAATGCACAAGAAGAAATTGTTGGTATTGGTAATATTGTTCTTCTAGGTAAAACTTTGATTTCAAATGTTTTATTTGTTAAGGGTCTTAAGAACAACCTCATTAGAATAAGTCAGTTATGTGATGAAGGGTACCTTGTGAATTTTAGGAATGATAAGTTCTTAGTACAAAATTCTAAGGAATAATTTTAAAGAGATATCATTCTTCAGTTTATCGGAACACAAGAATAACTTGCTGATATTTTCACAATATCATTACCCTCTGTTATAATTGAATACATTAAACAAAAGTTAGGAATGATAACTATAAGGTAATAATTCTTCATTAACTTCTTGTTGAACAAATTCTCCTAACAGTAATAAACTCCTCTTTATAGGGGGGTGAATTTGATTGTTAGTGTAACTAAATTTTTTGGATTTGTATGTTTTTCAAACTTTTCAGAACAGAAGTTTCCGGAATGGAAATTTCTGAAACCAAAATTTTCGGAATGGGAATTTCCGGAACTGAAATTTTCAGGACCAAAATTCTCAAAATGAGAACTTCCAGAATGGAAATCTTCGTACTGAAAACATCCGGAATGGAATTTTCGTACTGGTAAGTGTCGGAATGGAGAGTATCGTACTGAAGTTTTCGTAACAAGATTTTTGTACTGGAACTCTGTTTTTTCCTTCAAGAAGAATATTACCAATTACGAACAATATTTCTTGTCAATCTGTAAGCTATGATTTTCTTACTAATAGTTTTGTAATCAAATTATGCTTACTGGTATTTTCCTTGTTTTTTTTTAAAAAGTTCGGATTCTAGTTTTTCCTCAAATGCGAATGTTTTCTTTAAAACCTTCAAAAGATCGTAGTCAAAATTTCCTTGCGGGATTGTTCTCAACCGTCAGATCAGATCAACATTTTTTCAACCATTAGATGTCTTTTGGAAGACCAATAGTCAAATAATTTTCCTATATAAAGGGTACCCCAAGACTCGTCCCACATCGGTTTTTACAAGATTTTGCGTCTCGAAGCCTTCATATTCTTCTTAAGGCCGGTTTCGAACTTTGTGAAACCTATCCGAATCTTTCAGATTACTTCACTCCGAATGTCTATTGAAGCAACTTCTCAAGATATGTCAACTGTGAAACCAATCTCAAAGTGGTTATTCTTTAGGGAAATATTAGTTCATTATGATTTCTATAAGCTCGATTCCCTTATTTCAAAGAACATTAGACTGAATGGACGGGAAGATGTCTACATAGCAAAGTCAAATAAACAGGATCTGGTTTATACTGATTTGTTGATAAGGTTTTATGAGTCTGTTTCCTTCCAGATGGAAGATAGTAGAGAGAGGTTTTCTTTCATGTCTTATGGGAATACTTATAATCGTTCTTACACCAAGGTCGCGAGCCTGGTTGGTTTATCATATGAAGGAGAAGCTGAATTCTTCTCTCACAAACTTCCTGATGTGTAAAAATGTTTCAATAAGGAGAAGGTACCGAAGTGTCTTGGGCTCAAGGATGATTCAACTATTAAGATTTCTCATCTCACTCCAAATAATAGAATTCTTCAGATTTGGGTGCAAGGATTTCTGGTTCCAAGAATAGGTTATAAACACAATCTGAAGAAGAGTGATATCTATGTCTCGGATTTCTTGGTAAATCTAAGAAAGATAAATCTGATGAGGAATGTCTTGGTTACGATTAAGAATATCAAAGAAGGAAATTTGAGAGCTCATATTATCATGTTTCCTGCATTATTATCTAAGTTGATAGTTCGATGCTTAGAATCCTTTAAAGTTTCCTGCAAATCAAAGATCCAGAATTGAAAACTAATGTTAGTAAGTGATGATACTCTCAAGAGGATGATGATGGGGTTTTCCACTGAATCCAGAGAATTTTATCCTCTGTGTGTGGAAGAGATTGAAGCAACTCATAAAGATTAATAGAATCTGGAACCATCCAAAAAGAAAAGGAAGAAGAGAAAGATTAAGGAAGTAGTTGTGACGAATAAATCTCAAAAACTAAGGAAACTGAATCTGCACCTCCCAATCTGAAGAAGCAAAAATCATATACGGATGAAGTAATAGCCAGGTGGAGGGAAGATAAAGAGAATAGGAAGGAAGGGGATCCTCAATTCGGACTGGACCCTACTGAGGCTAAAGCCTTAATGGAAAAAGCTGCTAAGGAGATAGAGAGACAAGCGAAGGAAAAGAAAATGAGAAAGAAGATATCTGAACCTGAAGTGGTGCGATCTTTGCTGAAAGATACAGAGTTGGCTTCTAAAATGCTTCCAGTTATGGAATCTTTTGGTGTTGAACCTTCTTTACCAGAAACTCCAGCCAAAACCTATGTCACTCCAGAAAAGGACAAGGGTAAAGAAATAGTTGAAGAAGCTGATAAGGAAGTTGCTGAAGTAGTAGAGGAAGAAGTTGAAGAAGAAGAAGAAGAAGAGGAAAGTGAAGATTGGGATACTCTAATCAAGCAAGTACAGAACTACAAAGATAAGGCTAAATCCTAAAAGATAGTTAATCCATGTAAGGGAGATGAGGAAGCTAGAAAGCAATATCAAGAAGAAGAAGAAGAAAATGTGTTGTATGATGAAGAAGAATCTAATGAGAGGATTTTTTTTGAGGAAGGTCATGAAAAACAGAAACCAGATGAAGACCAGATCATTCAAGTCTCTGAATCCGAGGAAGTATCTCCTAATGTGGAACCCATTCCGAAATCTGGTAAGGGGAAGCATGCTCTTATGGATACACCTATAAAAGATCTCATGAGGAGGAAAGAGGTTGGTGGTACCTCTATAAGGAAGCTGGTGCCAGTTGGAGAAGAGCAATCTCATAGAGAAATTTATGATTCGGAATCATCATCTCATGGGCATGATTTTGTAGTTCAGTCTCTGAGAATGTTGTTGGACACAATTCCGATTCTTCCAACAATAGATTCCAGATTCTAGATACTGCAACACACTATGAATCAGAAATTGGATTCTTTATCCATGGTCATGGATATGTTTGTGAAGTTGGAAGATAAACAGAAAAGTTTTCTGATCGAATATGATATACATAGAAAGTGTTGCAGTAAGGTACCAATGTTTTCTAAGAGAGTTGAAGAAGACTTGATAGTGTATGATAATTTTCAGAATGATGTGAAAGAAGCTTTCGACACAGCAGGTAAAAAAGTTAAGAATCTTGAAGATGAGCTGATTATTGAGCAGAGTACCCGGAGTCAACAAGTGAAGGAACTCAATGACAAAGAGAATTATCTAGCTCAAAATCTTATAAATGATAGAAATCTCCGGATTGAGCTTGAGAAAAAATTGGTTCAGCAAGATAAGATGTTAATGTTGCATAAAGAGGCCTTGGAGGCTTAGGAAGAAGCTTTAAAAGTCCAAGAAGAAAAGGTAAAAGCCTCAGAGAAGCAAGGTGAGTAAGATCAAAGGGACATAAAGAAACTCAAAACCTTGATAAAGAAGCATATTCCGAAGGAAAAGGAAGACATATGAACCCACTGCGATCTTTTGTTGTAATTGTCTTTCCTTGTAAATTTTTTTTCCCAACTCTAATGAAATGGTTAATTGGTTTGTTGTATCTTGTTATATACTAATGTTTCAGGTACCATACTCTGTTTTCCATTCCCTTCGATTCTTTTTGAAAATAAAAAAGGTAGAGAAGGAAAGGAACTACTCTAAAGGAGGAGAAAGGAAAAATTTCTAAGAGAAATATCCTTAAAGAAAGGGGGAGTTTCCCAATATGAAGTTTTTCATTATTACAATAATGAAAACTCCACTCCAGAAACTCAGAATACAATCCTTAGAGTTTCAATGCCTAAGGGGGAGTTAGTTGTATTCACTTTTATCCATGAACAAAGGGAGATAAGTTTTAAATTTCAAAGTCTAATGAAATTTTTCAAAATCCTTATATGTTTTTTCGAAAGGATGTTTGTGCTTTCCAAAAAGGGGGAGATTGTTGAGTCAATAAGGTTTTCCTTATGAATTTTCCATTACTTCTTGTTTTGAAAATCACAAACACCTTATACTTAAGCAAATGTATGTTTTAACCCCATCAGGAAAATTTACTTCTATACAGAATTTTACCTTAACCCGAATTTTCTTATACATAAAAATATTTGTTTTCTCAAATTCAAAAACCGGATTTATACCCAAAATCCCGGATCCATATACTGAAAAGATTCGGAGCATTCTTTTTTTTAGGATCTGAATTCTGGATGTGATCTGTAATGTAGTTCTAATCCGAATTCTGGACTCCGAACTTTCATGAGTTCGACTCCGAACTCTTAAGGAGTTCGACTCCGAAATCTTAAGCAGTTCGACTCCGAACTCTTAAGCAGTTTCACTATGAACTCTTAAGTAGTTCGACTTCGAACTTTTAAGTAGTTTGACTTCGAAATCTTAAGGAGTTCAACTCCGAACACTTGAGGAGTTTGACTCCAAACTCTTAAGGAGTTCGACTCCGAACTCTTAAGTAGTTCGACTCCAAACTATTAAACAGTTCGATTCCGAACTCTTAAGCAGTTCGACTCCGAACTCTTAAACAGTTCGACTCCAAACTTTTAAGTAGTTTTACTACAAAATCTTAAGTAGATCGACTCCGAACTCTGCAAGTTCAGATTCCGATATGTGGTGATAATAGACTCTGAATTCCTACAAAACAGAATCCGAATATTTCTTAACATAGACTCCAAACTTCATTTTGGTTAGACTCTAAATTTTTTGACTTTCCTACACTCCAAAATATTAATTAGCTTTTACTTACATATTCTTCATTTAAAAATGATGTCGTGCATTCAGTTATACATGGTTTTTTATAAAATGATGTCGTCTATTCTGTTTCTACATAACCGTTGGTTGAGTTACACGTTTACAGGTCCCTCTGAATTTCATGGAAAATATGACCATTGGAGGAGGGAGTTGACCGTTAGAGATTTTCCTATAAATAGGAGTTAATTTTAAAGAGCTCAGGAACATAATTGAAATGAGTTGATCGATCTAGAAACCACATGTTGTTTATGTGATTTCTAGAGAGAGAAGCTTTTCATGACTTGTGCGTACTGAACTACTCGTTTATATTGATTCATGCGACTCCGGATGTTGGTGATTGCATTCGAGGACTTCCGGGGATAGGAAGACAGAGGTGTCGACAACCTTGAAATTCGAGGGTTTCCTTGGTGAGGAAGACAGAGGTTCCAACTACATTGAAGTTGAGGGATTGCGGGGATAACAAGACAGAGATTACAATCTTCATATCGAGGGCTTATCCTGGTGTGGGTAAGACAGACTTTCTTGAAATTATAAATCAAGAGACCTTTATCCAAGGTTGTTGGATATCCTTCTCTTTGGGTTAAAAGAGTTATTGTTTTGATACTTGTAGTTTTACTACTTGTTTGTTTCCACTGCATATTGTATTTTAAGGAAAGTATAACCTTCTTCTATTTCCTTACACTTGTACTCTGATTAGATTAGAATCAATATGCTTTAAGGTAGAATCTTATATTGTAAACCTTGTTTCCAATTCTCCAGTTGGTGATCAGAGGTGTTGTGAATTTTCCTAGATTAACTTTGTTAAATCTAGACTTTCCTTTACTAATAAAAAACATAGTTATCCATAACTAACTTTAAAGGTTCAAAATGAATTTTTAAACTTTACAATTCACCCCCCCCCCCCTTGTATATTGAGCATCTACATCGTTATTTCGATCCTACAATGTCACACACCAACTTGTTTGGATGATGTTGGTGAAATAAAATGTCTAGGGCCAGAACTTGTTGAGGATACAATGGAAAATATGAAGATTATCCAAACCCACATCAAAGCAGCTGAAACTAGGCAAAAGTGATATGCCGATAATCGAAGGATTTGTAATTTCAAGTATGTGATCATGTTTTCTTGAAGGTATCTCCATGGAAGTGTGTTATAAGTTTTGGTAAGAAGGATAAATTGAGTACCCGGTACATCGGACCTTTCGAAATTCTAGAATGAATTGGGGTTGTAGATTACTCTTTGGAAATGCCACCTAGACTCTCTAAAGTTCATGATGTGTTCCATGTATCACTGTTGAGAAAATACATTCTTGACCCAACACATGTACTCACCTATGAAGAAATAAAACTGGAACCTATTATTTCTTATTGCGAATAGAATTTCAAGATTCTTTATACTAGAGAACTAGTGTTGAGAAACTGGACGACTCGACTGGTGAAAGTTTTATAGAGAAATCATAAGATGGAAGAGGCAACATGAGAACCTGAGGAACTTATGATGAAGAACCACCCGAATCTTATTATGTAGAACTGGTCTAGAAATATAGAGGAAAAAATTATTTGAAAGAGGGAAGAATGTAACACCCCAAGCTTCCATGGTATGTTTCCCTTTGAATAATGCAATAACTTGCATTATACGCAACTTAGATATTCTAACACACCACGACCAATCAAACTAGCCGTTATGAATATTAAAACCCACTTTTTGAAATTTTATAAATTTTATTCTTCAAAATGGACTTCATTTTTTTGAAATGTAATAAAAAATTGTCCTATGGTGAATTTTTGGTATTTTTCTAAAAACGTTTAATTTTTTATGAATAGTGAAAAATAATAAATTTTAATTAAAAAACTATTTTAATCAAAATAAATTATAGTGTTAAATTATTAATTTTAATGTTTTTTAAGTATCATTAATTTATATTTTTATCATTTAATATAATTTAGGTCATTGGATGTTATTTTACGTTTAAAATGGACATAAACAATTGTCAATCTTTTGGTAGTTATTATTTCTTAAAAACACGTTTTTTATTTTGACAACGAGAATTAATTATAAATTAATTTATTCCAATTCTATGTTTTGAATTTTGAAAAATGAATTAAATATTTGGAATCAAGAGGTCAAAATTGTGTAAATATATAACTTTTATTTTTAGACATTATAAATATTTACTTCAGTAAATATTATATTAACTCTGGTTAAGGGGGTAAATCCGGTAAATAAGGGTAAAAAAATAATATTATAATAATATTAAATTATACTAACATGTGTAATATTCCTATATCTTGATACATATCTGACCATGGGAATACTTGGGTCGATTTTGGGACCCCATGGAGCCACTGGAGTGTGATAATGACTCTTTATATTAATTAAATTAAAGTAAAGACAAAAATGAGAGAAACATATATCTTTTTGTAAAATAATTTGTAAAAGGGGTTATATAAGTTATCATTTTTACTATAAATATTCATTTGAAATATAAATTGATTTTATATATAATTTTATTTTTTTATAATTTTTAGACATGAAATTAAATAAATTAATTATGATAAAATAATGATGCACTGTTTACCTCATTAAAGAATGATTTAAATAAATGAGATTATAAAAATTGAAACAATATCCCAAACCTATCTAATTATTATTTGATGGTTTTATTTCGAACATTAGTCATCTTATATTCAACATTAATGTGTTTTAGACCTTTAGAAACCAAATATCATTATATAATAAAATAATATTTTCAAACATTCCTAAAGAGCCCCTCCTACCCCTTATAAAAATCCCTCACCTCTAACAAATTTCTCACACCACTCAAGACACTTTTATCATAAAAAATCAACCCAATTAATCTCTCTACATCCCTTTATTCCTCTTATAATCCTTACCTTAGGCATAAAACACTTCAAGGAAGCCTTTTTGTTCAAACCAAAGAGAGTTACCAGATTTAAAGGTAACATATCCTCTTAAGTTTTTTTATTTTATTTTACTTCTACAACCCCATAAAATCTATGTACTCCTTTATTTTATAAACACTATTATCTTCAATATACTAGGTTATTTTTATGATAAGTATTTTAACTAAACTAACACACACCTCCATCTAATGGGTATAGAACATAATGATTCTATCGAAGGTGAACTATTGTCTCACGAAACGATGATTGTTCAATATTCTACTACCACCTCTTATGGTGTCAATTATGATGGACCTATAATTATATTTGATATTTGTGATATTTATTTTATCTATTAGATTCTCTAATTCTCTTTCATAGGATACCCTTATTTTTTTCATGTATTATATATACGATAATTTCATTTGAGGAAGTGTGGACTACCGCCCCCTCAAAGTGATATGACTCGTTCATACCATACATGGAACATATAAAGGATGGTGTTAATGAACATATGAAACATATATAAAATATTATATTATACTGGAAAAATAATATACCAAATGTATCATTTTTTCTTTCAATTAAAACAATGGAAGTAGCGTTTGTACGTACGTACGGATTACCGTCTCCATGAACGCGATGCGATTCATTCCCAATCATAACCATTCATGAATAATTTTCATTTTATTATTAAAAATAATATTTAGTAACATAATATATTTCTAGATATGAATTAAATACATATTATACATAACAAACATGACTTATTTTTCAAAATATATAAATGAAAACGAATCAATTAACACCTGAAACAATGATACTACTAAAATATTATTAACAAAACAATATTAGAGAATAATATATGATATCATATTTCTGTATTTAGTTCTCGTATAATTTAAAAACAATTAGTTAATTATTATATATGGTTTTAACGTACCCTCGGCCAAGTAAAAGTACAAGGTAAGGGTTAATTTTACAATATCTTTATTATCTGTGGTTGTTTCTTCATAAGTATCTACTAGGACCTCTTTTTCATCCACATCCATGTTTCCTAAAAATGTATTTCAATATATTTTTTACTATTTACTAGACTATGGTTTAAAGTCATTTATACCCCTGTTTTAATTTTTATAAAATGGTTTTAAAGGAATCTTTCAGTCGTTTTCCAAACAATGTACTTTATTACCTTTTCGAAAAATTAAGGTAAGAATGTTTTTTAACTTATACGGCGGGTGTGTTTATTATCCACTGTTATATAACCATTGAACATTCACTTACAATATTATTTTCAAAATAAATGTTTTCTTTAATAATTATGTGACTCTTAAATGATTTCAAAATACAAAGAGATATTTCTATCAAATAGTTTTGATTTCATCTATGTCATCATCCTTTGATAAACTTTACACTTGTTTGAAGTTGATTTATTATTATACAAATCTTCTATATTTTGTTTATGTTTTTGTGATATGTTTGACTATAGATGTGATATTTTTATACCATTCATGGTTTATGGTTAAATTATTGACATTTCGTATGCTATTTTTAATATGAATATTTATGTTATGTTTCATCCTTTTCATTTGAGGAATGTATTGGACTTAGTAAGTGATGGGTGGAGGCCATTATAGCTCTACGGTGCATCGATAGGTCTCATGATACAGTTGGACATGGAATTGGTCAAGGCCTTTCCCAATTTGATATATGGTTTTGGCCGAGGACTTAATAATTTTTAGACGTCTTGGTTGAGGCCTTGAAAAAATGTTTCAGAATGTCGAGCATTCTACATTCCCCAATTATGAAAATAATATTGATGTTTCATGTGGTTATTATACTAGTAGAATACCCACGACTATGTTTTATTATCGAATTATTTACTCATCTCATATTCCTACCATAAAGTGTACATATTTATTATTTGAAAAGAAATGTGTTTTCAATTATTCACCATACCTAATGTTTATGTTATCGTACACTATATTTCTTACTCTAAGAATGTGAGCTCACCCCTTTCTTATGTTTCATTTTCCAAGGATATGAAGAAGTTAGTTATAAGTGGCTTTCAAGCATAATCTAGGAGGATTTGATGTTTCTAATGGAATAAATTAGTGTCGTATTTCTTTTCAAGTTGTCATGTTGAACTTATGTATATATCTTGTTTTCAATAGTTCTAAATCGATCAGTCTTTTGGGACCCAATTCCTTGTATCATTCCAATATTATGTAATAAGGCACTGACTCTGTGTAACTAGGGTCAGGGTGTTACAGGTGACTTTTTTGTTGACAGAGTTTTAGAACCATTCTCATAAAAGGGGATCTTACGATAAAATATAATTGATATGCATTCCCAATAGCTTCTACAGCTTCGACGGGGTGACATGTCGGTAAATGAGTATTCATTATGGCATACCGAACATTCTAGGTACTCGATGAATGTGATATGACCTGTGATTTAGGTATCTGACCTCTGAGAGATATGTTTTTAGGCACAACCGAGCAAGCACTATTACTCTGTGCATTCCTATTTATTCTAGGGTTCTATGGAGAACCCTTATGGTTGAAAGTCTTTTGGCTAAGTAGATACAGCTATTAGATTTCAGCAGTGTGAAAGCTGTAATGCAACATCAATCTCAGATACATGTACATGTGAGACATTCTGAGAAGAGGTCCCAATATAGGGGATCTACATATCAAGGCATATAAGTTATGTCTATTCGTTCTAGGAAGAGGCAATGCTTTTAAAAAGGAAATAGTGGATATCTCACTGGAGATTGTCCAGCCTAATGTGATGACAATGAAATGGTGGATGGGCCACCAAGGCAGAGATGGTGACAGTAACAAATGAATATGGATGGTGTAAGATGTGTTATAGGAGTTGGGAGATTAGTAGGAGGTGGTATACATTTTGACATGTTACAACCACCACCCTAATGTGGTTCAGTCTAGTCTCAGGGAGATGGTGGAAAGGGGAAGGAGTAACTGAATGCGGTCAAGAAATATAACCCAAGGGCTCCATGAATTATTTGAGGTACAATCTGGGTATAATCGTAGCTTCAATATTAATAGACACACGTGTTAATCATTAATTTTTGGCATGAATTTATTCATGACCTAGAGTTTTCTGTTCAGCCGTTAACTCCACCCTTACATCGGGAGATACCTATGGGAGAAGAATCTATATTCAAACTTATGCTGACATCTTGATCTAACTCTAGAGGCAAGAGTTTTAGTTGGAAGATCATGGTGGAGGCATTGGGGCCTTACGACATTAGTTTGGGTAAGGACTAGTAATCCACAATTCATGCTCATATTGACTATTTTAGGAAAAAGGATGTAGTATGTCCCCATCATTGGAATGGGTTTTTATATAGTTGATGAAAAAAATAAAACATAGGAACCACGGGATAAACTTCTTTCTTGGGAGGATGTAGTCGATCATGCTTGAATCAGCCAGCCTTACCGATGTGGTGGTGGATGTCTTGAGTTTTTAGTTCCCAAAAGTAGTGGTGGAGTACATAGAAGTTTTTCTAGAATAAGTTTCCAAGATTACCCACCCACAGGGTGATAGACTTCTTCATCATTCCACACCCTGAGATGGCACCGAAATTAACACAAGTATATCAGATGGATTTTGCAGAGCTTCGTGAGCTGAGGGTGGAGGTGGGGGAATTTGAGGGGCAGCGCTTAGTAAGACATAGTGTTCAAGGTTATGTTCAGATTACCATATCTTTAACCAGGTGATGTGGATAATGAGTACCCACTACCTAAGGAACAATGTACACATCTATCAGTTGAATGGGGCATCAATTTACATGGATGGAAATGTGCTTGTAGGCTTTTCAGTAGTTCAGATAGAGATGATGGTTGGGGTTCCTCTGGGACTATGAATTCAATGTATTATATACTCCTAGTAAGGTAAAAGTGGTAGTGGATTCTCTAATCAAGAAATCCATTTTGTAGTTATTGAATGAGGAGACCAAGCATTTTTCCTTGTTATAGTTATCCTTTGTGGATGGAGATAATTTAGCATACCTCTAATCAGTTTTTGTTACCCCTTTAGTCTTAAAGTGAGTTAGGGAGGCACATCTCGATGATACCGTCTTTGAGTCGTTAAGTTATTAGTTTTCATCATGGAATACCATGATGTCTTTTCAAAAGGTGGGTAACACGTTGTTCATTTCATAGGATGCATAGTGGTATCAGTGGATGCCTAGAGTGATGGGACGCATCAAGATATGCATTTGTGTGTCAATGAGGACACTAGGGATGCTGGAAAATGTTGAATCTAGGATTACCTATTGATATAAAATCTAAGTTCTTGTTTAATCAGTTTCATGTTTTTTCAACACACCATGTCAAGCACCTATTCTTGGAATGGACTACTCTTTTCTTCCTTAGGTTTCCAAGAAGGGAGTGAGAATAGATATTGATATAATTCATGACAGGTTTATGACATATTTCTATGGGGCATGGTACCATATGGGTGATCATTGACAGACTCCACAAGTATATCACTTCTTATATAATCAAAAACAAATTCCTATGGAGAGCTTGGGACTCTTCTACATATAAGATATAGTTCGAATATAGGGAGTCCCATTTACTATAGTATTAGATGGAGATGCATGATTTACATCTTGGTTGTGGAAGGGATTTCTAGAGGCATTTGGGACTCATCTGTGCTTAAGGATAGCCTTTTACCCACAAATTTATAGTCAGATAGAGCATACCATACAGACCATGCAGGAAATGCTTTGTACTTGCGTTCTTGATTTTGGTCACAGTTTGGAGGACCACCTTACACTGGTGGAGTTTGCATACAAAAACTGTTACTACTCCACCATCAATATGGAACCATTCACGAAACTGTATGGACAAACATGCAGGCCACTATTACGCTGGACAGACCCATGGGATTCATCACTCATGGGTCCATAGATGGTATAAGCTACCACTAGGATGGTTCAGGTACTCAGATAGTAGATGAAGACTACACAGAGCTGATAGAGGTCTTATACTTATAGTCAATGGAGACCCTTCGAGTTTGAGGAGGGTTCCACGTATTCCTATAAGTCTATCATTGATGAGGGATATAGAGATTTGGACGGGTGGAAAGTTATCTATGAGGTTCATCAGATCTTTCCTGATACTGCATAGAGTGCACGAGGTGGCATACCACTTTTCTCTATCACCGAAGTTAGAGAGTCTGAACGATGTATTCCATGTATCCCATATAAAGAGATACGTGCATTAAACTTCTCACATCATCTACCATGGAGAGCTAGATATTGAGGATGGGGAAAAAATTTGTGGAGTACCCGGTAGAGATAGAGGATCGATAGAAGAGGATCCTTTATGGATGGTCGATTCCACTAGTTTGTGTCCAATAGTAGCATGGGAATATCTAGAATATGACATGGGAGCGAGAGGCTCAGATTCATGCTAATTTCCCCCATTTTTTTGTTTAGCCCTTATTTTGGATTATGAGGACATAAATACGTAATGGTGGGGGTAATGTATTGTCCCATAATTACATGATTATCTTAAATTATATGGGATTATTCTAATACTGGGATCTAGTATGGCATGTGATTCTGAGGCCTGGTGTGCCCAGAATGGTCCATCAAAAAAGTTATGTTTTAAATAGCGCACTTGAGAAGTTTTCATGAAAAAGTGGAATAACTATTAAATGGGATCCTAGATCAGAAATCAGAGGGAACGGTTGTGTTCAGAGCAGTGGTTTTACCCTAGAAGCTACTAAATTTTAGTCGACATGAGTCTCCAGGGAAAAAATAAAATAAAATGGAATAACTGTAAATAAAATAATTAAATAAAATTAATTTATATTTCAAAATCTTATAACTCGTCAACGATGAATCAGATTGAAAATTTGAGACCACTATTGAGCTCATGAGGTAGTTTTTTCCTTATGAAAATCCTAATATTGGATGGCGTGAGCCAATAATGGAAAATAATTTTTGGTCATAAATAAAATAATTAAATAATGTTATTTCATTTTAAAATCCTTATAACTCATGATCGGTAACATACATTGAAAATATGAGACCACCGTTGAGCTAATGAAGGCATGGTTTCCTTAGGCGAAGCCTAACATTAACCAGCACAGGCCACCTAGGAAAGTTGGTTTTTCTGACGTAACAATATATAAAAACAATTAAATAAAAATTATTTTATTTTTTAAATCCTCATAACTCACAAAAAGTAATTCAGATTAAATATCTAAGACCATTGCTGAGTTCATAATGTTGTGTTCTCATTATGAAATACTTAATTGTTCCTCGAGTGGTTTGAGGCTAAATGTTATTTTTTGGACTTTTTAAATAAGTATAAAATAAACTAAATGAAGTTTATTTTATTTTATTTTAACATTTCGTAGCATGGAGACGCTACGACACAATGATAGAGAAACCAGTAATCCTTTCATAAATATAGAAGTGTGGTGATGTTGTTTCAAAGTAAAATAGTAATGTTGAAATGTGTTTCCTTCATAATTGGGGATATGTTCGAGCATTAGAATTTATAACGTTGCATAATTCCTCTTGAACTCTGGAGTTTCACGAAGGCAAGGGAGATGATTCTCTCTCCATGGCGATGCCGGATTAGATATCAGGGTTGATCAAGTGGTGATGAATCTATGAACACCAAAAAAATAAGGATCAACTTCGTGACGCAACATCAATCCACGTTTGCAAGAGATCCAACTCGAGTTAAGGGTTTAAATCTTAGTGATTGTTTATCCCATGTTCATCCCTTATAATTGAAGAACGCAGATCAACTCACTGACTAGTTGGTCCACAAATTAATTCTTCCTATAGTATTGGGAATTATTATTACTGGTTTGACATTAGGAGTTAAATCTTGTTGATTTGAATAATTATTTGTGATCCTGTTGACAAGAACAATTTTTGGGCCGACAAAAAAAGGACGGTTTTCACTTGGGTGTTCTCTATAATAACCTCTCTCACTTCTTGTTCTTCATTGACAAACCCATGAGGTCGCATTGGATCTTTTACAAGGGGAATTATAAATGAGGTTGGACCCCCAAAGCAATGGAAAAAATGGTGATGATTATGCGGTAGTAATGGTAACGCCCACTGCCGAACAGGGCCGGGTCCAGCAATGCCCAATGGGCCTGGCCATTGGGCTAGGCCAATTGAGTCTACCCATACCCAACTGGGTCAGGTCGAATCAGCGGAACCAGGTAGGTTCATGTGGTACCCCTAGGCCGGGTTCATCGAGTCAATCTGACCAAATTAGACCATGCCCAAATGCAATGGGCCCTAGTTTACTAAAACATTAATATATTTTAGACCAGGCATCTGATAGACACACCGTATGCGGTGTTGGGACCCTTCCGATTAGACAGTCCATTGGGTATACTATAATAGTGTTTTTGTTGTTGTTGTTGAAATATGACCGATGTCTTGAGGAGTATATTCTCCTAGAATCAATCCCACTAGAGAGAGGGAATCATATGGATGGCTATGAAATGAAGGATATGATGAACGGGACCTCAGTGGCCCAGTAGCAGAGCATACATTGGTGGTCCACTAGACGAGTATACTTCATTGGTCCAGTAGCCAAGTGAAAGTCAGTGGTCTAGCAGTCGAGCAAACCTTAGTGGTCCTATAGCCATTTGGACCATAGTGGTCCAATAGCACTGTAGACCTCAGTGGTCTAGTTGTTGAGTGGATCCCAGTGGTCCAGTATCCCAGAATTACTCATTGGTATAGTAGCCCAGTATACCTCAATAGTCTAGTGGATGCATGGAACTTAGTGGTCTAGCAGCCCAATGTACCTCAGTGGTCTAGTAGCGGATTGGAACTTAGTGGTCTAGTAGTTGAGTAAACTTTAGTGACTCATCAAGGATGTGTCCCTTAGTATTAATAGATTATTTAGCTTTAAGAAACATAATCTTACATTCTGTACATTAAATTATTCATGGTGTAATCTATATTTTTTTGTGGTCTTGGTTTGTGGTCATTATTTTTGGTTTTTCCCTTGTATTTTGGGGTCCCTATTGAGTATTGTGTTACTCACCCCTTAATGATATTTGTATGTACGTGTCATGTCTCGTGTAGGTTATTGATGCTTCTATGGAGACCTTAGTAGTTTGGGACCTAGTGGTTCTTTGTGACATGGGACGAATGGGTGTACTTCTATAGTGACTGGTAGCTACCCTTCACCTACCCTTCATGTAGGGACTAGATCAGACAGACTGTGGTAGTTGTACATTTTTTGTGGTTTCAGGCTTGTATTTTAGCCCCTTTGTACTTTCAGTTTGTACTATACTCCCAGTAGATGTATCAATGAAAGTTTTGGTTCAATTTTTGTTTACATTCCACAGTTTGAGCTTTGTGCATGTGTGTAGGTTTAAAGGAAATTCCTTACCTTTTTTGGGATATGCCTACTCAGTGCTAGTTGCCAGCCACTGGCCAATGAAAGGCAGGCTTGGGGTAGTCACGACATAGAACCTAGGGAACAGTTCATAACAAACTGGAACTTTTTAAAATTAAAATTTAATAATATCAGAACTCCTCAATGAATATTATTGGTTCTTTATCAATCCTAATTTTTCTTAATATTTCTTCAAGGAATAAAAATTATTTGAATATTCCTTGTATCACTCTTTTTTCATATTTTTAATGATAACACTGGCTATTTTCAATAACACATTAACATCAAGTTATTTATAAATATGTATTAATGCCACTTCTAAATTTTCTCATAATTTTCATAACACCACTTGAATTTTTCCATAAACATTTTTAATTATTTATTGGGCCTCAATAAAATATAATATTTCAGATTCAATAACTTTATAATATTATGGTTTATAAATATTATCAAAACTCACTATTATTTTTAATTTAACCATATCTTTCAAAGTATTCAACCTATGTAACATATCTCGCATAAAACCCTAACTAATTTATGATAATTTATGTTAATAAAATGTATATGGATATGGATAATTATTAATAATTATTATTTATAGAAATATAATTTTTCTGGTGAATGGGATATTTATTTATATTATAATTTTATATATTTATAAAAATTATTCTTTGTGTAAAACTACTGGTATATAATTCTCCCTATATATTTTAAGGTTAATCCTCTATTTTCTTCACCTTGTTATTAATCTATAATAAGAGAAAACACCCACATGTATATGTAAATTCCACAGATGAATTATCAATATAATTATATCCATGTCTCTTTCCACCTAAGATATCGGTTAAAACGGTCATATTTTACCCTTTAGTATAATTTAGTAAACCAAAAATCCATGATTAATGATTCTCTTATTTTATTACCATTAATGGTTCCTCTAATTTGTTTTCCCCTAATATGTATTTCAAATAAAAATCATTTTTATATCACTGAACTGTATAAGCTTTTTAATTTATCCTTCATATTTGTTTTCATTCTATCCTTGATGGTTTTTTTAATAAATAATCACTGGTTTTGGATGAATTTTATTTCCCTTCCATAAATTTTACTACCCATTACATTAAATTTTCTTTTTAACATTATATTTTTTTCTACACTGCTTGCCTCCACTATAACATAAGAATGTGGGATCTCTTCAATAAAAATTCATCAAATTTTTATATGTAGTGTATTATCATATGTTCATTGTTACGTAAATAATTCTTCCTAGAATAAAAAACATTCCTTGGGTACATTTACCTCTTTTGATATATTGTAAAATATTTTCTATCATAGTTGTGTACTTTATCATCAATGGACTCATCCATTGTTTTTTTAAAGATAAATAATAGTTGTTTTAGCACAATATCCTTTGAGAATAATTATGTTTAAATAAAGATATTATTAAGGAATATATTCCAATTTGGAATTTTTAGGAACATGGTGTGATTGATTATATAAAAGGGGAGTTTTCAAATAATTATTTTTAATGAATAATCCCTTACAATATATTATTTGATAAAGGAATTATGACTTCAAAAAATGAAAAAGTGGATATGGTATTTTTTTGATGTATTATTTTTAAAATAAATTAATCTTTTCATAACTCACATAAAATTGTTTTTTTCGTGTGAGTGAAGATAATTTATAGCATTAGAGATGATTAAATGAATTATTGACTTGATTGGATGAAATATGGAATTGTTTGGTGTTGAGAAGACTAGGTCTATAAATTATTAATTTATTTAATACTTAATTAGAAGAAACAATTTCACTATGATATTTAATGGAAAGATAAATTTCCCATGTGATATATAAGGGTACTCAAATTATCCCAATGATACTTAATGGTATAATATAATATGTATGGTTACTTTTAATATATAAGGGTAAATATTTAATTGGAATAAAAAATTTACTGTGATTTTATTGAGAAGCATTTCAAAAGTATCTAATAGTAAATTTTATCTTCGTGATTTGGATAAATCAAAGTGGATCAATATTAATAACAAGTGATTCCTAAAAATATTAAAGGTTCTTAATAGAGCTTGGACAATCCAAGGTATTATAATTAATTGAGTATATTCTATAAATTATGTAAATATTCTTGCTTGTATGGTTTTTATTTTAAATTTGAATTTAAAAAGTGTAGATCATTATTTCTATTGTAGAATATATATTATTCTACTATTGAAAAAAATTTATCGTGTGATGAAAAGTTGAAAATAAATAAGAATAATAAAAAGAAGAAGAAGAATATGAACAAAAATAAGTAGGTTCATTGAAAAATTTTGATTTCCATCATGATTGTGAAAAGTGAGGGCGAAAAAGAATATAAATTAATAATTATCCTTATATTGGTTAAAGGTTAAGCTATTTATGTAGAAAATTGGTTACCTATTTTTTTTTGGGATCAAATTACACAAATGTTTATTGGGAGACAAAGTATAAACCCTTCTTGGCCTATCAATAATTTTGTTTCATGTGTATTGTCTCATTATAGGTTTCTTCAGTTCATTACATGGATGTATTTTTTCAAATATAGTGGTGAACCATTTAAAAATGTATTATTCATACTATTCTTTTTGGTGTTTATGTCATAAAAAAATTCATAAAATTAAATTAGTGTAAAATTTAATATTTTAATGATACTCGAAAGGGGTTATGAATTCCTGAATTAACCAACACTCAATGAATTCCCACTAATATTCTACATCCACATCAATTTTTATTAGATAATCCATGTTTCCTGACATTAATGATTACTTTATATATATTTTTTGAAAATAAACTCTCCTTTTTTAGTTTGAATTTTTGGCTTCATTCAAAATGTTGATAAAACAAATTCACTAAATAAAAATGAGATTAATGATTTTTATGTGAAAACATATCATCTATGAAAATATCATATTCTTCTACAGGTTATATCAATCAACATGTACATATTTTAGGTTTATAATTTTGGTTTTAAATTACTTCTTAAATAATGTCAACAATAAAAATTGATATAATTAATATTTATATTGATAGTTCATTGAATGTTTCCATATTATATTCTCTTTTAAAAAATAATAATCTAAAGGATAAAGAAATAAAGAAATTTATTTTTGATAAAATAGAGAAAGAAATTAAGTCATTAAGATTGTGAATAAATAAATGTTATAGATTTTTAATTTGAAATATGATATTCTCATGATTAATTCTTATGAAACAGGGGATTAATTCTTCACTTGAGTTAATAAAATGGTAAGAACCATTAAAGGTATTGGTGATAAACTAAAGTATACTAAAAATAAAAAAATGATACATTTCGTTATACTGAATAGATATGGTGAAAATAATTTACCTTTTGTATATCATGATCCGAATATACTACCATTGTATTAAATTCATAGAATTTTTATTCCTTGTTAAATAGAGATAGGGGTTTATTTTAAGAAAAATAGTAAAGTTGATAGGTAAATATCCTTTAAATCATTTAAATAATATAATTTTATGAATGAATTGGTATTGAAATAAGAGTATTATACAAAAGAATATGGTGATGGAATTAAATTTAACAAACTCATTTAATAAATTTCTTGAAATTTAAGATGAGTAAAAGGAATGTTTCAGGAAAAAATATCACTAAATTGTTTCAATTTTTTACCTACAATATATTTTATATAAAATCCTCCAATGTTTGATAGAGAAGAATATTTTGGGGTTGTTGATGGAAATAGATAAATATTATAAAATAATAAATCGTAAAAAACCAATAAATCAATGATTTCCATCAAAAATAAATTGTAAAGTATTACCTAAACCAAAAAATAGAAACTTTATAAAAACTTTTAAGGATTTTCATAGTTGTGAAGATGGATAACAATTATAGACTTATAGATCTGTTGATGAACAATAAATTATTCCAAAAGTTAATGAATAAAAGATCACTATAAATGAAATTATAAAGGATGGAAGTGAAGAAGAAACAAAAATTGAGTTAATAATAAAGTGATAAATCAAGAAATTTCTATAACAGATCTCAAAATTTGAGTAAGAAAACACAATTTTAATTAAATACAATGACGATTCAAATATAAATGATCTTATTCATTCTATTAATTATATGATTCTTTTGAATGGGATTGACAACATAAAAAATATTTCCTATTATGTGACATCTTTATAACACGAAATTGATGATATGGTTAATAAAGATGAGGAGTGTAAATTTATCAAATAAAAAATTTCATACAAAAAATAATGAAAAGATTTAAATTCTACAGAAAAATATTGTGAAGGAATTTGTAGAAATCTCAAACGAAAATATTTTAGAAATAGTTAAAATTTAGTAGAATAATGAAAATATGGTTGGTAAATAAATATTTCTTTTTAAATTATTAAATTGGACATCAATCTTATAATGAAGATCCTTATTTAAAGTCCTATGTGAACAAAAAATTGATTTTTTTAGGAAACAAGAAAATTATCAAATGTCTAAAAATTCCCAGAATACATATTTAAATATAAAAAATTACTATAAATAGTGATATTAAAAAATAAATGAATAATTCTATAAGGATGAGAATCTTTTTGGGGGTCTATCAAATTTTTTTTTTTGCAAAAGCGATCCAAAATTCAATATCATGGGATAAAACAAATATAGGTATTAATATTTAAACAATAATTAGATTTGAGAGGAAAGTGTGTATTTTATGTATATTTATTTAATTGTGGTAGTTTTTGAAACGTGGAAAGGAAATTGTTGTTTAATTACATATATTTATTTGAGTATGGATGATTGAAAATATAGTTCTATAAGGAAATTCAACAGACTCAAAGATTAAAAGTTCAAAAATAATTTGAAATATATAGTCTAAAGATTGAGTACACATTTCAATCATTAAAATATTTTTATGGAAGGTGTGACCAACCATATCACAATACGAAATGATTTTTCCCCATTCAAACATACAAAATGAATATTAATTTTAATAATAAGTATTAAAATAAGAATGAAAAAGAAAATAGAAGTAATTAGTTATTTAAGTATCACTAAAAAACAAAAATATAACAGAATTCAATTTTTGAAAGTGGGCTTTTATAGATCATTATATGAAATTAAAATCCATTGCATGATATTTATAAGTGAAATTAAGTCCCATTATATTTTTTTTAAATATTACATTACTTAATATAAAAATATTTCAATCAGTAGTGATTGGAAAAGTTAATTTGATGATAAAGAAAATATTATTTATTTATAGGTTAATAAAAAAATTATTAATAATATCTAATTTTGGGGATGGAGAAACTGAACTAGATTTTTTTTAAACACATTTAATCGTTTAAATTACTTGTTTATATTATCAATATGATAGTGAATACAAAGTAACTTGTTTGAGGTTAATTAATTATTAAAATTCATGATACATAAGATTAAAGAAATAAAATTTGTAGAAACATTCAAGGAATTATGTACCACCCAAATAATTTACTATATTTTACATTTATAATAAGTTTAATTTTGTTCATATCTTTCAAAATATGCAATATTGAGTTATTTTGAAATGCACGCCACACCGAGTTTAAAAAAAACACTATTAAGTCACATTTTTTAAAATCAATTATCCTTTAACAATTTTAGAAAATTTATATAGTAACTTTTATGTCATATTTTCTATTAAATATTTTTAAATTCATCCAAAACATTGTATAGTCATAATATAAGAACAAACTTAATATTACACATAAAAAACTAATTTTTTTAAAAAGTTGTTTCACCACCTTTGAATGGAACACCTATTTAAAATATGAATTTTGAAAATTTTATATATTTCATATGAAAAATAAAATTTATTTTTTAAATTGGAACATAAATATTAGGTTATGGTGAATTTTTTATATTTTTCTCAAATGTTTCATTTTTGATAAATAGTGAAAAATATTGAATTTTAATTTGAAACTGTTTTTTCATAAAGTTTCATTATAAAGTAAAATTAACCTTTTATTTTTTTGAATATTAATTATATATATTTTAAAATATTAATAAAAAAATTTAAACAATTTCTCTTTTAAATTGGATATAAAAAAATAGCATACTTTTGAATGTTTTTACTTTAAAACCATTCATTGTTGTCCCGTCAATGGGATTAATTTTAAATTAATTTCTTCCAATTCTATGAGTGGAATTTGGAAAAATATATTTCATATTTTTAATAATAATAATTTAAAATTTTTAATAAGTTCAACTTAGTTTTCAACCAAAAATATTATTCAATGTGATTACAATTAATTAGAGCAATCAAGAGAAAAATTAGCTTAACAAAGGACTAAACATTAATCTTATGGCCCAAAACGACCTAGAAACATGTTCAAAATCCATTGTATTTTCATATATAAACTTTATCTTCTATTATGTTGAATTTGGTAAAAATTTTTCTCTAATTGAGATGGTAAAAATGTGGGTGAAAACTCCTTTTAAAAAATTGACATGATTGCCACTCTTCCACTGTAAAAAGGTACTCACCCCTCTAACTTATTCACAACTCTAAAGCCTTTTGAATCATAAAAAAAATAATATACCAAAATTACCCCCTCATATTATAATACTTTTATTTTATAGAAATCAAACCAAAGAAGTATTTTGTTATAAACCAATAAGAGTTACACGAATAAGAGGTAATATTCTTCAACGATCACTTTTTGTTTCATTTACCTCTCCTCCCCTTAAATTATTTTAGTATCATTATTATATAATGAAATAAGTATATTAAATATACTAATATTTTGCATTTGTAGGATTCAACCTAAAACTACAAAAACTTATATTAAATAGGTAACAAACGTACCATTTTTTGCGTACGATGAACAACTGCCTTGCGAAATGATGTTGTTCATTTTTTCACTTCCACCGCTCATGGTTGGGAATTAGGATTAACTCACTATTTATATTTCATATATGTGATAATTTTTGTCTTCAAAATTCTTTAATTTTTATATAACATATATTTTAATTCTTTCCATGTTATGTAAATACGATTACATCGTTTGTGGACATGTGAACTACCGCCTCCTCAAAGCAATTTGATACGTTCACACATTGAATAGATTGTATCAAGGATAGTTTTAATTGAAATATGTGATATATATTATATAAATATGATAATTTAATTATAATAAACATATTTATCATTTAATATTTGTTCTTTTAAATATAATGATGCAATGAGAGTAGCATTCTTGTGTAAGTACAACCCATTGTCTCCCTGAATGGTGCATTTCATTTCTTATCTATAAATAATATCGATTATTATAAATACATATATATAGATGTATATGATAATTTCATAATGGTTTACATTTTTTATGTTATAAAATCATGTTTTATGTAATAAAAAGAAGGCAACAAGTCAAAACATACTCAAAAAACTAGGAAATTAACAGCCAAAATTGGGAAAATAATGAATGATTTTAAACAAACATGCAATAAGATATTATAAAAAGTTAATATTTGACATTATGAACATGATTATGTTCTATTTATGTGTTATTAACTTGTTTAAAATCTATATATATGTGGTTAAATAATGTTCACCCTAAATGAATCACAAGGTAATAGATATACATCTCACTTATTACATCTGTTAGATAAATGTCACATTCACCACATACTTTTTTTGTGTGGTGTATATACAAATAATTTTTTTTATATCATGAATACATTAATATTCTTTTTATTTAATGTTTTCATTTTAATTATCTCAATTAAAGGGTATTAAATTAAAATTACCAAAGGGAAAAAGTTATCTTTGCAATACCCTTTTCTTTTATGATTGTTAACATTCTCTTGAAACAATCACCTCCATATGATAATTTTATATTACATTACATATCCATATTATCATGAAATTTATATTATTATTTCCAAAACCATATATGATCTTTACATATAGAGTTCACTATGAATGTTATTTTATGAATGAGAAAATTATTAATAAATCGGTATATTTTATTCAATACATATATTTGTTAAGAACTATTGTTCAATAATTAATCCATTATTAGATATGTGAGGAATTAATTTTAAATAAACTATATGATTTAGGTATAATTTAATGAAACCCCCTCCAAGTATCGGTAGTCTTATGAGATGAATCAGTTGGCCAAATCATAGTAGTTTAAACTGTCTTGAGAATAAATCTTGATAGTAAAGGTATCATGTTCCTGGTAAACATGGAATCCAATAATTTAGAATTTACCCCATTAATAATTCATTTATTATTTTTATACATTATTTTGATTGACATATCAAGGGATTCATTTTTATTCTCATTTAATTTATTAAATGGTAGGTGTTTTAGTTATATATCATATCTCATTGATTATTCCTTACGGATATATTTTTATGGTGTGTGTGATTACTTATTTACCTTACCATGATGATTATTATCATTTATTAATTGTTTATTATGTTGTACATACACTTATTGGAAATTTGATCTCACCATTATTTTCGTTTCCTTTCCCCTGGTTACAAAAAATAAATCTTTGAATAAACTTTCATGGATGGTTTTCTTTTAATTTTATTATGTATTAGGATAAATTTTTTATTTCCCAATGTAAAGTTTATATCATGTATGTAATCTAGTTTAAAAAAAACTACTAAAACAATTAGTCCTTCGGGATTTGATTCAATATAATCATGACAATTTTAAAAAGTAAGCATCTATCCCTAGTCATATGGGGTTAAGGCATTAAATTTGGTATCTAAGAAAGTTTAGTAAAAACTATGTAAATGATATTTAGAAAACATAGATTAAGGAACATAACACTACAATATAATTTCACGTAAATTGTTTAATAACAGCCTAGAATTTTTTTTAGGTACATTTTAGGTGGGTCTTCCATGAAATACATCAATTTTTGGATACTACAAGTGGATGTTGTTTAGGAATATGTGTACTTAGGTGTAACAACTCTTAAGAGGTGTGTCGGGCCTCACTCAAGAATAACCTAGTACAAAAAAATAGGCCTTACTGTACACTTGTTTTGACACTCCAAGGGGATAAACATAGAATAATTAATAATTCATTACAAACCATTATTAAGGATTTTAAAGTAATGATATCCCCAATGAAACCATGTTTATGATTATGAGATTATATATTCATTGATTTTTTTATTTATGTCAATAATTACACCATATTCAAAATTTTACAATAGTCATAAATTTTTAAACTAATCCAATATATACAATTGATTAGAAATGGTTCCTAAAAGGAATAATTTTATAACTAATTATGGAAAATGTAGAGATTTTCCTACTATAAAAAACAATATATATGGTGTTGTAATAGAGAAAGTTATGGATATATTTGGGAATCTTAATAAATTTATAACAAATAACCTTTCTCGAAGGGAGAAAACTATTCCAAAACAAGATTCTCCTCTGTTGGATGACTTTATCTGACAGAATCCACCATCATTTAGTGGGGATACTAATACAATTGTAGCTGTGCAATGGATTGAGTCTCTCAAGAAGATATGTATAGCCTTGGTATGTAGTGAAATGGAAAAGGATAAACATGCATTCTATTTTCTCAAAGGTGATGTTGATCAATAGGTATCCTTGATCCAAAATACTATGGGGGAATAAGAAATATAACTCATGTAATTGAGAACATTTAAGGAGATATTATTTAATAATTACTTTCCTTGTGATCAAAAAATTGAGATCAAGATAATGTTCCTTATCTTAATGAATAATAAACAAGATAGTTTCATGGATTATGAAGCTACCTTTACAAGGCTATCCAATTTCTCAATAGAATACATATGAAACATGAAGTGTAATATTGACCACTTATTTAGAGGTCTTAAGAAAAATCTAGGATGGGAAATAGTTTCTTAGATTTTTTTATTATATAAGGATATAGTTTTATATTCATCAAAATTGATAAGGAATTCTCATGATCCTCTATATTAAAAGGAACCCAATAGAGGAATCGGTATTTTTAACACCATGAAAAAGGGAATGTGTCAAATAAGAAGAATGGATCAATGCAATTCACACCTTGGGATATCAATCAGAAAAATCACTCTGATCAATGCTTGAAGGGGATGGGAGTTTTTTATAGGTGTGGAAAAAAGTTCATTATATTAAAAAATGAAATGGGAAGAAAGAAAACTCTCAAATATAGTGTTTTAATTCTAGGTAGATGGGGAACTACAAAGATGAATTCCCCATATGGTAATGGAATCTACAAAAAATAGGCCAAAGGTTGATATCCAATCTTTTGAGAACACTACAGTGGTGGTAGAGGTTTCAAATGATGTGGTTGAAGTTACATTAATATTATCTTCAAATTTATCTAAAGCATTATTTGATTTTAGATCATCCCACTCTTTTTTATATACCCATTTTTCTAAAAAAATTATACATTCCCCTTATTATTTAATAAGATATTCATCAATCATAAATCTTATGTGAAGTCTCATATTAAAAAAAGATGTATTAGGCTGTCCACATTATAAAACATAAACCATATTTACTTTCCGACCAAGTTATCAAACCTATGGTTGAATTTGATATAATCCTTAGTACGGACTAGATCTAAAAATATGAGGAAAAAACTTATTGCATGGTGAAGGAAATTACAATTTATGAGAAAGATGTAGAATCCCTTATTGAGTCAATAAGTTTTTCCTTATGAATTTTCCATTCCTTCTTGTTTTGAAAATCACAAACATCTTTTACTTAAGAAAATCTATGTTTTACTTTTATAAGGAAAATTTCCATCTTTAAGGAATTTTACCCTTACTATTATTTCCTTATACATATCAATATTTTTCTTAAGTGTAAAAATCGGATTCATACCCAAAACCTCAGAATCATATAATGCTAAGATATGAAGCATTCTATTTTTGGATCCGAATTCTGGATGTGAACTATAATGAAGTTCCACTCCGAATTATGGATGTGAACTATACTGATGTTCCTCTCTGAATTCTGGATGTGGACTCTAATGAAGTTCCACTCCGAATTCTGGATGTGAACTATAATGAAGTTCCTCTCCGAATTCTGGATGTGAACTGTAATGAAGTTCCACTCTGAATTATGGATGTGAACTGTAATTTAGTTTCATTCTAAATTTTGGATACAAAGTCTCAAATAGTTCCATTCTGAATTCTGGATATGAACTCTCATATAGTTCCATTCTAAATTCTGGATATGAACTTTTATGAGTTCGACTCCGATCTTTTACTAGTTCGACTCCAAACTTTTACTAGTTCGACTCCGAATTTTGTAAGTTCAGATTCAGAACATTGATGAAACCAGACTCTGAATTTCCATAGAAATTCAAACTCCTGATTTCTACAGAATTCCGGTTTTGAATTCCTATAAAACAGAATCCAAATATTGTTTTTATTATAGACTCCGAATTTATTTTTGGTTAGACTCCGGACATTTATTTTCATCCATTCCGAATTACAGTTTTTCTTATGCTTACAATCATTTCATTACAGAATGATGTTTTACATTCAGTTACACATGTTTTGTTATAAAATGATGTTTTCCATCTTGTTTATAACCAACCGTTGGTTGAGTGACACATATACAGGTACCTCTAATATTTAATGAAAATATGATTATTGGAGGAGGGAGCTGACCATTCCAACCGAGCCTATAAATAGAAGCTCATTTGAAAGATCTCACAACAATTGACTGATATTTGACATATGTTCTTACATGTTGTTGAAGTGATTTCTAGAGAGAGGCTCTTATTAACTCTCAAGCTTCATGCAGAAAGTCTTAATGACTTGTTCAATATTTTCTTTGTGCAGAGTTGCTTAGACCGACTCCGAATGTTGGTGATTACATTAGAGGGTTTCTGTGGATAGGAAGACAGAGGTTCTGACTTCCTTGAAGTTTGAGGGCTTTCTGGCAGAGGAAGACAGAGGTTCCAACTACCTTGAAGTTGAGGGCTTGCGGGGATAGCAAGACAGACACTCTGATCTTCATATCGAGGTCTTACCCTGTTGTGGGTAAGACAGACTTTCTTGAAAGTATAAATCAAGGGACCTTTATCCATGGTTGTTGGATACCCTTCTCTTTGGGTTAAAAGAGTTATTGTTTGTTACATGTAGTTTTAATAATTGTTTTTCTGCTTCATTGTGTATTGTAAGGAAAGTATAATCTTATTATATTTCCTTACACTTGTACTCTGATTAATTTAGATTCTACATGCTTTAAGGTAGAATCTCATACTGTAAAATATGGTTAAGTTTCAATTTCCGGATCCATATTTCTGGAACCTGTTTTCAGAATCACTTTCCAGATTTAAGCAAGTGCATAGAACTAGATGTTTTTAACTTCATACTTTTTCCCATTATTTCATTGGTTATTATAGGTGTAGTGAATTTTCTTAGTGTAACTTTGTTAAACATCGATCTTTCCTTATTTAATGAAACTTTTAAAGTGTACAATTCACCCCCCACTTGAATATTGAGAATCTACATCATTATTTCGATCTTACAATTAGTATCAGAGGATGGAAACCTCATACTCTATACCAATCTCACATTTGGAATCAAAGCCGGTCTATGAAATACTTATACTCACATATAATTTTTTCTTTCTCAGTTTTTCACTGTTTTATATTTTGCATGATTAGGAATAGTTTCCTTGATTTCAAACTTTTTTTATTTACAAGTTTTTGTGTAGAAATATTTTTAAGATGGCAGGTTTAAATGTTAGTTCCATCGACAACCTAAATCCTACAAGACCACTAATTTTTTATGGCAATGATTATGAGTATTGGAGAGAACGAATGAAGACTTTTGTTATCAATACTGGAGTAGATAAATTTGTTATTCTTACTATAGGTTATAAAATTCCTGGTAAGGAAGTTAGTGCTTTCACAAACCAAGAGAAGCATGATTATCAATTAAACAACAAGGTACGCAACACTCTACTATGTTCAATGACTAGAAATATATATAGCCAAATATGTTCATGTTAAATAGCTAAATGTATATGGAAGAAACTTGAAGATACTCATTTTGGTACATCTAAAGTGATTAAGACTAGAAGAGCTATGTTGGGAGCTGAGTATCATGGTTTAAATCTTCTTTATGGACAACCTATAAGCAAAGTACATCAAATATTTATGACTATCAGGAACAGATTACAATCTATGGGAGGGAAAGGTCAGGAAGATGAAGCTCTTGTGGATAACATTATTGATATTATTCCCAATGAGTGGGAATAAAATAGAACATCTATTGAAGAGAATAAGAAGGTTACTCAAATTTATCTTGATGAACTATTTGGAACTCTTCTTCAACATGAAACAAGGATGAAGAGAGATGCTAACAACATCAAAAAGATGAATTGGAATGGTACTGTTTCTTTTAATACTACATAAAATCACATGAAAGCTAAGACTCATTCGAGAGAAACTAGATCTAAGTCTAAGAAGGTCACCATCCAATCCGAATCTAGTGAGAGTGAAGTCTCAGAAAATGAGTATGCTAATCTTGCTCGAAGGATGAACAAGATAGCTGGTCAAAGAAATTTCCAGTCCAGGTATAAGAAGAAGGAGAAGAAAGATAAGAAATATTCAGAAGTAACATGCTATTAATTCAAGAGAAGTGGACACATATGACCTAATTTCCCTATTCTTAAAAATAAAGAAAGAAAAGAGAGGCATTTTGAAAGGAACAGGAAGAAGTTTTACAAAGCTAAATCTAAGAAAGGTCTGAAAGCTAATACTACATGGAGTGCTAGCTGTGGAGACTCTTCATAAAGTGAATCATCAAAATATGATTCATCAGCTCAGAAGAATATGGGATTCATTTCTAATACTTCTTTTCCACATACATGTCTTATGGCCAAGGTACGCTCTGCCGAGGCCTTAAAAAATTTATCTCTTCATAAGAATTACTATTCCAAATATAGTACTTCAAATGAAGATACTTCATCCTCAAAAAATTATGAACCTTCATATGAAGAAGTATCTATATTTTCCATGTTACGTGAAGTAAAAAAGTTGTAAAATTTCGATGAAATTAGACAAGGAAAATACAAGGGAATATGTTCTTACAAAAGAAATTTCAGATATTTCTTTATATCTTAAAGATAAAGAAGAGCTTTTAGAAAAACATTCTAAAGACTATGAGAAATAAAATTCATATAAGGAAGAACTTTCTAAATATCTTAAGAATGCTATTTTAAAGATGAATGTTTTTGAGGAAAAATATAACTCTATGGAAATGATTCCTGAGGATAGGAATTTAGTCGTTAGACTAAAATCTAAAAAAATTTCTCTTAAGAAACTTATTGCAAAATTTACATTTGGTAAGGAAAATTTTGACAAGATTTATTCTCAAATTAAACCACATGGAAACACTACTGGAGTAGGTTATACTCACCAAAAATCAGTTTTCGAAAACAACTATTTTGTTCCTTCTAGAGCCCCTTTTTGCACTAAGTGTCAAAGTGCTGGGCATTGGAAGAAAAACTGTTCTTTGAATAAAGTTCAATCTCTTGGGTTTCATAAATCATATTTTTCTTAAAAAATATGGATACCCAAAAAAAAATTTATCTGAAAATCTCAAATCCAAATAAGTTTTGATTCCGAAAGTCTAATTCTTTTCTTATTTTCTGGAAAACAAACGAAGTACCAACAACAATACTTGGTACATAGATAGTGTATGTTCCAGGTACATGACTGGTAACAAAAACTATTTCTAAAATATTATCAAGACGAAAGGATGAAAAGTATCTTTGGGAGGTAATGCTCAGGGAGAAATTGTTGGTATAGGTAATATTGTTCTTCTTGGTAAAACTTTGATTTCAAATGTTTTGTTTGTTAAAGGTCTTAAGAACAACCTCATTAGCATAAGTCAATTATGTGATGAAGGATACCTTGTGAATTTTAGGAATGAAAAGTGCTTAGTACACAATTCCAAGGAAGAGTTTATTCTTTCTGTCCACAGGCAAGAGAATGTTTACACTTTGAACATAGAAGACCTTAAGAGCCAAGACTTACCTTTCCTAAGTACAATGGAAGATCATGCTTGGTTATGGAATAGAAAACTAGGTCATTGTAACCTTAGGAACTTATGTAAACTCTCTAAGAAAGGTTTAGTTAAGGATCTACTAGAGCTTAGAATTGAGTCTTCTAATGTTTTTGATCCTTGTCAATATGAAAAAAAACATAAATCTAGTTTTAAATTAATCAGTGAAGTCTCATCAACTGATGCATTACAATTGGGGCACATGGTTCTTTTTGGTCCAACACAAACTGGAAGCATTAGAGGAAAATAATATGTGTTTCTTCTAGTTGATGATTTCACTAGATTTACATGGGTCTATTTTCTAGCAAAAAAGTCTGATGATTTTTCTTATTTCAAATGTTTTAGATCCCAAGTAAAAGATGAGAAAAACCTTCCACTGAAAACTATTCGTAGTGATCATGGAGTTGAATTTCAAAATTCTGATTTTGAAAATTTTTGTAGTAGAAAAGGTATTACTCACAACTTTTTAGCACCTAGAACTCCTCAACAAAATGGTGTAGCTGAAAGAAGAAATAGAATTCTTCAAGAGATTACTAGAACCATGTTGATTGAATATTCTATAGCTAGACATTTCTAGGATGAACCTATAAGTATTTCTTGTTAAACTATAAATCAAGTTTTGATTAGACCTTTTCTTAATAAAACTCCTTATGAGTTATGGAATGGTATAAAACCAAGACTTTCCTTATGAGTTATGGAATGGTAGAAAACCAAGACTTTACTACATCAATGTTTTTGGTTGCAAGGTATTCATCCTAAATACTAAAGATAATTTACACAAATTTGCACCAAAATCTGATGAAGGAATTATCTTAGGATACTCCAAAACATCTAAGGCTTAGAGAGTTTTTAATAAAAACACTTGCACTGTTGAGGAAATCGTACATGTAAAATTTGATGAAACTGATCCTTTTGTTTTTAAACCATCCCAACCTACATCCTCGGATGTGTTTTCAAAAACTGATTATCAACCTTTGATAGAAGATCCTTATGATAAATAAAATGTTTCAAGAAGATGCTTCTGAAACATTCACCCTAGATGACATTCTACCCTATGTTGATGATCGGGTTTTATAAAACCCAAATCAGTCGTTTCTTAAGAATCATCCCAATGATAGTATCATTGGTGATGTAAATCAACCTTTAAGGACTAGAAGTTCCTTAAGAAATCAAGTAGAGCATCTAGCATTCCTCTACCTATTAGAACCAAAAAGAACTGATGAAGCTTTAGGTGATGATGATTAGATTAAAGCCATGCAAGATGAGCTAAATGAATTAGAAAGGAATAAAGTCTAGAGCTTATTTTAAAGACCTAAGTAAACTTTTGTTATTGGAGTAATGTGGGTATTTAGAAATAAGTGTGATGAAAATGGATTCATCGTTAGAAATAAAGCTATACTAGTTGCTAAATTATATAATCAATAAGAAGGAATAGACTATAAAGAATCCTATGCTCTCGTAGCTACACTTGAATCTATACATATTTTACTTGACTTTGCAGCATTATTTAATTTTAAACTTTTTCAAGTGGATGTGAAATGTGCTTTTCTTAACGGTTTTGTTCAGGAGGAATTTTTCATTGAACAACCTCCTGGCTTTGAAGATACAAAACATCCTGATCATGTTTTTAGACATACCAAAGCATTGTAGGGCCTTAAACAAGCCCCACGAGCTTGGTATGATAGACTTATAGGATTTTTGCTTCAAAATAACTATGTTAAGGGAAGTGCAGATCCAACCCGTTTTATAAAGAAAGATAAGAAAAATTCTTTTATTGTTCAAATTTATGTTGATGAAATTATATTTGGTTCATCTCAGAAATCTTTAACTGATTCTTTTTCGGATCTAATGAAATATGAGTTTGAAATGAGTATGATGGGTGAGTTAACATTTTTCCTTTGTTTTCAAATTTCTCAAAAACCAGAAGGAATATACATATCCCAAGATAAGTATATTATATATCTTCTTAAAAATTATGGTTATGAAAACACTAATAGTATAAGTACTCCTATTGGTACCTCAAACAAACGTGATCTTGATGAAGCTAGAAAACCAGTAGATAAAACATCTTTTAGAGGTATGATAGGAAGTCTACTTTAGTTGACAGCTAGTTAACTATACTTGATGTTTTCGGTATGCTTATGTGCCAGATATCAATCCAATCCTAAGGAATCCCATTTAAAGACAGTGAAAAGAATTTTTTGCTACATAAAGGGAACCATGGATTTAGGACTATTTTATACTTCTGGAAATGATTTTATCTTAAAAATATATTCGGATGCTGACTTTGGTGGATATAGAATGGATAGAAAAAGTACATCCGGAACTTGTCATATCTTAGGAGATTCATTAGTTTCTTGCTCCTGCAAGAAGCAACATTCTATAGTACTCTTCACTACTGAACTTGAATATATAGCAGCTGGATGTAATTGTGCTCAAGTGTTGTGGATGCAACACACACTCGCAGATTATGGTTTGAGTTTTACTAAGACTTCAATTTTGTGTGATAAAACAAGTGCCATTTAACTTAGTAAAAACTCTGCACATTACTCTCGTGCAAAGAACATAGATATTAGGCATCACTTTCTCAGGGATCACACACATAAAAGAGATATCATTCTTCAATTTATCAGAATGAAAGATCAATGTGCTAACATTTTCACTAAATCAATACCCTATGATATATTTGAATACATTAAACAGAAGTTAGGAATGATAACCGTGAAGTAATCCTTCTTCATTAACCTCTTGTTGAACAATTCTCCTTATAGTAATAAACCTCTTTTTCATAGGGGGGAGTACATTTGCTTGATAAGTGTAACCAAATTTTTCATAGTTTTTTTTTTAAAAAAGGGTTTTATGTAATCAAAAATTTTTGTAGTCATTTTATAAGAGCTTTTGTAACCAATTTTTTTTTGTAATCAAAATTTTTGAACTGAAATTTTCGTAATGAAAATTTATGGAACAGAAATATTTGTAATGAAATTTTCGGAATTGAAATTTTCATAAGGAAATTTTCTGGAACTAAAATTTTCATAATAAAAATTTTTGGAACAGAAATTTTCATACTTAGAATTTTCGAAATGAAATTTTTGTACTGAGAATCTTCATAATGATATTTTCATAATGAGAATTTTTGTAATGAGAATTTTCATAATGAGCTTTCTCATAATGGAAATTCTCGGAATGAGAATTTTCTTACTCATATTTTGTTCGTAGAAATTGTTTTTCGTAGTTAGTTTTTTTTGTCCCACATCAGTTTTTCAAAGCTTTCGCATCTCGAAGACCTGACTCTCTTCTTATAGACCATTCTGATCTTTCTGAAGCCTGTTCCGAATCCTCTAGAACTCTCCATTCTGATTTTCTGTTGAAGCAACATCTCAAGATATGTCTATATCAAAACCAATATCAAATTGGTTAGTATACATGGAGAGGTTAATACATCCAAGCATCGTCAAGTTTGATTCTCTTATAAGTAAGAGTATCAAATTGAATGGCTGGGAGGATGTTTTCCTATCGAAGCCAGAGAAAAAGGATCCAGTTTATACGGAGTTTCTCTTCGAGTTCTATGAGTCTGTTTCCTTCCTTGAGGAAGATGGCAAATACTTTTTCTCTTTCAAGTCTTATGGGTAGACTTACAAATTATCCTACAACAAGGCTACTAGTTTTGTGGGTTTATCTTATGAAGGTGAAGCTGAGTTCTTTTCACATAATCTTTTGGATGAGCAAGGATGTTCAAAAATGTGAAGGCATTAAAATGTCTTGGACTTAAAGATGCCATGACTACTAAGATTTCTCATATCACTCCAAATAATCAGATTCTACAGTTATGGGTACAAGGTTTTCTCATACACTTGTTTTGACACTCCTAGGGGATAAACATAGAATAATTCATAATTCATTACAAATCATTATTAAGGATTTTAAAGTAAATATATCTCCAATGAAACCATGTTTATGATTATAAGATTATATATTCATGGATTTTTTTATTTTTGTCAAGCATTACACCATATTCAAAATTTTACAATGGTCATAAATTTTTAAACTAATCCAATATATTTAATTGATTAGAAATGGTTCCTAAAAGGAATAATTGTATGACTAATTATTGAAAATGTAGAGATTTTTCTACTATAGAAACCAATATTGATGGTGTTGGAATAGAGAAAATTATGGCTATATTTGGGAATCTTAATCAATTTATAATAAATAAACTTTCTCGAAGGGAGAAAACCATTCCAAAACAAGATTCTCCTATGTTGGATCACTTTATCTAACTGAATCCCTGATCATTTAGTGGGGATACTAATCCAATTATAGATTTGTAATGTATTGAGTCTCTCGAGAAGATATTTATATCCTTAGGATGTAGTGAAATGGAAAATTTTAAACTTGCATTCTATTTTCTCAAAGGTGATGTTGATCAATAGGTATCCTTGATCCAAAATACTATAGGGGAATAAGAAATATAACTCATGTAATTGAGAACATTTAAGGAGATATTATTTAATAAATACTTTCCTTGTGATCAAAAAATTGAGATCAAGATAATGATCCTTAGCTTAATGAATAATAAACAAGATAGTTTCATGGATTATGAAGCAACCTTTACAAGTCTATCCAATTTTTCAATAGAATACATATGAAACATGAAGTGTAATATTGAACACTTATTTCGAGGACATAAAAAAATTATGATGGGAAATATTTTCATAGATTCTTTTACTATATGAGGATATAGTTTTATATTCATCAAAATGGATAAGGAATTCTCAAGATCCTATATATTTAAAGGAACCCAATAGAGGAATTGGTATTTTCAACACCATGAAAAAGGGAATGTGTCAAAGAAGAAGAATGGAACAAATCAATTCACACCTTGGGATATCAATCAGAAAAATCACTTTGATCAATGCTTGAAGGGACTGGGATTTTTTTATATGTGTGGAAAAAGGTCCATTATATTAAAAAATGAAATGGGAAGAAAGAAAATTCTCAAATACAGTGTTTTAATTCTAGGTAGATTGGGAACTACTAAGATGAATTCCCCATGTGGTAATGGAATCTACAAAAAAATAGGCCAAAGGTTGATATCCAATCTTTTGAGAACACTACAGTGGTGGTAGAGGTTTCAAATGATATGGTGGAAGTTAAATTAATATTATCTTTAAATTTATCTAATGCCTTATTTGATTATAGATCATCCAACTCTTTTTTATCTACCCAATTTTCAAACAAAATTATACATTTTCATTATTATTTAATAAGATAGTCATCAATCATAAATCTTAAGTGAAGTCTCATCTTAAAAAAGATGTCTTAGGATGTCCACATTATGAAACATAAACCATATTTACTTGCCGACCATGTTATCAAACCTATGGTTTAATTTGATATAATCTTTAGTACAGACTATATCTCAAAATATGAGGAAAATCTTGTTGCATGGTGAAGGAATGTACAATTTATGAGAATGGTGTAGAATCCATTATTGATTCAATAAGGCTTTCCTTATGAATTTTCCATTCCTTCTTGTTTTGAAAATCACAAACATCTTTTACTTAAGAAAATCTATGTTTTAGTTCTATAAGGAAAATTTTACTGCTTAAAATTTTTTACCCTAACTAAGTATTCCTTATATATATAAATATTTTTCTTAATTTTAAAAATCGGATTCATACCCAAAAGCTCGGAATCATATAATGTTAAGATATGAATCATCCTGTTTTGGGATCCGAATTCTGGATGTAAACTATAATGAAGTTCCACTCCGAATTCTGGATGTGAATTGTAATGAAGTTCCTCTCTGAATTCTGGATGTGAACTGTAATGAATTTCCACTCCGACTTCTAGATGTGAACTGCAATGAAGTTCCACTTCGAACTCTGGATGTGCACTGTAATGAAGTTCCACTCCAAATTATGGATGTGAACTTTAATATAGTTCCATTACGAATTCTAGATACAGAGTCTCATATAGTTCCATTATGAATTCTGTATATGAACTCTCATATAGTTCCATTCTGAATTCTAGATACGAACTTTTATGAGTTTGACTCTAAACTTTTACTAGTTCGACTCCAAACTTTTACTAGTTTGACTCCGAACATTTACTAGTTCGACTCCGGATTTTGTAAGTTCAGATTCAGAACTTTGATGAAACCAGACTCCTAATTTCCTTAGAAATTCAGACTCCAGATTTCTATAGAATTCAGGTTCTGAATTCCTATAAAACAGAATCCGAATATCCTTTTTATTGTAGACTTCGAATTCCTTTCTTGTTAGACTCCATATTTTATTTTCTTACATTCTGAATTACAGTTTTTCTTATGCTTACACTCGTTTCATTCGAAAACAATGTTGTGCATTCAGTTACACAAGTTTTGTTATAAAACGATGTCGTCCATTCTGTTTCTAACTAACCATCGGTTGAGTGACATGTATATAGGTCCCTCTAAAATTTAAGGAAAATATGATCATTGGAGGAGGGAGATGACCATTCCAACCGATCCTATAAATAGGAGCCCATTTGAAAGAGATCACAACAATTGACTGATCTTTGTCATATGTGCTTACATGCTGTTGAAGTGATTTCTAGAGTGGGAGGCTCTTATTAACTCTCAAGAATCATGCATACATTTTGAACGACTTGTTCAAACTTTGCCTTGTGCAGACTTTCTTAGTGCGACTCCGAATGTTGTTGATTACATTAGAGGGATTCCGGGGATAGGAAGACAGAGGTTCTGACTTCCTTGAAGTTCGAGGGCTTTCTTGCTGAGGAAGACAGAGTTTCCAACTACCTTGAAGTTTAGGGCGTGCGGGGATAGTGAGACAGAGACTCTGATCTTCATATCGATGGCTTAACCTGGTGTGGGTAAGACATACATGCTTGAAAGTATAAATCAAGGGACCTTTATCCAAGGTTGTTGGATACCCTTCTCTTTGGGTTAAAAGAGTTATTGTTTGTTACTTGTAGTTTTACTACTTGTTTTTCTGTTGCATTGTGTATTGTAAGGAAATTATAATCTTCTTTTATTTCCTTAAACTTATACTCTGATTAATTTAGATTATATATGCTTTAAGGTAGAATCTCATACTGTAAACTATGGATAAGTTTCAATTTCCAGATCCATATTTCTAGAACCTTTTTTCAGAATCACTTTCTAGATTTAAGCAAGTGCATAGAACTAGAAGTTTGTAACTTCATACTTTGTCCCAATATTTCATTGGTTATTAGAGGTATAGTGAATTTGCTTAGTTTAACATTTTTAAACTTAGATCTTTCATTATTTAAGGAAATTTTTAAAGTGTACAATTCACCCCACTCTTGTATATTGGGAATCTACATCATTATTTCGATCCTACAATTGGTATCAGAGGTTGTAAACCTCATACTCTATACCATTCTCACATTTGGTATCAGAGCCAGTCTTTGGAATACTTATACTCACATATACGTTTTTCTTTCTCAGTTTTTCATTGTTCTATATTTTCCTTGCTTAGTACTAGTTTCCTTGAATTCAAACTTTTGTTATTAAGAAGTTTTTGTGTAGAAAGATTTTTAAGATGTCAGGTTTAAATGTTGGTTCCATTGACAACCTAAATCCTACAAGGCCACCAATTTTTGATGGAAATGATTATGAATATTGGATAGATCGAATGAAGACTTTCGATATCAATACTATAGTAGATAACTTTGTTATGCTTACTGGAGATTATAAAATTCCTGATAAGGAAGTTAGTGCTTTCACCAACCAAGAGAAGCATGATTATCAATTAAACTACAAGGTACGCAACAATCTACTATGTTCAATGACTAGGAACATATATAGCTGAATCTCTCCACTCTGAATGTCTGTTGAAGCTACATCTCAAGATATGTCTACATCAAAACCATTCTCAAATTGGTTAGTATACAGAGAGAGGTTAATTAATCCAAGCTTCTTCAAGTTTGATTCTCTTATATGTAAGAATATCAAATTGAATGGTTGGGAGGATGTTTGCCTATCGATGCTTGATAAACTGGATCCGGTTTATACACAGTTTCTCTTTGAGTTCTACGAGTATGTTTCCTTCCTTAAGGAAGATGGAAAAGACTTTTTCTCCTTTACGTCTTATGGGAAGTCATACAAATTATTATATACCAAGGATGCTAGTTTAGTGGGTTTGGCTTATGATGGTGAAACTAAGTTTTGTTCATATAGGATTTTGGATGAGCAATAAAGTTTCAACAAATTGAAGGCATTAAATTGACTTGGACTTAAATATGCCAAGACTGCTAAGATTTCTCATCTCACTCCAAATAATCGGATTCTACAGTTATGGGTACAAGGTTTTCTCGTACTAAGAAGGGGTGATAAGGATAATCTCAAGAAGAGGGGTATTTACGTTCTAGATTTTATGGTAAATATAATGAAGATAAATATGATGAGGCATGTTTTGATTATAGTTAAGAATATCAAAGAAGAGAATCTGAAAGCTCAGATCATAATGTATTCGGCCCTGATTTCTAAACTTATCATCAGATGTATGGATTCATTCAAAGTTGCTTTCACTTCCAAGAAAAGAAATTGCAAGGTAATTCTAGTAAGTGATGATACTTTAAAGAGGATGAAAATGGGTGTTTCTAATGAATCTGGAGAATTCTATCCTTTACCAGAAGAAGAGGCTGAGACCATTCCAGAAAATGGGTAGAAGGCTGAACCATCAAATAAAGTTACTAGGAAGTGGTTGCTGAAGAAAAAACCCCCAAAGCTAAGGAAACCCATTCCGCACCTCCCAAGCCAAAAAAAAAGAATACACAGATGAAGTGGCTGCTAAGTGGAGGGAAGACAAACAGAAGAGGAAAGAAGGGGATCCACAGTTCAGATTGGACACTACTGAGGCTAAGGCCTTAAGAGAAAAATCATCAGTTGTTTTAGAAAAGCATGAAAAATAGAAAAAGATGAAGAAGAAGATGTCAGAGGAATAGACTATTAAATCTCTCTTGAAAGCCAATGAAATAGACACTAAGAATATTCCCATTCTGGAAACCTTTGATGTCCAATCTTTACCAGAAACCCCTGGAAATAAATACTCCACTCCAGAAACATCCAAAAGGAAATAAGATGTTTAAAGGACAGAAGAAGTAGTTGTTGAGGGAGTTGAGGAAGAAGAAGAATAAGGAAGGAAGTTATGATCTTGATGACTTGATCAAGAAAGTATAATATTATCATGAAAATGTTGAATATGCTAAATTAGTCACTCCTGGAAAGGGAGTTGAGAATGAAAGTTGGAAGGATGATGATAAGAAAGAGGCAGAGGAAGAAAATGTTTTGTATGATTAGAAATAATCCTATGAGAGGCATTATCTTGAAGAAGGAACATAGAAGGAGAAAATTGATGAAGACAAAATTTTTCAACTCTATGAAAGTGAGGAAGAATATCCAGATAAACAACCCCTTCCAAAAATTTATAAAGGAAAGAAAGTTCTCAGGGATACAACAATAAAAGATGTAATCAGGAAGAAAGAGGTTGGTGGTTCTTCTAGAAGAAAGCTAGTGTAGGTTGAGGAAGAGAAGTCTCCAAGGAAGATATCTGATTTGGAGTCATCAGCACATGGTCATGACTTTTTTGTTGAATCTTTGAAAAAGCTGGTGGACACCATTCCGATATTTCCCACTATTGACTCTAGATTCCAGATGCTACAACATAGCTTGAATCATAAATCATAATCCCTATCTATGGTGATGGATAAGTGTATAAATATTGATTCCAACCATTCAAATTTCCTTATCAATTATGATGTACATAGGAAATCCTGCAGCAAAATTTATTTGTGGTCTAAGAAAATTGAAGAAGACATGGCTCAGTTTGATAATTTTCATAATGAGGTAAAAGATTCTTTTGACACCAAGGATGCAAAGATTAAGAATCTTTAGGATGAGCTGATCATTGAACAATGTTCTCGGAGTCAACAATTAAAGGAACTAAATGATAAGGCTAACTCTCTTGCTCAAAATTTTATAAGGGATAGAGATCTCTGGATTGAGCTTGATAAAAGACTTGTAAAGCAAGATGAATTAGTGAAGATGTAGGAAGAGGCCATGAAGGCTTGGGCAGAAGCTTTGAAATCTTAAGATGAAAGGATAAAATCTTTGGAGAGGCAAGCTGAGGAGGATCAAAGAGATTTGAAGAAACTGAAAACCTTGTTTAAAAATCTAATCCCGAAGGAAAAGGAAGACAAATAAACTCACTCCAATCTTTTGTTATATTTTTCTTTCTTTGTAAAAATTATTTCAACTCTAATGAAATTTTTTGCTTGGTTGTATCTTGTATTTTTATATACTAATGTTTCAAGTAACATATATCTTTTCCATTCCCTTAAATTCTTTTTGAAAATCACAAAGTGGGAGAAGGAAAAATAATTACTTAAAATAGGAGAAGGAAAATTTTACAATGAAGAAGGAAAAAGTTTCTTAGTGAAATATCCCTAAAGTAAGAGGGAGTTCCTCATTAAAAAGTTTTTCATTCTCATGATGATGAAAACTCCACTTCGGAAAATTCAAAATACATTCCTTGGAGTTTCAATGCCAAAGGAAGAGTTAGTTGTATTCACTATCATTCATGAACAAAGGGAGATGAGTTTTTATTTCAAAGTCTAATGAAATTTTTCAATGTCCTTATATTATTTTTCGTAAGGATGTTTTTTATTTACAGAAAGGGGTATATTGTTGAGTCAATAAGGTTTTCCGTATGACTTTTCCATTCCATCTTTTTCTGAAAATCACAAACACGTTTTACTTAAGAAAATCTATGTTTTACTTCTATAAAAAAATTTCCATCTTTAAGGGATTTTACCCTAACATAGATTTCCATATACATATCAATGTTTTTCTTAAGTGTAAAAATCATATTCATACCCAAAACCTCGTAATCATATAATGATAAGATATGAAGCATTCTATTTTAGGATCCGAATTCTTGTTGTGAACTGTAATGAAGTTCCACTCTAAATTCTGGATGTGAACTGTAATGAAGTTCCACTCCGAATTCTGGATGTGAACTCTAATGAAGTTCCACTCCCAATTCTGGATGTGAACTGTAATAGAGTTTCATTCCAAATTCTTGATATGAACTCACATATAGTTCTATTACGAATTCTGGATACTGACTCCCATATAGTACCATTCTGAATTCCAGATATGAACTTTTATGAGTTCGACTCCGAACTTTAACAAGATCAACTCCGAACTTTTACTAGTTCGACTCAAAAATTTTACTTGTTTGACTCCGAACATTTACTAGTTCGACTCTGAGCTTTTACTAGTTCGACTTAGAATTCTGTAATATCAGATTCTAAACTCTGATGCAACCGGACTCCGAATTTCCATAGAAATTCAGACTCCGGATTTCTATAGAATTCATGTTCCAAATTCCTATGAAACAGAATCTGAATATCCTTTTTATTATAGACTATGAATTCCTTTTTGGTTAGACCCCAAACTTTTATTTTCTTACATTCCGAATTATGGTTTTTCATATGCTTACACTTGTTTCATTACAAAATGATGTCGTGAATTCTGTTACCCATTTTTTGTTATAAAATGATGTCATCCATTCTGTTTCTAACTAACTGTTGGTTGAGTGACAGATATACAGGCCCCTCTGAAATTTAAGGAAAATATGACCATTGGAGGAGGGATCTGACCTTTTCAACCAAGCCTATAAAAAGGAGATCATTTGAAATACCTCACAACAATTGACTGATCTCTGAAATATGTGCTTACATGATGTTGAATTTATTTCTAGAGAGAGAGGCTATTATTAACTCTCAAGAATCATGCAGAAAGTTTTAATGACTTATTCAAACTTTTCCTTCTGCAAACTTTCTTAGTGAGACTCTGAATGTTGGTGATTACATTTGAGGGCTTCTGGGGATAGGAAGATAGAGGTGGCGACTTCCTTAGAGTTCGAGGGCTTTCTTGCTGAGGAAGACAGAGGTTCCAAATACCTGGAAGTTGAGGGCTTGCGGGGATAGCAAGACAGAGACTCTGATCTTCATATCGAGGGATTACCCTGGTGTGGGTAAGACAGACTTGCTTGAAAGTAGAAATCAAGGGACCTTTATCCAATATTGTTGGATACCCTTCTCTTTGGGTTAAAAGAGTTATTGTTTGTCACTTGTAGTTTTACTACTTGTTTTTCTGCTGCATTGTGTATTTTAGGGAATGTTTAATCTTCTTATATTTCCTTCGATTTTAACTTTGGTTAATTTAGATTCTATATTCTTTAAGGTAGAATATCATATTGTAAACTTTGGTTAAGTTTCAATTTCTGGATCCGTATTTCCGGAACCTCTTTTCGGAATCACTTTCCAGATTTAAGAAAGTTCCTAGAACTAGAAGTTTCTAACTTCATACTTTGTCCCAATATTTAATTGGTGATTAGTGGTGTAGTGAATTTTCTTAGTTTAACTTTGTTAAACATAGAACTTTCCTTTTTTAAGGAAATTTTCAAAGTGTACAATTCACCCCCCCCCCCTGTAAATTGAGCATCTACATCATTTTTTCGATCCAACATCCCTTATCTTTAATTAAGAATATTCCTCACCTTATTATAATCTAGATCCACCCCCAGTATCTCAATTTAATGAAATTCTTGGGGAATAAAAGAATATAATATCTGGTGATAGAGAAGGTAATCATCAAATTGAGTATGTATATAATGTGCAGGAATACATTGATGTATTTCATGAGGAATTACCTATACATTACTAGATCATGAGAATGAATTTTCCATTTATTTAATCCCTGACGCATGGATAATATCAAAGAATTTATATAGAATGAAAACTATAGAATTAGTGTAGTTGAAGAAAAAAATAGAGGATTTTGGTAATAAGGGTTTTATCATCCCTAGTATTTTACCATAGATAGCCTCTATCCTTTTTGTTATGAAGAAAGATGGGTCCATGATGTTGTTCACTGATTATAGGGAAATAAATGTTCTTAAAATAAATAACAAGTACTGTCTACCTCACACTGATGAGTTATTTGATCAACTTCGGGAATCCCAATATTTTTCAAATATGGATCTTCATTATGGGTATCACCAATTGTGGGTAAAGAAGGAATAAATCCCAAAGATAGATTTTCGAATAAGGTATAAACATTAAGAGTTTATAGTAATTCTATTTGGATTTAATAATGAACCCTATATTTTTAGGGACCTAAAAATTATAATATTCAAGGAATATCATGACAAATTTGTTGTTGTATTCATTGATGACATTATAGTGTATTCTAAAATTGTAAATAGCATGAGAATAATTTTTCGAATCATTCATAATCCTCTTAGAAGGGAATTGTTTTATGGAAATTTGGTAATTGTAATTTATATCTTTAAGAAGTTTATTTTCGTGTCCATATTGTCTTCAAGGATGGAATATCCATTGATCATTCCGAGAAAAAGGAAGACAGAGAGTGTCATATTCCAACATACAGAATTTATGTACAAAGTTTCATTGGTTTGGGATGACACTATTGGTGATTTATTCAGATTTTTTTTCCATTTTTCCAACATAGTAACCATGATTACACTTAAATGGGTTATTATTTTTTGGACAATGTAATATGAAGAATGATTTAATGAACTAAATAGAAGATTAGTCAGTGCTCCAATTTTGATCTTATTATCTAGAAGTGACGGTTTTTTCATATATAGTGATGCATCAAAGAAGTGACTTGGTTATTTCCTAATTATAAATTATAAAGTTGTTAGATATGCATTAAGAAAATTGAATACTCATAAATAAAACAATATAACCTGTGATCTTCAGTAAGCATCTTTAATATTCAATTTGAAAATATGGAGTCATTATCTCTATGTTGAAAGATGTGAGATATACATGGATCATAAAATTATAAAATAAATTTTCTCATGGATATCTCTAAACACGATACAAAGGTGATCTATTGATCTACTAAATGATTATGATTGATCAATGCACTACCACATAGGAAAATAAAATAAGGTGTCATATTAAGTATGTAGAAATGATCAGGGTTTTCTAACCCAAGTGAGGATTTATAAGGATATTGTGTTCATTGATCTATTAAAGATAGATATGGGAATTTATAAGGAAGGTTAGACATAAATTTCTTTTTAAATTATTGAAAACCCATCTAAATTATAGAAGATAAATAGTTCTTATTGTGATGATGAGAACTTCCTGAAAAAAATTAATTTTGTGAATGGTGGAAAATTAGTAGATTTTTTTTCTAAAAATGGTGTTCTAAAATTTGGAACGAGGATATGTATTCTATCTATACCTGACCTAAAAGGGGAATTTATGGATGATTTTTATAGATCAAATTTTTATATACACCCTGGTAGCATAAAGATGTATAGGCACTTGAAGGAATATTTTTGGTGGGATAATATAAATCACTAAATTGATGATTATGTATCCATATGATTGGTTTGTCAATAATATAAGGATGTGAGGAACCATCCTAATGGATTATTTAAACCTCTACATATTCATATGTGAAAATGGGATGAAATTTCAATGGAATTTATCACAAGACTACCAATTACTCATAGAAATAATGATACAATATCGGTTATTGTTAATCTCTTAACCAAATCTATATGTTTCTTTTTTATAAGAGAAGTAATGCCTCATGAGAAACACACAAGAATCATTATTTATAATGATTTAACACTTCATGGTGAACCACTATAAATTGTTTTTTATCGAGATACCCACTTTAACTCAAAATTCTAGGATATTTTTCAGAAGGCCCTTGATCCTGAGCATCATTTGAGAACTACTTACCATCCTCAAACTAATGGATTGTTTGAAAGTACAATTAAAAAATGAAAGACATGTTAAGTTCATGCTCATTCAACTTTCAAAATATGTGGGATCTGAAGTTACCTTTGGTATATTTTACCTATAATAATAGTTTTTATTAATGTATACAAATGGAATTGAATGAAGCATTATATGAAAATAGATTTTATACTCCAACATGTTTGGATGAAGTTTGTTAAAGGAAACTCAGAGAACCATATCTTTTTAATGAGATGAAGAGAATTTTAATGGATATTCGGGATTATATAAATGTATCTCAATGTATGAAAAATATTTGTGTTGATAATCGAAGAAAATATTTAGATTTCCATGTGGGAGACAATGATTTCATGAAATTATCTCAATCTAAGGGTGTTATCAGGTTCGATAAGAAAGGGAAACTAATTAACAGGTACGCCAGACCCATCAAAATTCTTTAAATAGATAGATTTTTTCTTATCATTTAGAAATTCCTCCATATATATCAAAAGTAAATGGTGTATTCCATATATCTATACAAAAGAAGTATATTCCTGACCATGTTCATGTGATCATATCTAATAAAATTGAGTTTGAAAGTGACCTTTCATATTGTGAAGAACCCATCTAGATTCTTGAAACCAAAGAGAAATTTTTGAGGATTCGGACAATCATCTTGTAGAGGTACATTGGAGAAATCACAAAATGGAAGAAGCAACATGGAAGCCAAAGGATTATATGAATGAGAACTACTGGCATATTTTTAAGAAGGTAATACACCTAAAATTTCAAGGAATTTTTTTTAGTAGGTAAGAAATTATCACCCCAAGACATTACCATATTTTCCTTTTATAATAAATTTATTTTTTTTGTTAACTTTTAAAACACGCAATACTGAGTTAGTTTTCAATGTGCGAAACACCCGATTAAAAAAACAACAATTTAGTAAGGTTTTTTAGAGCCAATTTAATTATAATACTTTTATAGATTTTATATATTAAATTTAATTGTTTTATATCAAATAGAATATTTTTTACACTCATTCAATATATTTGATATACATTTGTTAATAACAAACACAATATTATACATAAAAACTATATTTTATAAAATATGTTTTACCCCCTTTTAATGAAACACCAATTTCAAATATCAATTCTGAAAATTTTATAAATTTAATATGATAAAATATATTTTTTTAAAAAAATGGAACATCAAAATTAGCTTAAGGTGAATTTTTGGTATTTTTCTAAAAAATTTCATTTCTTGGAGAATAGTGAAAATGATGAATTTTAATTCAAATTTGTTATTCTTAAAATTTATTTGTAAGGTTAAATTGGATTTTTTGATGTTTTTAAATCTCAATTAGATAAATTTTACGTATATTAATACAATTTAGGTCATTTAAAACAATTTAATTTTTAAATTGGATATAAAACATATAAAACTTTTGAGCATTTTTAATTTAGAAATGGGAATTTTAATCCTCTCTACAGGACTAATTATAAATTAATTTCATCCACTTATGTGATTATAATTATTAAAAAAATGATTCCATATTAGGAAGAATAAAAAAATTAAATGTATAACAAGTTTAACTTAGTTCTTAACCAAATATATTATTGATAGTGATTAAAATTAATTATAGAAATTAAGAGGAAAAAATAGCTCAACAAAAGAATAAACCTTAAAATCAAGGCCCAAAATGACCTAGAAATTCTAAAAAGCCCATTGGATGTTGATATATAGATCCTATCTCTCCTTTTCTATAATAAGTTTTATTATTGGATCCACTTTACATTGAAAAGATGTGGGTATAATTCCTTTTTCAAAAATTTACATGAATTCCACTCTTCTACTATAAAATCGCACTCACCCCTCCCACTTATTCAAACTAATCAAGCCATTTGGCTCACCCAAACATTAACCAAATAATCTATAAAAATTCATCCCCTAATAATAAAATAATTACCTTATTAATAGGTAAAAACAATAAAGTATTTTGATATAATCCGAAAGGAGTTACGTGAATAAGATGTAACCTTATTCAATGATCACTTTTTTGTTTCATTTACCTCTCCACCCATTAAATTTTTTTATATAATTATTATATAAATACATATTTATATTTAATATACATATATTTTTTATATTAATGGTTCACAAAAAACCTAAACAAAAAATAAATCAAATGGGTATCCAACTTACCATTTTTTTGTACGGTGATTTACCGCCTTGCGAAACAATGTTGTTAATTTTTCATTTACCACCTATAATGTTTTTTGAATTATGATGTAAACCATGTTTATATATTATATATGTTATTTTTATGTTTCCTTAATAATTATTCAATTTTAATATAACATATACCTTAATATTTTTAATTTTTTGCAAATACAATAACATCATTTGTGGACATGTGGATTGGCGCCTCCTCAAAGTGATGTGATACATTCACACATTACATGGAATGTATGAAGGGTTGTTTTAATTAAAATATGTGATATAAATGACATAAATATTATAATTTAATTATAATATAAATATATATCATTTACTTTTCATTATGTTAAATATGACAACAAAAGGGATGTAGTGTTCAGGCTTACGTACGTCCTACTATCATCATAAATGATGCATTTCATTTTATATCTCAAAATATTATGGATTATTATAAACACATATATAATAGATATATATTAAAATTAAATCATTTATTACATTCTTTATATTATGAAATAATGATCTATGAATGAAAAACAACAAGTAACAAGTCAAAACATACTCTAAAAATAAGGAAATTAGCACCCAAAAATGTTGAAATAATGAATTATTATTAAGAAATGGGTAATAAGATATTATAAGAAGTTAATATATGATATTATTAACATTATTATGGTTATTTTATAATTTATTTACATGATTAAAACACTTATATTGGAGGTTAAAGGACGTTCACCCTAATGGAAATACAAGGTATGGTATTTTCATCTCACTTTTTACATCCATGAGATAAATGTCATATTCACCACTTACTTATTTGGTGTGGAGTATATAATACCCCTATTAATATATTATATCATAAATTATTTTATGTTAATATTATTTAATTTTTTAATTTGAATTATATCATCCAAATGGGTTTGAATTTAAAATTACCAAGTTGTAAAAATTATCTTTGCAACATCACTTTCTTATGTGATTGAAAACTTTATCTTGAAACAATCACTTCTTTATGATTATTTTTATTGTAAATTACATATCCATAATAACATTAAATTAATATTATTATTTTATAAACCATATAAAATATTTATATATGGTGTTAAATTTTAATTTTATTTGGTTAACATACAAATTGTAGTTGAAGTTATTTATTTTATTCAATGCAGATATTTTAAATGGAATAATGTTTGTTTATTAAATTGTATATTTTTATATTTTAAGAATTGTTAGGAATGCACTATATGGGTTAGGGACCAGTTAATTCAATCCCTTTGATGTATCGATAGTCTCATGACATGAACAAATTTTCCAAATTAGAGTAGCTTAAACTGTCTTGAGAATATGACTTGACAGTAAAGGTATCATGTGACTGGAAAACATGATGTCCCATAATTACACATTTCACTATTGATAATTTAGTTATTATTCTTATCCATGCATTTTTCATTAAAATATCTATTGATACATTTTCATTCTCAGTTCATTGATTAAATGTCATGTGTTTTAGTTATCGTTTACAACTTAGTGATTATTCCTTATAAAGATATTTTTATGGAATGTGTGCTTGGTTATTTATCTTTCCATGATGATTATTCTCATTGAATAATTATTAATTCTGTTATAATTACCCTCAATGATTATTTGACCTCACTCTGATTTCTGTTTCATTTTTCTATGTTATGATGAAGAAATCATTGAATAAGATTTCAATAATGTTGTTCATTTTTTTACATATCATGTTATGTTTTATATTTCCCAATGTAAAATAGGTTTATTGTATGTAATATAATTTTACCAAACTATTAAACTGATCAATTATTTTTTATTTTTTTACTTGTAATAATTCTAATGTAATAAATCAATTCATATACTCTGAACTTCTAGGTTTGGGGAATTACGCCAAATCATTTTGGTATAAATAATATGAACAATCATACCCTAGAAGGTAATTTTCCTTATATACCACTTATAAATAGAGAAAGTAATTAGATGTTATATATATTTTAAAAGGTGAGTATTGTTATTACATTACATAATAATGTTTAGATTCAAACATCTCACCTATAAGAGATCATTCATTCACCTATTTATGGATAGTTTAATAAGTAATAAATTTGAAATATCAGTTTTTATTTTTTATTATAAATGAATACACTCATATATCATGAAATACATTCATGAATTATAAGTTTTAGTCTTTAAATCTATTTAATAATTTTAAAATATGTGTTGTTAGTGATTATTGTTTCTCGTTAAAAAACATATGAATAGATAAAGGTGATGAATATATGGGTGGAAAACATGAAGTATGTCTTTAGAATAATTATATTCATGATGAACTCAGTGATCCATTCACTCCCTAGGAAAATGGTTTCACTAATTTTATAAATATGTGTTTTTTAGATATGTCTTGTTCTATATTCATTGACCATGAAACATCTCATTATTTATGGGGAGAAGTAATTTTTATAGTGGTTCATATTCAAAAAAACTACTTATTTTGAAAATTTTAAAATATGACACCACAGATTATGTATTATAATAATTTAAAAATCATGAATTACTTAATTTTATTTTTAATCCCAATTTTTCAATGTTTACGGTGAAAACATTAATATGTATGAGCATATATGAGTTGATGGTATCTTCATTGGTTTTCCTCAAAATAGAAGAGGATATTATTGTTATAATAAAGAAACATTAAATATTGTCTATAGTACTAATTTAATGTTGTCGTAACACTCAAATAATGAAATCAAACATCAATAATAATTTTCTATAAGTGAATATATCGAAGAATATTTTATTGGGATGTGGGGTAAAGTTTCTCAAAAATAAGAATTAATAAAAAGTTTAAACTGAAGATATCAATTAAATCATTTAAAATGATTAATAAATATCATTTTAAACCCATAAATATTAATAAATAATTTATATGACCAAAATATAATTGTACAATATGGTAAGATGGTTTAGACTTTGAGTACATTAAAGACAATAACGCATGCCACGTTGTTATCATAGGTTAATCCAAAAAATGTGAAAGTTTCGTTTGAAAATCATGATTTTATCATTGAAATGAATGAGGAGTTAGATTATATTTACAAGAATGAAATTTGTTAGTGGATACCCAATACAAAAAGTAAGAATATTATTAAATCATTTTTTTTGTGATAAGCTGAAAAGAATATGTGAAATTGTAAGAAATAGGGGAGTCTTCTATGAAAAGGATAACTGGTTGTAACATGGATTTATTCTAATAATTACTTAACATCATTTTATTCTATATATAACACTATGATATTTTATGATATTCTATCAAAAATTTGATACAATATATTCTAAATGGATGTTAAGTTAGCCTCTCTCAATAGAGAGTTAGAAGAAGAAGTGTACATTGATAAACCTGGTCATTTCACTCTTAGAAAAGATGAAAGATATTTTTATAGGACATATAAGGCTCAATGTGTGTTAAAAATATTAAAGATTTTGGTATTAAATGATAAATTATTTTTTTGAAGTTTTATATGATCAATAATCAAAGAGGATTAAGATTTTTTAAATGATATAATTATTAATATTGATGGTATTATCATTACGTAAAATGAAACATTTGTGTACAAAGTGATTTATTTTGATAATGAAAACATTTTTTAAAATTACATGCTTCGTGAAATGAACTTCTTATCAGATGTATAGATATATAAATAAAAATATCATATATTTATTTCTAAATCTAATTATTCCTGATCACATGTTAAAGAGTTTACTATAAGAAATTTGATGATAATGTCTACCACATATTAAGTGGGAACCAAACATTCAATTTATTAAAATTGATTATAAGTTAACAAAATATAATTATTGATTCTAATTATAATTTTTCTATACATGAAATCATTATGTGTTTATTTGGTGTGTACTATTATATTATATGCTAGGTGTCAAAGTATAATGAAGGAATCTTATTTTATTTCTAGAAATATGATTTTTGGGTAAATTATTGGTATGATTGATTATGGTCTAAAATATGATATAAATGGAATTATTTATCCCTTTGGATATATTGACATAGAATGTTATTGAACTAAGTATGATAGAATATTATCATTTGATGGTGGTTTCTTTTTAGAATAAATGTGAGACTACTTTGATAAAAATTATAAAACACATGTGACCTTAAGTACTTTTGATGAATAATATGTTACTAAAACTCATGAAATAATACTACTTATATTGATTAAGACTCAATTGGATGATCTAATCATGGATATGATGTTTTATTATTGGTGGTTTTATAAAACTATTATACTATCAATTTATTTATAAAATATATTTAGTATTCTTTATCAAAGAATAATGATATAAAATATTACTTCATGTTGAAGTTAGAAACTCACATAGTATTAAAGAAAGTGTTTGATTATAAAAAGGAATAAATTATAGGTTTTTTCACTATTACACTACCAAATAAATCATTTAATATATTGAGCTACTTTATGGGAGTTCAATCTAATTATTTTATTGGCTTTGGTATGGTGAATTTATAACCAATCTTTCTTATTCCATGGGATTTTTTTTATCAAAGTGGGGGGGGGGGAGAAAACATATATACAATATATTTTTCCATTAATATTTAACATATGGAGTGAAAAAATAAATCGGGGGATAATCCATTCATAAATATTAAATCTAATTATGAAGAGGCTTCTTATTTTTTTGCAAAATAATTTTAGGGGAGTTTCAAAATGAATTGGTCGATTCATTATATGTGTGTGTGTGTGTGTGTTTGTGAGTTTTGAACTAATCTATCATATTTGTTCATTATATACATAGAAAATAGTTATAAATTGGGTCAAGTATTATATTTTTATCACATATAAATAAATCTTTTAATAATTTCTTTATAATTAAGTTCAAATACATTGAATAGGTTGATTTATGTCACATTAATGGAAAACATGAATTTATTATTCAAATTTATTATTTTCTGCATTGAGCTCACTCACATAGGTTGATAAGTATAGAAATATGATATATTTATTTCGTTTTTGAGTAAAAAATTGATTTATGTTTAATGCTTAAAAAATCCAAAGAGGAATTTTTGGGACAAAGAGATGATTAATTATGATATTAAGATAAATAGTTTTTTGGCCTTCATGACATTACTAGGACATGGGGTAGTTTTCATACATACATACATATATATATAATAAATTATATTATGATTTTTATAAATGTAATAAAATTTGTAAAGATTAGAATTGGATATGGTTTCAATGATAGATAGTGTTATTAATACAAAATTCATGTTGAAACTCACATAAAATAAAAGAATATATGAATTGAAGCTTGTTTTTCACTGTATATATAACACCCCAATATTTTGTGAAATATTATTTTCGAATTAATTTAGTCTTTTTGATATTTTCTATTTCACACAACACATAAAGTAGTTCATTTTGAATTAAAGAACTATGTCTGCCTTGAGTTATATGCAATTTCTAGATAGTCATGCACTAAGTGAAATATAAATTTTAGCATTATTAACATGAAACACTGAGGAAATATTACATTACATTCAATATTGAATTTCCTCAATGGCTTGTGGAACACACAAGACCGAGTGCTTCAAGAACAATAATTAATTATTAAAATAGTATTATTTAATAGGATATCTCATTGAAATTAAATTTAATATTATAATATTAAATAATATATGAATATATTTTTTAATTCATTGGTTTCATATTAATTATAAAAGAATATATAAACCAAATTAATACAGAGAGACTAATTTTATAAAAGTCTATTTTTATGTGAAAAAGAAAATTTATATTAATAAGTTAAATTAATTACTAATAGAGAATGATATTAACTAATTTTTTATTTTATATATTCATGAAAAAAATTTGATAATCATTAAATATATTTGATAGATCTAAGAAAATAACAAACCCAATTTTATTCTTAATACATTATATATTTATAAATGTAGTTTTACTGTCATTTAATGGATAAACCATTTTAAATAACGTTATGAACATTTATAGATTTAATATGTAAAAAAAGTAATATTTAAAAGAGAAACCTAAAAATTGAGTTAGGATAAAGTTTTACTATTTTATATGTAATGTTTCATTTTTTAATCAACATTTAAAAAGACTGAATTTTAATTCAAAACGTATTTTTCACCTAATACATTTATATGGATAAATAATATTTTAATTTGGTTTTAATGTTTAATTATATACTAGTTTAATAAATTAATTTAATTTAGGTCGTTAGAATCAATTTCGCTTTTAAATTAGGTATAAAAACATAGCAAACTTTTGAACATTTTTACTTTATAACCCCATAGTGTCATCCTATTAGAAAGACTGTTTTTAAATTAATTTCTTCCACTATTGTGATCTGAATTTTGAAAAATGGATTCCAAATTTTGAATCAGAATAATTCATAATTTCTAATAAGGTCAAATTATTTTTTTACCAAAAACAATATTGAAAGTGATTAAAATTAATTAAAATGGTTAAGAAAAAAATAGGTTAACAAAGTAAAAAACCATAAATGTAAGACCCAAAACGACATACACACTTGTAAAACACCCATTTTCAGGCCATTATTTAAATTTTAACCTTCCATTATTTGTTTTGGTTGGTTTTTTATGCCTTTTTTATGTTAAAACGTGGGTACACCAATTTTTTTCATAAATTCCAACCATGCCCATTCTATTCCCTATAAAAGTCCACCACCTATCCCTCTTAATTACACATCTTGAACCACATAGTTTTGGAAAATATATTCCAAATAAACATCTCAAAATACCTTCTTTTATCTTTGAATCCACCCTTTTGGAATAATTAAGTCTAATAAATCCTTTTGGCACAAACCAAATGGAGTTACCCGATTAAGTGGTAACACCCTCTCTCCAGATCATTTATTTTATTTCCTTTCACCAACCCCTCCACTATTTATTATGTTATTGTATAAAATAAATTTATATTAGGTATACTATTATTTTTTAAATTATAATGGTTTTACCTACACTTACATACACATCCATCTAATATGTAACAAACATATTTTTTATGTGTACGGTGAACTACCGCCTCACTAATTGATAACTGTTCATTTTTTCATTTACTTACTATCATGGTGTACATTATAATGGAAGAATTATTTATATATTTTATATTTTATATATATTATGTATTTAATCTTCTGTATTCCTTTTACAAAACATACTTTTTTACTTTCCAATTGGTGTAAATATAATAATTTTGTTTGAGGAACGGTGGACTACTACTCCCTCAAGGCGATGTGATTCGTTGAAACTCTACATGGAATGTATTAATATGGGTTTAGTGATGTCATATGATATATATTGTATAATAATTATACTATAATAATGATATATATACATATATTAATACTTATATATCATTTTCTTTCTTTCATTCAATACGATAGTAAAAACAAAAAGTGCATTCATGTGTACGTATGGCATATCATCTATAGGAATGGTCTATTCCATTTCATAATTATATATTATATATATTATTAAAATAAAAATATAATGTATATAAATGATATTTATTACATGGTTTATATTATGTAAATCATGATATAATTATAAGGACTAAATATATAATAAATTAGGACACATGTGAAGAACAAAATGAATATTACCCAAAGTGAAACCTTAACATAGGATTATTAACTATAAGGGAATATAAGTTATTAATACATACATATATGGTATTATATATTATAATATTCTTCTAAAATAATTTATAATAAACATAAATTTATTATACAAGAATCGCGTATGTGTACAATGGTATTCAAGACACAAGGTAAGGGGATTTCATCTCACTTTTTATTTCTATGAGATACAAGCTTTATTCCCTACTCTTTCCTTTTGTGTGGTTTTTATACTTCCCATGATGTATTTTGTGATTATTATAATTATATTATGGGTATTTAAATTTTCATTATATTCCATTTATTTCATGGGTTTTAAGTTTCAAAATTTACCAAATCCGTAAAATATTTTTGTATCAATTTTCTTTCTTTGATACTCATGTTTTGTTATTCACCTAAATTATTTTTTTAGTTATATATACTTCCATTTTACATGTTATATCAAAAATCCCAATATTTTAATGATATTTTATGATTCATTTAATTTACATTTCTTACATGGACTGTATGATCCTAGGTTACCCAGTGATAAGTGTTTATTAAAACAATCTCATCGCTTTTAAAGATTGTTTATGTTTAGGATTTAATTTATAAAATCATATGATCCATCTATCAATAAAACTCAATATTTTCTTTATCCTCTGTATATTCATAATATATACATGTATTAATACCATTTCATCACTTTTTATACTTATGATAATTAAGCAAATATTTTTATGGAAATTTTATGGTATTTCTATCTTAATTTTGAAATATGTTTTATTTAAAAATCCCTTTATCAAGGATGTTTTAAAATGATACTTATAGGATTTTTTCAATGAAAAATTTATTTTAAAAATGTTTTATTGTTTTCATAGTTTACTTTAAAATATTTCAAATCTATTTTAGAAGAAAAATATTTTCAAGAATGTTTTTTGTCTAAGAAATTTTTTAAATGTTTTCAATCATTCTTTATAAGATTTCAAAGAAAATGTATTCAAAAATGATTTAAAATATTTTTATATGTTTTCAAGATTATTTTTAAGGAAATGGTTTTAATAAGGTTTTATTTTTTAAAAATCACTTGTTCATATAAAAATGATATTTTCCTCAGAAAATGTTTTCAAAATATATTTCAAAATTATTTTCTATATACGATGACAAATGTTGATGTTACTCATGCCTTTATATAAAATGATCTAATGGTTCCATTTTTTATATTTCTATGAATTTTTTTTGTCTTGATTCAATTATTTTTATGAAACTAGTTTCTATTTCATGGCTTTTATGATTTTGAAACTCGCTTCTTTTCACGAGTTAGTATTTCATGAGGTGATTGAAAAACCAATATTTTTTCATTGTTTATTATTTAATGAAATTTTAATGATACCCATTTCATTTCATGGATTATGATATTATTTTTTACGATTTTTTGGCACATGTACGAATGATATATTATGATATGGGTGGGACACATATCTCCCTCTAGTTCATTGGGTAATGATAGAGGACTCATGAGTATATATGTTATGCGTGAACCTGGTTTCTTGTTCCCAATGTAATCCATGAACATGATTACATTTTCACAATGTTATGCATAGGCCTAGATGCATTCCCATAAGTTTATGTATGAACCTAATTTCATGTTACTAATATTATAAGTGAACCATATTATGTGTTTCCAATATTATTCATGGACCTGGTTTCATTTACATATATTTATGTTTGAACATGATTACATGTTCAAAATGTTATGAATAAACCAGATTACATATAAAAAATGTTATGCTTGGGCATAGTTTCATATCCGTAAGTTTTTGGGTGAACCTAATTACATGTTCAAAATGTGATGCATGGACCTAGATTCATGTCCATAAGATGAAATCGGTGCCTCATTTGATGTCATTAACATAATTAGGGGACCTTTTTCTATATATACATATTCAAAAAGTTATAAAAAAATGTTCATGCCACAAATTCCATGTATTATAATTATATAATGATTTCTAGACTTATGCTCTAAATTCTCTTATGATTCATGTTTTATGAACTTCCAATTAATATTATGATCAATAATATGGAGGGTATGAATTTTAAATGTCATGTTCATGTTCCATTCCATTTTTTTGTTTTTATGCTTATGCATTTCATTTATTTACCCTTACTAATCTTTTCATCTCACCCATTTCTTATGTTTCCTATCCTGATGTTATGAAGAAACATTTTAGGGAGAAGTACTAAAGGTGTATATATTTATGGTTGTTTTTAATGATATTTCATTGGGATATAATATTTTGATTGAAAATACTCTTAACTAATACGGTCCTTGGGCATTTATTTGTTGTAAGATATTGAATATTCATCTAAAATGATGTAATATCCATGTATTATAATCCTGACTCTCTATAGTTGGTATAAATGGAATGGTTTAGAAAATTTTTGAAACTAGGATGAGAAAATTTTAGTGATATCACTTAGTATATTTTTAATGATATGTATAGGTATATCTCTAAGGTTGAGTATAAGGATGAGTTAACATTTAAGAAATATTTCCTAGAATTTTGGTCAATGATAGAGAGAGTGGTTTCCTAGAAATGTATCCCTATCTAAATACTACAGGTGGATGTTTCTATAGAATAGATGTACCTAGGAGTAATAACATTGAAAAGATATTTTAGGTTTGACTCAAGGTAATCTGGTATGTGACAATGAGCCTTGATGTACACCTAGTTTGACACTCTTGGGGATATGTATTGGAAATTAAAAAAAATCTTAAATAACTATTATGAATGATTTGAATAGAATATGACAATTAATAAAATAGGATAAACCTATGTTTTCATTGATTATAATTTAGGATCCATGATTTAGACATACTGTAAGTAATATTTCGTGATTATTTGGTCTTCTTTTATGCTATGTGTTTCTGATCCCATCCATTCTGGTTATAGTAAATGGATAGAAAAATAAGGAACATGGTTAACATTGAATGTTTTAGCTATAAAATGTATCATCATTATTAAAATCAATTTAACTAGTGGAAATATCATAAAGAGAATAAAAAATGTGGTATAAGTATTGGTAATACTTTTGATGATAAATAGATCACAAATGAAATGTGAAAGGTAAGTGATGTTCATCCAGTATTTATTACTTTAATCATAAGAAGAATGATTATATTGAGGTTGAGGAAACTTAATACATGATTCATACTTCATATTCTTGGAAAGATGTATTAAGGAGTAAGTTGATTAATCCAAAGTAATGGTTTAATAATATTGATGGATGAATGTAGTACTTATGTTTTGGAATTCAAAAAAATATATGTTATATGAATCATGAAATATATTACTATTTTTAGTATAATTTTTCATTATAGATTTAAAATGATATGTTTAATGATGATGAATATATAAAAAAGTGATGTTTTGATTCAGGGAAGGTATTGATAAAATTGTGTTTTTCTTGGATAAAGAGATGACTGATTTAGATAATGTAGATTGGATATCACTGATTACCCTATCCCAGATTATTGATTGGCTGAAAAAGTGTTATATGTCATCATGTATGACTTTTATAACTTCTTGGATTTAAGGGATATTTCTAGTAACCTTTGGAATATGGAATCATGAATGTTTTCCAAATTTATTTATTGTAATTCAGGTTATTATCGTGCTTCAATACAATATATGATAACAATATTTATATATTTGTAATTGGACAATTTAAAACAACATTTTTATATATGGGGGATCAATATTAGGCTGATTTTGTGACATTATTTCAAAAGTTTTGTATTTTAATCATTCATATGGTTTATAAGGTTAACATTTATGGGACGTTTAAGTGAAAATTTAATTGGTGTTTTTATGATTAATGTATTATCTTACAACATGAAGATTCAAGAACATTGGATAACCTACTCTAACCATTTTCTTTTGATGGTACATGAAGATATATGGGATGAATTATCATTTATCTCATGATCTGTTAGTTCCTTAGGAATAAATAATTCAACTCCCTTTTTGAAAAAATGGGGGAAGTGGGTCAAGTAACAACAATTAGTGAGATTTTCCTAAAATCAAGAAATTATATATTTTCATGAAAATTATTCTGATTTTATAAAACATTATATAAATAAAATTTTATCTAGAAAATTTCTTGTCTGATGAATCAAATGGTCCCTAAGATAATCATAGATTTATGGCTTCTGACTGTTAAATTTCTTCTACCCAAGTTCTCTATCACTCTCCATCAAAACATGATGGTTATATTTGTATTCCATGTCCATGTTTTCACATCCCATATATGTTCTCTTATGTGGAAATCTAGTTATGAGTTACTTTTGGTAACCATTATAGTTTCATCTTTCTTTTTTTATAGGAAAGTTTAGTATTCATTTTTACTATGTGGGATTATATGTGAGGGACTCTCAAGTATTAATCCATTGATTGTAACACCCTGAGATTTTATGAAAAATATTCTTTTTAATTTCATTAATGTCTTCTGTTGAACGCTTCACCAAATGAAGTATGCACAACATGCATCCTTGACTTTACTTTCATTACACGCAAGCACGACCTTCCGCGATAGCGTGTGTTGTACACAATACAGAGTTTCACTGAACAATGATATGCTATTAAAATATTATTAAAACTAGCCATTACGAATAGTAATAACCACTTTTTGAAATTTTATAAATTTTATTTTTCAAACTAGACTTCATTTTTGGATTCAGAATATCGAAATTAGCCTAGGGTGAAATTTTGGTATTTTTCTGAAAACTTTCAATTTTAGATGAATAGTGAAACCACTAAGTGGTAGTTAAAAAACTAAATTTTTTATAAAACATAATTTTACCGCTTCTGTGAGTGGAATTTCGAAAATCCGAGAGACACGGTTGATGTCAGTAAGTAAAATTTGGTTCAATGAGATGAAAATAATTTTTTGGTGAATAGTAACTTTTTACTTTTTTTACCACGGTTAAAAGTAAATAGGGTAATTAAGGGTAAAAATGATATTATTATTACCCTAACACATGTCCTAATTCTATTGGACAAGTGTAATTCTACCAAAAACAACCTTAGGAATAAAATATGATCATTTAGGCCCACTTGGATTAGATTAGGACATTTATTATTAATTTATTTAAAGAAGGGTTAAAATAGTTAAAAGCAATGTTTAATAAGTAAATAATTTTTAATATGGGGTTATACATAAGCTAAATTCGTCTATAAATATTCATTAGAAATCTAAAAAAATTTACTCCATAATGGTATTTTATTTGTAATTTTAAGACATTAAATAATTTAATTTATTTATGACACAATGATGATGCAGTAATTATCTTATTAATGAAATATTGACATAATCGATGTTATAAATATCCAAATAAATGTAATTTGAGACTTTTTATGAATGACACTAATTTTATAGGTTAATATGACATGTTAGTATTGATTTAAGTAACTTGTTTCGAACTAATCATTCTGATATGATTTTCAAAAAAATCAATTACTAAATAGTGTCAAAATTGACAAAAATAGTTATTAAAACAAATATTATATTATTAATTGTTATTTTATTCCTAAAAATATAAGGTTCGGCCAAATGACTTATATACGGTTATATATTATAATAATAAACAACTTGTGGTTCGTTTGGCATGATATATTATTTTTATTAACCTTATAGTGCAAGAAAACAAGAAGACACGGTAAAAGTTAAATTATCTAACTTAAAGTTACATCTAAATGATAAGGTTAAAATTGATACCTAAACTTGTCTAAATTATATTGGATGAGAGTATTTAGACCTATAACCACCTTATCTTCTAAATATATCAATTTTGATCTATTTAAAACTGAATATGACTTTATAATAAAATAATAGTTTTAGTTTTCCAAAGGAGCCCCTCTCCTCCCGTATAAAAGGGCACCTCCTCCCCCTCTTCCTCACACCACTTTGAGCCTTCAAGATCGGCCAACACCTGCCAATTTCTCCTCTCCACTTCCCTAGAAACATACTAGAGGTTTTTTTCTTCTTCAAAGACCTATTTTAGTTCCCTAAAAGGAGGTCTCAAAGAAGCACTTCAAAGAAGAGGTAATGTCCGTTACCGATTCTTTCATCTTCATTTCTTCTTACACTTCTTCTTTAGTTGTTTCATTATGAAGTAATAACATCAGTATCACTCATATACTGATATGTTATTATAAGTATGAAACAACCCTATTTCACCATCTATCCATCCTACGGAAAAATAAATCACCGCACGTGCGTACGTACGGAATACCGTCTCCACGCCCTGGTGTAATCTATTTTCCACCACCACCTTACTTGGATTGGTATAATGGTGTAAATGATGACTATATATGACCATTAAAAAGTCATATAGATTCTGAAATGGTATACATACACTACAATACAATTCCACGATCATGGGAACGATATCATCGCTCGTGCGTACGTACGGAATACCATCTCCACGATGTGATGTGATTCGTTCTACATGATCTTTATTGAAAAATGATTATATAAATGAATTGAATGAATGAATATGATATATATTACAATAATACCATTCTGTAAATGAGGGATCTATAACCTAAAGATAATATTAAGAATTTATTCGAGAAACACGCATAAGAACAAAAAGTAATAAACACCCGAATAACAAGTAGTAATGAAATATTACTAATAACAAGTTAAGAATATGACCATATATGATATCATGACAATAAGTATGATTCTGGAATAAGTCAATAACATTATTTAAATCATTATACAGGAGGTTTGGACACTTACAAAGCAAATCGGACCTAAGGTAAGGGATAAATTTTCAATCTCATTTTTATCTGAGATTGCTTATACATAAGTATTTACTGGGGGTCATGTTTATCATCCATGACCATGTTTTCTAAATATGTTTTCATAAAATGTTTAATATTCTTCCATAAATTTTTAAAGTCATTTTTAACCTTTATTTACTTTTTACCACATTTTATGAATGGAATATTTCCTTTGGTTACCATATAAGGTACTTTTTGACTTTTCCGACAAAAGTATGGGGAGAATGTTATTTTCAACATATACGGCGTGAATGGATCTTTAAGGTTTCATAACACCTCATTTTCAAAAAGATTCCTCTACAATATTGCATGATAATTTTCAACAAAACCCTTTTCTTTTAAAATTGAATGTAATTTTGTGAAAAGAAAATGATTTTAAGGAAGAAAGTATATTTTCCTCAAGATTCATTTCAAGTGTTTTGCCAAAACTATTTTCCATATAAGATGAAATTATTTCATATGTGTATATTTCAAGTAATATGTCTCTATGATTTAAATGTTTTCAATTTTATCATGATGAAATGATATCAAACATTTATGGATTATGTTATGATGGCATGATGTTTAAGAATCCCATTTTATTACATGGGTTATGCTATGATGTATGATTTATGATTTTGTGGCACACGAAAGAATTATTTCATTATGAGATGGGTGGTACCTATATCTCCCTCCAATGAATTGGGTAAAGATTTTATATCTCATGAGATAGACAAGCTTGGAACGGTAGGTTATACCGGTTTAGTGAAACAGGACTGAAACGAGGAGTGAACTCGGTTCAGAAATGGACTTTATCCATTAAGATAGTCTTGGCATTGAGTCTTGACTAACAGGAAATGATTCTCTATAATTATTTGTGTATGCCACAAAGTTTCATGTTTTATGTTATGATTATTGGGATTACATTTCACTACTATGATTTATCCCATGTTATGAAATTATGATTTCTTTTGCAGGTTAAGATTTCCAAAAGATATGTTCTTATGTATATGTTGTGATTGATATTTCGTTTGTTTACCCTTACTAAGAATTTGAGCTTACCCTTTTCTGTTTTCTTTTCCCTAGGATATAAAGAAAGTTTTTAGGTAAGAAAGAAAGGGAAGATCTTTATGGGAGATGTTGAAGATCTTTCACCACGATTAGAAGATTATATTCTGAGTTTCCAAAGACACTAAACTATTACGGTACTTGTGTGTGTGTTTTTTGTAATGTACTAAGTATTACGCAAAAGTAATGTAATGTCCATGTATGTTAAGCTTCGGATCTCTACAGTTGGTATCAGAGGAAAAGTTTAGTCAACCTTTGGAAACTAGGATGCGAAAACATTAGTGAGATCCCTAGAGATATTTCTAACGTATGTCTAGGGATGTCCCTAAGGATAAGTATACGTATAGGATATAGTCCTAGAACTATGGTAATGATATTAGATTAAACCAAACATGTTAGATATTGGATTTACTCCCCCTTTATTATGATTTTTTCCTCTTACACTATTCTTTTTGGGTTTTAGAAAATGGCTGGAAACAAGATGATTCACGATAATGGAGGATATGATGGACAATGGAATAATATTCTTCATGAGCAACCAAATGAAATAGGATTTGGAGGTCCAAAAATCATTATTATGCCGAATCAGAAATCTCATAATATGATCAATAAAGTAAAATTTGGTAAGCTTCCTGACTCGGCGAATAAGAGAAAGATGGAGTTTCATGATGATCATAGAGGAAAGAAAGTTCAATTTCCCCTATGTAAATCATGTGGGAAGAGGCATCAAGGAGAATGTTTCAAAGGAATTGGAAGATGATTTGGGTGTGGAAAAGAAGGACACAAATCCAGTAAGTGCAAAGGAAAAGGATCAGTTAACACCAGGGATGAGGATAATAGTATTGCTACGACATCAATAATGGTTAAATGTTTTAAATGTGGAATGTACGGACATTATGCAAACCAATTCCCTAAGGGAATGTCTCATGTAGAGAATCAGTATGGTCGTATGGGTAGTATTTATATTGATGATGATGAAGAGACTACAAATGGTATGTGAGATGAAAGAATTTTTGAAGCTCGGTCAATGGTTTAAGTATGTAGTGGAATGATTACATGTTTATCAAGTGTAATGTTGTATAAGTAATCTCATGGTACTATGGAATAAATAGACATCTAAGGATTGTTACACTGTTGTCTTTCCTTACGTTTTGAAAGTATGTGATGAATGGTGCCAGTATTTTTGGAAAGTAGATGATATGGGCATAATGAATGGATAAGGAGAAAATTAAAAGTTTGATAGTATTCATGAGCTCATGACTGATATAAGGATAAGGTTATATCATGGTTTGAGTATATAGAATTATTGGATTTAGGTATGTGGAAAGAGTTAACTTTTGACTGCATTCATGTTTTCAATAAGGTTTAATGGGTATTCATTTATCAAGAGAATATATGATTACGGTATTCACATGATTGGAATGTGACCAACAAGATAATGGGGGATAAATGATGGTTGGTTGATGACATTTCAATTAATCATTTTCCTTATACTATGAGCTTGGACCGAAGAATTTTAGATAAGCCTAAAGATTGGAATGGATTATGTTGGACATAAGTTTGGATAGAAATTTTTTCGATATTATTGATGGGATGTTGTAGTAATATAGCTTTAGAAAAAGGACATCCTGCAGGACGGGCGACAGCCCATCGCGTCGGACAAGGCTGTGGGAATCGAACCCACAACCGAAGTGCGACTGGCCTTTATCGCCTACCAATGGCCTACAAGAAGTCCCTGGTTAGTAGAAACTAGTTTTATTTTATTATGTGGTATGATTTATGAATTATAGGTTCATTCTTGGAATCGTATACGATTAACCTCACCATAGATGGACTTATTTATATTTGATAACTTTTTATAACCTTTTGTTTGAAACAGATGGAATGACCCATCATTCTATCACATGATCTATTAACACTTCATGAATAACAAATTCAACTTCATTTCTTTAAGAGATGAAGTGGAAATTGTTCAAAGCACGAACAACAGTTAGATTGTACCAAAATAAAGTAAGTATTTATTCTAATTCAAATTCTTCAACTTTAGGGAAATGATTTTGAAAACCAAGAATGTTGTCCTAGTGCTCTTATATCCGATGAATCAAATGGTACCTTAGATCGTCAAAAATTTATGGCTTTGTGATTTTTGGTTATTTCATAGCCATGTTCTCTACCACTCTCCATTAGAACTTGATGGTTAGATTTTTCTTCCATATCCATATTTTCACCTATGTTATCCCACGTGGAAACCCAGTGATGAGTTAATTTGGGTAACCGTTTCATTTAATACTTTAGTTTTTAAAGACAAGTTTGGGTATTCCTTTTTACGATGTGGGTTTATATTAAACAAACTTTCGAGTAGTAAACCATTTATAACCCCGACGAATTTCGAGGGCGAAATTCATTTTAAGGGGGGTAGAATGTAACACACCGAGATTTTATGAAAAATATTCTTTTTAATTTCGTTAATGTCTTGTGTTGTACGCTACACCAAAAGAAGCTTGAAAAACACGCATACTTGACTTGCCTTGCATTACACGCAAGCGCGACCTTCTGCGATAACATGTGTTGTACGCAATACGGAGTTTCGCTAAACAATGATATGCTATTAAAATATTATTAAAACTAGCCATTATGAATAGTAATAACCACTTTTTGAAATTTTATAAATTTAATTTTTCAAAATAGACTTCATTTTTGGATTCGGAATATCGAAATTAGCCTAGACTGAGATTTTGATATTTTTCTGAAAACTTTCAATTTTTGATGAATAGTGAAATCACTAAGTGGTAGTTAAAAACTGAATTTTTCATAAAACTTAATTTTACCACTTCTGTGAGTGGAATTTCGAAAATCCGAGAGAAACGGTTGATGTCAGTAAGTAAAATGTGGTTCAATGAGATGAAAATAATTTTTTTATGAATAGTACCTTTTTACTTTTTTTACCACGGTTAAAAGTAAATAGGGCAATTAAGGGTAAAAATGATATTATTATTACCCTAACACATGTCCTAATTCTATTGGACAAATTTAATTCGACCAAAAACAACCTTAGGAATAAAATATGATCATTTAGGCCCACTTGGATTAGATTAGGACATTTATTATTAATTTATTTAAAGAAGGGTTAAAATAGTTAAAATCAATGTTTAATAAGTAAATCATTTTTAATATGGGGTTATACATAAGATAAATTCGACTATAAATATTCCTCAGAAACCTAAAAAGATTTCATACATAATGGTATTTTATTTGTAATTTTTAGACATTAAATATTTTAATTTATTTATGACACAATGATGATGCAGTAATTATCTTATTAATGAAATATTGACATAATTGATGTTATAAATATCCAAATAAATTTAATTTGAGACTTTTTATGAATTAAACTAATTTTATAGGTTAATATGACTTGTTATAATTGATTTAAGTAACTTGGTTCGAAATAATAATTCTTTTACGAGTTTCACAAAAATCAATTACTAAATAGTGTCAAAATTGACAAAAATAGTTTTTAAAAAAAATATTATATTATTAATTGTTATTTTATTCCTAAAAATCTACGGTTCGGCAAAATGACTTGGATAAGGTTATATATTTTAATAATAAACAACTCGCGGTTCTTTTGTCTTGATATAGTAAGTTTATTAAACATATAGTGAAATAAAACAAGAAGACACAGTAAAAGTAAAATTATCTAACTTAAAGTTAAATCTAAATGATAAGGTTTAATTGATACCTAAACTTGTATAAATTCTATTGGATGAGATTATTACGACATATACCCACCTTATCTTCTAAATATATCAATTTTGAGCTATTTGAAACCGAATATGACTTTATAATAAAATAATAGTTTTAGTTTTCCAAAGGATCCCCTCTCCTCCCTTATAAAAGGGCTCCTCTTCCCCCTCTTCCTCACACCTCTTTGAGCATTCAAGCTCATCCAAAACCAGCCAATTTCTCCTCTCCACTTCCCTAGAAACATCCTAGAGGTTACAGTCTTCTTCAAAGACCTATTTTAGTGCCCTAAGAGGAGGTCTCCAAGAAGCACTTCAAAGAAGAGGTAATGCCCATTACCGATTCTTTCATCTTTATTTATTCTTCCACTTCTTCTTCTTTTGTTGTTTCATTAGGAAGTAATAAAATTAGTATCACTAATATACTAATATGTTATTATAGGTATTAAAAAACCCTATTTCACCATCTATCCATCCTACGGAAAATGAAATCAACGCGCGTGCGTACGTACGGAATATCATCTCCACGCCGTGGTGTAATCTATTTTCCATCACCACCTTACTTGGATGGGTATAATGGTGTATACAATAAATATATATGACTATTAAAAGGTGATATTGATTCTGAAATAGTATACATACACTCCAATACAATTCCACGATCATGGGAACGATATCATTTCTCGTGCGTACGTACGGAATACCGTCTCCACGATGTGATGCGATTCGTTACATGATCTTCATTGCATAATGATTATATAAATGAATTGAATTAATGAATATGATATATATTACAATAATACCATTTTTTAAATGAGTTATTTATAACCTAAAGAGAAGAATAAGAATTTATTTGAGAAACACGCATAAGAACAAAAAGTAATAAACACCCGAATAACAAGTAGTAATGAAATATTACTAATAATAAGCTAAGAATATGACCATATATGATATCATAACAATAACTATGATTCTGGAATAAGTCAATAACATTATTTAAATCATTATACAGGAGGTTTGGACACTTACGAAGCAAATCAGACCTAAGGTAAGGGTTAAATTTTCAATCTCATTTTTATTTGAGATTTCTTATACGTAAGTATTTACTGGGGGTAATGTTTATCATCCATGACCATGTTTTCTAAAAATGTTTTCATAAAATGTTTAATATTCTTTAATTAATATTTAAAGTCATTTTTAACCTTTATTGACTTTTTAACACATTGATTAAATGGAATCCTTCCTTTGGTTACCATATAAGTTACTTTTTGACTTTTCCGACAAAAGTACGAGGAGAATGCTATTTTTAAATTATACGGAGTGAATGGATATTTACGGTTTCATAACACCTCATTTTCAAGAATCTTCCTCTACAATATTGAATGATTATTTTCAACAAAACCCTTTTCTTTTAAAATTTCATGGAATTTTGTGAAAAGAAAATGATTTTAAGGAAGAAATGATATTTTCTTCAAGAATACATTTCAAGTGTTTTGCCAAAACTATTTTCCATATAAGATGACATTATTTCATATGTGTATGTTTCAAGTAATATGTCTCTATGATTTAAATGTTTTCAATTTTCTTATGATGAAATGATATCAAACTTTTATGGATTATGTTATGATGGCATGATGTTTAAGAATCCCATTTTATTACATGGGTTATGCTATGATGTATGATTTATGATTTTGTGGAACACGAAAGAATGATTTCATTATGAGATGGGTGGGACCTATATCTCCCTCCAATGCATTGGGTAAATATTTTATATCTCATGAGATAGACATGGCTGGAACGGTAGGTTATACCGGTTCAGTGAAACAAGACTGAAACGAGGAGTGAACTCGGTTCAGAAATGGACTTTGTCCACTAAGATAGTCATGGAATTGAGTCTTGACTAACAAGAAATGATTCTATATGATTATGTGTTTATGCCACAAAGTTTCATGTTTTATGTTATGATTATTGGGAATACATTTCACTAATATGATTTATCCCATGTTATAAAATTATGATTTCTTTTTCAGGTTAAGATTTCCAAAAGTTATGTTCTTATGTATATGATGTGATTGATATTTCTTTTTTTACCCTTACTGAGCATTTGAGCTCACCCTTTTCTGTTTTCTTTTCCCCAGGATATAAAGAAAGGTTTTAGGTAAGAAAAAAAGGGATGATCTTTATGGGAGATGTTGAAGATCTTTCACCACGATTAGAAGATTATATTCCGAGTTTCCAAAGACACTAAACTATTACGGTCCTTGTGTGTGTGTTTTTTTTCTAATATACTAAGTATTCTGCAAAAGTAAGGTAATGTCCATATATGTTAAGCTTCGGGTATCTACATTGATAACCCAGAAAAATTTTGAGGGTGAAATTTATTTTAAGGGTGGTATAATGTAACTCCCCAAGATTTTCTAAATTATTTTTTCCGAATTAATAATCATTTTTATATTTTTCATTTCACACAATACTAAAAATAGAGTATTTTAAACTAATGAAATATGTATAAATTTCATTGTATGAAATAGAAATTTATGTGTTCACAACAAGAGATATAAATTTTATCTTTATCTACATAGAACATCGAGTTTAGCTTACATTACACCAAATAATGAATTTTATCGAGGCCTTTTGTAACACACAAGACTGAGTGTTACTCAACAAAAATTCATTATTAAAATATTATTATTTCAAAGGATATAACATGGCCATTAAATTGAATATTATTGGATTGATTAAAATATTAATATATATATATAGTTTAATTAATTAGTTTCCTATTTATTATAAAAGAATATAGAAACCAAATGAATACAAAGGGACTGATTTTATAAGTGTAATTTTATGTGAAGAAATGATATTTATATTCATTATTTAAAATAATTACTAATAGTGAATGATATTAAAAAAATTAAAATTTTATATATTCAAAAATTATATTTTTGATAATCATCCAATATATTTGATTGATATAATATAAGAATAAACCCAATTTTATGTATAAAAACCAATATTTTTTAAAATTTATTTTTAGTTCCTTTTAATGGAGAACCAATGTTAATATTTTTTTAAATTCTATAGATTTAATATTTATAAAAAAATTAATATTTTAAGGATAAAAAAAATTTGTTATGATAAATTATTTTTTATTTTTTTCTCATGATTCAATTTTTAATGAATAGTTAAAAATAATGATTTTAAATTCAAAACTAATTTTTCATCTAATCCATTTATAGTGTTATATTTTATTTAATTTTTTTAAAAAAAATTATTTATATAATAATTTAATTAATTAATCTAATAATGTTTATTATAATCAATTTCAATTTGAAATTTGGTATAAAAACTTAGCAATGTTTTGGATGTTTTTACATTAAAAACCTACAGTGTCGTCCTGTCAGTGGGATTATTTTTAAATTAATTTCTACCACTTATATTATTAGAATTAGGAAGAATGGATTAGATATTTTTAATATTTATAATTCATAATTTCTAATAATTTCAACTTATTTTTTGACCAAAAATCATAGTGAAAGTGATTAAAAATAACTATAATGTTTAAGAGAAAAATTAGGTTAATAAATTACGAAACCTTAAATTTAATACTAATAAACACCTATAAACTTTTCCAAAACCCATTAGATATACATTATTCAATAATTGACTTTCCATTATTGATTTTGTTTGGAATGGTATGATTTGTTTAGGTAAAAACGTGGATACACCTAACTTTTTTTCAAAAATGTAAGTTGTGTCCTTTCCCTTCCCTATAAAAGGCCTCCAACTCTCCCTCTCCATTACACCTCTCAAACCACTTAGGTTCATAAATGGTTTTCCCAATACACCTTCTAACATACCTTAATTTCTAATTGAATCATACCATTGGTAATAAATCATTCCAATGATTCTTTTTAACAAAGACTAAAAGGAGTTACCTAATTAAGTAGTAACGCCTTCTCTGAAGCTCATTTATTTTATTTACTTTCTCTACCCTATCCACTCTTATTATTCCATGATTTTATAAAAACATAAGTATATTAAATATAATAATATAATTTTATTCTAATGTTTTTACCTACACTTACACACAAATCCATCTAATGGGTAATAAACATACTGTTTATTTGTACGGTCGCCTCGTTAAACGATGATTGTTCATTTTTCCATTACTTCCTATCGTTATAAACATTATGATAGATAATACATTTATATATGTCATATATTATATTAATTATGTGTGTAAACTTCTTTATTACTTTTAAAACACTTTAGTTTTTACTTTTAATTAGGTGTAAATATGATAATTTTGTTTTAGGAAGTGTGGACTACAACCTCCTCAAAGCAATCTTATTCATTCACACACTGCTTAGAATGTATTAACAATGGGTTTAATAAAATTATATGATATATATAATATAATAATTATACTTTAATAATTTTATATATATAGATACTTATATATCATTTTATTTCCTTCTTTCAATATGAAAATAAAAATAGAAATAGCATTCATGTGTACGTACCGCATACCGTCTCCATGAATAGTGTATTACATTTAATACATATATATTATATAGATTATTATAATAAAAATATAATTTATATAATTTATATTTTTATCAATTTTTCATTATATAAATCCAGATATAAGTATAATAACCAAATATATAACAAATTAAGGCACAAGTGATGAACAAAGAGAATATTACCCAAAGTAAAACCTTAACATAGGATTGTAAACAAGTGGGTAGTATAAGCTCTCAATAAAACAATATTTGTTATTATATATAATAAAATTATTATTTAAAATATTTAAAATAAACTTATGTTTATTATATAGTAATATTTCATTAGTAGAAAGAGATTAAAGACAAAAGGTAAGGGGGTTTCATATCCCTTTTTATTTCGGTGAGATACATGATTTATTCACCCTACATTCCAATTGTGTGGTTTGTATACTACCCATAGATATATTATGTGATTATTATAATTAAATTTATTTGTATTGATATATCCATTCTATGATCTTTATTTCAAGGTATTTATGTTTTATGGGTTACCAAATTAGTAAAATCGTTTTGTCTCAATTTGGCTTCTTTGAGACTCATGTTCGGTTATTCACCTAAATTATTTTTCAAGCTGTATATACATATATTATACGTGTTATATTGTGAATATACATATTTTCATGATATTTTATTCTTCATTTAATTTCATTTTTGTAAATATAGAGTATGACCCCAGGTTACCATGTGATTATAGTTTATTGAAACAATCTCATAACTTTTCATGATTGTTTGTGTTTATGCTTTACTTGATGAAATATTATTATACATATCTCAAGAAAACTAAGGAGTTTAATTCTTCTAAATTTTTTCAAGATATATCCATTCATTATTACCATTATTCCACTCTTATTTACATAATATAATTATGAAAAAAATTAACAAAACATGACTGTTTTTCACACTTCGGTCGGAAATCTGTTTTATTTCAAAAACCATGTTTTAAAAATTATTTTAAAAAAAATTCAAATATTTTTTCAAATGATCCATGAAGATCATTTTCAAGGAAAAATTACATTAAAAGTTTTTAATTGTTTTCAAATACTTCTTAAAAATATTTCAATGTTATTTTCAAATGAAAGGGTTTTTAATAATGTTTTATTTTTAGGAAATGTTTTTAAAGGTTTTCAAGAATTATTTATAAGTTTTCAAATAAAAAGGTTTCCAAAATTATTTAAAATCATTACTTATAATTTTTTATGTTTATTTTAAATGAAATGGTTTTTAAAATGTTTTATGTTTTAAAATGAGTTTTTTTCAAAGACAAAAGGATATTTTCCTCAAAATGTAATCAAAAGATATTTCAAATTTATTTTCCATCTAAGATGATATCTATTGATGTTACTTGTGCCTTTCTAGGAAATGATCTAAAGGAACCATTCATATTATTTCTATTAATAGTTAATTCTTTTATTTCTAGATATTTATGAAACCTGTTTCTTTTCACCAAGTTATATTCTTTCAAAACCCACTTCTTTTTCATCGGTTATGCTGTCATGAAGTGATTACAAAACCAATATGTTTTCATAGTTCATGAATTGATGAAATGTTAATGATAATCATTTCGTTTTATGGGTTATGATATGATAATTTATGATCTTGTTGAACTTGTATGAATGATGTCATTATAATATGGTTATGACCAATACCTCCCTCTAATGCATTCAGTAATTGTGGAAGACTCATGAGTATATTTGTTATTCATGAACCTGATTTCATGTTCATAATGTTTTGTGTGAACCTGATTACATGTTCACAATGTTATTAATGGACCTATATGGATGTCCATAAATTTATTCAAGATTCTGATTTCATTTTCACAATGTTAGGAGTGAACCTTTTTACATGTTCGAAATATTTTGTATGGACCTGGTGGAATACCCATAAGTTTGTGTGTGAACTTGATTACATGTTCACAATGTTATGCATGGACCTAAATTAATTTCCATAAGGTTTCGTGTGAACCTAATTAGAAATTCACAATTTTATTCATGGACCTGGTTTCATGTCCGTAAGTTGATGTGGGGGATTGATTTCATGTCATTTACATAATGATTGAACCAATTTCAACTTATACTTTTTCAACACATTATAAACCAATTTTCATTCCAAAAATTAATTTTTTTATTCCTATGTAATTATTTCATGACTAATGATCTTAATTATATTATTATCCATGTATTATGAAATTTAAATTTTTATTATGGTCTCTAATATGCTGGGTATGATCATTAAATGTTATTCTCAAGTTCCATACCATTTTGTTCAAGTAATTCTTACGCATTTAATTTATTTTCCTTTACTGAGAATATGAGATCACCCCATTATTTTGTTTCATTTCCCCAGGTTATGAAGAAAGGTTTTAGGTATAATGACTAAAGTTGGAGATCTTTATGGGAGATGTTGAAGATCATTCACCATTATAGAATATTTTGGTTCCATGTTTCCAACAACACTAAATTATTACGGTCCTTGGGAATATATTTTTGTAATGTACTAAATATTCATCTTAAATGATCTAATATCCATGTATTCTATGTTAGGGTCACAAAAGTGGAGGTTTTAATTATAAGACTATAAGTGTTTGGATAACATTTTGAAATGGTTAATAATAAGAAAACAAGGTTATAATAATTTGTAAAGTCCTTAATATTTAAGGATAACTATGACACATAAGGGTAACCATGATTTTCCTTATGATACATAAGAGTAACCTAATTTATTTAAATGATATATAAGGTTCCATTAAAATTTACCTATGTTATATAAGTGTAATATGTGATATATATGTCTAACTATAATAAGTGTGGGTAAATCTAAACATTACCAGAAATTGAGTGTGATGGACTAGAAATACTTTTGAGAAGTAACACCTTTGAAATTTCCACCTTTAAATTTAGATAACTCAAAGGAGATATTAACTTGTACAAAAATTCATTGATATATAAATATATATATATCATTTTAAACAATTTTGGGATGATCTAAAGGCTCATATTTTAATCTTGAGAAGCTTAAAAATAGTTAAATGTAGATTCTTATTTGAATTTTAAATTTAATATTTGAATTTAATGAACAAAAATCATTTTTATAGTGTAGATTACATTTTATATTTTTGTAGAATAGTTTTTTGTGGTCTAGATAAAATTAGTTCAAAAATTAATGAAGTAAAAAAGTAGAAGAGTTTGAAGAATCAGTTTCACTCACCGTTTTAAAATTCTAGTATATGTGTGAAAATTGAGAAATATAAATCCAAAAAGTAAAAAATTTGAGTATTTTTTGTAGAAGAATCAATTCATTTTTTCTACTGGAAATTTATTAAATATTTTAGATTAAAATAAAATTAAACATTAATGTAGAAATATTTTTAGATCACAAGTTAATTGATCATCCCTTCTCATCAAATCCAAATGTATAATTCTCAAGGATAATGTGATAATAGTTTTTACCATATCATGATAAATATGATGCTTCCCATTTTTATAACATCCTTCCCCTCACCATTGTCTAGAGAAGGTGGAAGTACATTACTTGGCCTTAAGCGACATCCCTAAGTTGATAAAGGATGAAAATAAATTTAAATGGATTTATTAATAGATGGGGGTTATTTTCCTTTTTAAGATAAAACAACACAACCAAACATTCCATAAAAAAATACCATTACTTGATGAGTGATAAAAATTTTAAACAACTCAAATTAATACCATTAATATCAAAACCAAACTACAAAAGATTACCAAATGGGTGGATGACTAACATTAAAGTAAACAATGGAAGTCAAAAAAAACAAAACCTAAAAACTCCGTTGAAATGTATCCATAACTATAAACATGCTCTGTGATAAAATACCATAAAATAACCCAACTATTAAAGAGTTCCACTAGGGAAGTGTGGTACCTTACCTTTCCCTATGCCTTGATAAATGATATCTTGAAAAACACCAAAGTTCAAAAGTAGGGGTGAGTAATGAAACTCGGTAGGGTTCCCCCAAATAAATTCCATACTCACACCACTAATATAGAACATGTTAGCACATTTATATAAAACAATTCATAAAAAGACCATTTAAAGTTGTTCAGAAATTTATAGAAAATCCAAAATAAATCCATACCAAAATAGTTTTTTAGAAAATAAGTTATCCATGGAAACCAACAAAACTAGTCATTTAACCATTTATAAATTTTCATTTTGGTATAACACATTATTTTTCACATAATCACACACACACACTTAACCACGTGACTATAAAATGTAGGTGTTACCATTTATGGTGGAATTTCACGTCCATGCTCCATCCCTTTGATAGTGTTACTTCATGACCATTATAAATTTCACTCTATCAATTCTTAACCATTTCATATTATCACATTATTTTTCAACCTTTTCCAAACCAATTTAATAATTTCAATAAAATCATACTTTTATTGAAAACCATACCAATAATGAATTTCATTAAAACCAACCCTTTATTGAAAATAAATTTCTATGAATCAAAAAAAAATTTAAAATCACAATTTTAAAATCAAGTTTCAATTTTTACTTTCCAATAAAACACCAAATTTTTACAATTTCATAAACCAACACCAAAATGGGTTGATATAATGAATTTACTAACATTTTCACAAATAATATCCTGAAAAATTATCAATTTTAAATCAACCCTTCTAGTTCTAGCAAGAGGAGTTGAGAGTGGAACCACCTACCTCAGAAATTATGGAGAAAATTATGAGCAGTGTGAAAATGCCAACAAAACCATGTTGAAATTCTAAAAACCCTACATAGATATCTTCATATAACAAAAAAAAGTCCAAATATAACCATGATTGACATAAAAAACATTTGATATATACATAGTGGACTAGATCTAAGAAATTTATAGAGGGAAGAAAGTACATCTAAGAAAACCCATAAAAACTATAATAAACAATGATTTACCAACGTAATTAGACTTCAACACATTGAGAAACACCTTTGGATCACTTTCAATTCAATGGGGAAGGGTTCCATGGACTTTAGGAGGAATAAATATCGAGTTTGTGTCAATTTGGGGCCATAACAAGAGGTTAAAACTTAATCCTAACCCATATCCACTTTTTTAGGATCTTGTTTTCAAACAATTCATGGTTAGTCACATGGTTAGGAAAAACTATAAGCCAAGATTTACCTCAAATATAACCTAACATAGTTTCTCTAAACTATAATAAAAACTGTGTGCCATGTTTTTTAAATCTCATTTTCACAGTTTCTATAAATCATGCACCAATTATGGGCCATTTGAAAATCCCCAAAAACATTCCAAAAGTCTTTTGAACCCTCCAAAACATCACCCAAATGCATTAAGTAATTAAAAAACATAAAGGAATGGTTAATTGAAAATGGGGGTGCTGCATTACCCCCACCATTGTCATTTCCATCTTTAGAAAGTAGAAAAATAGCATTTCTCAAAAAGAGCTCTAGCCATTTATCTTTCATTTCCTTCTCTCGTTCCGAAGTCTCTTCAAAAATCTGACTATGTTTCCACGAAATATGCCTTAGAGTGATGATTTTACCATGAAATAATTTATCATTCCTATTAAAAATCTATACTGGAACATGTACCAAATAAGTATACATCTCTAGGTCAACATTATCCCATTGAATCACATAGTTAGGATTATGTTGATACTTTTTCAATTGAGATACATGAAACACATTATGCATACCACCGGAATGTGGTTAAAATGCCAACAAATATTCCACCTCACCAACCTATTCAAGTATCTCGAAATGACCTATGTATCAAGGATATGTCTTAAATTGCTTCCCATAATGACAATGTCCAAGCCTTTAAAAGATCTTATATAACACATGTTCACTCACTTAGAACTACAACAATCATCAATAATGATCTGTGTATGATGTTTTATTGACTCTGAGCCATATCCATCCATTTATTATTCAAATTAATCTTATATATTGTCTCATTGACATGGCTCTACCCAACTAGGAAAGTATCACCTTTTTCCATTGAATAAAGTCATGAATGATAAGGATGCCCATATAACGATTCAAAAAGAGTCATATGTATTGAGTATTGATAGTTGTTGTTATTTGAGAACTCTACTAAAGAATTGTGATCTTCCCAAGAGCCACAAAAATCCATTACACAAGCCTACAACATGTATTACAAAAAATTTCTAATCCATTTGGTTTCCCAAACATCTAAGAATGATATTCCATACTCATAATCAACTGAGTCCCTAGGTATTTCTATAATTATTTCTAAAAACAAGACGTAGCCCTAGGATTTATATCTGATACAATTGAAATTTGTATTCCCTACCCCTTTACCACAACATCGATATAGATTTTATATAAGTCCTCCACCATATGAGATTTGAGAATATGGATGAAATGGAAAAAAATTGTGAGATGATCCAATATCAAGAACATAGAATCATGTGTCTAACCCAGTATTGGGAGACCTATTATGAAATACATAGTTATCCGCTTCCATTTCCAAAAATCAATATGTAAAAATAGAAACATACTAGCTGGTCACTTATGCTCTACATTAATTTATTTATAAGTTAAATATGTCAAAACAAACTCATCCACGTTCATTTTCATGTGAACCCACTAAAACTGTGCTTTGAATGCCTTATATAGCTTCTATAACCAAGGATAAACATCCCATCTCGAATGGTGGTATGAATGAAGTAGTTGTTATTAATAATCCATAGGTATGAAAATACGATCTCAAAACCACAGAATTTAACTTCCTTATAGTTTCAATCCTTAAATAATTTCCCCACATTTTTTTACCACATAACAACACATTGAAAGTCAGATGTTTTTGTGCCTCCTTAACCATTTTTCCCAAATTAGGAACCATCAAACATAGAAATAAAATCATTAAAATCCCTTGATCATCACAATCTAAGGGAATGTTGGCTAGTACAGACATTAATTTCCACTCATCTAAAGCCTCTTTTTATAACTGAGAATCTGAATTTCAATTTAATTAATCAACCACCATATTTCCTTTACCCGGTGTATAGAACATGTCAAAGTCAATAATTTAGAGATAATCCTTCCATATTCTCTATATTTGGTTAAAATACCATTATGATAAAATATGTTTCAAACTCATATAGTCTGTAAACAGTGAAATTTTCTCACTAAAGAGTTAATGACACCAATTCTTCCAAGCATGGGATATAATATCTAACTCCAAATCATGTGTTGGGTTATTCTTCACATGGAATTATAATTGTATTGATCCATAAGAAACAACAGGATCTCCTTGTATGAGAACACATACCAAACATATTCTTGAAGAATCACAGTACATCATATACCCTTATCATGATTCCAAAAATATCATGATAGGTGATGATGTGAGGAAAATTTTATTCTATTGAAAATCATTCAGACATTTCTCACTCCATTGGAATGGAAAATTCTTAATTTTCAAAGAAGACATAGGCGATACTAGTTGTGAAAAAACATGAAAAAGAAATTAGTAATAACCAACTGGACCTAGGAAATTTTGTATATTGAAGACATTATTTAGTAGTTTCCAAGAGATAATAGCTTCTATATTTTCTAGATCTATATAAACACCTATTTTTAAGGATTACATGGATGAGTAAACATACCTCTTGTATCAAAAAATCAAACATTGATAATTGGAAAACAAATGATTATCTTATATGATTCTCAATATTGTCTCCATGTGTTTCTCATGCTCGACCCTTGACCTTGAATACACTAATATGTCTTTTACAAAGACCACCACAAATGAATAAAGATACCACTAAAAATCATATTAATCAATTCTATAAATAAAATTGTTTCATTCATATGATTGAAAGGAATTACCACATATTCATAATGGAAATATATACTTCTTAAAGCTTTATTTGAAATATCCCCATTTAAAACCCGCAATTGGTGATATTATAATCTCAATTAAATCTTCGATAACCATTTAGATCCCCTAAATTAATTAAACTGATCATTAAAGTGTGGATGTGGATATAGATTATTTATCATAACTTGGTTAAGCTTACAAAAATCTAAACATAGTCTAAGAGTCCCATTAGCTATCTTTGAAAAACAAAACTAATGTTTCCCATGGATATGTGCTTGACTGAATAATCCCTTTACTTTCAGGCTCTTCCAAATACACTTTTAGTTCTGTTAATTCTATTGGTGTCATTTGATCAGATGTAATGGAAAAAGGACATGACCCCAAAATGAGATCAATTGTGAAATCCACTTCTCTTGTTGGTGGAAACCATGTGAAATGTTCAAGAAAAACATATTAAAACTAATCAAAAACTACTAGAAAAATTTTATCATTGATCTATTACATCGATTCTAAAGTTAACACTCTCAATTGATATGAGATAGTTCCAACTGTTAGTGTCAAAAAGCCCATTTCAACTGCCTTTACATTCTGTACTCCTTTAAAGAGATTCTCTATACCATCATTAGTCGTGAAACAAGTTTTTCTGGTATAAAATTCAATATTATCCTTGAATGGTTTCAACCAATCCATACCTAGTATTATATCAAATAAATCCATCTAAATTAATAATAAATCCCATATATGCTTATTTCTATCAACAATTATAGATTACACTCTATACTTAAAGGCTCAACATACTCTCTGAGCCAGAGGATTTTGTAATTTCAAAATAGAATCCATCATTTAAACATTTAAACATATAAAATAAAAAAATGGAAAGTAATAAATAAATGGAATTTATCTGTATAAAAAACTTGTATAAAGGTATAAGTCAAAATAATTTTACTTCTCACCATAAATTGTCCATATTGATCATCCACAATAACCTTCTCATCTCTATATGATTTCTTGCTCATGATAGTTTTTGCATTATTTCATTATTGTTATTTCCCCTACTAAGGATTCATGGTATTATTAGAATAACCATGGATAGATCACCTCTATTAGTGAAAGGTATTCTAATTCACTCATTCCATTGAATCATATGACGTCTGTGGTACATGATAGGGTTCATGAACACCTGACTTCGGAGCACTATGAAAATAGCACTAAATATGTCCCATCTGATTTCAATTGTGGCATTCTTTAGGTGGTGTTGTACACTCTCTCTTCATGTGAAAAAGATAAAAACATTAGAAACATATTAGATTTATCTTTGGTATTGTGTAAAGATTCATTGATCCAGTTGTCAGATTCTAAGCCATCCACATACCTTGGAAATAGGTGTCCCTCTTCTACTTTCTCCTAGAATTATATTTATTACTATTTCACATATGTATCAACATACTACCACCATTTTTATATCATGATATGTCTCTTTCTTCCACCATATATCTATTGACCATCTATGTATAATATGTAATATAGAGCACATAAATCTTTAATAAAATCTCTGACCTCATCCCTAATTAAATGATGTGTGACTTCAAAGATTCACTAGTAGGAACTTCAAGCATGAAGCAAGCTAAATTTGTAAATTTACTCATGTGCACTATCACTATGAGGCTCACTCTCTTAAAGATTAATAATTCCATTATTCTTGTGATCATGAACGTATGTGGATTGACTAATTTGTTGAACAATTCTCTAAAATCCTCCCATGAAATTACTTTTCCTAATTTTGCATGAACCATTAAATCCTACCATTAGTGTGAAATATACCCCATTAAATTCATTTCAATCTTGACATTCAACTTTATTCGTGTGACAAGGAAATCAAATATTTGATTCATCTTATTCAGTCACACCACTACCTTATCTTGATATAAATAACTCTTACAGATGTGTGGATTCTATATTTGGAACTAGATGGAGGTATCCACATGCCTTGGTTCATCCCTCGTGTTCCCTCTGTCTTCTATTTGAATGGATTAGACTATACTTTGAACTAATTTTTGGTTCACCTATGGCCCAAGTGAAACCACATTCTCATAAGATTCTTCTAGTTAGTTTTTATGATGCCTACTGGGTTCCATTTTCTATTTAGATAATAAACATTACAAGTGTCTCCTCTAGAAACTGAAGGCTTACCAATTTCAAATTCAATCACATCATATTATGATAACATTGATTTCCAAAATTCAACATTTCCATAATCAACTATTTTTTTTAAATTTCTCTATACATTTGAAAATCCAACCATTTTAAAAAAAATCATTCCTTTTCAAAATATCATATTTTAAAATAATATTAACTACATTCAAAAATCAGAAACATTTTACCAAATCATATATCATTACTCAAAATGAGAAATGAAATCCTTATGGGAAGTCAATTCTATAGTGCATGTCATGCTTGTCTCATTATTTAATCCCATGACAATGAGATAACACATCTATATTTGTCTCTAAAACACTTATGTAATCAACTCCTTGATACGTTTATGATTTTAATTAAAAGGTTTTCCATATCATTTTAGGCTCTATATTTTAATTTTTAATAATCCTACTCATTTCAACCATCCCAACTAGAGGTATAAACTAAAATGAATTTAAACTCCAAGCCTAAAAAACCTGATACCACTTATAACATCATGCCCCTCATCACTGGTTTGAGAAGGTGGAACGACATTACTTGGACTTAATTTATATTCCCATGTTATTAAAGAATGGATATAAATTTATAGGACATCATTAACATATGGGGGTGGTTTTTCCTTTTAAGATAAAACATCCCAACCAAAAATGCATTAATAAAAGACCATTACATGATGCATGATAACAATGTTAACAACCAAAATTAATACCATTAATATCAAAGCCAAACTAAAATAGATTACCATCGTTGAATATTACTAACATCAAATTACACAATGGAAGACAAAACCAACAAAACCCAAATACTCCAAAGAAATATCTCCATAACTCCAAACATTATCATTGCCCCAATAACAAAAAACAGCCTAAGTATCATGAATCACCCCTAAAGAAGTGTGATAATTTACCTTTTTCTATATCATGATAAATGATATCATAAAAATAAAAAAAATTACAATGCATGGGTGAGTAATGAAACTCAGTATGCTTTCCCCATATGACATACCCACTCATTCCACTTGTATAGAACAAGTTATCCCATTTATATAAAAATTTAGATAAATTTTTTTTAAATGGTACCAAAATTTAAAACATATCTAAAAAATTCCATATGAAAGTAGTTTTCTAAAATAATCCAATTTCCTTGGAACAAAAAATAACAATTAATTGAACCATTTCTCAATTTCTTTGTTGGAATAACCCATTCTATTTTACATAATCACACACACACAGTTAACTGCACACCCATGAAAGCTTGGATTTACCATTCATGGTGTAACTTCATGTCCATTCTATTTCCTTTTGACGATGGTACTTCACGACCATTATCTATCCCATTTCATCCACTATTAACCATTTAATCCAATCACATTCCAATTCAACCTTTTCCAACCAAATTTAACCATTTCAAAATAAGTACTTTTTAATGAAAACCAAACCAAAAACCCATTTCAATAAATCAAACCCTTTATTGAAAACACTTTTCCATGTATCAAAACTATATAACCATTTTAAAATCATCATTGTAAAATCATGTTACCATTTTTACTTTACACCACAACACCTAATTTGTAAAATTCCATATACTTTCACCAAATGAGGTTTCCATCAATAATTTCACAAAAATTTATCAAAAAAATATCAAGAAAAAAATCAATTTGATATCAATCCTTATAATTCTAGAAATATTATTTGAGATTAAAGTACCCTACCACAGAAAATATGGATAAAATGAAGAATGGCATAAAAACCCCAACAATGCTAGCTTAAAACTCCAAAAACATGCCTTTGATCTCTTCACCAAACAAAAATAAGGGAAAATATAACCATGATTTGAAAAACCACCATTGATCTTTAATAAATGGAGAATATTTAATAAAATGAGAGAACAAAGAAAGTATGTCAATGAAAAACCAATAAGAACTACTATAAATAATGACTTATCAAGGGTATCAGGCATTACTAAACTAATAAACTCCTCTAGATCACTTATAAATCGATGGAGAAGGTATCTAAAACTCTTGGGTGGATGAAATACTAAGGCGGGGTCGATTTGAAGAAAAAATGGGTGTTAAAAGTTAATCTTAACCCAAATCCACATTTTAAGATACTATTTTTAAACCGTTCATGGTTAGTCACTTGGTTTGTAAAAAACACGAAATAACTATGTATCAGTATTTGGATAAAAGAGAACCTCACATAGTTGGCCCACAAAATTAGAAAAAATTTGTGTTAACTATGAAAAATCCCATTATCCCACTTTTCATGGTTTCTCCTCAGTGTTCGTACGGTTTTGAAAAATTATACACCTCCTTATAGGCATTTCTATTATACCTTGTCTCATTGTTCATGGTTTTCTATAAGGTTTTCATGGTTTTCACAAACCATTCACTAACCATGTACCATTATCAAATCACCAAAACATTCCAAAAGTATTCCAACCCCTCCCAAACATCACCCACACACTTTACATACTTAAAATCATATGTAGCCGGTGACTTCAAATAGGGAGTACTAATTTATTAGTGTTGAAAAATGTAAATAATATGTTGTTCCTTTTGTTTTTGTGTGTTTGATTGTGTGATAGTGATCTATTCATTAAAATTAGAAGTTATTGAAGGTTTTTTAAATAAACACTAAAAGTAAAATAGAATAATTAATTCATCGACTCTTATTTATTTCTAAATGATCTTATAAGTACTTCTAATATAAATTTTTTATTTATAAAGAACATTTATTTAATCCATAAATTGTAAAAAATATATATCCTCCTCTTATGGGTTTCCAAGGAGGGATATTTATGTTTCCATTTCCCATTGAGTATTTCAAATTTTCATAATGATCATTGATCATTAAATCTATATTCTTTAATTGAGTATCCATTTTCTATTATATGGAAGATCATATTTAATTGTTTTTATTCTCTCCTCAGTATATTTAGTGATAGAGATAATGTAAAATTTTAGTGTCTTTTTTATTTAAAAATTTTTCATCCACCTTTCATTTTATATCATAGAGTAAATCATTCCAATCCATATAACGGATTCATTCATGGACAGTCCTTATTGAATTAACCATTTAATTACAAAACTAATTCATCGATGAATATATGGTTTACATTATTTATTGTCTCTAAATGATCTACCTTTGTATATATGGATTGTATCTATACATTATTATAGCCTGAATATTCTCTATTTTGATTAATAGATCCATTTTCCTCTTCCACAAAAAAAACTATCCATTTCAAACTCATTTGCGGAATCAATATTCCTAAATTTTTATTGAACATAATAATTAGTATCAGTTTTTTATATTTTAGGATAATTATAAAAACTCGCCATTATTAGGGAAAACCCCATTTTCTACTTACAATTCCTTCTAATTAAATTTCATTGACTTAAATTTTGAGCATGTTTTACAATAAATGGATCATTTTTACTATATTTAAAGCCTCTATTTGTAGATAGAGCCAAAATACATTCATATTTTATGAAATATCTATAAATCAGCGTTATATTTTCCCATTTTTCATAGGTTGAAGCACAATTGTGATTATGTTTTACTACCTCATCACATGGATCACTAATTAATATCTATTACGCCTTTATATCATGAAATCTTTTACTTTGAATCCTCAAATCAGTACCATGATGTATGTACTCTAGGATATTATCACAATAATGTTCTATATAACATAGAATCATGGATTTATAGCCTTAAATTTTAGTATCATAAAGATATGTTGATTTAAAACTAGATATTGATATATAACATACTTCAAAAAAATATTTGTAATATTGATCTCAAAATCAAAACTGTTAGGATTTGTTACCACTATTTTGTACTATGAAGATATGATATTATTCTCGAGGTACTGAATAAGGGGGAGTGTGAATTGGGTTGAAGAATAATTAAAAAAATTGAATGTAACCATCACCCATCACTGGTTCTTTTCACATATTCATAAGAAATATTGTTCAACCTATCACTCTAAAAATAACAGTCCCACCAAGTATCAAATACATTTATATAAAATATTGTACAAAAGAAATCATTTATTTTTCAAGGATCGTCCGAACTATGCTATGTGAAAATATTATACAAATAGATATTTGACTGATGTAAAAATGTACTATTGAATAACTACTTGTATGGATGTAATGTTTAGCATTTTCACTCAATTTTAGGGTGCACTATCATTACAATAATTAGGTACACTCACTATTTTTCTTCCTAGATGTAATTATTTTTGGGAAGTAATCCTTAGTTTATAGATGTAAAGTAATCATTCATCAATATGTGTAAAGTGATATCCGTAATAAGAAATAACTCTATAAATAATTTGAAAATAATATATTCAATATTGTGCTCTCAGTCTACAGGAAACAATGTGATCGTCTCTATAAAAAAAAAATTGAATAATTTCACTCTTAGTGTACTCAATAGCACCATACACTTTCCACTAAACAAGAATAATTTTGAAAAATTGATTATATTTAATATAATCCATCTTTTTATTTAATAATACATATATAATCCATGAAACACAACCAATGGTGAGCCTCATATCTAGTGAACAAGATATATATTTAATGCCTCATCAATGATATCTCTCTTCTTGGTAAAATAGACTTATTGATGCCAATGTACCTTCATTGAATTTTTTGGAAAATTATTTTATATAAACATTCAATTTCTATGAAGTTAAACAAATAATTGATATTAATTCATGTTATCAAATTATTTTATGATCATTCCATCTCATCTTCATGTTTATGAATGATACACATATTTTAAATAGTATGATTCCTCATTCCAAATCTCGATCCATATCTCTATCATGTGAATTGTGAAAAAATATTAACTAAATTATAAACCAACACATACCATGGGATTTTATACTTCCACTATAGAATAGTATTTTTTAGACATATACTTGACTCCATGAACCACAATATTCAAATCATGAACTCAATAAGTATATGATTCTTTTCAATTCCAAATTTTAATATCTAAAAAACATATAAAATTTCTCTCCAAATTGTAACAGGTTATATGTTTTCTAATCTCTGCATCATATATTCCAAAAACACTATGCACTATGATTTCTATTATGATCGACGTGCTTGTTTTTTAAAAAATGATCATTAAAATCCCCATTTGTTTTTCAATTTCTTATTTCAAAAATACTGTAAGATTTTTTTATTCTATTATGAATTATATTATTTAATAAACATCTCCAAATGACTATTTTCCACTTCTATAGAATTATTATTTTTAAATATACACCCATAGTCTACTATTTCCTTTCCATCATGAAATTTTAAATCATCATATATAATCCATGAGTTCCTTTATTATGTGGTAGCCTTTACCTCTCCATTTTCAATATATATTTGGATAAAATGATATGATATTTCTTAGAACCTGGGGAAACACTCTATTTCCCCTTTATTATATTATTATCATAAAATATTGAGATGTATTATGGAATAGAAAACATGGACAGTAAGTTTTATTATATATGATAAATCCATGATCAAATATCTACTACAACCATTGATAACCTTGTGTATTAGTTTCCTTATCATAGACCCTATAACCATAACCTATGAAATAATTTTGTTGAACATGAATATATAATTTTTTTGTATATTGGTAAACTATGATAATTCTCCCCCATCAAACTATTATCCTCTCCATGTTTTAAAATAAACTGCAACCATTGTTATAATAACATTTCCATGCCCATGGTATAGGGATTTCACTTATTCCATCATCAATGAAAACTAACTATAATGCTCTCTACCATGATGAACTCTTTTTATTCAAATATAATATCTCATTTCCATCCATTTTTAGGACATAGTTAACTCCACCTTCACGAAAAAATGTGTCGTATTCTCCAATATACATTATTCATTATCAGACTTCTTAAAATTACTTCACAAGATAGAAAAAAACATGTTCATCTCCAAAACAAGAATGATCCATTCAATTTAAAATTATATTCACCTTTTCTCAATTAACCTCATTGGTCTTCAAATACTATGGAAATTATACTATTCCTCAGTCATAAATTTATGTATTCCCTATGGTAAAATTAACATTTACTCTTCTTATAACTCCATTAGATTTTAAAAGAATAAAATTATATTCAGTATCATATACAGAATGATAAAAAAAATATTATATTAGAATTTAACACCCTCATAATTTAAAATAATTTTTTTAAAAAAAAATTCAATTTATTCGATAGCTTGTGTCACACACAACACTGAGTTTTAAAAACTGTGATATACTATTAACATTATTATTTAAATAAGACCAATATAACCGTGTCATTAAATTGGTGGGTATTAATTGGATTATTTATTTTCAAATGTATATAAATATTAAACCTAATATAAATTTATTTATAAATTATTATTACCTAATAACTCAATTTTATAAAAATTTGTTTTATTCATCGAAAATATGTTTTCATAAAAAATGATTTTTGTTGTTTTATATGGAAAAATAATAAAATTAATTTCATTCCAATTTCAGAAAATTAATTTTATAAAATGGATTTAATTTTAAAATATAAATATTGATATTAACTTAAGGTGAACGTTTGGAACTTTTTGGAAAACATTTATTTATCAATAAATACTGAATAATATATATTTTATAAATTTCACTTTTCGTTGGAATAAATTAAGTCTCGTTATTATTTTAATTTTATTTAAAATTAATTTAAGTATTATTTAGTCATATTAAATCCAATTAATTACATTTAAATCATATTTATATGTGATATTAATATAATTTTATTGGCATGCTAAAAATAATTTTTTTATGAAAACACTTTTAAAGTGCATAATAGATAGCCATTATAATTAATTAAAATATAAACTAATGATGAATGATTTAATTTAAATTTATAGTTCATATATTTATAAATATTAATTGAAATTAATTTAATTATTATTATATGTCAAATATTTATTATACTATCATTTTTTCCTTAAAATATGTATTCCTTGAAATAATGTTTTTTGACAAAAAGTATGTTCAAATTTAAAGTAACTTCTACCAATTATGTACTTTGAATTTGGAAGGATTCATTCCATATTATGAATCATTATAATATATATTATCTAATAAGTTTAAATGATTTTTTACCATAATTAACAGTGAAAATATTAAAAATTATTTACCATAGTTTAGGTGAAATTGGGTTTTCTGGGGGTAAACTAAAAAAGATAAGGGTTAAAATGACTCAAAACATGTCTGGTTTTAATTATTTGTTAATATTCGGTCATCTTATCTAATAAGTATTGAAATTTTATCATTTTTAACCTTTTTCAAAGAGAAAAATATGGTTTTAATATTTTTTCTTTCAAAACATCCAAGTGTGTCCTCTCACCTGCTTATAAATGGGAACCCTTTCTCCTCTCCTTTAAACACTTACCAACCCATTTAATCAGAAAATTACTACTGAAATAACTTCTATAATTTTTTCCTCATCCTAAAATCCTTTTTTCATATATCCAATCGTGGATGTATTTTGGTTCAAACCAATAAATGTTTTTTGTAGAAAATCTAACGTTCTTAAAGGAGCGTTTTATTTAATTTATTCTTAAACCTCATTAAAGTATTATTAAAACAAAATGATATAAAAAATAATTATATTTTATATACTAATATTTTTAATGTAAATTTAACTACCTACAACCATCTCCCGCTCCCTCAAATGGAAAAACAAAACCATAGATCATGTGTACGGAGATCTACTACCTCGCAAACCGGCGTAATTAATTTTGCATCACCACTTATCATGGCTTGATATAATGATGTATCTAATGTTTTTATATGATTTATATTAAATAATTATACTACTACATTTATAATATCATTTATACCTTCTTATTTTTACTTCTATTGAGAATTTTATAACGTCATTTATGTGCATGGTGGACTACCACCTCGCAAGGTGATGTGATTCATTTTTCGTCTACAAATTACATGAAAGGTAATAAAGAATAATTTTATTTTTATATATTATATTAATGAAATATTAATCATTCTATAAAATAAATATATCATATATTTTTCTGCCTTAACATCCATTGAGTAAATTATAACGGCATTCATGTGTATTGCGGACTATCGCATCACAAAGTGATGTGATTTTTTCCCACTAATTCTTTATATAAAAAGAAAAATGGTAAATTTAATCAGTATATGTGGTATATATGACATTATATTGATTCTGGAAAATTAATATATAATCCAATTCCTTACCCTTCCACATTTTATGTAAATGATAATGTCACTCGTGCGTACATACGACCTACCATTTCCATGAAGCTATGTCATTCATTCTCCACATTCAAAATTCATAATGATTATAAAGATTTAAATGATGAAAAATATGAAATTTATAAAATATATATAATTTTCAATATGATATAACTATAACCTATTTTCATGATCTATAACATTCACGATGAAACGTGTTATAGAAAACAAGAAATTTATGTCCTGAAACAATAGTGTTAATGAAAGATTATTAATGAACAGGAAATAAAGAGTTATAAAAGGATCATAAATGATATTATAAATAATAATATGATTATGATTTTAGTTAATAAATTTTTCAAATTCACTATACATGATTTTTAATAGTACACACTAAAAGTAAGTGTGAGGTAAGGGGTTTCTTAAATCAATTTTTATTCATTGGTTTATATGACTACTTTATTGATTATATTATACCAAAATTATGTGTGAAATTATATTTTACTAATTTATGTTGTATTAAATTTTTATTTGTGTGTATCAACATTTTCATAAAATAAAAACACCATTTATTAAGTCTCACTTCAATGATATAAACATTGAAAGGGTTTCGTCTCAAACATACTTCTTTGAGACACATATCTTTTCTGAACCTAATTTCTTTCAAATGGTGTATATACATATCCTTTACAAAATATATCATGAATCCTTACTACATAGTTATATTTTATTTTAAAATTAATCTACATTATTAATGAGATGTTATGATTCAAACTTTACCCAAGCTGTAAGGGTTTATATTTCAAACTCATTTTAATTAGGATTGCTAATGATTTAATTTCCATTGAATAAAATTATTTGATAAGTTTCTAATAATACCATTTTATTTTATTCTACATTAGTGATTCATAATTTTATCATGTAATATAACCATTTTATCATCTTTTTTACATAATAATGTTAATAAAATATTTTTAAGAAAATGTGACTTCATTTCCCTCTTAAGTCGGAAATCCTTCTTCTTCCTAATTAATGTTTTCTAAAAATGTACTCAAAAAAATATAACTCTAATTTTTTAAAGTAATTTTCAAAATTAAATGAATTTTAAAAATAAAATTAAAAATGAATCATCCTTTCATTTTCTAAAAAAGTTACATATTTTCCTATAACACTTTGAAATGGATTTTTTTTTAATGTATTTGACATGAATAGAACAATTACACCATAATGAAAACTCAATATTTTAAAGATTACTTTTTTAGTTTCAAATTTTATTTTCAAAAACAAATTGGTAGTGTTTGATAATTTTATGTATTTTAAATAAGTGTTTTCAATATGGAAAGATATTTTCCTCAATAAATGTTCAATGTGATCTTTCAAAATCATTTTTCATCTAAGATGACATCCCTTAATGTTACTCAAATTTAAAATCATATTTTCATTAATAATGTTTTTGATGTGATTTTATCAATAGAAATAACCATTGATGTTATGTATTACTTGTAAATTATATATATTTATGTATCTAACATAAATAACAAGTTTATTATTCAATTTTGATTGGGTAAGGCTTACCTTATGATCAATTCTAAAATTTCTTCATTGTGAAATTTCCCTTGAATATGATATAATGCAAGAGTATGAAACCCATTTTCTTTCCAAGGTTAATTCTTATGTTATGCCTTATATAAAATTTACTGTATTTGGAACTCATTAATAATTAACATGTTATGATGGGTGAACCAAGATATATCTATAATTCATGAGGAAATGTTTTAGTCCCATAAAAATTCATATATGCGATTAGTATGTGAAACTATTCCATTATGGGACCATATCCACCATGTGATGTTTTCAATATAGTTTTCCTTAACATATTATTTTGTAATTATTTGTGTTTCATCCACATTTCTTATGATGCCATGATGTGATGATACTATGTTCATTACATTATTCTTTTATTTGAAAACTCATGTGCCTTCTCTTTTATGAAATCGTGTTATAACTCTTAATCTAATGTTTTGGTTCCATATAATTTTTATTACCTTAATGGGATTTTTATATCACACCCTTCATTATTTATTCATCAAGATATCCCAATTAAATTTATGAGATTAAATGGATTTAGTATCTCACTATGTAAAATAAAATATGGATTATATTTTTTATATATTAAGAACCTATATTTATAATGACATTAGTGTTGAGTTAAATGTTTCCTTATAAATTTTTCATTACTTTATGTTTTTTAAACCACAAAATAGGTATTCTTTAATGAAATTTACTTTTATAAGTAATTTTATATGAAAATATTATTTTTATTAAAATCACGATCTTTATTCTTTATATTCTATTTTCCAACTATTTGTAAAAAACATTTCTTAGGCTTGGATAGATACTGGAGTAAATGAAAATCAGAATCTTATACTTTCTAAATTTTGATTCATCCATAATTTTTAATTTGATTTACATAGACCTTTAAATATAATTATATCGAAATTTTGAATCTGATTCTCACTATTTATTAATTAAGAATCCCACAAATTTGTGATTATGATTCTCATTGTTTCTTAATTAGGAATCCCACCAATTTGGGAATCTGATTCTTTGTATTTCTCAATTCCGAAACTCACAAATTTGTGAACCTGATTCGTCAACATAATAAATTTTGAATCTCTCATATCTCTAAATCAAATTTACTCTATTTCTCATATCCCATTTTCCCGTTTTTTTCAAATATGTTTCTCATACTTTCTTAAAATATGATTCTCAATATTTGAAAAATATAATTATCATCTTCCTAGAATATGATTTTCATTGTATTTATAATCCAATTAGAGATGTTTCTTAACATCTATTAGTATTTTTTCCTAACAATTTCATACATATAATCGGATTCACATATTTTTTTCTTCATAATATTTCTCGGGAATTTTTTTAATATACTATGATGATGTCATCCAATATGTTATTATATGACCATTGTAAGTTCTAGTTGTATAGGTCCCTTTTATTTTTCATGAACAATATGAATGTTAGAGATCAATATGACCAATGAACTACACTCTTATAAATACCCGATCAGTTGGATGAGATCAGAATACTTTTTAAATTTGATACATGAGAGATCTCGTTGAAAATTTCATTGTGCAAAATCATGGAAGTGATTAAGTTGTGAATAACTTGTTCAACATACTTGAAATCTTCACTAATTTTTTCTCTGTACAACACCAATCATTAGTGATTATGATTAAGGGACTCTGAGTTGAATAAAGATAGGTTTTTCAATTACCTATATAATCAAGGGCTTCCATAAAAAGGAATACATAGGTGTCTATTACCTTCTCAATCAAGGACTTATGGGGATAGTTTGACAGAAGATGCATCTGATATTTCATGGATTAAGAGATTACCCTAGTGTGGGTAGGAAAAACTTTATTGAATGTATAAATCAAGGGACATTTATCCATGGGGTTTGGATACCCTATACTTTTGGTTAAAATAACTATGATATTTTACATGTACATTGAATTTCCAATGCAACATATTACTAATAAAAAAAATTTCTTATACATTCACATTTTTAAAAACTCTTATATAAGATTATATACGCCTTAACGTACAATCTTATTTAAGTATACCTATGTTAATATTTCATTATGCATCTTTATCAAAACTAAGGTTGTATTTATTTTCCTTACAAACTAGGGTTTATTGAATCTTATTTGTTTAACGTTGTTATACAAGTAATTCCGTAAGGTCGAAAATTAATTTTTTTAAACATAGAATCCACCCACCTATATCTAAGAATATCCATACATATTTCAATCCTATAATTGGTATCAGAGTAGGTATATGTGATAATAATACCTACATTTGGTGTCAAAGAAAATGTTTCACTACTAATTTTACTTACCCTTTCTTTACTTCTCCAAGTTGTTTATAATTTCTTTTATAAACTTTTTTTTATAAATATTTTTTACTCTAACTTGTGTTGTGGAAAAAATAATTTTCGATCATTCTTAAATGGCAGGAATGAATGTCGGATCCATAGACAAATTGAACCTACAAGACCACCATTATTTGATAAAATGATTATGAATACTAGAGAGAAAAAATGAATAATTTTTTAACAATACTAGTGTTGAAAACTTTTTAATCCTCACAAGAGATTATAAAATTTTTGACATGGAAGTCAAAACTTTTACTAATAAAGAGAAGAAATAATATCTACTAAACTATAATTATTCAATACTTTTATTTTTTCTATGACCAGGAATGTATACAAACTGATTTTTCTTGTGAAGTGGCTAACAGCATATAGAAGAAAATATAGATTACACATTTTAGTACTTCTAAATTTATTGAAACTAGAAGAACCATCCATAGAGTAGATTATCATGGTTTTTTTTCCTATGGATAACCTATAGATAATGTTCAACAGATATTTATAAACATTGTGAATAGCTTATAGTCAATGGGATAAAAAGGGATGGATGGTGATATTCGTATAGATAATATTTTAGACATCATGCCTAATAAATGGGAATCAAAGAGAACATCTATTGGTGAGTCAATGAATGTCACAAACGTACCTCTTAATGAATTATTTGTAACTTTGTTACAACATGAGAACATATTAAAGAGATATACTAAGAATATAAAAAATAATAATGGGATTTTTTCTTTTACCACTACTTTAAATTAAACGAAATCCAAAACATTTAATAAAGTTATTAAATAAAAAAAGATGAATAAAGTTTTTATTTTTTTCGTATTCAATTGATACTGATCACTAATAGAATGAGTCATCCAATCTTTCTTGAAGGATGAACAATGTTTTTGGGAATAATAATTTTCAATACAAATATACTAAAACGGACAATAAATATAATAAATACTCTGAAGTCACATACTATGAGTGTAAGAAAGAAGTAACTAATGGAAAATTATCTTTTCCTAACACGTGTATACCAAGGGTTTGAATAAACCATTGGTATAATTAATTTTTCCTAGTGGTTTCTACAAACCGTTGGGAGAATGGGATGGGAACAATATTTTCCCAATAGTTTACTCAAATCATTGTGAAAATCTATATATATACCAACAGTTTTTAAAAACTATTGTGAAATACACACATTCCCAATGGTTTTAACAAATCATTGGGAATGTTTCCCCCAAATAGTAGCACATCTAGAGTCCCTCCACGGATAAACCTAATCACTCCAGACGCTCTCCCGACGCTCACCCTTTACCCTAATGTTTCTCTCAAAGCTCTCTCTGCAATCAATCAGGTAATTATTTAATTATTTACTTCTACACTTCTAATCTGTAAGTGGAATTTAATGCATCTATTTCTATTTGTTATCTATTTTTATTTCACCTAAAAAAGATATGTGTGGTATGCTTCTTCTTTTATTTATATTTCTCCTATCATGTTCCATTGTCACAAGACCCTTCTACAAGATCTGATCATGAGAGTGAGGTTTTATATTATTTATGTGATGGGGGCCTTGGGTAGAAGTTCCTTCTAGTGGGAATCCTTTCCATTTGTATAGTAAGGAATTCTATTGTTCCATGTGGATAGTGAAAACCCATTTGAGGAGTTGAATAATTGTGGTTCGATTATTTTTGGGTTATGTTATCTCAATTATGAGAGGTATTTGTTGTATAATGAATCTAATTTTATTGGGGATTTCATGTATAGTGTAGTAAAATATGATTCATCGATTTCATGTATAATGTGATAACCTATATTGTTGATTTGTATTATTTATCTTGTTTCCACTGTTGATAAATGAAAGATTTTTTCTTAGTGTGGTTTGGTTTTGGTAGAATTTTTATAGTGACACCTCTTCATAAGAAGATATATGGTGACATCCTTAGTTTTTTATCATGTAGTACATGAAATTTTTTTGAAAGGGATAATGGTCTGAGTGACTCTTTGGGGTTATATTATTGAGTGAGTTGGGTAATTTGGAAATTTTTATGTGAGTTACTTGTAGCGTATGGGGTATGGTTACAACCTAGAGGGGTGTTATGCTAGTATTTGAGTGAGGGTGGTTGATGAGATTGGCCATATAATGATTATGTCATATGGGATTTGGTATAACATTAGGATATTTTCTGAGTTATAGGTCATTCATTGGGTGGTATGGTATCGTCGGATGGGATAAGAAAATTGATGATGATTTTCATATACAAATTTCACTTAGGATGGGGTGTGGGCTGTCGATGAAGGGAGGGGAGTTGTCCACCCCCCACCCCCCATTGGAAAACCCCCCTGGACACCACCCCACCCCCTGGACACCCCCAACCCCCAGACACCAACCATCCCCTTGGCAAGCGCCCCTGGACACCACGCCATCCCCTTGGACAGCCCCCCACCCACCTAGGAAGCCCCCTGGACACAACACCACCCCACCCCTGGACAACCCCCACCCCCCGGACAACCCCCCCCCCCCCCCGGGCACCACCCCCCCTGGATATCCCTCCCACACCTTAGACATCCCCCCTAGACATCCCCACCAGACCCCCCCCCCCCCCCCCGGACAGCCCTACCCCCTTGGACAACCCCCCCCCCCCCCAGACACCACCCCACAACTTGGACACCCCCACCCCCTTAGACATCTCCCGTGGAAACCACCCCAACCCCTGGATAGCCCTCTCACCCCCTTGGATAGCCCCCCTAGACACCACCCCACCCCTTGGACAACCCCCACCCCCTAGAGATAGTTATAAGGATATCCTTCTATTCTCAACCCTCCTCTATTTATTTCACTATCTAGAAAGATCACTATCATTATTCCTTAAATATATTTTTGATTAAACATCAATCATATTTAATTGCTTATGACGAAATGACTTATAACAATTCTTTTTACAGAATGGATAGATGTTGGATGTATGAAACTGATCGTATCTCAAGCGATTTTCAAAACAATTTGTAGTGTTTTTAGATTTTGCATTTCACAATGCTTCAGATAGTGGTTGCATACACTTCCCATGTTCCAATTGTGTTGGTAGACCTTGGTTGAGACATGAAGAAGCCAGCTACCACATAAAAAAATATGTTTTTCAAGGAAACTACTATGTGTGGTATCACAATGGGGAGAAAATGAAAACTCAAATTTTTTATGATATAAATGAAAGGATTGGAATGGAGATTTTTTTAGATGACCGGTTACAGTTTATTCATCATCATGAAATAGAAAGGATTTCGACTCAATAAGACGTTGATATGAGGACAGATGATGCATCTAATCAAAATGATGATATTGTCAGCGTGAAAAAATTGAATAATGCTTCCACCAATCCAATATATCAACAATGCGATAAAATGAAAAAAGATGGAATTTTTAATCCAATTGTTTCATGAGAAAACTATGTATGTGATTTATAATACAGAAACTAATTACATACTTACCTTCTTGAAGGATTTACTTCCAGATGATGCAGATATTCCCTCAAACCACTATATGGAATGGAAGTTAGTTAAAGAACATTGATTTTCATGAAACAAAATTCATGCTTGCCTGAAAGATTGCAGTTTATTCTGGGAGAAAAACACTGAATGAAATGATTGTATAAAATATGGCACATCCCACTGGAAGTCAAAATCTAATAGAACACCATCCTGCATGCCACACTAAGTAATGCAGCACTTTCCATTGATCCCTAGACTCCTGAATCTTTTTATGTATGGTGAAATATAAATAAAAATGAGATTGCATGATATCGAGAGAAAGAAGACTAATGATGAGTTGGTTCACCCTACAGATGGATTTTCATGGCAGATATTTGATGCTCGATATCTTGATTTTTTATCTGACATGTGTAATGTGAGGTTGGGTCTTTCAAGAGACGATTTTAATCTATTTGGGCAGATGCTTACATCGCACAGCACATGGCTAGTTTTTATACACATTTTAATATTCTCCCATGGTTGTGTATGAAAAAACCTTTCAATTTCATGAGTATACTCATATCTGGCCCTTCTGATCCAGGCATTGATATTGACGTATACATGCAACCTTTAATAAAAGAGTTGAAACTTATTTGGGATGTGGGTGTGCACACATATTATGCATATTCGAAAGAAATATTTCAGATGTGTGATATGCTTATGTGGACGATCAATGATTTTTTGTCTTATGCAATGATGTCTGGATGGATCACGAAGGGAAAACTATCATGTTCTATTTGTATGAAGAATACATGATCTAGAAGACGGAAACATTGTTGTAATTTTAGTTTTATAGGACTTCGACGATTCTTTCCAATGGACCATCCATATAGAAATAATCATTGAAGATTTGATAATACCATAGATACTGATGATCCACCTCAGTGTATGTCTGGAACTGAGGTACTTAATGAATTGAAAGATTAAAGTATTTCATTTGGGAAGAGTCAAATGAAATCTAGAAAGAGAAAGAATGTTTCCACTGAAACCTATTACAATTGGATGAAGAGTATTATCTTTTTTTATTTGCCTTATTGGTCAACCAATTTGATACATCATTTCTTATAAATAATGAAAATTGAAAAAAAAAAATATGTGAAATGTTGATTTTGATACTTATTTAAGGGAAATACAAAAGATGATTTATTGTCTCAGTGTGACTTGATGGATTGGAGCATCATACCAGAATTGCATCATGTGCATATCAGTGAAAATAAATGGAAAGTTACATGTTCTTATTAGGTGAAGACACATTTGAAAAAAACAATTTATAGAATTATTATAGACTATTAGAGTCCCTGATGGCTATTCAAGCGACATATCTAAATGGGTCAATAGATGAGAGTTGAATCTGATTTGACTGTTATGTGCATATTCAATGTTTATTGTTTGGAATTTTTATTTCAATTGCATTTTTTAATTTAGAAATGAACTATATTTAAACATATGAAACCAAAATTTCTAACTTGGTGAATATTTCAATTCTTCAAATGTGATTTTTATAAAAAAAATTGACTCTAACACCTCTCTTTAACATTTTACTAGGTAATGAACATGGTGGTTTCTATTCTTCTGCAAAACATGTATTGAAACCTGCATCATCTACCTGAGCTAAAGAAATTAAATTTTTCCTTAATTTTAACAATTGATTCAGAACTTATGAATCTGGTATAATCAAAGTTCCATGATTTTAATAGACTGATGACACTTAATAAATAATCATCCTACTAAAAATTAAATTTATTGACTTTATTATATATATTTTCAAGATCACCTAAAATAATGGTAAGTTAAATTATCCAATAATCCCCATGTTCCCTCTCATTTATTTTGTTTTTTCTCTTACACATTAGTTATCCTTTTCTATTTACATCCATGTTTGTTTTCAAATGTATGAAAATGAAACCAATTGAAGAGAGGCGATGAAAATAGATTATGGACAGCAGTCGTCACATGGCTGAGTTGGGAATTCCACCACTAGTGCCTACAATGAGTATTTTATTTCAAATATATTTATTTAAATAACATATAATGTCATGTGATTAATTTTTTTTACATTTTTTCAGGATCCATCTATTAAGAGAAATTTATTTTATGAGCAGCCTAGTATTGGTCCCAGTACACGGGGTGTTCGTATGAGGGTGAGTGGTACGGTAGCTAGATGATTTGTCCGGCATACCCGATTAGACCCTGTCCCCCCCACTGATATACCATCCATCCCACATTCTGATCCTCGTGTGCCGTTAAGGACACACGGGATATTTATCCCTCCCATGTTTTCACCACCCTTTACATCTGAGCCTCTGCACCCATATGTACCATATCCGATGATGATTCCTACTCCCTATCCAACATTTTTTCAGCCATCCCTATCATCTTATTTTACTTCTACTTCCTTATATCTGGGCTTTTATATTCCATCTTCTTTAACTACTGCTCCACTAGAGTCTATCCCGGTGGAGCATACATTGGGACCCACTCCATCTGTACAGGGTGTTCCTTCAGTTTTTATAGATCCAGCGGCTCCCATTTATCAGACTTCCGCAGGTATACTTATACAACCTTAAAAAACTGTTACACCAATATTTATTTTCATTATAACATGTATTGATAAAATATTTATTTTTCTTTCATAACAGATACATCTTCTGATATGAGGAAGGGTTGGGGGAATACACGCATGTGTTCTGTGTGGAAACGCTGCACATAGTTGATGGTGGACTACAATGAAGATAGTCAGATGATTTAGAAATCAGGGCAACAATGTTGGAGTTTTTTGGAAATGCTTGCCAAATACTCTGATATCATTCCTGTAAACCTGTCTCATGGAGAAAACTAACAAATTATGTCAAATATAATGTCTAGGAAAAGATATGGGTAAAAAAAATATGTTTTATTTAATGAAATATATTAATTTTTTTATATGAATGAAAATTTTGGTGTCAGCTGCAGTTTAATTTCCTCGATGGTGAGGGTGCACGACCAGCACATCTAAAGGATTTAAGTGAGCTTTGGAGAGATTATAATCATGATTTTTACATTGGATGGCATGCTAGAGTGGGAACAGAGTTAGAGGCAATCCCTATCATGGATGATTGTCCATTTGAATAGTAACAACAAATAATTACTCATTGGAAGACTATCTAATTTACGGTATTAATCAAATTACAGATATTTAAATGAAAATTTTCATGTTATTCATTAATACTAATTATTGAATTTTATTTAGGATGCATCTAGAAGAAATAAAATAAACATTTTTTCTAATAAATAGGTGCACAAAATGGGACATACTATGATGCCAGATCATGAGAGATAGTAGGTATGACAGTTTATAATCATTCTTTATGACTTGGAATTTCTATTGCTTCCTCCATAATTTATTCGATTGCTAATGTTGTTATATAATATTAGCTATGAAATTACTATGTTTTTTTGATATCCTATTTTTAATTTTGGTTTCTACATTCAATGTCATTATAGAGGAATAAATTAAATATAGAAGGATGTGTGCCTCGATAAAAATGGTTTTTATTGAGTAGAAAGAAGGAAGATGGAAGTGCAGTTACTGAGCCAACTCAACAGCAGATTTTAAGTTTTAATTTGTAGATTTAAAATTTCAATCTATATTTTTTAACATAATAATCTATTTATATTTGTAACAGGCTACTTTAGAGACCCTTGTTGACCAAGAACATTACAATTTGGGCCAAATGATCACTTACATCAGGTGTTGGGAGATGAGCACCTTGGTAGAGTACGCTGCCGACCTGGGAAGAGTATTGTTCTGACGAGGTATTGGCCCTCCTCAGGTATGATTTGTAGTTCCACTGAGTTGCAATAGGTTAACGCACAGGCAGAACATGCTGAAAAAAGGGCCAAAGAGATGGTAGAACAGTCTGCTAGGGTAAACACTGCGTTTATGAAACTGATGGAAGTTTTACATCCAACACTTCCACCAGAGGCTATCACTGCTTGTGACGAATATATTTCATCAATATGTTCTATATATGGCGTAGTAGGTGGAATTTATAGTGGTGGTAAAGACGATGGTGAGGAGGAGGCCGAGGAAGACGAGGAGGAGGGCGAGGAGGAGGCTGAGGTGGAGGAGGAGGCTGAGGAAGAGGCTGAGGTGGAGGAGGATGGCGATGAGGAGGCTGAGGCTCAGAACGAGCGCGAGGAGAAGGGTAGGGATGGTGATGAAGATGATGATGAGGACGAGGGTGAGTGTGACGTTGATAGTGATGATAGTGATAGTGATGAGGGACAGATTGTTCTGTTACATTTTTGACTGATATTACTGACCTTTGATTTTTATTGTTTTGTAGTGCATGAATATGTGTGTGATTAGGTAGGTCACATTATCTTTATTGTTTTATCCTTTTTAATGAAATTGTAATTTTTTAGTGGAATATAGAAAATTGATGGTCTGATTAGAAGATGATATCATATTTTGAAATTATTTTTTTAACCTTGAAAAATGTTTCTTAGAAAATATATAAATATCATCCCATGTGTCTGGGGCAGCCCCCTGGATAGCCCCCCCCCCCCCGGACCCCAAATAACCCCACACCCTCCTCCCTAGATCCCAGACAGCCCCCACCCTCCTCCCTGGACCTCGTACAACCCCCAAGACACCCCCTCCCCCCACCCTCCTCCCTATACATCAGAAATCCCCCCACCCTCCTCCCTAAAAGCCGAACACCCCTTAGACAACCCCCCAAATAGCCCCCCCCCCCAAACCCTCCTCCCTAGACCCCAGATAGCCCCCTGGACAGGCCCCCACCCTCCTCCCTGGACCCCATAGAGCCCCCCTCCACCCTGAACCATTAATATCCCCCCCCCACCCCCCACCCTCCTCCCTGGACCCCACACAGCCCCCTGGACTCCCCCCCACCCTCCTCCCTAAACCTCGGACAGCCCCCACCCTTTTCCCTGGACCCCGGACAGCCCCCCCCCCCCTTTTCCTGGACCCCAAACAGCCCCCTGACCTGATATCCCAACATTGAGAGAGTAGCGATTCGGAATATATAAAACATCAAGAAAATTCAGAAAAGTATGAGGACCACCTACTTTGATTCCGGAGACAATCACACTCTTAATTCGATGTCTTTGATCCCAATCTAGGCTCTCTTTAAAATGGATACCCTTTTGAGTAAAAAAACTAGCATACGGAAAAACAAAAAAAAATTTATTAGGATTATGCAGATAATTTATCACAAGGATCCATGGGTAAATTGTGACATTACAAGTCAATCCTGTCTTAATCCGAGGCACGGTGTGGCCGGTACCACTCAAAGTGTTTCACTTTTATTTGAAATGAACAACATTTTAAGTGAAAACAACAACTAGCATACGGAAAAGAGACCAAACGCATTAAAATAATGTTGATACTTTAGTTAAAGATCCATGGGTCATATGTGACATATAAGAGTCAACTCTACTTCAATCTGAGGCATGGTGTGGCCGGTACCACTCAAAATTTCTCTCTTTTGTTTGAAATGGACACTGTTTTAAGTAAAAACAGCATACATTTGGAAAACTGATGAATGTACTCTGATTGTTTTGATACTTTAGCACAAGAATCCATGCATCATTTGTGACATGTACGAGTCAACCCCGCCTCAATCTGAGGCACGGGGTGGCCAGTACCACTCAAAGTGACTCGCCTTTATTTGAAATGGACAACCTTTTGAGTGAAAACAACAACTAGCATATAGAAAACTGACCAAACGCCTTAAGATTCTATTGATACTTTAGGAAAAGGATCCATGGGTTATTTGTGATGTCTAAGAGCCAACCTCGCCTCAATACAGGGCATGATATGGCCGATATCACTTGAACTGTTATTATTTTTTTTAAAATCGACACCCTTTTAAGTAAAAACAACTTGCATAAGGAAAAATTACCAAAAGGATTCAGATTTTTATATAATTTAGCACAAGGAACCATGGATCATTTCTCACATGTAATAGTCAACTCCGCCTCAATACGAGCCACATTGTGGCTAGTACCACTCAAATTGTATCACTTTTATTTGAATTGAACAACATTTTAAGTGAAAACAACATCTGGAATACGGAAAATTGACCAAATGTATTTGGATTCTGTTGATACTTTAGGACAACAATCCATTGGTCATTTTTGACGTGTAGGAGTCAACCCTACCTCAATCTGAGGCATGGTATGGTCGGTACCACTCAAAGTGTCTGACCTTTGTTTGAAATGGATAACATTTTAAGTGAAAACAAAAACTAGCAAACAGAAAACTGACCAAATGCATTAGGATCCTATTAATACTTTAGGACAAGGTTCCATGGGTCATATGTGACATGTATGAGTCAACCTCTCCTCAATACAAGTCACATTTAGGTTGGTATCACTCTAACTGTCTTTAGTTTGTTTAAAATGGAAACCCTTTTAATATTAAAATAACTGGCATACGGAAAGATGACGAAACGGATTTGGATTGTGTTTATAATTTATCACAAGTATCCATGGTTCATTTTTGACATGTATGAGTAATACATTCCTCAATAGAGGCATGGTGTGGCCCGTACCACTAAATGTGTCTCACATTTATTTGAATTGAACAACATTTTAAGTGAAAAAAACAACTGGCATACGGAAAACCAACCAAACGAATTCAGATTCTATTGATACTTTAGGAAAATGATCCATCGGTCATTTGTGATGTGTACAAGTCAACCCCGCCTTAATCTGAGGCATGTTTTGTATGGTACCACTCAAATTGTCTCAATTGTATTTGAAATGGACTGGATTTTAAGTGAAAAAAACAACTTGCATATGGAGAATCGACCAAACGCATTCGGATTCTATTGATACTTTATGACAACGATCCATGGGTCATTTATTATGTGCACGAGTCAACCCCTACTCAATCCAAGGCACGGATTGGTTGATACCACTCAAAATGTCTCACTTTTATTTAAAATGGATAGGATCTTAAGTGAAAACAATAACATGCATATGAGAAACCAACCAAACGTTGTCATATTGTATTGATACTTTTGCACAAGGATCAATGGTTCAGCCTCACACAATCCACTTCTAATGTGAGGAACTCTTACCCCTATTCTAAAACACATGACATTTAATATGCCAATCCCATCCTCAAACAGTGGGTTCTAGGACCAAACCGAATTCCCTTTGGGAACCCAATACCAAAGACATAATTGAATATTCATACCCACTACCCAAAATGGGGACTCATCTCACATCACACCCAGGAGACCAAATTAAAATTAGCCACATACCCCCTAATTCCAATTGAAAAGTCTATGAAAAACATGTAGGCTATTCTGGTAACCCATCTCATATGTCGAGATTTTTCAATGTTTCCCACTAACACACCATGAACCATTTATACACGGATACATGGTCATTAGAGTAATATAAACATTCCATGTGCTTCCTATAACTCATCCTATATCGAATAACATGGCCACTACCATTTTCTATCTTATGGGTATCATGATCCTTTTCCATTTTTCCAAAGTTTTTCTATTGGTTTTAAGATAGTCAACCCAATACCATGAGTAAACATCCCATGTGCTTCCTATAACAAGTACGCTTTTTCTCTTGTGTGTATTTGTGTTGTGGTTTGAGTGAGGAGTGAATTCTAAATTTTGAATACTGTTATGGGTTTTATTTCTATTCAATTTTAAATTTTTGAATTCTAGATGTATTGGATTCTGACTGTATTGGTAATGAATTATAAATTTTGAATAATGTTATGTGTATTAGATTCTGAATGTATTGGATTTTAAATTTGTGTTGGTGTTATGGGTGTTATTGCATTTCAATTATGGATGTATTGGATTCTGGATATTTCTCTTCTGTTGTGGTTTGATTGAGGAATGAATTTTAAATTTCTAAATTTCTGAATTCTAGATGAATTTCAAAAATCCCATGTAGGATTTTGGATTCTGGTTGTATGTGTTCTTGCAGGTCATGGAGAGTTGCAGGTTAGAGGTGGCTACTAGCTGATGTGGAGCTGCTGGCTGCTGTGGAGTTGTAGCATATGTATACCAATGGTATTCAAAATTGTTGGTATAGCCTTTTGATGTATATTATACCGACGGTTTTGTTATAACCATTGGTATAAACTTATACCAATGGTTGTGAAACCGTTGGTATATCCTTTGGATGTATATTGTACACTATATACCAATAGTTCTAAACCGTTGGTATAAGGGTAACATATACCAACGGTTTGTGAATCCATTGATATATCTTTTACTTTAACACATATACCAACGATTTACATTGAACTGTAGGTATAAGAATATACCCATGGATTACTTGTCCATGGTTTGGGAAACAGTTGGTATATAATATACCAACAGTTTCCTAGCCTTTCCAATGGTTCAGAACCGTTGGTAAAGGGTAAAATTCCATTACTAAGGACACATTAGACCTGATTTTCCAAGGATGTAAAGAAAAGAGAGGAAACATAGAAATTTTGAGAGGAATAATAAAAGAATTTACAATCCTAAAGGAGAGAAATTATTACAGGAAAATGATTCTTAGGGTGCTTATTGTGGAAATTCATCTGATGAATCTTTAGATAGAGAATCTTTTGGACACAATAATATTGGTCTAACTTCCAGAGTACCCTTTAAAAATCAATGTTTCCTGAAAAAGGAACACACTTTTAAATATTAAAACAATATATCTTTAAATGATAACTATCCTAATGATAAGGGTTATATTTCTTCAGATAAAGAATATTCCATGACATAAGATACATACCTTCTTTTGAATAAGTATCTTGGTTTTCCATGTTGATTGAAAATGAAAACCTTAAGATAAAAAATAAACATGAAAAGAAAAAATTCTATAATCAATGTTTAAACAAAATAAGTATCATATCTTTCAAAATATCTTGATGAAAAATCGTTCTAAAAATTTTCTACTTCAAAAAACCTTAAGGAAGTATATTTTGAAAAGGACAAAAATTCCAAGAGTCTTTAAAAAAAATTCTATGAAAATTTATTTAAGGAAAATATCTAATTCTAATATTTATTCCAATGAGGATAATTATGTATTCATTAGAATATGATATGGAATCTTTTCTCTTAATAAAATATTATCAATCCTAAATTTTGGTATGGAATAATTTTAAAAAAACGTATAAACAAATTCCCCCTCTAAAGATCAATTCTGAATTTTGTTATTATCAAGTAAAACCTATTTCTATTCACACTTATTTTGTTCTAAAAGTTTCTCATTCTTCAAAACGTTTCAATGTGGTGGAAACATGGATACAAAAAATTAAACAGAATTCAATCCTTAGGTTTTCATAAAGATCATTTTTCTAAAGAGATGTGGATTCTTAAGATTTTATTTTCAAACAATTATGGATCCAAGAATGTTTGGATTCCAAAAATCTAAATGGTTATTTTCAGGAATAAAAAATATAGTTCCAAAAAAAATTAATATTAACTGGATATTGGATGTTCTCGACACATGACTAGTATAAAAACTTCTTTTAAAAGATAATTAAGATGAAAGGTAGAAGAGTCACTTTCTAAGACAATGATCGAGGAGAAATTGTTGGTAAATGTAAAAAAAATTTCATAGAAAAACCTTAATTTTAAATGTTTTATTTGTTAAAGGTATTAATAAAAACATTATTAGAATAGTTCAATTATGGTATTATGGTTACCTTATGAATTTTAGTAATTATAAATGTTTAGTACACAATTCCAAAGATGAGTTCATTCTCTCTACCCATCCGCATGAGAATATTCATACACTTAACATATAAGATCTTAGGAGCTAAGACTTAGCTTGCCTTAGTGTAATGGAAGAACAGTCATGGTTACGTAATGTAATGTTAAGAAACTATAACCTTATGAACTTATGCAATATATCTGAGAAAGGACTTGTTAAGGATATACTAGATCTTAGATTTGATTCTTCAAAGGTATATGGACCTTTTCAATATGAAAAGCAACATAAGTCTACATTTAAGGCTATAATTGAAGTTTCAAGTTCTGATTCATTATATTTGGTTCACATGGAATTGTTTGGTCCAACAAAAATTGAATGTATTGGAGGAAAATATTACATATTTTTTTTAGTTGATGATCGCACAAGATTTACATGGGTCTATTTTCTAGAAAATAAATCTAAATTATTTTTTTATTTCAAACCTTTTTCATCCAAAGTTAAAAAGGATAAAAAAAACTTCCATTGAGAACTATTCATAGTTATCATAGTGGAGAATGTGAAAATTCGGAATTTGAAACTTTTGTAATAAGAAAGTCATTACCTATAACGTCTCCTATCTAAGAACCCCTGAGACAAATGGTTTTATTGAAAGAATAAATTGAATTCTTCAAGAGATAATAAGAACCATGTTGATTTAATACTCAATTGCTAAACCATTTTGTTCTAAATTTGTGAGTACAACTTTTTATTCTATAAATCAAGTTTTAATAAGGCCATTTCTTAATAAAACACTTTATGAGTTATAGAACGTCCCAAAACCATAATTATCATACTTAAGAGTATTTGGATGCAAATTATTTATTCTAAATAGAAAATATAAGCTACACAAATTTGTACCCAAATATGATAAATTGATTTTATTAGGCTATTCTATTAAATCTATATATTGTAGTGTTTTTAATAAAATTTCTTGTACAGTTGGGGAAATAGTACATTTCAAATTTGATGAAATTGATCTTTTTGATTTCAAACAACTTCAACCTACATCATCTGATATGTTCCCAAAACTGGTTATCAACATTTATTAAAAAATATTATAATAAGGAGAATACTCTTAAAAAATTTCCTAAAGTATTCACTCAAGATTAATTTCTACACTATGTTAATGAATGGGTTTTACAAAACCCAACTTAGTTGTTTCTAAAGAATCATCTCAGTGATAGTATCATTGGTTATGTAAATCAATTTATAAGGACTATAATTTGATTAATAAATGAATTTGATCATCTAGAATTTCATTCCCAATTCGAACATGAACGTCTTGATGAGGATTTGAGGGATGATGATTGGATTAAGTCTACGAATGATGAACTAAATGAATTCAAAAAGAAAAATTTATAGACCTTGGTTGAAATATCTAAATAAACTTATGTAATTAGAGTAAACTAGGTCCTCAAAAATAAATGTGATGACCATGGAATTATTTTTAGAAATAAAGAAAGACTATTTGCTTATGTTTGTAATCAACAAGAAGGAATAGACTATGAAAAAACATACACTCCAATAGAAATACTTGAATCAATTTGAATTTTTCAAGATTTTACAGCATTCTTAAACTTAAATCCTATTCAAATGGATATAATGTGTTCTTTACTTGATGAATATGTTCAAGAGTAATTTTATGTTGAAAAACATCCTTGTTTTTAAGAAAAAAAACATCCTGAAGATTTTTTTAAACTTTCCATAGTTTTATATGGTCATAAAAAACCCCTAGAGCCTAGTATGATATAATTAAATGATTTTGGTTACAAAAAAATTATTTTAATGTAACTACTGATCTAACCCTTTTTATAAAGATAGAATACAAAAAAAACTGGTTGTTCAAATCTATTTTGGTGACATTATATTCAGATCAACTCAATAATACTTAACTAATTAATTTGTAAATCTTATGAAATCTGCATTTCAAATGAATATGATGGTTGAGTTAGAATTTTTTTCATAGTTTTAAAATTTCTCAAAAACCATAACGAGACTATATGTCTTAGTATAATTATATTTAATATCTTCTTAAAAATCATATATATGAGAAAACTAAAAGTATAAGTACGCCAATCCATACCTTCAATACACTTGATCTTGATGAATCCGAACAACCATTGGATCAAACAACATTTAGAGATATGATATAATGCCTTCTATACTTTCATGTCAGTCATCCAAATATGATGTTTTCAGTATTCTTATGTACAAGATATCATGAAAATCCAAAATAATCCCATTTAAATGTAGTGAAATGTATTTTTCTCTATTTAAAGGGAACTATGGATTTGAGACTTGTTATTCTTCTCGATTTGATTTTGAACAAAAAATATTTTCTGATGGTGACTTCAGTGGTTGTAGAATGAATAGAAAGATTACATCTAGAACATGTCATATATTATGTGATTCTTTATTTTCTTAGTAATGTAGTAAAAAAACATTTTTTTAGTACTTTCTACTACTAAATATGAATATGTGGAGGCTATAAGTTTTTATGCTCAAGTGTAGTGGATGCAACACACACTCACTGATTATGGCGCGTGTTTTACTAAAATACATATACTTTGTGATCATACTAGTTCCACATCCTTATGTAAAAACTCTTCACATCACTCTCATGAAATGCACATACATATTAAAAATCACTTTCATAAGGATGAAACACAAAAAAGATATATTATTTTAAAATTCATTAGAATTAAAGAAAAACATAGTGATATTTTAACAAAATCATTACCTTATGATATATTTGAATTTATTGAAAAAAATCTGTGAATGATAAATATAATTTAATCATTCACATCCACCTTTTGACCCCTAACATTAAGATACTCCTTTTAAAAGGGGGATTACACTTTATTTCCTTAATAAATTTTATTTTTAGAAAATATTATTTTATTTTCAAAATATAATAATGTTTTTTGACTTCATCATGTTTTTTTCATATTTTTTTTAAGCTTTCTTAATGAGATCAATTTTTTTCGAAATCTAATATTTCTAAAAATAATCATATCAAATACTAACAAATGTTCATATAACTTCTAATGGTATATCTTTTTACCCTTTATCTCTTAATTACATTTATGCATGTTGGTATTACAATTGTGTTTAAAAATTTTATCAGATTTATCATTCCTTAAATCTGTTTTTGTTTTCTTAAAACAACAAAATATTTGAACCAATAAAACCATTTTTGTATTAATCTCAACCATCAGATCAAATCTATTTGTTTTCAATTGTTGGATTAACCTTGGACGATGAACTGACACCTCAATACCTATATAAATGAGGGGCCCCCTTGTGTCCCACATCGATTTCTAGAGAATTCCTCTTAATCTCTTTCCCCCCTTAAAAACATTACTTCCAATTTCATCATCGTTCCTCAATTCAAAATGTCTCTATCAATATCTTCTCAAACTATAATGCATGTTCATAATTAATTCAAATATTGGTTTATATTCAAAGAAAATTTAGTTGATAAGGTTTTCTTACTTAGGTATGGTTCTTCATTAAGAAATACAATAATGTTCCATGGATGGAAAAACATTTTTATTGAGAAAAACAATTGAGAATAGGATCCAATATATCTGAATTTGGAAGTTGAATTCTATGAATCAGTCAAATTTTTCATAGGAGTAGTAAAGGATATGTTCCAATTCAAGAGCTATGGGAAAATATATTTTATGCCATTTAAGAAACTTGCTGACATTCTTTCAATTCCATTTGATGGAGAAGAATATAAACCTTCTAATAAGTTGTTAGAATCAAATGGTTCTTTAATAATAAAAATCATGTATAATCTCTATTACATCAAGAAATAAAGAAGCCAAAACATTCCCCTCTATCTTTTGACTATCAGATCATAACATTATGGATGAAAGTACTTTTGATATAGAGATAATGAGATAAGGATTCCCTCAAGATTATAAATATATTTATGTTATATTTCCTTGTAAATATATGGGAAATAAATATCATGACATATAACTTTCTTTCAATTAGTAAGATAAATGATGGTTCAATCAAGTCACAGATCCTTGTCTTTCTAGAAACATTATCTAGGATGATTGTAAATTGTTTCAACACAAGAAATGTCTCCTGCAAGTAGAATCCAGATAAGTTCAAGATTATTATCTTAAGTGATGACACACTAAGAAGAATGAAATACTATTTTGATAGTAACTCTAAGGAGTTTGCTGATCTATCATGAAAGGTAGATCAAGAAGAATAATGTTCAAAGAATAAAGTTATAGAATCCCAGAAGATAAAAACTCAATATTCTGAACCAGTAAAGTCAAAGAATCAAAAGTCTTATCTAGATGAAGTCATAGAAAAATGGAGAAAAGATAAATAGAAAAAGAAAGAAGGATACCAAGTGTTGGGGTTAGATCAGATAGAAGAAAAATATCTAATGATTCAAGAAACTCATGAACTTGAAAAACAATATAAGAAGAAGAAACATAAGAAAAATCAATCTGAAGAAGAGATAATTCATGTTGTGTTAAGAGAAATATGAAAAATATTCAGAACAAATAAAAGTTCTAGAACCATTTATATAATAATTTTAACTTCCTAAACTTTCACAATTCATGGTAATAGAGGATATGCCAATATATAAAACAAAATAAGTAGTTTCAGGATCAGTTATGATTATTAAATAAAATTATCAAGAATAATAAGAAGTAGGTTGAGAAAAATTTAGTGATGATGAGATTCGATAAATTGTAAAAACTCATAAAGAGATTAAATCTGATAAGTTATCTATAAGAATAAGTCAAGAATTCCCATATAAGTTTTTTTAGATGGAAAACAAGTTTATAAATATGATATTAAGATATAAAAATACTCCTCACCTCCGAAATAAAATGTTGCTGATAGTGAATTCAAAAAAAATCATTTTGATGATGGTGGAAATAATTTAGATGATATTGATGATGGTGATATGAATATTAGTATTTCTGTTCAACTGAAAAAAAAAATCCATGAATAAAGAATCCAATATCTATGAAAGGAAAACGCAAGTAATTCGATGTTGGAACATCTAAGAAAAAAATTAGAATCAAAAAATTACCCCTCCTCTTTAGAAGAATATTTCATTGTTCAGTCATTGAAGAAGTTGGTAAACTCAATTCAATACTTCCTGAACATTGAATTAAGTTTTCATCTTATTAAAGCATCTCTAAGTCATAAATCAGAAAAAATAATACTTTTCATGAAGAATTTGAAAAATTGGGAAGTTGAAATCATAAATATTTTACAAAATTATGATACTAATAAGAAATCCTATATAGAGATGAAATTTTTTTCAAAAAAAACATCAATATTGGTCATAAAGTTTTTGTTGATATGTTCAAGTCAGTAAAGAATTATTTCAAATAATCCAAAGACTCTATCAAATATATTTCAAACTGTTTTTTAGAGAAGAATATGTTATAGCCAGGCATTTTATTTCAAGAAGATAAATATTTGTATGGTAAACTTAATTCTATCGCAGCTAAGGTTAAAAGGATAAAAGACTACCAAGATGATGTTATTGAAAACATATGTTCTAGGAATAAATGATTAAGATACTAGAAAAAAGGATTCAGAATATTGGGAAAAGAATAAGGATTAGGAAATGCACTTCAAAATGTTTCAAGATTATCACAACGATTTGAATATGATAAAGGCCATATTCAAACCCTTGATATCAAATAAGGATTCATTTTTTTCTATAAATATGAAATTTTTTTATGAAAATATTTCCAATATAAAGAGTTTATTATCCAGTGTTTCATATAGTTTGTTTCCTAAAATTTTTTAGGTACATTATATTTCCTCTATGTTATTTGTAATTTAAAAATGGGGAGAATTTTCCAAAAAGAATATTAATATAAGGAGTAAAATGTTTAATTAATGGGGAGAATACTTAATGAAGAAATACGTAAGTAAATGGAATATATTTCCTTAAGAAAATAATTAAAAACATAAAGAGAAGAATATGATAATTTCGATAAATTCATAACATAAGAAGAATTTAGTTTTATTCATTATTTAAAGAGTCAAAAATCCAGGGGAGATAAGTATTCCATTTTATGTTCAAGTATAAAATTTTGTTTTTTACTATTAAAATTAAATACTGTAAATATTGTATGTGCTTTCAAAAAAGAGGGGATTATTTAGTCAAATTTTTACTTATATATTTTTCATTCCTATATGTTTTATAAATCACAAACATATCTTCGTAAATAATGTTTCTGTTTATAAAGAATTTTATATGAAAATCCAATTTTAATTTAAATAATGATCTTTAACATTTATGTGTTTTTTTATAGATAAGTCTAACAAAATTTTCTTAAGACTGAATAGATACTAGAGTAAATGAAAATTATAATCTTATATGTTCTCAATTCTCATTCATCTAGAATTTCGAATCCAATATACAAACATCCTTAGACCAGATTTTCTCCAAATTTTGAATTTGATTCTCACTATTTCTTAATTTCAAATCCCAAAAAATTGTGAATATGACTCTCATTGTTTGTTAATTACAAATACCAAAAAAATTAATTTGGTTCTTCATGTTTCTCAATTCCAAATCTCAAAAAAAAATTAATCTGATTCTTTAAGTTTCTCAATTCTTAATTGCTGAGATTTCTGAATCTGATTTACTTTATTTATCAAAAACAATTTTCCAAGTATTTTGAAATATGATTCACATAAAATCTTATAATCTGGTTCTTAATATTTTCATAATATTATTCTCATCTTCATAGAATTATATTTTTATTTTCTTTAGCATCTGATTGCATAAGTTTCTAAAAGCTGGTTAGTCTTTTTATTTTCATAATAATTTATAAATATAATAAGATTCACATATATATTTCTTAATAATGTTTATCATGACATTTTTTCATATACTAAAATATTTTTTTCTAATCTGTTATTATATTATCATTATATGTCAATTTTTTACATGTCCCTGTGATTTTTTAGGAAATATATAACCATTGGAGATCAATATAACTATTGAACTCCAAACCTACAAATACCTGGTCATTTGGACGAGCTCAGAATACATGTGGAATTTGAAACACAAGAGAGATCTGCCAAATTTTCCTCATGTGAACGATTTAATGTGATTATTTTGTGAACATCTTGTTCAACATACTTGAATTCTTTAAAAAGATTTTATTTTCATTGTACTACACCAATCATTGGTGATTAAAACTGAGGGATATCGAGCTTAAGGAAGACAGAGATATCGATTTCCTACTTAATCAGGTGATTCTAGCTAAATAAATATAGAGTTATTGATTACCTGTTTAACTGAGGGCATGTGGGGATAGTGAGATAGAAGATGCATCTAATCATTCATGGATTGATGGCCTACCTTGGTGTGGGTAAGATAGACTTGATTTAAAGTATTAATCAATGGAACTTTATCTTAGGTGTTTGGATACCCTACGATTTGGGTTAAAATAATTTCAATCTTTTACATATACTTTAAATTTATGTTTTATATTGTTATAAATATAAAGGGTTTCTTATACACTCACTTTTTTAACAACTCTGATATTAGATTCAATATTACTTAAGGTAGAATCTTGTTTAAGTATACCTATGTTTTTATTTCATTATTCATCTGTACCAAACCTAAGGTGATTTTTATTATCCTTACAACAGAAAATTTAGTGAATCTGATTTTTCTAACTTTGTTAAACAAATATTTCAATATGTTTTAAAATGAATGTTTCTAAACATATAATTCACCCCTGTATCTAAGAATCTTCATACATATTTCAATCCAATAATTAGGTCTTTGTGATCCTTCTGTTGTATTAATTATTATTTAGGATTAAGAATAATGTAGTAATATGTGTAAAGTCTTGGGTCACTTTAGTTAGTAAATGAGGAATGGCTTAGATGGCCTTTGGAACTACGATGAAAAAACATTAGTGAGAATTCTAAGAGTAACTCTAAGAATAATTCTATGTATAAAAAAATAGCATACAATATTGGTGAAGTATAGAGTGAGTGGTTTTGAAACACCCTAAGATTTTGTGAAATATTTTTTTATGCAAAATGCTGAGTTTATATTATATTACATGCAACATCGAGTTTATCTTACATTACACACAATTCTTAGTTTAGCTTTCATTACACGCAATACCTTGTTTATTTTTCATTATACACAAAACCGAGTTTAAATGAAATGTAGAATACAATTAAAATATTATTATTTAATATGATAGTCATCACTTATCCTTTGGAATTGTGGGTATTAATATTTTTTAAAAAATTATGAAAATATATTGTTTAAACATGCAAATAAAATGAATTTTTGGTGACCCATTAATTAAAAATGAAAATGAAAAATATTTTGAAAATAAAGGAAATCATTTTTTGAAGAACTATTTTTATGAACACAAACACATTTTTCCTCAATAAATTAAAATAATTAATGATTTTGATGAAATTTATATATTATATATTCACTAAAATTTTAAACATTAGTCATATTTTTTCATTACAATATATAATAAAAAAAATTATGCTTAAAACTAAATTTTTCTAAAAAAACAGTTTTTTCACCATTTGCACACATGTTTTAGGATTAAATTTTTTCAAAATTGAAATAATTATTTAAAAAAATAAACATCATTTTAAAATTATCTTAGAGTGAATTTTGGATAATTTTTAAAAATATACATTTTTTGATGACTTGGAAAAAATGCGGGGTTTTATTAAGAATTTTCATTTAATTTAATCATTTCAAAACCCCTAATTATTTTAATATTGTTTTAAATTTAAAATTAGTTCCATTATTTATCTATTAATCCAATTTAGTTCATTTGAATCTATTTAATATTAAATTTTCATATAATAACTTTTTAAGCTTTAAAAAATTCTCTTTCAAAAACAGTTTTTCAACATGTCTACAAGATTAATTTTTAATAAAATTTTCCACTTCTATGAATGTAATTTTATAAAATTTATTCAGTGTTTGAAATCAGAATTTTTTATATTATCTTATAATGTAAACTTATTTTTTACAATAATGAATAGTAAAAACATTAAAAATTAATTACTATGATAATGGTGATAATGGGTTTACCTAGGTGTTAAGAAAAAAAGATAAGGGGTAAATAACCAATAAAAATTTATAGACCAAATTTATGAAAATATATATACCAAATAAACTCTAATGATTTATAATGGCCTATTTTAGATCCTTATTTCATTTAAAAAATGTTGGTACACATTTTATTTTCACAATTTTCAAGTGTGTCAGTCACCACACGTATAAAAGGCCACCACCTATCCACTTCTATCAACACATATAAATTTTTTTTTGGAAATTTCCTATCAAAATAAATTTCTTAATTCTCTAATATCATCCTCAAATCCTTTTTTTGTTCATAAATCTAACCTAAGAAGGCTTTTGTTGAAAACCAAATGATGTTATCTGGAGAAGAGGTAACGTCACTAACCAAAACTTTTACTTTATTTGTTCCTCCAACTATAGAAATTATAATTTAAATATGATGATATAATTTCCATAGTATATTACATATAATAAGGCGTTTTTATGTTATTTTAATGATCTATAATCATCTTTTACACCCTCAAATGGGAAATGAAACAGTTGATAGTGTGTACGGTGGACTACTGCCTTGTGAACGGATGTCATTTGCTTTCCATAACAACTTCTCACAAATATATATGATGAATTATATAATGTTTATATATTATATTTATAATATTATTGTAATTCTTTAATTATTATATAACATATACATTCTTACATTCCATTCTGTGGGAATCAGATAACGTCGCTCGTGTGTGTGGAAGACTACCACCCCGCAAAGAAATGTGATACTTTAATTCATTAAATGGAAGGTAATAGGTAATTTTTTATTTAAAATATGTGATATATATGAAATAAAAATTATTCTATAATGTTATTATATTATTTTAATTTATTTATTTCCATTCATCTAAAAATGGAAATAGCGTTCATGTGTTCGTATGGCATGATATCTCCAAGAACAATGTATTTCAGTTTCAATGTCTAAAATTTATGTATTTCAATAAATATATATAGATATATATAAATAATTAATATAAGTGATATTTATATCATTTTTAAAATTCTATATATGAGGTAACTATGATCGAAATAAGAGGATCAAAAATAAAAAATCAAAACATCCAAGAAAAAAATTTAGTTACTACACGTAAAGTAACATTAACATGGAATTATTAATAAATAGGTAATAAAAGTTCATAAGTAAATAATGTATGTTATTATATATATATTTTTGGTTCTTTAATATATTTATAATAAACTTAAATTTACTATACATTATTTTTTAATGTTTAATAAGGAATTCAAGACTTAAGGTATTTGTTTTTTGTCTCAAATTTCCTTCTTTGGGACATAAGTTCTGTTATGCACCTAATATTTTCTATGAGGTGTATATAAATCCCCATTGACATTTATATTTTGAATCTCCTTTTTTATAATTTAAAAATTTTAATGTGATTTAATTTCACAATGAGTCTTATAATTGAAAATATAAAAAATTGGTAATGTTTTGATATTATGATCTCATTATTTATCAGGTTTGTATATGATTATTATTTCACTGATTAAATATTATGATCTATATTTCAATAACCTCATTAATTATCTTTTACTTTGGTTATTTATTTAAAATCTATTTTTCCCTTTATTTTCCTCTTTTTATGCACTCACCTTTCCAAAAGAATGTGTTTGATGAAAACTGGCTTTATTTCTCTCTTCAGTTGCCATCCATTTTTCTTCCATGTCCATGTTTTCCAAAATTATTCTCAAAAATATTTTAAAAATACTCTATGGATTTTTAAAATCAATTTTTCATTTTTTTGACTTTGTAAAAAGTGTTTTACAATAAATCTTCATGTTATTTTCAAAAACCAGATCTTTTGTCTTTTATAATATATGTGAAAGGGGTGTTTTTTTAACCAGTACAACATGAACTAAATTTCCAGTTGTTAGAGAAATTACTATATTTCAGGAATCATTTATAAGTTTCCAAGGTTATTTTCAAAAAATATATTTTAAAAAATCATTATGTTTTTAAAAATATTTATTCCAAATTTAAAATTTTATTTTCATCATGAAACATTTTAATTAGTCTTTAAAGATTATTTTATTATATTTCAATGTGATTTTAAAATAAAATGATTTTAAAAAAGGCATTTTTTTTAAAATAGTTTCTTCAATGTGAAAAGGTTATATTCCCCAATAAACATTTTAATTAATCTTTGAAGATTAATTTATATGTTTCCTATGTTATTTTCAAGGAAAATGGTTTAAAAATATTTTATGATTTGAAAAGAATCATTAAAATTATAAAGGATATTTTTCTTAATAAATGTTCCAAGTGATCCTTCAAAAAAATATTCTTTATGAGTTGAGATCCCTTGATGTTAATTATTCTTAAATTTATATTATCCCAGTACATAATTCATAGTCTTTAACTAAATGGTTTATGTTTAAGATGACATGATATTTTTGAAACCTATTTTTCTTGCATGGGTTATACCAAGACAAAATGATAAGGAAACCCACTTCCTTTTACATGGGTTAAACTATGATGAAATTATTATGAAACCTATTTATTTTACACAAGTTATATTATAAAAAAATTCTTATGAAACCCATTTCTATTCATTGGTTTTGATATGAAGAATGTTTAATGATCTAGTATCATACAAATGCATGGAATTCATTATGTGAAGGTTGCGACCTATATCTCCCTTCAATGCATTGAGTAACGATTTATATCTCTTCAGATAAAGAGGGTTGTAATAGAGAGTGAACCCAATTCAGTAAGGTACATAATACATTATAATATTATTGGCAGTGAATATTGAATACTATGATGGTTTGGGGAGTGAACTCTTTCAATAATAATAGTTTTAAAAATGAGTCTGGAATTACTAAGTAAATCATTTTCTATACCTATTTGTATGCCAAAAATATATTCATTATTCCAATTTTATGTTACCATGGTTCATTTTCTTTTACTCCACTATGATTTATGTCTTATTAACTACCATTATTTATTAAATAATAAAATTTTATGATCTATGATATAAAGGGTATGGTTTTAAAATGTTATTCTCATGTCCTCACACTATTATGCTCATGATATGTTGAAATCTCCCTTGTTTACCCTTACTAAAAATCTAATATCACCCATTATTAAGTTGTTTTCCCTAGTTTATTATGAAAGGTATTGTGTATTTTATTTTTAAGAAGGTTCCTCATTATGAAGAAAATAGTTGAAGATGATGCACCAAACTTATGTACCATTTGTTTATGTGTTCATGTTTCCAAACACACATAACCTAAAAAATTCTGTAATGGATCATTATGTTATGTAATGAAAATTATTATATTAAAATATAATATTTATGTATAGGAATTTTGGTTTTTTATAGTTTGTATCAGAGTATGGTATAGGTATCCTTTATAAATTACGATTAGAAAAACCTTTCTCAAAACCCTAGGAAAATGTGTAAGTATAAGATATCATCCTAAAGTTTTGTTAACAACTATTTGGTGTGGTTTTCGATAAATACATCCCTTCTTAGATACTACAGGTGAATGTGGCTCTAGCATAGAGGTACCTATGGGTAATAACTCTGAAAAATATATATTGAGATGGACTCAGTCATCTTTTAGTTCTTAACAATAGGTCTAGTTGCACACCTACTTTGACACTCCAAAGGGATATTCTTTGAAAAAACTATATTTTTATGAAACATTGTGAATTATATAAATATATAACAATCTTATATAACCTTGGATAAACCTAAGGTGTCATAGATTGAAAAACAAGTTACATCGATTTAAAATAATGTTTCTTTATTTAGACATATTATAAATCATTTTTCATGATTATGTGGTTTTCCATTATGATTATTATTTCTCACACTATGTTTTTTGTTTTTATTAAATAGTGGAAACTATATGTAATTGGGTTAATATTTATTGTGATATAAAATGTGATGATGAGAAAAAAAATGGTGTGATTACTGGATTAAATGATAATGTGATTATTCTTAATTAGCTATCACGTTATATGATTTACAACGTTAACCCCAAAAAACTCTTAGACTCCCTAAATGACAGGAAGATAGAGTTCATTGAGAGGTCTGGTGTTTGAGACTATATAGGAAATAAGATTCAATTTCCTACATTTCATAAATGTTGTAAGAAGCACATAAAGGAATTCCTAAAAATAAGGATAATATGTTTTTGAGTGTGGAAAAGAATGATAAAAAGAAATTATTTTCTAAGGAAAATTTATTGTTTAGTTAACACAATGGATGATAATAATGTTATCCTTAAGGTGTATTTTAATTTTGAATGTTTTAAATGTGGAAAATGTGGGAATTATGAAAATGGATGTTCTAAGGGGAAATATCATGAAAAAAATCAGCACGTTTTTTGATTAATGGTAATAAATATGATGATGAATAGAATATTAATGGCATATAAAAATTACAGTTTTTATAACAGTTTTTTTATTGTATACATAATTTACATATTAAATTGAGATTGATTAATGTTAATACATGATTCATATTTCATATTGTTTTAAATACGTATTATGGAATAATATGATGAATCCTAGTTAATGGTTTAATAATAAAGTTTACTTATTGAAATGTTTGTGTATGGTAATTTAGGAATTATGTAATGTGAATCATGAAATATTTATGTATTTTTCAATAGAAGTTTTTAATTAATAATTTGTATAAATATGATCAATGGATCTGATGACCTATAAAAGTTATTTCATGGAAAGGTGATATTTTTGGGAAAACATATAATTAAGGAATTCCAACCCTTAATATGTATTAAATAATTATATATAGTGATAATTTTGGATAATGCGATGATTAATATTGATAAAATAAATTATATAGTATTTAAGTCCTCTAAAATGACACATGATTATTTTAGAAAGTGTTTTATGTAATCATTGATATAGTTTACAACACTTTTGGATTTGAAGAATTTATTTAATAATATGTGGTTTTATTTTTAAGGATGTGTAGAAATTCATGTTTTTAATTAATTTTTAAGGTAATTAGGTTTATTACCATGATTTTGATGAATATAATACCAAGTTATTCACATATTTGACATGTGGCCACTAACAACTAAATAATGATATTTGGGGTATTAATGATAAGCTGATTTTGGGAAATATGGTGAACTTATTTAAAAAAATAACTTTATAAGGGTCATGAGATTAACCATTTATGTAATGGTATAATTTAAATTTTTTATGTGTTTTTAGATATTAATATATTATTTCAATCTATAAGGATTTGCGCCTATTGGATAATTTATTGTAACCATTTTATTATGATGATAACTAAAGATGGATAGAATGATTTATCATTATATTATTGATATTTTTAACCATTAATATTTCATGAATAAAAAAATCATCATTATTTCTTATATTAATATATAGAGTAGAATTTGATAAAAGTATAAACCAAGGATGAAATTTTTCTTACAATACAAAGAAAAGTTAATCCTTAGGTATATTGATCCCTTTGAAATTATTGATCATATCTAGACAATAAATTATCTATTGGTGAATCCACTAAACCTAAATTAGGTAAAAAAATTGTTCCATGTATATCACCATAGTAATTACAATCCTAATTCATCACATGTACTATACTCAGAGGTCATATCACTGGAGATTGATCTTTCTTATGAGGAAAAACTGGAGGAGATTCGGGATCAGATAATGTTCTATAAAATAATACCACTCACATGGAAAATTTTTTGAGGTGAAACCACCATATTAAAGAAAGTTATATAAGATCCTAGGTATGTAATGAGGTAGAAGAATCCCCTATTTTTGGTACCAAAGAGATTAATATCAGGGAAACGTTTATTTTAAGTGGTTAAAATGTAACACCTTGATATTTGGTAAAATATATTTCCAAATAAATTGAATATTTTTGATATTTTCATTACATGAAAAATATAGTTTATCTTGTGTTTCATAAAACATCTATATTAGTTTTCATTACACGCAACACTGAGTTTAGCTTACGTTAAATGAAAAACCGTGTTTAAATGAAAAGTGATATACTATTAAATTATTATTTTATTAATATGATGGTTATCACTAATCCATTAGAATGGTTGGTATGAATAATATTAAATAAATTATAAAAATATATTTTTTACTAATTTATATAAAATTAATTCATTAGAAACAAATTAATTATAAATAAAAACAAAAAATATTTAAAAATATAAGAAATATTTTTCTAAAAAACTATTTTTAGGAACATAAACACATTTTACCATAATAAATTATAAAATAACTTTTATTGAATAATTTTAGTGAAATTTATATATTCTATATACATTAAAATGTTTAAAATTAATATTAGGTGTTTTTTATTCAATATATAAGAATAAAAAAATACGCTTAAAACACTATTTTTTAAAGACCAGTTTTGTCACCTTTTTCACAATTATTTTAAAAAAATCCACTTTTAAAAAAAATAAAAAAATAAAAATAATTGTTTAAATATTAATTTAAAAATTATCCTGTAGTGAAAGGTTTATATTTTTCTAAAATGATAATTTTTTTGATAAATATGGAAAAATACTTTTTTTTATTAATTATTTTCATTTCTTCTAAAGCATTTAAAAAATAAAAATTATTATAATATGGTAATAAAAGTCAAATTTGTTCAATTATATATATATATCTAATTAATTCCCTTGGAATCAATTTCATATTGAATTTTAATATAAAAACCTTTTAAACTTTTAAAATTTTGGCTTTGGAAAACTGCATTTTCGTTACATATGGATGATTAGTTTTGAATTAAAATTTTCCACTTATGTGAATTTAATTTGACAAAAATGATTAAATATTTATAATAATCATAATTTGTATTACCTTATAAATTAAACGTAATTTTTTACATTAATTAATAGTAAATATAGTTAAATTTAATTATCGTGGTAAAGGTAAAAATGGGTTAACTAGGGGTTAAACTAAATTAATAAGGAATAAAATGAACTAGAAACTTGTAAAAACCAAATTTTATTGAAATATTTTGAAATTTTAATCTATATGATTCATAATGGGCCATAATATTTTTTTTATGTAATATATTTCTGTATAACTATTTCATTTAAAAAATTACAATTGGCTCACTCACCTCACTTATAAAAGGTTACCCCCACTCCTATTCTATTCACACTTCAAAAACCCTTTGGATCATCCAATACCTACCCAAATACATTACAAAATTCCCTTATCCCATTTTATAATAGTTAATTTTTTCATAAATTCAGCCTATAAAGTATTTGGTGCAAACCAAAAGATGTTTTTTTGAAGATGAGGTAACATCCCTAACAGATAATATTATATTATTTCTTCCCCCACCTCCTTAAATTATTATTAAAAAAATAATAACATAAAAACCTATGTATATTATCAATAATTATTTTTCTCATTATTTAATGACCAAAAACCATCTCCACCTCCCTTAAATGGGAAACAAAACAGTTTATCATGTGTATGGAGGACTACCACCTCACAAACAAATATAATATGTTTTCCATAACTTATTCTCATGGATAGATATAATGAAATATATAATTTTTACATATGATATTTATGATATTGGTATACTTATATAATTATTATATCACATATACCTTCCTACTTTCCATTCTGTGGGAGTATGATAACATCACCCTTCTGTACAGAGGACTACCGCCTAACGAAGTGACATGATTAATTCATGGTTTAAATAGAAGGTAATATGGATGGTACTAATGAAAATGTGTGATATAAATGACATATGATTATTATGGAATTTCAATATATTGTTTACCTTTATTTCCTTCAATCTGTTGAGAAACTGAAAACAACATTCAAGACAAGAAATTCACTATTCATAAACTTGTAAGCACTATGAGCTACCCACTCTAGATTCCAATCATTTAGACCTCATGTTATATTGCTTGAAAAGAAATTTATTAATGCATGCTTCAAAACGTGAAATGTGGAACAAGGGTTTTCTAATTTCAGAAACTCATGATGGCATAAAGTAGTGTATCTGAAAATGAGAATCCAAAAAACACAATCACAATTTCTATAGAAGCACTATTAATAAACCAATAATCACTCGAAATATACAACCAAAATAGAACTAGGAAACTGGAAATTAAATCACATAACAAATAATGGCATGTATATGGTATATTTTAATCCATATACGAAGTTAAACAAGAAACTTCAATAGAAGTGGAACATGATATTATAAATATAAAATATACTCTAAAATAAGCTAAAATAATTTTAAATTTCAATTTCGTGTGCAGTGAAAGTGACCATACTCCTTATATTTATAGACATGAACAGTAGATATATACTAATTCCATCAAAATTTGATCAATTTTGAGAAATAACCCGTTGATCATATAAATTTAAAATAACCTTTCCACAGAACCATCTTCTCCATAATTTTTAGAGAATAGTTCACATCTCAAAAAAAGAACTGTGAATATATTTCGATACCCTTTTAATAATCAAACAAACCCTTTTAGAGCGTCTAATTACTATTATGGATGATTTAATATACTCTGTTTTCTGAAATATTTCTTACTATCATGTACAAACATTAAACATAATGGTACCACATCTGATTTTAGACTAAAGTACTACTTTTCACTTCCATACTTGTTCTATATCTTGTTCCAGAATTATCCATTTTCTAATAGAAGACACATAGCCAAAGGAAAAATTCTCACCAAACATAAATACTAATAAATACCATGAGTTGGTGAATTCTAACCCAAACACCAACCTCACCCATGTAAGACTAATATATATAAATATGATTATATAATGTACTCAATAGGATACTCCCTAAAACCTCTCATTCTAATGTGGAATAGGTATACAAAATACATAATAAATTAAAAGTGAAACTAACTCACAATATAACCAGATAAACTAAATTTCCATCCCTAAAATGGATCACTCATCCAAATAATTCACATAAATATAAGAAATATAATATTTAAAACATTTATAATAATAAATATACCCCTTATTTACTTCCTCACTAAACTAATCTCTCTAACACTATGAAGGAATACATCAATATTTCACCTTCCCTTTCGTAACTAATATAACTATATAACACACATATATATATATCCACATAATCACAACCACATCACCAATACATATATTTCATTTTTTAAATTAATCTTGAGTCATTATATACCTTATATATACATATATATATCACAACCTTATGTCATTAAAGCTTGTATATATATATAAGTTTTTGCGTTGATCAATTTTAGCCCATATATATACATTTAAATAACCTTAATATTAATCACTTTTATATATATACATACCATACTATATCAAGAATATAGATTGGGTAAGTTGATGTTAGGGAAAAGAACCTGAAACCCAAAACCTCGTATAAGTGTTGGTCGTTTTACTAGATTGGGGTTATGGTGCGTAATAAAATAATAAAACTATAATTAATATTAATATCACACATTCACTAGTAAGGATTAAATATTGAAGACACTATACAGAATATAAAAATATCATCACCACATATCAACTACATTTCCACCTCTTGCAGAACATGAACCAACATTTTCACTGATCACACTAAGCATCATTATTCACATTTTTATCTCATTTTCATTTAAACTAGTAAAGTACCCACTACTCATATAAATATATATATGGTTGTGTGTGTCTATGTGTGTGTTAATAATTTTTAAGAACATATCCTTTAATAACAAGAAATTAATAATCACATTAACATTTATTAAACATGATATATCCATGAAATCTATATTGAATATTCCAACATTACTATTCAACATGTAATCCTCCATGAAACACAATTATTCCAATTACCAAAAATAGTCTTATTTCCACTTCTTTATAAAAATATATAATTAATAAATAATATTCTATTCCATTCATAATTAATCAATTCATTTATTTATTTGTGAACGCATTTATCATTAATCCTTATGTAATCACAACCCATTCACATTAATTCATTATTTAATTACTTTAAATTCAATATCATGAGAAATTTTTAAAAAAACGCATCAACCACTAAACAAAAATGAAAAATAAATCCAAAAAATTACTACAACATCATCCCCTCCACATCTTTTCAATATAAATAGCATAATAAAAATCATCATTTCCATCATAAAACCACCAAAAAAACAATATACCACCAACCCATCCATTACTATAACAAAAAAAAGTGGAATAAAAACTACATTGAAACCATTATGATAACTGAAAAATTAAATATTTTACACCTGAAATTAATTTACCATATACAACTACAAAAGCCATTTAAAAATATCATAATTTTCTAAATCATGTTAGAAATTATATACATAAACCATAATAATAATAATAACAATTTTCAATATCCTCATTTCCACCTTCCATAAGTTAATATCAAGTTATGGACATGGTTAGTAATCATGAACATGAATGATATCACAAATATACCGAACAATCTATGTAAAAAAATATAAACACCATCATGGTGATCAATATACCTAAAATCCTAATAACCACATGTGATAAATTTTCCATTGCTTTAATTATTATAATCCTACTCTTTTATATTATTTATAAAATTACATCACTTTACCTACTAAAAAATCCTAATAATTCCACAATAAAAAACAATATTAAAAGAGAAGTTCTGACTCCCCTACCTAAAAATGAATATTCTCTAACTGCTTGACGAATGTGAGAAGAGAATAATGATAAAATACCATAATACCTTCAAAGAACCCATCAACCACCAAAAACACACCAAACTCTACCAAAATCATGACCCAAAAAAACTAAGTATGAAAACTCATTATATATATGAAGATAAATAATGAAAAGTATAACAAAGAATTAGGATAAGAATAACACCTTGAATCAAATTGAAATCTCCAAATAAAATAATATCCTATGGATGAATCAAAATATCTTAAGAACCCAAAGAAATGATCCAACATCCACTTGGGGTTTTATGGAAGGATAAAACATAATGATTTAGTGTTTCACATAATATTAATAATAGAAATATAGAAACACAAGGTCTTGGAATGACACCCGGTTTCACAACGAAAGATGGACGGAATAGAGAATCATAGTGTTATTCTCCATCGTGTTTCCCCCTTTAGGAATCATAAATAATCATTTCAATAATTGATAAAATGTATGATTATAGTGAAATGAATTATGTAACAATACAATTATCAAACCCCAAAGATCATGGAATAATCAATGGGCATCCCCCTAAAACCTAATCAGTCACATAAAAATCCACATTATAACAAAAACACCATAGGGAAATGATCCCCCAAAAAGACTAACCTTAGAATTGTATATCCAATTATTCAACACTATGATGACCATCCTCGTGATTTAATTTCTCATACCTATGATTAAACCAAAATATTTCATGTCACATTAATTGTTCAATACCTTTAGATTTTGTTATAGATTTTCCATTAAATAAACATTGCATCGATAGATTGTTCCTCATGCAACACAAAATTAAAATGATTCGCAACATATTAGAATAATATTATTTAAATTTTTTAATAATAATAAATCCTCTAATAAATAAAAAAATATTAACCAGTTATAAATTCATACAAAATAAGATTATGAATAATTAAATTTTTATAATGAAATTTTTAAATAATAGGAGTTTTACATTATATAATGAAATTTAATTTATAAACAATATATATAGATTTTAGAATTTTGTATTTAAAAACATAAATTCATTTTTTGATTCACAATCTCAATTTTATCATAGGATTAATTTTGTATATTTTTTAAACATAATCTATTTATAGGTGAATGGTTAATAATATCATTTTTCTAATATTTTCATTTTTATGACACTATCATAAAAAAATAATGTCTAAAAGTTATTGAAAAAAATTATATAAAACATTAATATTTAATAAAGTAAAATAAATCATTTAAAAACTATATATTGAATTTTTAAAACTAATTTTTTATATATTAGAAACATAAGTAATATTTTACTTTAAAACTATCTTTGTTCACATATATAAGAAATTAGTTTTCCTGAATTCTAGAAATTAAATGTAAAAAAGGGATTTTATATTTTACATTGATATTTTCATATTATATAATAATGTAAATTTCATTTTAGGAATAAAATTATGATTACTATGATTAAATTTAAGGGCCATGAAATTTTTCCAAGGGTTAATTTTGAAGTTTTATTTTTTTAATTTTTTCTAATTTTTATCAAATAAATTAAATTGATATATTTAATATAAATATTTTTGTATTATTTTTACCCATGTGTAAAAATATATTATCCTGATATTAATTTTAAATTAATTTTATATAATATTAAGACCACTTAACGGTGAAAAAACTTTTTTTCTACAAAATAGTTTTTTCATATATTAAATGTTTTAAAATAAAATTTAATTTTTTATTTATTGGTCAGAGTGATTAAAAAAATAGGTGGGGTGAATTGAGTTCAAAATAAAATTCTAATTTAAAATAATGTTAAATCTAAATCCCCCAATTTAAATAAAACGCCTAGTTAATCAAAAAACTAGTTTAATATAAGTTTTATCATTTAAATGATTTCTCAAAGAGTGACTAAGGAATAGTTAAAACAATATTTAAAATTATTATACCTTTTTTAATCTATTTAATTAACCTAATCCTGTATATAAAAAAATTATCTATCAAATTATATGTTTTTCTTATAGATTAAAAACAAATAAAGTTTAATATTTAAAATGAAAAACCAAACTGAAACACACATTGGAGTAAATAACTTGTTAAGACTCAAGTAAGACCCAATCCCTTCCACTTAGAAATAACCTTATGATAAGAGGAATATTATAAAAATTAATTTTATCTATAACTAGGATCATTTATATAAACAATATAACACAAGCTATCCAGGCTCAAAGCCTCTTCCACATTTATACGTGGGAATAAAAACAACACATGCCATGTAGGTCCTCATCCATAATTTATGTGGGTAAATAGATAAAATGGTTTTAGATAATATCAGGTATACTCATTTTTAATCCTAGTAATTAGTGTGTGTAGATATACAATGTAATAAAACACACTTCCGGAATGTAATGCAATAACATAGAGAGGAATAAAATTAGATAGAGAAATGTAGTGCTTCCAAGTCTATAATAATTTAGACCATCAATATTCCCCAAATTTTAATTGTTGATGAGCTCAAAAAGTTCTCTAAAAATTTTACGAAAACCTAGAATCATGGAGTTCACTTTTCTATATGAAAATACTATAAAATAAGCTTTTGATTTAGTGTAAGAAAGACACTTGATCTTCTTTGTATTCCACTCTTTTAAATTTCCATGTATTCAGCATGTAGCTGATCACCCTAGTGATTATGCACATGAGGGATTACTTCAGAATTATATAACATTAGAGCTTAGAATATTCATTGAATAATAATATTAAGGATTTATTTGATCTTTATATAGATCATCAAATCAGGAAACCTCTGACATGGTATTTAATGCATCTGTGGAGTCGTTTAGGAATAGTAATTAAAGAAAACCAAATCATAGAGGTTGCATTACATTATTAAACTATTCATTAGAAACATTAAATTCAAATAAAGCATAACAACAATGGTATCATAGTATAGGATATCATGGTTTCGTGGTATCACAACTCAGTAGTAGCACAAGCCAATGGTAGCACACTAGGAGGATGAACATAGATAAGGGTATAAAAATCATGGTAGTAAAAGGAGTCTAATGGTATTAGGACTCTGGAAGTAGTAGGTTTCTGATGGTAAAAGGAGTCTGATGGTAGCAGGGCTCAGACAGAATAAGGAGTATGACAGTAGCACAACTTCAGTGGTAGCATTGTTCAAGCAGTAGTATAAGCCTTATGATGGAAGAGATTATGGTGTCCCATATTTTACGATGTAATGGAACAACATAAGTATGATTTGAATTAACAGTTGGCACAATTCTAGTGGTAGAAAATCTGGCAGGTTCAATATTTAACTAATTATTTCACATTTATTCTAATACTAGCACATTTTTATGAACATTAACATATTTCAGCTAATGGTAGATCTTTTATATACTCAGCCAATTTCTTTTCAATTATACATTAAATATATAATATACTATCATAAAAGATTAAGCTCATTAGAAACAAAAGAATTGTTATTTTTTAGCATTAAAATAAGGGGGTGCTAATAATCTACCCATTTTTATGATCAGAAATTATAGAATTGTTCAAACCATGTATTAAACAAATATATGAATATATAGATAACATTAAAGAGTAATAGTCTTCTTAACATTTCAAATTAAAAACATGAGATACGATGGGTAAATTTTGAAACAAAATTAAAAAATCAAAACAGAAATTTGAAATACCATATAATTCTCCCCCTTTTAGGATGATCAAAAAAACAGTAATAAATATTAAAGATAAATATAGAACATATAATGAATAATAGATAAGATTTATTGAGAACAAAAGTTATTGGATTATAGCTAAAAAATAAATACAAGGGAATATAGAATCCATATGAAAGACTATGTCTAATTTGAATCACTCCCATATTTGGATGTAAGACCAACATGTCCTTTTCCTTTTCAAGAGGCAGGAGGCACTAAGGTAGTGGATGAGGTTGTTGAGGTAGTCTGAGGTAGCTCTCAAATCACAACTGGTTTGAGATGCCTAACTTCTTCAGTTAGAGGTTTACTAAATGGTTGAAATTGAGGATGTAGAGGAGCTGAAGAAGGTATAGTAATGAGGGCTGAAATAGGAATTACTGTAGGAGATAAAATAGTTTTACCAAATACATACAATAAAGGCTTCATGAGGTTCCCAATTTATATGATGATATTTCCACTTCCCTCCATAGCACTGAATAACTACTTATTCTCTTCCGTGAAGAACTTGAGAAGAGGGTTCATAACCTTGATTTGGTCTACATGTTCCTTGAACTCCGTAGTAATATGTGCCATTCATAAGTTCTTATCTAAACACATGAAATTGATGTTTAACTATTGCATTTTATATATCAAAGAAAGATAGTATTTGGTAGCCTTAGTTAAGGTTTCCCTATCACTGTAGGCCTAGTTAAAAACACTCCTACAAGTTTATATATATGCTTTCCATGTTTTCTAATATGGTGAAGATCCTCCAAATAATATGAATAAAAATCACCCATAATGTCTTGTAGCTCTTCTATAGATATGGCTCTGATCACCACCATCAACTAGGGAGGAAGGTTGGGGATTAAAAGATGTAGAATCAATATCTAGTACTCTCTCTAACCTCTTTTAAAGAGAATCCTGTCTATAATCAAAGGAAGTAATTACCTCTTCCATAACATATCTCGTAGCTTCCATCTAAATAATCATCCTTATATTCTCAATTTCAATTTAAATAATCACAATAGTCATTTTTAAATGGATATGACAAAAAACTTACTTAAAAAGATTACAAACATCATCTTCATTAAGCTGAGTAACTAGAGGCTTTTGGGATCTCAATATACCACTAAAATCACCATGTTATATTTCAATGAAAGACTCTAAATATAATCTTAAAATAAAATCTAAATGAATAGATGTTGCAATAGGTGTAAAAGAACTATCTCCCTTGGAACTAGGAAAAACAACCTCATTGTGATCTGATCAAGTAGGACCATTTGAATGGAATTCATGAAACTCCTCAGCATCATCAAACTTCTCAACCAAAAATCCCTTAGGATCTATCCCAACACCAACCAAGATAGTAGGTCCACTATGATTTAATGGATTGATGTGATCATACTCAATGCCATCATATCCTTCTAAGAATGGAAATTAAATCCAAAGTAATATAGAACTAAGAGATGTCTCCACTTTAGATTATACTTAATACTCTACTAAAGAAAAATCAATATGTTCATCTCTTGGATCTCTATCATCTCCTATTTCTTATTTAGACATTGAGTATTCCATTCCAAGTTTTAAATACCCTGGTAACTTCTCCCACTCATCCGGTGTTTTCACTTTAACTCTTTCAAAACTCACATAAGTAGGTTCTACAAGATCAACTCTATGAATCATAAAACCTAAGGATCCCTCCCTCTCAACAGATTCCCCCAGCATTCCTATAATAGCGTTATCATCACTATCCAACTGTTCTCAACCAGGAATCTCCATATACATATCTAAACCAGAAAAAAAGGTGGGATTATATGAATGATTCCCCTAATCATCATCATCATCTTCGTCATCATCACTATCTGAGTCATTGGACCCATCACCATCTATATTTTTACCATCATATCCATTATCAAAACCATGTTATGATTCCTCTACTTCTTTATAGGTCTTTGAAAATCTCTATATATGTTCTTCCCTGGAGACTTTAGTATCTTCCTCATCTATTTCACTGAACAAACACTCTTTTTCATGGAGTGAAATTGGTGGAATATAAGATCTATATGACATATTTGGATTCTTAGTAATATTAGGATCAAAACCTTATTTAAAATATTTATCCACTTCCTCTTCATCAACTAGAAATACAATATCATATTCATCTTCATCTAAAAAAACAACAATTTCATCTATCTACAAGCCAAGGTAAACAATATTCTTGGGTCTGGTAGGATGATCTACTGGATTAAATTCCTCATAGAATTTATCATTATCTTCAACACACTTCTTCATCCATGGATTCCAATTCACTTTTTCCATTTAAAAATATTTTTTTCTTCATCATAAACAACCAAAATGTACCTTTGCATTTTCTTAATCATCATCCAAGCCCTTGGCCTCCAGCATTTCTGAAATAAGCTAATGGTAAATCAATGAATTCAAAATGGAAGATGAATTTACCATCTCCATCATGTGCACCATAAGATATCTATAAAGATTAATTATATCCCATAATTTCATAAAAAATAGGTGATAAATTTCTTAATATCTCATATTACTGGAATCCCCTGTCCTAGGAAACAACATATTCTGAATAAAATTAAACAACAGTATTCATTATCTATATATTAAAGTAGTATCATGTCTTATTATATAACTATCTTCAGTAATCTCTAGTAGTGAATTTGCATATACAAACCACTCGCTATCACTCAAAATAAATCCTTGATATTCATAATAAGTGTATCGATGTGGTACATTGACACACTAATCCTATTAATTTCAATAAGAATTTATATCTTTTCCATCCATCATACATTGAATAAATCATTCATTTCCATAAAACTGAACTCTAAGTATTGGTATAATTGATGAGCCATCTTACGATAAAAATGTTCAATAATTTTTTGAGAATAAATCTATCCATACCTAGTCTTAGATCACCCTGTTTTCTAATGACATACTTGATAGAAACCATTTTTCATCTACTTATTTTTCTATAAAAACCACATGGTTCACAAGTTGAGGATTTCATAGATCAAGAATAGAAAGTCTTGATTCTTCCTGGGATCTTTTAGAGAGATGTGATCCTTTTTGAGATGATACTAAAGGATACTTAACTCCCACCATTTTACTAAAATGAAAGGTGAATAAAGGCTATAAAAAGATTTATGTTTGGGATATAAAAGGAAGGGAAAACGGTTCAGGGGAGTATATGTGAGTAATAGAGTGACTTGGATATGGATTTTAAGTTGAATTTATATCATTTAGAGATTTGAAAGTAAAAATATAATAGAATATAATTTAATAAATAATATAAAATTTTAACATAGAAAATTTAGTAATGGTATAAAAAAGGTTCATCTAGTATAAAAAAAGAAACATATATTGGTAGAATCCTAGCGGTCACACCTCCCACTGGTAGATGATTCAAATGGTGGATCACTAAAACTAGATTCTACAATTGTAGTTCCTCCAAGATTAATAATTGACATAAATTTACCATTTCTAACTCGTGTTTGATGTAGCTTAATATCTCAAAATCCAAGGACATTGTAAAATATCAACAAGTTGATACTATGTTCCATTGAATTAAAGATCTAAATCATAGTTTTGGAAATCATATTTCTAAAAGTGATGTATTACATCAATATTTTTTTCTTAGAATTATTCACAAGATTCATAGAAAATTTTATCTCAGGTGTGTTGTCACAATTTATAGGGACATGTCTGGATTTATATCCATAATAGAGCAATGTGTGTTTCATAGAAAATATCTATGCACAATAACTTCCTGAAGCTATGTCCTCAGCATTAATAGTAGACAGTGAAATGTAATTTTTTTTCTTACTATAACAAGATACTAGATACTTTCACAAAATATGGCATGTTTTAGAGTATTATTTTCTATCTAACATAAAAATACCAAACACTTTATATGAATAACTCACTAAGTCAATTCATTGTCCTCTAGGATAGAGTATTCCATAATTGGTTTTATATTTGAGTTATTTGAAAATTATTTTAATATAATGTTAATTAGAATCTTTGTATTTTATCGAAAACAAGCACAAATAAACACATTAAAAATAATATTTTTTCATTTTGTAGTTAAATATAGATATCTTAAAATCATACCTATGTAATTGGTTTGATCCAATGGCATTAAAATTTAATTAAGATAAATATTATATGTGGTACTCATGGGATTATTACTACTTTTAGTGATATCCAAACCAAAAGTTTTTATAAATTTCTTAGTGTACTTACTATGATTTAAAATAACTTCATCTTTATTTTGAAAATTTTCAAAACCAACAATAAAATTTTTTATAATCCACTAAACTCTTTTAAAATCCAATATGAATCATTTTAAAAAAAACTTAGTACACAAATAATGTTTAGAAGAACCCAAATTAATATCATAAAAAAAATTGAACTAATAAAACATCTTTTCAAAATAATTTTATAAAAATAATAGGAACTTTTATTCCATTTTAAAAACATATAGAAATAAAAAAAGAGTTGATCAGATCATACCATGTTCTAGGATTCTATTTTAAACCATATAAATATTTATTTAATTTAAAAAAATTATTGGTAAAATGAGTATTTTTAAATCCAAGGGATTTTTCCACAAAAACATATACAACTATATAACCATTTATGAATTCACTTTTTTACATCTATTTGATATAGTTTGGAATACAAATGTGTTGCATTAGAAAGTATTATTTTAATGGCTTTAAGTCTTTCCAGTATTTCTAAGGTTTCCTCATATTCAATAACCTCTTCATGAATATATACTTCTATGGACAATCTATATTTATTTCTAACTATAGTTCTTGATTCATCAATATTGTTTAAAAAAACCACTTACTACCAATGGTCAGAGTGTCCATAGGTCTATATAATTATTCCCAAACCTTTTTTATTTCAAATTGATTATGTTCTTCTTACATTTCAATATCCTAGAATTCATCATTGATGTTATTAGGTTCAAGTTGTGACAATAACGCTTTATGTTCAACCGGATTTCTAAGAGAAACTCTATTTTTTGTTCCTATGTCTAGGTATCTAGATATATAATCTAGAGGATGGTATCTATGAGTCATAAAATCTCTAAGAGAAGAAGGTCTAGAAATATCATTGTCATCCACAGGTTCGTTTTCAGGTTGTTCCTCAAAAGAGGATGATTTTTCTACATACTTCACAGAATTCCATAATGATGTGGAATTAATATTTATATTCTATTGACCATTATCAAGGTTTTATGAAGGTGTATTAGGCTCATTTGGATATATTTCATCAAATTTTACATGAATATACTCTTCTTAAATATTGTTTCTTTTATTAAATCCCATGTATGATTTACTAGAAGTTGAATTACTAAAGAAAAATCCTTCATAACTCTGTGAATAAAATTTGTCAAGATTATATTTAGTATTATGAATAAAGACTTTGCAACCAAAAAATATAAATTAATTATCCTCTTTATTTATACCATTCCATAATCCATATGGATTTTTCTTTAAGAGATGTCTAATTTGGACTCTATTGATTATATACCATGTTGTATTCACAACCTCTACCAGAAAATAAACAGGTAATTCATACACATAGAGCATAGCCCCAAAAAATCATGAAGGTATATATATTTCTTCTTTATACAACATCATTATATTTTGGGGTCCTAGGAGGATAAAAGTTGTTATTATATCTATTTTGTGAAAAAATGATTAAATGTCTTGATTTTCAAATTCATGTACATGATCACTTCTTAAGGTCTTAATTCTAAGTCTACTAATATATTATAAATATTTTCCATACAGGGTAAAATATAATAGTATTAAATTTTTGGATCATTAAATAATACCTATGTATATATAAGAAATTTGTCTATAAGATCATAAACATTATGCTTCCCATTTAGGCTATAAACTGTATAATGTCTAAGAAATTCAATGTGAACCAACTCTATTGATTGATTTGTTGAAAATTGTTTCTTTGATTTGAATGTGATTTTGTGTTTCTTACCCTTTTGATAAGGGTTATAGAATTTGTTACTTTGAAATTCTAATTTTGGTATATTTTTGAAAAAACCCTTCCTATTTATCATTCTATGTAAATGAATATTGCAATGGAATAGTATCCTAAGCCAAGTTGTCGTAAACCATCCCAAAGGGGACCATGTCATGACTCCCCAATCCCAACTCCAATAGTGTAGGGGCTAGTCACTAGAACTGAATAGGAATATCAATAGCATAGGATACCTTATCCTAAGTACATTTACACATGCACACATCAACTAGTTCATAAAATACTAAAATGTAAAAAAAAAATAAACAACCATTCATGAATACTTATAAATCCCATAGCCATTGTATGATTGGGACCCAAATGACATGAAATCCTCAATTACAAGCTTTTGGGATTAGTATTTCCTGATTTTTACTGGTTCTTCCTTTCACATGTTTCCATCACTGCCTACTCAAAATTTGGCCTAGCTCTTTCGGAAAATAATCGATCTATTATATATGAACTTCCCCACTGCCAATCAGCAGATACCAACCATTTGATTCATTCTGAAAATTTCCCTATTCATCATTCTTCATTATACACTGAAGAATAAGAAATTGGGTATCTAAAACTATTTGATCTTCCACCACTTTTTTCATCACACAATAATAATGTCTTTCGAATCCCATATCTATGAAACTAGACTATTGCACCGGGAAAAAGGTACACAATGATCGATTCCTCTATAGATGTTGAACCATGGTCCAAACAAGTAAAACTTGAAGTGAATGAATAAATTGGAGAGAAATATACAACAACAAACATGAGGAACGAACCAAGACCAATGTAAATGTTGGCCTTGCTCCATCAACATTATAAAAATAAATTAAGAATCTAAAATAATCATTCAAAACTCCAAATTAAATCCCCTTAACAAACATATCCCAAAATATGACTAAATTATGGCTCAATATATTAGTTTATTGATTTAGGATCTTCATAGTAATTAATAATGGAAAAATAATCCAAACACAACAAACATCCTACCTCAATTTAGATCAATCGTTGATAAATAAAAAAAATTTGTCATTGTCATTGGTGACATCCTCTAATTCCTTTGCACATCAACTGTTTATCTATGAATAGGTTTCCTTTCATATGAGAGAGATCCACCAACTAATTAACCTATATAGATGTTCATTGAATCAAAGTTTTTTCATCCTTGGACCCCATACATATTAGAGATTACCTAAAATAATGGTAGTGGTCATGTCCCCCTCATCCTCATTAGAGTAGGGGTAAGCCTTATCTATACCTCCCTTCGAGCATCAGATTTAACCCTTAACCCCTTTCTTAAACCCTGATGCCCTACCACCACATCTGCCTATATCAGTTCCTATGAAGGTCCCATGTCTCTATAATGGAGAACCAAAAATATCACTTTTAGCATCTAAATTCACCAAAGAGTCAGTATTCCTATATATGAATCTGGTCAATTTATTCAGGTCACATCATCCTTCTATTGATATGTTTCAAAGGTTTGTTTTTAGATCCTAGGGTTTTTAGGAGTATATTTTCATTGGTCCTCTTGATAAAAGATTTATTATGATATATTTCACATTGATTAAGGACTAGTTTATCAACTGGTCTATAGAACAACGCAACTATAATAGTGATCATTTTTATCTATTTTGGTGGTCCTATGAATTTCATATGAAGTAGGACACTCCCACTATAGTTATGTGTGTATTTTTTCCCGAACTTCCACTACCTTTCAAAAATCCGTCAATAATTTTCTTTGTAGGAAACCTATTTGGTTATTATTTGTGTTCAAATAGACAAACAAGATTTTTGTGACACCCAATTTCCCCTCAAATGTTTTTTGAAGTGGATATCCCCAAGATATCAGTGGAATGGATATGGATCTCTATTGGGGAGGATTTCAGAAGCAAACAAGATGTTGTTTTTGAGTTGTGTACAGACTAGTGTATGTCGTGAAAGCACCTAGGTCACTATACTTCATATTTCCATAATGTTTGTTTAATAGATCTTGTGGATTCATTTTGAGTCTAAAAAATCCTAGGGAGTTGATAATTCTATTGGCGGATGAATTCTGGACAACCCCATCCAGGAGGAGGTGATCCACAGGGATTTTAATCCAAAATTTTATGACATTTTTAACCAACTGTGGAATAATATAGACACCCCCAAGTCTATTCCTTTAGTTATGGTAGATATAAAGGGATGTGGAATATTCCTAGAATAAAATATTAATTATTTTTTCTCTACAAATTATGCGGGGGATGTGTGCTCGAGCATTTATTTTAATAAAGGAATGGTATTGTCGGTTCTAACAAATGAAGGATCTACAAGCTATGAGGTTTGTGAGTTTTCATAAATAGATTTAGTGGGATGGGTGAAAGAAGATAAGGGGATAATCCTAAGAAATATAGTTCCAATATCTCATCTTGGTAACCATTTTAATGTCCATGATACTAAAGAACCAAACATATAGAAAACTGATCTTCAAAGGTAGAGGCATGAAAGGGGAGCCAAGATATGTGTTCAGTGAATTTAATCTAGGATGTACATAGTCAAGCATCTAGTGACAGTTAGGATGGAGACCATGGAATAAGTATATACATCCCAAGGAAGAAAAAATAGAGGAAGGGATCATTGGATTTGCGATGCTACATCCTTTTCAACAAGAAGAAGGTATAGTATGGAAGGATTGCTCCATAATTCCAATATCTATGAAGATGATATCAGCCTCAAATCGATGGTCGAAATAGATGATATGTGGATTCTATTTCATTGAGAAAGGTCCTAATGGATAGATGAAGTCAGACGAGTCAAAATAGGTTTTCTTAGTGGTAGAAGATCATGAAAATAATGATGATGATCTAGCACAGGTTGGAAAAGTGATGCAAGAGAATGGTATTATGCAAGCTCCAAGCTCCAATAACATGGTTACAGAGAACCAAAGTGATAGGATACAAAATTTAGACGTAATGGGGGGATCTCAAGCTATTGGATAAATAACCCTAGTGCCTAATCTAACTTCAAATATTATTTCAGGGAGGTTTTTTCAAGATGAGGTTGTTGATAGAGAAATAGTTCAAGAGATCCTCCTCCATTCTAATGATGAGATGATGGAAGACTATTTCATGATAAACATACATAATATGGATGATAATTGAATGTCTAGAAGACCACTACAGGTTAATCTGAATGAATAATATCTTTCCACAATCGATAAATAGAATCCAATCTTGATACTCAGATTCAATGAAGGGATGAAAAGTTTGTAAGAACATGTATAGGATTGGGAATAGACAATCTTCCATTTTTAGGAGTTACCATGGACAATCAAGACTTGGAGGTAACTTCTATCCAATGGAAATTATATATGATTTTTCATTAAAATTCCTTTAATTTCATCTGTAATGACTAGGAATACCCCTTTCAGGTTTTATGGTACTTTGTTTTCATGTACTTGGTTTCCCACTTTTCCTTAAGAGAGCTCTCTTTAAATAAAAGTTTTATTTTTGAGCTAAGAGATATCCTCCAACACTCTCTCCAGTAACTCTCCAATGGATCTTGGGTTTTGTGGCTAACCCCAGAATTTATGCATAATGTTCTGCTTCAAGATACATTAGTCATTGTTTCAACAAAATAAAAATAAAATAATTTATGTAATTATTTTATTAATTTTTAACCCCGTAATGATTTTCCACAAACACCCCATTCTGAAAAAAAAAATATTTATAGTGCCTAGGGTAAAACTCACATTCATAACTAAATGGTGACCTTAGATTTTTGATCTGAACCCCCATTTAGAAGTGTTTCCACATTTTCAGGAAACTTTAATGAATGATATATTTAATATATTTAATATATTTAATATAAATAAAATATTTATTTAGGGAACATCGGGTCTCAGAATATCATTACATCTCATTCTTTAGTCTCAGAAATAATCCATATAATATCTAAAAAAATAATAAATTGAAAATATGAGTTATTACATACTCTCCACCTAGGTGATTTATGTCCCAAGAAATACAAAACAAGTGGATACACAAAGATATTTGAGTAATGAGCACACATATGATCCCCCCACCCCCTGGTTCTCTCTTAAAGATTCTCATGTTGTGACCAGACATGCACAATAGGAATTGATTTCCCACAAATGATCATCTCCTGCCGATCCTTGGTCTCTAATTAGTACTCCACAAAGGTTGATCCATCATCGATTTCTAGCTCACTATATTAGATAATGTGAAATAGGTAATGCAGGTATCTACTCAGTTGTGACACATGAAAGAATTCATGTACCTGGAATAACTATGTAAGAAAATATAAGGGGTATATCACCTCCCCAACTCAATATAGTTTTTGGAATTTTCAATTGAATCTTGGAGATATATTATCACCCTGGAAAAATTTCTATAATATACATCGAGTTAAAACCCATAGGAACACATGGCCACCCTCCTCGGACTCCATGGACCTCAATCTTCTATCATCATGAGACTTCAGATGTCTCGATGAAGTCTTCATCTACTTCTATATGACCTAAACCATATTTGTAGTTTCTCACACATACTCTGGTCCCATGAGTTTGGGATCTCCTAGGTCTATCGAATAATGTGGTGACCTATAGGTTCGCCCATACAATTCCTCAAATGGTTTCATACCAATTTTGGAATAGTATATGTTGTTCTTTGCAAACTCCGCTTCTAGTAGGTGATCCTCCCAACTATGGAAAAGTCCATCATTCATGCTCACATCAGGCCCTTCAAATCCTGAATGGTCTACTTAATTTGGACAATGTTCTGGGGGTGAAATGATATGATTAAGCATACCTATGTCCCAAATTCCTCCTACAACCACTTTAATAAATGAGATATGATGTGATCATATGGGCCATAAAAAACATTAATGGAACTCAATGGAGTTAGACTATCCCCTACCTATAGAGGCATCTCATGATCTCTATTTAAATTTTCTTCCAAATAGCTTGGAGTTTGGTCGAATTGCTGAGTCTGTATATGATCACCCAAATAAAATCATGTTCCATGGATGGACATGGTAATCCTATCACAATGTTTTGGATATCTCATGCCATATCCACTCTAGCACCACAATGAATTGATCTATACTAACTAGAATATGGTGATTATCCTTCACTTGTTGACCAGTAAGGCTTTGAGATACAAACATTACAACTCCTTTTTGAGCCCTAATCTCCAAAACTATCATCGGAGGTCCTGGTAAATCTTTTCCAAACCTAGATGTTCGTCCAAATGATATTTATGGAACCCAATAAAAACCTCATCCTATAATATCACAGGTACCATCACACATTTATTGAAAATAATGACATGATTTACACCATCATAAAATCCATCAGGAGCATGTTCAGAAGATATTTGAGTACTTAGGGTCTCACAGTCGACATTTACAAGATTGGCCTCCCTAAATTGCTAAAAAATAAAAGGGGTAAAAACTATCGACTTGAGGTATACTTCTTCATATCCATCCACAAAGGATAGTTGCAAAGAGTAAAACTACTCTTACACCTCATTTATAAACTAAAAATAAGATCTCTTATTGAGAGAATACGGTATTATGTTCTACTAACTAGGATAATATATAATCATGAAGACATAATAATGGAGGAACTCTATACACTTATTATTTCTCATGTTGGGATCCTTATGATAGAATATATACTTGAGACTCTTATGATCAAAATAGATTACAAACCTTTCACCCATCAGGTAGTATTTCCACATATTTAGTGTGAATACTACCACTGTTAACTCAAGATATTGGTCCACATAGTTCTTCTCATTTAGTATCAACTGTATTGAACAATAATCAATAACCAACTACCTCTATATTAGAACACAACCAAGCCTGATTCCTGATGCATCATAGAACACAACATACTCAACATCGTCCTCTGTAAATATCAATATGGGAGTGCTCATCTTCCTCTGCCTCAACTTCTAAAATTCCTACTATAACCTCTCTTTCAACACAAATGGATATCCCTTTAAGGTTAAAGCTATCATGGGTGATGCCATTCTGGAGAAATCAGGTATCAATATCTGGTAATATCCTTCCAACATATGGAATCCTTTCACCTTCATCATGGTCATGGATGGGTCCCAATCTTACACTGCCTCGACCTTGTCCATGTCCATTTCCACTCTATCTACTTACATAATGTGTCCTAGAAAGTGGACTGCCTAAATCTAGAACTGGAACATCATGATCTTTCCATAACTTTGTTTCTCTCAGAGTACATTCAAGAACATCCTCGTGTGTCTCAATTTCTCCTCCTCTGACACTGAGTAGATAATGATTTCATCGATAGATACTACCTCGAACTGGTCTAATAAGGGATGAAATATATGTTTTATGAGTCCCATGAAAACTATTGGCCTGTTTATAATGCCAAAGGGGATCAACAAGTACTCAAAGTGACCATAGTAAAATATAAAAGTTATTTTTGATATATACTTGTCTTTTACTCACAACTGGTGATATTCTAATATGAGGTCATCATTTAAAAACCATTATGTCCTTCTTAACTGATCAAAAAGGCCATCAATCCTTGGTAGTGTATACATGTTCTTCATGGTCACCTAGTTCAAGCCCTAGTAGTCCAGACATAACCTTAGGACTTTGTACGCCTTCTTGGAAATAAATTAGGCTTCCTAGGGTGAAACACTATGTCTAAAAAATCATTTCCTTTTCAAGTCTTCCAACTGCACCCTCATCTCATAAAGCTCTACGGGAGTTATCTGTTATGATGGCATAGATACCAGCATCTTTAGGGGGTGTAGATCAATGAAAAAGTCTATATCTTGATGGGGAGGTAATCCTGGAGCATCCTCAAGGAATATATCCTCATACTTTTCCGCCCCTATGGGAAACTAGAAACTCAAAACATCCACTACACCAAGGGTCATGCAAGAAAACTAGTGAGTAATTGGTTTCACCCTTCTATGAATGAGTTCATCATACATTATTTGGGTTTTCTTTTCACCCATAAAGTAAAACCTAGTCCCATCACAACTGATAGAAAACATCCTCCACCTAGAATATTCATTTAGGTCATGAAATATAGATAAAAAATCCATACCTAAGATAACTTCATAAGGCCTCATCACTTTTACAAATATATCCCAAAAAAAACTCTTTCCACCAAGATTCTGGGCACACTATCGGTATATGAGTGTTATTGTTGAGTCATATCTAGTAGGTGTCTCCAAGCGCATGGGTTGGGCCATGGTCTCAACCTGAATCACAAATTATAGAGCAATAAATGTGGAAATAAAAGAATGAATCAAACCTGTCTCTATCAGGATTGCAGCTACGGTAGAAAATATATAGGTACCCTTTATCATTCTCAGAGCCTCTAGGTCATAATCTTCATCCAACAACCATTTTCCTCACCCCTATACTCTATCTCCTTGAGCTTGGTGTTGGCAACATAGGTGTGGTGTTAGTAAAAATTCAAATCATATACCACCTCGATATTCTCTCTCATATCATATACCACATCTTCCACCCTAAAAACCTACATATTCCTATCAGTACTTCTTCCTTGGAATCCCATCCACAGTTCCACTATCAGTTGTACAATAGGTTGGAAAATCTAGAGCAAGATTTCCCTAGTTCTTACATGAGTAAAATTTCCTCTCTCTAGGATGACTGAACCCATCCTATGATCCATAAACATTATACCCTAAATCTGGGTACATCCACTTGAAATTTCTCACATGACTAGTTCCATGAGACAGATGTTAGATCCTTCCTGTCGAGGCCTTTTCTTTTATGTACCCACCACTGACAACCACTAGGTGTATCTAGTTATCCAAGATAATTTCAACCAGCAAATCTCAAAATATCACAGCATCATAGGTATAAATACATAGATGGATAACACTAGATTGAATGTATCGTTTTTGACCTTGGTTTAAGATAATATCCATGATGAATTTTTCATGAAATATATCCATCTAGTACAATGAGAGGTTGGTAGACCTTTATGAATTCATAGATATTATCATTTCACCCTGCTGGAGCTGAAGAAGCACTTCGATATGTAAAGACATCTTCATAGATGGACAAAACTCAAATCTAATTAGTCACTCAAACTCTGACCAAGATAGAGCCTCCCTGTCAAAATAATGGTTCATCAAACCCCACCATCGTCATATTGAGTCATGAAGAAGGGTCACTGCCGTGATAACCATCTGATCTGTTAATGTCCTGACCATATTGAAGACTCACATCTTCACCTCAATCCATTCCTCATCCACCTATGGGTCCGGATTTCCTCTTAATCTAATGGGTATCTATCACTGCAACTTATAATGTTCTCTCATCCTTCACACCTCATCTGCTAGTATTGTTGGTACTATCTTCTTTATAGATGGTGGTATATCTGGTGCACCACCTTGAGGTACCATCTCTAAAAATGGTATGTGTATTTGTGCCACATCACTAAGGTGATCATCCTCATGATCCCAATGCTGAATCCCAAATGGCATATATCATGGAGACATCTTGAATGTAAACAAGATGTACCACATGAAAGATTATATCTGGAGAGCTAAATCAATAATGAAATGGAAACCACAACCCATTATTATATGTTGAGCGTACCATTTTTTCCAAAAACTAATTTTCTCATCTATTGAGTCGAAAAGCAAGTGATAAGAGTCTTTTTGTATAGATACGTCAGTCGGTGCATCAATACTAGAGTCCCAATCCTGAAAATCCAACTAAAATCACTTAATAGTGTTTCCCCATACCAGTCTAAAAAACTTAGGTCCTAAAATAGAATTTACTACTATGATACCACTATTTCACAACTAGCCCCAAAGGTTCATATTCCATGACTCCCCAATACCTCCTCCAATAGTTTAGGAGCTTACGAGTAGTGTTGAGTAGGCATATCACTAACATTAGAGGGCCTAGACTATATACATGTACACACTCACACATATCCAAAACTATATAATATTTAACTGTAAAAACAACTAAACAACCATGCATGCATACATATAATTTCCAAAACTAGTGTGTGATAGGAATTAAAGGATAGTAAACATGTCCAAATTTAAGCCCACCAAAATGAGTCTGAAAACAAATCCAAAATGAAAGTAAAGATAGGGATTGTTGTCAAGATACTACGATAACCCACCTCGGTTTTTTTGATCTCCCAATGAACCATATGGTCCTAGTCAATTTAGGTCTCTATAGAATGGTTGAGATTCTATACATGACACAACACTTTTGGGAAAATCCCATCTAGGGTGAGTATAAAAATACCCAATAGGACACCTCAAAACTAAAAATAATACAAAAAAATTATAACAATCATCTATATATATGTATATTTATACATCAAATATAACAAGAATATCTGGATATACTAAATAAATACACATAGTCTATAGGTAAATTCATAACCATAATAGTAGCTTTGGATTCCAACTTTAAGGTTCAATAAAACAATTATCTAGAATAATACACTCCATGGGTCTTATTTCATGGATGAAATCAATACGAGAGGTAATTCTCATTGTGTCTCTCCATTAGAAGAATATTCTAGAAGTATAGAGAAATATGATACAATAAATGAGGATCACTCCCAAGGCCATGGGTTACACCAATAACTCAATCTGGATTAAACTGCTAAGTTGAAGATTGACACCCGCATAGTGTTGGTCAAAATGATACCAAGAACTCCACCTGGGGAATAAGGATGAATAGAGGATCTCAATTAAGTCCTTATAGAAGGATTAACAAAACTCTATCTAAGAATTCTTATTCATGGGAAAGATTCCCTATGTGTAGGAGGTGATTTAATACTAACCCTAAAGGAATGGATATGCGGAGTGTATCCTAGTGAAACTTGTCTAATATATAGAGGAATAGTTTACCAAGGTAGATTTAAAGGAGTACATGGTGTGTAGTATGGTTACATGTTTTGTCCTGTTGACCCTGGGTCCTTCCCATATAAAATAGCATGTATACATGTCTATGTAGAAGTCACGGTGTTTTGCTTCCCATGTACTTTTTCCTGTGTACCATTATACATCTCATCTCATGTACATTTTGTCCAAGTCATGTCTTAGTGGAAGTATACTATGTGTCTGTGTCCATGTACAACATCACGTGTCATTGTACCCACCAAGGTACATGTTGAGAAACTAGGGAGAGGTCACACACTGTATGATAGGGTCACATTCCATGTGACCCTTAACTTTCTCGTAAAACCCTATCCACTCTTAGGAGGTACCCACATGTCGTGTAATACCGGATTACACACTGTGTGGATAAGGATTTCTAGAATCCCATTTGTTCTTCCTTCCACATGTGTCTACCTCCTCCGATTTGAAATATTGCCTCATTCTTTTGGGGAATCATGGATCCTTTTCGGATGAATCTCATCATCACCAATCCCTGGATTTTGACCCTTCAATTCTTCTAGAAAATTCCCTCATTCCCCATTCTTTATTGTGCACCGAAGAATGTTAAATTGGGTATCCAAAATCACCTGATCAATCATTGCTTCCATCATCACAGCAATATCATGTTTTTCTGATCCTAGATCTATAATATTGGTTTGTTTCTAAAATAAATAGGTGCAAAATTATAGATTTCTCATGGGATGTCAAATAGTGGTCCAAAAAATAACACCTATGATGAACAAATAAATATGGTAGAAATGCACAAACAAAAACATTAGGAACAGACCTAAGATAATGTTTGTTTTGTCCTCGATCAATCTATAATAAAAAAACAAGATAATAATAAATAACAATAAATCAAAACTCCCAAAATAAATCCCTATAATAATCCCATCTGGAAAGAAGATTAAATCATGGATCAATCTGTTGGTTGATTGATTCGTCTTTTTCATTTGAATTAAGAAAGGGGAAAGAATCCAAGCATAGCAAAAATATTGTCATGATTTGGATCAATCACTAATGCAGAAATAAGTGATATTGGTTTTTTTGGAAGATCCATTGATTTAGTTTCACATCGATCATCATCCTACGATACAGTTTTCGTTCATCTGAGAGAGATCCTCCAACTCTCTCTCCAATGGTTAAACAATGGCCTAAGGGTTATGTGGTTAACCCTAAAATTTTTTCATAATGTTCTCCTAAAAGAAACATAATTCTCTTCATCAATGAAATAAAAATAAACAAATCTATTTAATTATTTTATTCATTTCAATTCTCGCGAAGAATTTTCCACAAACATCTTGTGTCGATAAAGATTATATCACTCAAATGGTAAAAACCTCATTCCTAACTCCACCGTTCCCTCAGATTTCTGATCTAGGACCCCTTTTATATGTCATTCCACTTTTTAAAGAAAACTTCATGTGCATTCTATTTATTATTTTTAATATATTTCAAATATTTATTCTGGGAACACCGTGCCTCAGAATCACATGTCGTCTTAGCACCTGTTCTCAAAAATAATCCATAATATTTGAAAAAAAAATAATACGTGGAATTTCTGATTTGTTACTAAAGTAAATATTCATTGTTAAAGCCACTTGGATAGAAAATACTTTGAGAATATAAATAATTGAAATTAACTGCACAAACATTTTCATTTCTTAAAGCTGTAAAAACTAAAGAATTTTTTGAATCAAAAACATTGAAGAGATTATTTTAAAACATAATAAGAAAACCATAATCACATAGCTATGATATTATATAAATATTATTCATTAAACCACTTTAGATAAACTTTTAGAAAAAAATACTATTAAAATTACCCATTTGACCACACCTATTAATTTTTTCTTTTGAATTGATACCAAAATTGACATATCCCCCATCCACTATGATCAAATTCTTGAAACATGAAAAATCTTCAGTCATGTTTCTGTAACATACACTAACCTGGTACCCTGAATTATTACTAGGTATTTTCAATAAGATTTTCTAAACAAATATTACACAAAAAATGACTTTTTTTCAAAATATTCTTGGGTCCAGTAGTGTTAGTAAGAACTAATTTAGGAACGCAAAATTTCATAACAATTTACTTATAATAAGGTTTAGAAAAATTAGAAATAAATAATTTTTAGTTGTAGATGAATAAAAAATAGTAAAATATTTTCCAAAACTAGAACTGGGAATGAAACTATTTTTAATGATCCTTTTTAGTTCAAATTGATAACCAATACTAGTAGTGTACTTGAGATCAGTCTACATTCCAAGAATTTTTTTAAAATAATTTCACACATTGGTGAATAATTCTATAAATTTTTTTAATTTCTCATTGGAAACTTTTAATTCATTTTTCTCTTTTAATAGCTGAAAATTTTTATATTCCTCAATAGTATGTTCAGACTTATAAATATTTGTAAAAGAATGTTATTTCTTCAAATTCATATATTTTTCTTTGAGGTCATCAAATATATCTTCCATCATATTAAAATATTTTAAAATATTCTCATTAGACGTGTTCTAATCATTATTTTAATCTCCATAATGATTATAAATATTAATAGGATAATAAAGAAAGACATTGGATTCCTTGGGTGTGTTTTTCATAAAACACATATTAGTTTTGTCATGATTTTCCTCTTGGGTTGAATTTGAATCCCTCAAAGTATCTTAAAAATCACTATAGGTTTCCTTCTTGTATTTGTTGTATATCTTATCTTTATCATCATATTTATTTTTAAATTTCTACTTCGTACAATCGTCTTTGACATGCTCTTTTCTTTTACAGTCATAGAATATTGTATTATTTAAATAATAATCTTTATTATAATCCTTTATCAAATTTACTATAATATCATATTTAACTTTATAACTAATTTTCCTAAATAAATTCTTCTTCTTGTAAAAATTTATGAATATTCTATCCAGATGGGTTATTTATTCATCACTTTATGCAGGTGACACCTCATTAATTGAATTGTTAGCTTGAATTGTCTACTTTTATTTTTAATTAGTAGATTTAAGGTCTACATATTTTCTTTTTGGTTCATCATCCTCTTCTATGTTGACTTTGAGTTCTTCCACTTATATCATTATTTTTATATCATCTCATTAACAAGTAACTTTCCTGGATCACCTGATTCTCAATTTGAAATTGATGTTATTTTATATCTATCTAGTGGATACCTCAATAGGTTCATCACTTGGTCTTTATAAGATACATGTTTCCCCAGGGAGTGTATTTATTCACGAACTCATTAAACTCGAGATACATGTAAAAAATATCATCATCAAGTTTCATAGTATTATATTTAATAGTATAGGTATTTAACTACATTTATTTAACAAGAGATATTCCCTTAAGAGAAATACCTAAACTTCCAAAAATTTCAAAAGATACTATGAAAGTAAAAATTTCATTAAATTATTCATCAACCAAAAGAAAATAAAAAACATTCATGGATTTAAAAACATTTCTATATGTAGCTATTGTAAGACCAACCAAATTAGATCTTGCAGTTTTGGGTATTTCATATTTTTTCTACAATAGTCGTTCAAATCTAAAAACCCATACTCCTTATATGTATTTTCATCTTAATTTTCAACTGAGTATAATTATTTCCATTAAAATAAGTACTTTTGGTAGAATATACCTCTTCTCTATTATTTATAATGAATAGAAATTATAAATAATAGAAATTTAAGATCTTTAAAAGATAAATAAATCATAGTTGAACGATATTTTAAAACCTTTGATACCAAATGTTTGTTGGAGTGAGTAACTCAATCGGAGGTGAATTGAATTCTCAATAAAAATTCTATTAAAAATTATGTTAAAACTAAATCCCCAATTTTAAATAAAAATACCTAGTTAATCAAAACAATAGTTTAATATAAGTTTGATCTATTAAAATATTTTTCAAACTGTGATTAGGGCGCATCTAAAACAATATTTAAAATTTCATTTACTTTCAAAATCTATTTACTTATTAAAATCCTTTAAATAGACATTGTTTATGGTAAACTATCAATGTATAATTTTTGTTTATAGATTAAAAAAATGTAGTTTAAGATTTAAAATGAAAAACAAAATTGAACCACATAGTGAAGTAAGCAGAGGTTATTTCTCAAGACTAGACCTAATCCCCTCCATCGGGAAAGAACCCAATGATAAATAGATTATTATAACCAATAATTAGATCCAAAACCTAGAACATGTATAGAAAAAATAGCACACAAGATTTCCAGGATCAAATCCTCTTCCATAGTTATTTTTAGAAAGAAAAAAACATAGGTCATATAGGACCTCTTCTATAGTTTTCTTGGGTAAATAGATAAAAAAAATTATAGAATATTTGGTAATATTTTATTTAAAAATAGGAGTCATTATGTGCAGATATATAGAGAAATACAACACACTACTTGAATGTAAAGAAAAAATTTGAGAGTTAAAATAAAATGATATAGATAAATTTAGTGTTTATAGGTATCTAATGCTTTAGATAATCGAGAATCCTCATATTTGACTTGGTGAGTAGTTCAAAAATTCTCTAAAATTTGTAAGAAAATAGAGTGTTGTGGTGTTCTCTTATCTGTATGAAGATCCTAGGAAAATCTTTTCTATATTCACTACAATAAAGGAATGTGATCTTCTTTGTATTACTCTATTTTACAATCACATATGTTCACCATGTATGTTCTTTACCTAGTGGTCACATGCATGAGGGAGTCATTTGGAAATATATATTGTTGTAGCTTCAAATATACTTTGAAGATTTGTTAACCTCTTTGTTTTAATGATCACTAATGCTTCTGACGATATTAATAACTTTCATGTTTTCTATAAGAATATTATATTTAGATATAGGTGATGAAAATTTCTAAGTACGAGACACCAAAAATGATGAATATCCTCTATCCATATCACACATCTGTCACCTATGAGTCATCGTTGACACAACACACTGCCATTATGGAAAATTGGTAAAGTGGTGAAATGACTCCCTGTCGAAATGTCATACTATAAGAATTTTTTTTGGAAAAAACTATGAGATGCCACCAACCTGACCTACCATCAGAGAAGTCACTAACAAAAGGATGAATCACCATTATTTTAGTCACCACCAACATAGAAATTTGGAAAAACACCAAATTTTACACCACCAGCTTGACATACAAATAGAATGAGACATTATCATCCTGGGACACCATTAGAACAAGACACTTCCTGACTATGATTCACCATTCAAGACTCACCATCATTATTTATTACTTTTTAATTTTTATTTAATTATCTAATTATTATATTATGGAATTTAATTCAAAAATTATTTTAATGATTGTCTCTTAAATTTTCAATAGAATTCATTAAATAATGTGTCAGCCCTAAGTCTGAGGATGTAGAATATTTAAATCTTCATAAGGATACTCATGCAATTGATTATAAAATATAAGTAGACTCCCTCATTCAATGTATGTGAAAATGTGTGGTGTGTGATGTGAAGAAGTAAAGGAAATACATAACAAGCTATTCACTTATAGAGATAAACCCTATTGTAATAACATACCTACTACATCCTTCTCTACTTGACTGAGGAATCTAAATCTAAATACACATGTATTTTCTCCCTATAATCAATAGAAAAAGTCACCATGACACTCTTTTTTACTAAAGTTTCAATATCATGACTTGATTTTCTTTTTCACCACACTTTTAAGGAGTCATTATCTACAATACATAAAAAAGAGCATCTCTATCCCTTAATACTTTTAGATTTCTTAGTTCATTTATTTCTTTTTATATTATGATTTGTGTTTGATACATTATTTATTTCACAAGACACTATCTCCTAATATAATCATAATATACATAGATATCTTCTTAACTCTTTTTATACCTATTTTCCAATGGAAACAATGGAAGAGGTCTTCTGTAACATGTTATATTTTTTACTCCCATGGATAACAGTGAAAGAGGCCTTCTGTGGTATAGAAAGTTGTATACTATTGTAAATCTGATCTAGGTTGTGGATAAAAATATTTATTTATATAAAATTCTTGGTGGAAGGTGATCACCAAGTGGAGAGGACTAAGACTCGGTTTGAGAATAAAACTATTTTATTCAAAATTCTGATGCATGTTTTATTTTTATTTTTATTTTGAATATATTCTTTAAAAACTAAAAAAAATACTGTAATAAAAATTAATAGTTGGATAGTTAACCATAATTTGTGTTTTTATAATATTTTTATTAATTAAATTTATTTCAACAGAGTATGTAATATTCTATTTTACTTTATCTGAGACTTAATCAATCCTATATGAAATGTTTTAAAATATTGAAACTTATAATGATCCATAGATTTGGTTAACCAGTATGATTTTAAATTAATTAGGGGAATATATTTTAATCTTTTTAGAAAAGAAAATTTTATTGGGTACTCAATTCACCTCTCCCCCTCTTGATTTACTCACTCCAACCAACATTTGGTATCAGAGGATTATTTCATTGGTATAAGTGTTTTTAAAATCATTTCAATTTTGATTTTAGTTTCACATTAAATGTATTAAATTTCTATTTTTTCTAAATTCAGGTATTAAAATAGAATATAGAAACAAAGGTTTGACTACTAACAGACCTTTCTTTTTCAATGGATAGAAATTATTCTCAATGGAATGTTAAAATGGAAATTCATATTGAGATTATGGGTTTTGAAATTTAGACTTCTATAGAAGATAAATATGTTACCCTTCATACCCCTATAAGGATTGGGACGATTCTACAAATCTTTCTTACCCAAATAATTGTAATGAAACGAATGCCCATTACTGTGCTTTAAGAGATGAATAATGTAACAGAATTTCTTTTTGCAAAACATCATTTGAAATTTTTCATACTTTATTTGTTTCACATGAGGGAATAAGGGAGGAAGGGGAATCAATTTTTTTGAATTCAAGTAATGATATTCCTCAACATGATAGATGATTTGGAATATTCTATGAGAGGAGAAAAGGATTCATGAATTACATCAATAAATTCAAGAGAAAATATGGTCACACAAATTCAAGTCATATTCTATGAATGAAAGAAGCAAAGTAATATCATGTATTATTCCTTGTACTTAAAAGGTTATAATAAAACAAAATAGAAGTTCATTAGAAAACCATATTACAAAAAAATAAAGGAGAAAACTACATATCAAGATGAAATTGAGTGATTATTAAGATTCTATTGATAAATAAGATTATAAAGGTCAGTAATCCACCCAATAATATAATATATGTCTTATATATTATATGAAAGAGGACACTTTTTTCCCATATACTTCTGAATCAAAAAACTATTTTTTTATGAGATTAATAAGTATTTTATACACTTGATGATAAATATGATACTTTAAATAAAACTAATAAGTATCCAAAAAATGACATGATTATATTTTTATTGAAAATGAATCTTGTACTAAACACATTTTAGAGTTAAAATTTAAATTTGAAAACTAAATAATCTTCTATTATGCATGATATTTGAATAAAATATTTGTTAACTCTAGTTGGTAAAATGAAATTGGATGATATTATGTTTACTCATGGGTAAATTCCTAAAAAAATATTATCAATCAATGATTTACTAATGTAATATAACCACTATGAGTCAGTGGTCCAAATCTAAATCATTAAATAAATTCTTTTGAGCTTTTGTGAAATATAAATTTTTTTCTACTATTATTTGTTTTCATTACGGTATTGTTGAAAAATTTTATAATGATTTCTATTTTAAAATTCTTCAATTTTATTGTGATTATCATTAGTATATTTATTTAATTTTATTGAATTTTTCAATTTCTAAACTCTTCTCATAGAATATAGATTTTTTTAACAAAATTTTTAATTGATAAAACATTAAAACAAAAAGGTATATGTGTACAAAATTTATATTTATTTAATTTTTTCTAGAAAAGAATCCAAAAAAATAAAAATATTAAATAGTATATGGATATTGGATTCTAAAAAAATATGTTTGAAATATAGAATATATTTTTATAAACAAACTATTTTATGTTAATGTTTTAAAATAACCTGATAATTATTTCTCAACTACATGACAATGGTTACTCAATTTATTTTAAAATAATAGTTTTTCTATTTATAAGGATAAATCCTTTGGATTCAAATCTCATATAACTAAAAACGTTTATACATTAAATCTTGCTTCATTATCCATAAAAAATATAACCAATATTAATAATGAAATAATTGAATCATGGATTTGGAATAAAAGTCTTAGACATTATATTTTTTATTCTTCAAGAAAGATTAATAAGAAGAATTTGATTAAGGATTTTCATTTTCTAAATTTTGATGAAATGATACTATGTGATGCATGTAAAATGGGTAATAGACATAGATATATTTTAAAAATAATGAATAAGGATTCTACTTCTAAAACATCTGATCTTATCTCTAGGGATTTATTTAAATCATCTATATTAGTAAACTTTGGATACATATATTTTTTTTGATGATTTTGAAGTGTTACTTAGGATTACCTTTTTAAGAATAAAATTGATTTTTATGATGAATATATGAAAACAAATTCATATTGAAAAATGACAAAATTATTTTCTTGATAATTAATTATTGATTATAATTTAAAATTACTAAGTTTAACTCTTTTTTCAAATCATGGTTTTTAAAATAAATCATCTACCCCCAAGAACGCCCCAAAAGAATGGAGTTATTAAGAGGAAAAAATTGTAATAAATTTTTAGAAACATTTTTTGAGAATCTATTGTTATCAATCATTTTCAGATAAATCTATTAACATGTCTTATTATGTCTAAAATAGAGTTCTAAAAAACTATATTTAAAGAAAACACCCTATGAGTACTGTAATACATAAAAATGAAAGATATGTACTTTAAAGTTCTTGGGTGTAGGGTTTATATATCAATCTCCATGGATTATTTTAGAAAACATATTCCCAAGTATAATGAAGTAATATTTCTAGGTTATTATAAAACTAATAACAATTATAGATTTTTTAAAATAATTTAAATGATAGTGGGAGAATAAATTCATGTGAGGAGTGATGAAAGTGACCATATTTATCATAAGAAAACTCACATTGATGTCATTGATGATTCTCTAAATAAATTAAGACATTATAATTCTCTCAATGTCATGAACTATCTCAGATACCATGGTATACAAATACCCAAGCCAGTATTGACTTTTCTTGAAGGATATTACAAATCTCAATGAGTTGCTGGAAACTCAAACCTATAATCTCATCAAAGATCAAAGGTAATGTTTTTTTAACAAAATAGTGGATGGTAAAATAGTAAAAAACTGATATACCAAACACTCCTCTAAGAGAATATTACCACAATAAAGTAGATAAAACCCAAAGTAAAACATTATCTAAATGGAAAAAAGTATCCACCAAAACGAAGACTCACAAACCCTATGTTACAAGTGGTCCATAGCTCTACTGATCTCCATCGTCACTCCAGAGTCACATGCACTCAGGTCATCAAATCGTACGAACCTAAATAGAAGGGATTACATTTTTTAGGGAATTATTTTTCAAACTATGCTCCCTCTTAGTATTAACCATGAGGCCCCCTAAGATGAGGCACACAATTAGAAGAATAGCTAAGGAAAATCTTGTGGCCCGTATAGGAAACCATGTGTGCAGAAATTTAAATGCCCAAAAATTCATTAATTTTTTTTGAACCCCCTTCTAATATCCAGAAACAACCTAGATCAACCCTAATCCAATTTATCTCATTTTTTTAGTTCTTTGGATTGATTCCAAGGCATTAAATCCTCTATTATTGATGAATCGAAACCCATATTGATGATTACACTTATCCCAATAATAGATTCAAGTCCTGATTAGTTTCCCCTATCTCTCCCATATTTATATCATCCATTAATGGGATGTTTAATTATCTTGAAAATGTATCTAGATCTAGGTTTCCATAGATATAATATGTTTGATCTTGGATCTATGTTTTGGATCAATACCTCATTCTTCTTCGTGATATAGGTTGTTCCACTTCAATTGGGGATTTCCATTGGTGAGTGTCCTTCAACAATCTTGATGTATGGGGTATAAATTAAATTCCCATAGTTCATAATTATAATTCTTTATATGTGTTTTGAAATTTCAATTGGAATAATTGGAAATTGAATCTGTAATTAAATAAATTATTTGATTAATCAATTTATGGAATTATGGAATTGATTTATTGATTTACCGTGTGATTAGAAAATCAGTTCAACATAGGAAAATTGAATATATTAATTGTGATTATTAAATTGGTGAATAATTGGACATTAATCAAATTGACTAAAGGGATTTTATAATTGGTTTATTGATGAAATTTTTTAATTGACTGATTAATTGAATGATGGATTGGTTGATTAATAGGAATAAAAAGGGATGTTTGGCTTAAGATTTAAGGGATATGGTTAAACATTTTTAATTGGTTTAATATTTATTAATTCATATTATTACATGTGATATAGTTAAAGAATTATGATTTTCATCATTAATTAAAAATGCACACTTAAATGAGAATGTTTGATGTGCATGTTAATCATGTATGACCTGGAATTATATGAAATCGTGATTTATGTGATATTTTTATATTCGGGATATCTACAATATATGTGATATTGAGGTGTGGGATAGTGAATGAGGATCAAAATACTAATGTCTGATAAATGAGTGTGGGGAAAGGACTGAGGCTCAGAATACCCATGTGTTTTAAATGAGTGTGGGGTAGGGATTGAGGCTAAAAATACCCATATGTGATAGAAAGTTTGCGCCAGAGACTGAGGATAAAAATACACATGTTAATTTGAAAAGTGATATAGGGATATAGGATTAAAATACCCATGGAGTGCTTGAAATGATGTTCTACACCCATGAGATTCGCATTGGACTATGGTTCCAAGTGGTTGTTCTAGGAATAGTAATGAAAAAGATAATTAAATCCCATGTGTTATATTGAATTGTAAAATAAATATGTGATATGGTTTAGACTTTAGAATGGTCCAAATCATGTATTGACAATTCAGATTCCCTTGGGAACTTGACTCTTTATGTGGTTAAATAAAGAATAATTGAATGTGTGAACTATTTAACATATTGCTTGTACTTTATTATTTATAAAAATGAATACACTTTTATTAACTAGATATTGGTTTAGACATCATTGGTGGTGGACTAATGATTTTTACTCACACCCTACTCAGGCTCTTTGATTGGTACCCTAGTATACATCATGATTGTAGGATAGGATAAGAGAAATATCCATATGTTATATGACTCAGTTGAGATAGAGCATGGATGGGGGAACAAAGCATGGTGTTGGGACCCACTTGGGAGTGTTAGTGTATCTTTATTTTGGTTTTTTAATTGACACTAGACACGTGCTTAGCATGACATGTCTATTATTTTGGTCTTGATATTTTTTCCAATTTTATTCATCATGTTTTATTGGTTTGTCTGGTTTTTGGTAAAATCATTTGGTTATTCTTCTTACATTTACATTATTGTATTACTCTAGTAAAGAGGGTAAAATATCCCCATGTTCTATATTAGACCCTTTCTACTTGTTAGAAGCATCTTGTATATTGGGAGGAATTATTGAGGTTAGGTAATCAACCATCTTGGGGCACCGGTGTGTGAAACCTTGGTTGGGACATTACAATGTGGTATCATAGGAGGTCTTTTTATTTTATTTTGTCTCAAAATTTGAGAAAGGTGGACATGAGACTAGGAATAATTGAACCCTGTACATGAGATCATGTATGAGAATAACTAATCCATGTATGGGGGAAAAACAATGTAACCAATGTCAGATTTTTGTAATTGATGTGTATTGTTATAGTTGGGTGTTATTTTACCTTGAGTGATGGACTTGTTGTGTGATGTGATTCTTTTTTTTTTTTTGAGCTTTTTTATATTTGACTCATGGCCTGGTATGGAATGATATTTTAGTATGCGTTCATCATTCTAGACACTCGAAGATTATTGCGACATGCATCATTTTTAGGCATGCACATGAAATTATGATTGGGGTAAGTTGTTGAAATTGAAAAGTTTTTTTCATTGATTATGAAATTGAACAGAAAATGGTGCCTGATATGAACATCAAAATTTGGAAGTGGTTAAATGATAAAATTTTTTGTAAATTCGGTGTATAAAAATAATCTAGAAAAAGGATAATGTGCTTACCCTTGATAACCATAACCTAGCTATATAGTGGTTAAGGGTGATGATAGTGCCTCTTTTTTTACCATGTAGTAGGAAATGGGGATTAATTGTTATGGATTTGGGTGAATCCCCATATTTTTGTTATTTTTGTGTTTTTTTTTCTTAAGACATGTGTTTGTAATTGTATAGATATGCCTATAAGATGACATTTTTTGATTGGATGATAGGATAATAGAAGGATATGGATGCAAATGATCCTCTAACAGTGGAACCTGAGGCACCGATAGTACTGGGTGAAGGAGACAGACAGTATTTTCAGGAGAAATTTTCTTACTTCATGTAATTTATGGAGAGATACCCATAGTGGTTCTTAAAGAGTATGTTTATCTTGACATGGGAGTTTCAGTTATAGAACCCTATGAATTTCCCTAAAGAGGGTGGACCTGAGAAAATATTGTTCTGAATTGAGTCTATCCAGACTATACATGACCATTTGTAGACTCCTACTAAGAAGCGGTTAAAGTTGGATGCTTATATGTTATGAGTATTAGTGAAGAACCAGTGGGATTGTCTGGCTCAGATTGGAAAGGTATATGGTAAGGTATGGAAGGATTCTAAGAGATTTTCTTGGAACACTTTTATCCATAGACATTGAGAGAGGATATAGTAGTTGAGTTCATGCGGTTGAACAATGGTAGTATATCTATGATAGACATTGATGGTCACTTTATAGACTTACAATTATTTTCTCCAGTGTGGGTATGGTATGATACAGCTATGATAAGGTGTTTCCCAGACAGAATTAAGTGTGATATTAAGTATTAAGATTACATATTTTATTTAAAGAAGTTTACTGAGGTGGTGTATCAGGATATTATATCTAAGGGGAACCTGAGGGAGGATTTCAGTAGAGGATAGGTGGTTTCTACTAAATGATCAGGAGTCACATCATCTGAGATTAGCAATCATCATTAGGATAATTTTGAAAAAAGTAGTGGGAAGAAGAGTGGATAGGTAGAAGGGTAAGTTACTCATGATCATACCCTAGTGCTTTTCCACAACTGAGATAGGATGAGAAACTTTCTTAGACATTATCCCCAACCACGGGTAGAGTTACAATCTTTCTGAAAGATGAGACTTATATAGTGGTTCTATAGTAAACCACGACAGATGGGTAGTGATGGGGAAGTTAGATAGAACAAGAGTATTGGAATGGGATCTTCTACAAATTATTAGTCTATCAGTTGGAGTTCTAACAGTTGTGGTGGTTGAGGAATTAGATGTGAAACTTTTGGGAAATAGTGCCTATATATGTAGATTGGTGCAGCTCATAGGACTGAAACTGCATCACAAGGAAGAGGGTCATGATAGTTTTAGGCCATTCAGCCTATATGGATAGTGAGGATGGAACGTCGATAGTTATAGGAACTATTCTTATAGATTCTACAATAACTAGTGCCTTATTTGATACCAGTGCCTCTCATTATTTTATATCCACAAAATTTTTGAATGGGATGAGTCTAGAAGAGGATTTTTTTATCAGGGTTATGATGATCGATACACCATTGGGAGTATGGTTGGGGGACATCTATTTATGCAAGGGGTGTTCTCTTGAGGTTGAGGAGTGTCATTTTCTATAGGATCTCAACATTATAAATATGTCAGGATTTAACCTAATTATGGGTATGGACTAGTTAGTGGATTACTGGGCTGACATATATTTTTACCATATGAGTGTGACTTTTACATATCCTAGGGATGAAATTTATGTTCATCACAGAGAATGGGATATCAAGATGGGTTGTGCAGAGATAGTTCATCAGCAACTAGGGGATATCACCACTCAGGTTTCTAGTTTTTTTCAATATGATGGAGGAATAATTATGGATGTCTTTCCACCCAATTTGAATAGGATCTTGGATGTGTTTCCTGAGAAATTCTAAAGGATTCCAACTGAGAGGTGTATGGAGATTATGATTGAGCTCATGTTTGGGGATTAGAAAGTATCCATTTCACTATATAGAATGGAACGAATATATATCCAAGATCCCGATACTTAACTAGAAGAGTTGATAGATAAGGGGTTTATCAATCTAAGTATGTCACCTTGGGGTTCTCTGGTCTTATTATCTATGAAGTATGATAGAACATTGAACTTATGTGTTGATTATAAAAAGATGAACTAAATGACAATGAAGAACTAGTATCCTCTTCCATGTATTACTTATCTATTTGACCAATTGAGAGGAGATTGTTTTTCTCCATGATCGAATTAAGATTAGGATATCATTAGTTGAGATTCCAACCTTCGTACATACCTCAAACTTCTTTCAGAAGTAGTTATAGCCTATATAAATTCATCATGGTAGAGTTTGGGTTACTGAATGTTATAACAGTGTTTATGTCCTTGATGAACTAAGTCTTCTACCCATAGCTGGATCATTTTTTTGTACTTTAAGTGGATGAAATCTTGGATTAATCCAAGACTCATTAAGATCATGTCCAACATCTTCACATTATTCAACATACACAAAGATAAAATTTTATGTACACCAACATATTTATGTTTCAATTCTGGATTGATCATGTACACTTATTGGGTCACATAATCTTGGTGGAGGGTGTGTCACCAGACCTAGAGAAGGTTCGGGTAGTGTTTTATCGATATAAACCCAAGAATTTATTTGATATATATAGTTTTTTGGGGCTTTTGGGTTTTCATCAAAGGTATATCTAAGAATTTTACTGATTGGAAGAAGCACTTTGGTCTTAACCAAGAAGTGAGTGAAGTTTGAATGGTCTGTATAATGTGATAATGCTTCCCATGAGTTGAATAAGTGATTGAAAACTGCACCAATATTGATCTTTTTAAGGTTGAGTTAGGAGTATACGGTGTTTTGTGTCTCTTCTGGGATCATTCTGGGAGTGATATTGATGTAAAGAGATCAAGTTGTGGCATATGGGTCTTGTAAGTTGAGGCCACATGAATAAAACTAACTAATGAATGACCTTATAATTAGGGTAATTGGTTTATGCTTTGAAGTGTTAGTGACAATATATGTCGGGAAATATTTTTACTATGTATATTGATCATAACTTCTTAAATTATATATTTTGGAAATGTTATTTGAATCTATGATAGGGTAGGTGGGTTGAGTATATTCAGTCATTTTATTTTCAAATAACATATATTCCTGGGAAGGGGAATAGTGTTAGTAATTCTCTTAGCAAAAAAAAATCGACTCAGGTAGTTCAGGAGTCCAATTATGAGTGGAATATGATGACCTTTCTGGCTAAATTTCATATTGTGGATCAGGATTGTTAGGAGTATATGACTCTCGTATCAGTTTTAGTGGAGTGTATGTTTTTGAGTTGAGTATTGGGAGTTTTTTTCTTTAGGGAATGCCTTAAATGTGGGGATTCACCTTCCAATTGGATTATAGAAGAGGATGAGATCATGTATGTGAGAAATTGGGTTTTTCTGCCTAAGAGAATGTGGGAGGAGATGATGTGTGAATTTCATGACTCAAAGTTGGCGGTGCATATGTGTTTTTCCAAAAATGTAATGTGAACTATGATGAGAGTATCAGTGGATGGGAATGAAAAAATAGATTATAAGGTTCATGACACAATTCTACACCTGTCAACAGGTGAAGGTATAGAATCAAGGACCTGGTAGGGTACTGTAGTTTTTTTCCATTCTATAATGGAAGTGGGATGATGTTACTATGGACTTTTCGGTGGTTCTTCAGAGGATTCCTTGAGAGAATGAATCTATTTGTTTGGTTGTGGACTGACTGAAGAAATTAGTGCATTTATTAACTATATCGGAGGCTTTATCAATGGAGTAGTTTAGAGTTTTATACATTTTGGATATTTTCCATCTGCATGGGGTTCCACATAGTATTTATTTGGACTTTGACTCATGTTTTACTTTATGCTTCTAGAAGGAATTGAAGAAGGTGAGTGGTACCAAGTTTTTTTTAGTATGAAATTCCACCAAAAATAGATCGGCAGTCTAAATGTATATACAGGTGCTTAAGGATATGCTATATGAATGTCTTTTAGTCTTTAGTGGGCCTTGGGAGAAGCACCTATCACTTTTGGAGTTCACCTATAATAATAGTTAATAGGAAACTACATAGATGTCTCCTTATGAGGCTCATTATGGTAAGCCATGCAAATCACCTCTATATTTGATGGAGGTGGGTGACTCAGAGTTTTTGGGACTGAGTCTCATGTAGGAGATGTCGAAGAAGGTTTAGCTAATTCAAAATCATATGGATATGGATTAGAGTTGAATGATTTCATATACTGGTAAACTTTGATGAACCCTTGAGTTTATAGTGGCTAACTGTGCATTCCTTTGGGATCCATCTAGAGAAGCTCACCATAGGATTCAGATTTCGGGCAAGTTGGTACCCAGATATTTTGGACAATTTGAGGTTTTTGAGAGAATCAGTATGGTTTCATAACGATTGGATCTTTCATAGAAGTAGAGTTCCATGAATAATGTTTTTCATGCTTCACAACTGTGATGGTATCACCCCAACTATTATCATGTGATTGATGTTGATGATTTTGACCATGAGACAGATGCATCCTTTGAATATCATATGATAAAAAAAATTATCGTAGTGAGAAAGTGATGAGAATAATTATTGAGACTATAGTTTATATATTGTCACAGCATGGCCATGGTCAAGAGGGAACTTGGTTGAGAGAAGCTGATATGCAGGCTCAATGGCCTGATCTTTTTACCATGGAATATTTGACATTCTTGGGAGTACAACCCAATGATGAGTTAAAATAATGTGGGTAAATTATAAGATCTTTACCTTTTCTGGATATATCTTGAGTTCATTTATATGTACTCTTTTCCATATTTTTAGTTTATCTAGTTTTAGTTTTACCTATGAGAGTTTTTTAGTGAAATTAGAGAGTTTTGGAAGGAAGATGTGTAGTGCATGGTTGGTACATAGTTTTCCCAAACCATGCGCCCAGGCCATCAAAACATGAAAACCAAAAATTGGGGATTTTCATAGATGGTGTACAGTTTTTCAAATCATGTTGCATCTTAGTAGTAACCATGCATCCCTCAGAGAGGAGGTTCAAGGTTAGACACATGGTTTTGGAAAACTATGTTCCCAGTACAAGAAACCATACATGTGAAAATTTAAACCCCTGAAAATTCATTAATATTTTGAAAAACCACTATATTATATCCCAAAACACTCTAGATCTACCCTAAGATGAATTATATCTTTTTTAGAGGTTCTCTAATAGATTAAAAGGAATTCTGATTTCAGATATTGGTGAATAAAATCTCATATTAAAGATCTTCACATGTCCTAGTAAGAGATTATTTTCCCGATTAGTTTCCCCTCTCTCTCCCATATTCCTCTCAAAATTTTAAGGCATGTTATACTCCATTGAAAATAGATCTAGATCTAAGTTTGCATGGATCAAATCTATCTAATCCTAGATATCAATTTTGTATCTAGATCTCTTACTTCATCATGATCTTGGTTTTTTCACTTCAATTGGGGATTTCAGTTGGTGAGAATCCATCAATTATATTGAGTTAGGTGGTCTAAAATCAATTTATATAGTCTCAAATTCCATTTTCTTATATGTGTCATGAAATTTCAATTAGAACATTTGAAAATTGAATCCATAATTGAAGAAATTAATTGATTAATTAATTTATGGAATTATGTAATTATGGAATTGATATATTGATTTCACATGTGATTAAGAAATGAGTTAAACTTGGGAAAATTGAATTTTTTAATTGTTATTATGAAATTGGTGAATAATGGTACATTAAATTGAATTATTAATATGATTTCATAATTGGTAAATTGATAGAATTGTGTAATTGATTTCTTACTTGAATGTTGGTTTTCTTGATTAATGGAAATAAAAATGGTTTTTGGCATAACCTTGGAGGGTTAATGAATTGTATGGTTAAAGGTTGTTGATTTGTTTAATAGCTATTTATTCATATTATTCCATGTTGTAGATGTAAGGAATATGGACTATTTTGATAAACAAAAAATTTTCACTTAGATGAGAATGTTTGATGAGAAGGTTAATGATGCATGACCTGGACATATATGAAATTGTGATTTTGGTGATATTGTAATATTTGTTATATTTTCTATATAAGTTATATTATTTCCTGGTATAGGTACTATGGTTCAAAATACACATGTGTGATAAATGAGTTTGGGAGAGGGACTAAGGATCCAAATACCCATGTGTGGTAAATGAGTGTGGGACAAGGATTGAGGCTCCAAATAACCATATGTGATACAAAGTGTGGGATAGGTAATGAGGCCCCAAATACCATCTATGACTTTGAGGTGTGGGATAGGAAAAACGTCTCTAAATACCTACATGGTGCTAGACACAATGTTCCACTTCCATGAGATTGGCATTATAATACGGTTCCAAGTGGCCATGCTATGAATAGTGATGAAATGGATAATAAAATACCATGTGTTATAATGAATTATAAATTGAATGTGTGATATGGTTCATACCCCATCATTTGGCTAAAGAAAGTATTGATGGTATGGGTGTCCTTGGGAACCCTGGGGTTTTTGTGTTTAAGTAAAGAATAATAAAATTTGTGAACTTCTTACATTGTTACTTATAATTTATTTTTTATAAAACTTAGCACACTATTATTGAATGGATATTGTTTTATATTCCTTTGGTAGGGTCTTACTGAGTTTTACTCAAACCCTACTCGAACTGCCTGATTGGTACCTGAATAGAATTTATGGTTGTAGGATATGATAAGGGAAGATCCCTATATTAGACAAATGAGTTGGGATAGATCATGGATCATAGAACCAGATAACGTGTCTAGAATAAATTGGGGGGGTTTCATTTTGTCTTTATTTTTCTTTTACATTCGACACTTGGCTTCTACTGGGCATGAAATATCCACTATTTTTTGTTTTGGATACAATTTTCCTATTTTAGTTAACATGTGATAGTGGTTTGTCTAGTTTTTGGTTATAAAATTTGTTTATTCTTGTTACATATTTGTTATTTTATTACGTTGATAAAGAGGTTATAGTATCCCCAAGTTTTATATTAGATATTTGATACTAATTGGCATCGTTTAGAATACGGGGTGGTGTGCATGAGGTCTTGTAATCGACCAGCTTGGGGAATCGGTATGTGGCACCCGGGTCATGATGTTACAGTAGTGGTTGAAAATATATTATCAACATAGAAGGATTATTAAATATAAAATTTTATAGAATATGATGTTATAAAGAGTATTTATAAAGAGTGGGAAGGTCCCCTAATTGTAAATTTTTATTTTTTTGTAGAAGGTTCATCAGTATTTATTCTTCAGACCCTGAGCAATTTGAATAATAATATAATTAATCTAATTAATATAGATCTGAATCCTATAATTTTGAAGTGTCAAAAAATAAAAGGAGATTGTTATTAACACCAGACTTATAATTGATATATCTACTACTGAAACCCCTTTGGTGTCTGAGAATATGTTTCTTATACTAAAACCAATTTTCCTATATATTATCATCTATTCTCAATAGTTTTTCAAATTTCAATAAAGTATAAAATAATATAAAAACAGTTATCATCCATTTTTATAAAATGTACAAAATTTCTAAAAAACTTATGAACAATATCAAGAAATAATTTATAGACAACTTAGAGAAAATGTCTACTGAATTTTATTTTTGATGTGTTGGTAAAGAAGAAATGAAAAAAAATGTGGAATGAATATTGGTATTCAGGATGGAATTGATATAAAGTGATTCTAGATTTCTATTGGGATGAAAGTTTCTTAAGAGGATAGTCTTATAGGATGGATTTATATTAACTTATAAGAAATAATCATGAATTATTTATACATAACACATTTTCTCTATATATAAATATCAATATCAAAGGTTACTTTACACACATTCATGACATTAAAAACAAATAAATGATCTAATCTTTTAGTAAACGAGATTTGTATCATTATCCCAAAAACCTCCATAATCTTTTACTGATTTACATATCATGTAACATATAAAACCTAAGGATGTTTAAAAATACACTCCTACTTTATCTCAGTAAAAAAATTAGTTTAGAGAAGCTAAGTAAACCATAATAAAAATTGAAAAAGGATCCTAGATTAGTGTAGTAATTGTGAAAATAATAAGGAATTTAAATGGTTATTATGTTATTTGATCTTCAAAATAACAACAAGATATTACTAATATGGAAATAAAACTATTATCTAATATAATATACCATTTATGGTTGAATTAGCCCTTTATAAACAAAATTCTAGAGACAATTCATTAAATTTATTTCATGTTTTTTATTCTTTTATATATTTTATTCAACTCTGAATTTCTATTTGTATCTCTTAAAACAAGTCCCTTTAATATTTATATTCTTTTTGGTGTTATATTTTCACTATTATCATTCCACTATACCATATTGACTATAATATAATCTGTCAATAACATCATTTATGATATCATGAAAAGGGAGAGAATATGGATTAAAGGGGAAAATAAACAATTTTATTATAATTATTCATATTCATTTTATTCTTGTTTATAGTAGATTAATCTATAAAATTTTATATTTTAATATTAAGGGTTTCATGATCATAAAAATAGGGGAGATTATTGGAAAATTTTAATTTACCAACATACTCTAATATATTCTATGTTTTGATGATAAAAAATCCCTTTATTTTTTTAATAATGAATATACGTTAAGAGAATTTCATGTTATCTATTTATAAAGTACATTATTTTCATAACATATTAATATGTGAGTATATTAAATATGAAACGTTTTCAAAGTATTGGATTCTATTTTTATAAAATAATTTCTTATATATTTTGTGGAAATTGGTCTAAAATCAAACATTTTATATTTTTTTCAATGTATAAAAAATTTCATATAAAACAGATTTTAGACATTATCCTTACATATTCAATATTTCATAAGGGAATTATATTACATATAATGATATTGATCATGAATATTTAATAAGAGGTATAATTTTCCATTTGTATCAATATATGGAAAAGTATAGAATACTAAAAATGGGAAAGAAACTTAAAATTATAATTAATGTCATGGAAAAACATGTTTTTCATGTTTTTTAAAAACATTAAAATGAACATATTATTTTCAGATATTACACAATAAAGTATATATCTTTAACATTGAAGGGGAGATATTGTATACTAATTAAAATATATTCACGCACTAAAGTCAGGTATTTTTCTTATGTTTTAAAGGAATTATCTATTATGTATGTTATTTATTTTGAATAAAATGTATTGTATGAAGTAAAAATTAAAATTTTGAATATTTTCATGGAGACTTGATAATTTTTATTTTAAAGGTCATGTTTGATAAACTCTTATGTAAATTAATAATAAAGCCATAATTTTAATAAAATTTACAAATTTTATTTAGATAATTTATTTATGAAGTAAGGTGTGGAATTTTTTTGAAAATTGTTTCTTTTAAGGAGAAAATCATAGGTGGATTGACTAAATTAAATCTATAGATATTATATATTTTATCTGAAAAGATGGATAAAGTATATAATATATAAAAAAATACAATAAAAAAATATACATGATCATCTATATTACATTTTAAATGGAATTTATGGGTTTATTCTATAAATACAACATGATTATTTTTATGATTGAAAAAATAGAATACAAAGAAGATAGTTTTATTGATACTATGAATTATTAATGAAATATTCTATAGTAAAATAATTTTTTTGAGATACACTTTGGAGATATACATATTCTCTAGATATTATTAAATCATCTATTGGTTGATGAATAGAATTGTGTATTATTTATAGTAATTAAAAATATATAATATTTATATTTATAATAAGTGAATACTTATTGTACTAGGTGTATAAGTGAGAATGATGATAGTTCTTGATATGTGTATGTGTGTGAGAGTAAAATCTCTTGTAACCTATAAAAAAGAAGTATTAATTTTGTACACTCAGCTATGAGATCCCAAGGAAAATAATCTGAAATTAAATCACAATACTTGTGTTGGGTGTCGGTGGTGTGGAATCATACAAGTTCATTAACTCCCCAAACAAATAATTTTTTTTTCAAAATAGTGTATTTTATTTTATTTATAACACATATTTGATTAAAATAAAAAGTATGTATCACATCCTTTTCAAGAGAGAAGCCTAAAAGGTTAAAATTTCTTTAGGTGAAATTAAAGAATTAAATCCACCCCCATTATAAGTCATTTTATAATCAAAACTAGAAAAAACATAATCCTTATGACATCCATGAAAACATACCATCACCCCACCAAGGTGTACTCTAGAAAAATAATTATAGGTTCCCAATTTGTCCATAAGAATGACACTCCCTTAGTTTTTTATGAAAATATGATAAGATATGTCCAATTCACCCAAATTTTATAAACTATAGAGGCATTATCCCTCTTAGAGGGATTAAAAATCCCTCCCTTTTCCACCTTATCTTTTACAAAGATGGAAATAACCATCAATAATGTTATTATGACTAATTTAAGAATGAAAATTAAAACCGTCAATAGTTTTTGACTTTCTTAGTACACCAAACTATTATGTGACCGTTAATAAGGATGTATTAGTACACTATATTGAAAAAATATGTTAAATGGATTAATCTAACATAATAAAATATAGGATGCATCAACCCAACATTTAAACATTTAGATCTCAATATATTGTCACTAACTTATACTAGAGAAAAATATAGAAACTCTATTACGTAGGTGGCATAATCCATCACTAAAATATCACACTGGTTGGGATATATAAACTCTTCTTCCTACTCTATACTAATTCCTTGGATATAATTTAAAACAAAAACAAATTATGGTATTCTGAGGATAAAAAATTATGTTATCCCACCTAACATGAATGTCCCACTGGTGATTTTCTATATCACAATACATATAGTAGGCTAAATCCATCCAGTTATTAGTTATATTCTTTTTATGATTGAATATACACTAGATAAACCAAATATTGTCATCAAAACAATGTATCCAATAAAAATTCTATAATCGGGTATAGTATTTCAGCAGAAACTCTTGGGCGAGGTCGAGCATAAATTCCCCACTCCTAAGATGCATGTGGTACATTGAATATAAATATAAAATTAATCACAAATTAATTCACTAATCAATTTGAGGATAATATTCTACCATATATCAAGAATCCCCTTCTACTCCCTTCTTAATCTCAACAGGATCCCATTTATGTGTCTTATAATTGAATTTCCAAATGAAAAAAAAATATTTCAATAAAATCTATTAATACCATTATTTAGGAAAATAAGTAGTATGAAATATTTTTAGTTGATCAACTATCTATCTAGACCCTTCCTAGAAGGATAAAATATATCCATAAATAAATCACATGAACAACTCTCATAATATTTAATTTACCTCAAGGAATCACCTTTTCCAATCTACCCACTCTTTGATTTTAGTTTACATACATGCACTATTAACAATGTTAATAATTAAGTATTAAATGTATAGGAAAACAATAATCATAGGTTTAGTCAATTAACACACCACTAATAATTTATATTAGGAAAACTATATAATTTATTATAAATTTTTTATTAACTAAACATATTTTCAAAACAATTTATCATCCAAAAACATGCATACACTTGTCATGTGAACCTTTGTGACAAATATGATGTATACATACATTCCCTCATACCACCCTAGGATAAAAGTAAACAAATAAACATTAAATAATATTTATTTAAATCATAAATTAGTAATCGTCAAAGACTAATATTCAAAATGCAATGAACCTATAAACTTTTCATTTCACAATACTCATGAAAGATGCACGTAGTCACAGTATCTAACCCAAGTTTCAACTAACCTTTCCCCTTATATTGTGTCTTAAATGTGCAATAAAAGTAAATAAATGTTCTCGTATTCCATTTTTAATATCATTAAATCAGGTCCCACCCATATGAACTGTTCTAGAGTCTAATATACCTTAGGCATGATTTATCATAATCTAAAGGTTCATGAATAACACTAAAGATCTATCAATATTGTATGTAGACTATACCCTTTAGCAGATAAATATAAATAATAGTTAAATAAATGACAACATTTATACACAATATCCTAACATTATATGAAAATAAATGGGGGTAGGATAACCAAAATAAATATATCATATGTTATAACAAAATTTTATACATATATATTGTGATATAAGTATTATAAAAAATAATGATCACCCAGTGGTTTTATTATATACATGACACAAGACTAAAATTATAACTAATAGAGAGACTTCCTAAATTGTGGGTGCATGGACACACCTAGTCTCATCTCCATGTATTTATCCCCTGACTCTATATTACCCACCAGTCATCAAGGCCTTTACCATTCCAATATTATAAAATTTGAAATCATTATTCCCATCAAGGTTTGCGTTCATGGTGTGACAAATATACACAGTATAAAACCACCAATGGGCCCCTAAACTAATCAAATATATATGTAGTGTATCTAAATTATGATATTTGAGAAATAAAAATAAGTAATATACTACTAGTTGTATTATTGAGTGTTATAAATTCCACTTGGATGTGTGATCCAATCTGTTTGGGTTGGTGTAGGTATATGAGGTGGAATTCATGATATCTAAATAAGTTATGTTAGAGGTGGGATAACATGTCTCCAACCCACCCATATTCATCACAATTTAGATACTATATCATCTAGTATCTAACCTATTTGTATTCATCACACTTATAAGATTATTTTGGAATGATTCAAACTTATCCAGGATTATAAAAATTATAGGGCTATACGGGTCCATGTCTAACATGTTTATACTCACTACCATTATAAGATTAAGTTATCATATTTCTATCCTTTTAATTATAATTATACATGGAAGACTAGTTCATCCAATATATAATTAGTCTAGGATCATTAAAATTGAAAGTATATATTTGTATACATCCACCTAGTATATAACCTTAAAAATAAACATTGTATTCATAAGAACTCTCTTGAATCACCCTCAATCTACGATCATAAATACACACACATCAATCCTAGACACCCATGTATTGGAATATGATATCACACAAATTATACTCATCAAATGGATAAACAATACCAACTATTATAGAACCATCCATCACATCTAAGGTCATGTTCACAATATTTGATCAAAAATCATCACTTCCCACCTTATAACAAAATTACTAAAGGGGAATCTCAAGGTCAAACAACTCACATTTCTTCAAGAGCACTAACCATGGGTTCCAATTTCAAGACACTAAAGTCTTATCATAGGTGGTATGTTCATCAGTGGTTATGTGATAAAGTTATAAAACTCAAGGGGTCTATTACTTATCTATCAGTTATAACTGATCTTCTAACATACATGGAATAAAACTTCAATTAAATTTCATGTTATCCTCACCTACTCTCCATTACTCACATTTCACATAGTATAAGAATAACATGTACAATTAAGAGAGAATATAGGGTCCACCAAACTCTTACTCAAAAATTTTTACTCACGAGAAATAGAAGACTGTATCGTCCTTAATAAACGACAATAATACAAAATAAATAAATTATTTTGAACATTTATGTAGTAGTAATAATGTTATATCATTAATATTAGCCTGAAATAAATAGATAAGGGAAGTAAGACTAGTTGAAATAGATCCAAAACATTTGACTATATGAGAATCATAGCTAAAATAGAGGTAGAGAACTTAAAAGAGAATAATTTTAGGAAGAAAAAGGGATAGATTGTTGGATATTTATTATTAAGGGTGAGTTATTATTTTAAAGAACAATATAATTTTAATTAAAATTTTAGAAAAACAAAAAATATGTCAGGTAACTTTTTCACCGCTATTTAGTAACCTATATTTACCAACTACTTGACCCAAGGCCATCAATAGTATAGTGGTCCACCAATAGCTAGTACCCCCGGTCCTTTGATACCTCCTGCATCTTATGTATCATTCCACCAATTACTTGTCAGTATCTGATAAAGAAATTTAACTTATTCCACCCAATTTCATTCATCCAAAAAATGATACATCCATTTCATTTACTAAATTCCTATAAAAAATAATATATAAATATTGAATATTGATATTTAGATTCACATATGCCAAAAAATTCTTATTTAATTATAAATAAAAAATAGATAATTTTATCTCTAAAACACTTGATATATCAATGTTCTCTAGTATCTCTGAAACCATAAATAAGGGTTAGTTCTTGAAAAATAATTATTACGTCAAATATTAAATCTAAGTATATAATTTTGAAGGGGATGTATAGTAATCATGATTTTAATTAATCCATGAATAAATAAATACATTAAATGAAATAAGAATTTAGGGATAATAAAACCGAAAATATTTGTAGTGACCTTAGGATAATAACTTATTCAAACATATATTGAATATATTTTATTGGATTAATAATACAAGTTCTATTTTTTTAATTTATCTAATTTATTATGCTAAATAATTATCACAACCCCATCCATTTAATTTATTTTATTAAATATTATATGGAATTGATACTCCCAATATTTTATCCAATAATATCTATTTGTAAATATTTTTTCGGGTTGATCATACCATGAAACCTCAAGTAAGAAACCATATTAATAATTAAATTGGGAATAAAAATCAAACCAATAACATATAAAAGTGATTAAATCAGGTGTCCAATAATAGTTATTGTATCACCTTAGGTAGAGTGTAAATCCTCCTCCACTACCTAAAAACCTCAAAAAACCACCAAGTCATTTCCAACAACCCATAAATAATATATTTCCTTTTGAAAATATATATTTTCAAAAAATAGTGGATGATAATGTATAATTTCAATAAAACACACAATATTTCATGTATTATATTTCAACACTACTGAAGACACTATACAAGTTAATAGGAGAAATCGAATGCTAGGGATTAGATAAACTATATTATAAAACTATTATTAACCTAGGGAATAATGGTAATTTATGTACGGTTACAATAAATATTGATGTAACAAATAACACCAATATATTCATTTCATACAAGTAAAACCCATAAAAGGAGGTTTATATTCCAATCTTTGATGAAATTATAAATGAATAAAATTATTACATAGTGAGTAAACCAAATAATTGAAAGAGTTTATTTTTAGTTAATACCCCTCTTTAAACCAATGCTCTAAAATTTACCCAACGATCCATCTAGTTTAGGAAACCCAATGAAACTAAAATAATGAAGGAATCTTTAGAAATTTTAAAAACATTTTAAGTTAGTATATATCTGTTAAATAAAGAAAATAAAATTCCATGACATTCCATGTTTCTAAAAAGATGTGCACCCATGAATGTTGAGTAAATGGGGATAAAATTTTAATATTAGGGAATAATATATCCACATTAATAAATACATAACATCCCATAAAATTAAAGGATCCTATAAAATTATTTATTTGTTTACGATATGATATTTTTTTTCTTTTCTTATATTCTTTTTGAGTTAAATGCTTTATTAAATGTGTTGTAGTGATATCCCAGGCTTGATAGGAAAGCCTCCATTTTTAGTTTTAGTGTTTTTTAGCATTGTTTTTTAGAGTATAGTAAACACTACACAATAGATGTACATGGTCCATAAAACTATATTGAATGACTATAAAGGTCACCTAGGGAGGAAATGAAAGATACATAGTCATTGCATAGTCCCGAGTGACCGTGAGGTTCTATGTTTATGTGTATAAGTGCATGCATGGTCAGTGCATCATCCCAACCAACTATGCAACCTGATCTTGTGGTTAGGTTCATATTACATATAATAGTTTTCGAAAACCTAGCTAGACTACTGTAAGTCCCATTAAACACCCATATTTTACTTGATATTATCCAACAACTCTCTAAGATAGTAATTAGGAATTCTCCTAAAGCAGCCCATTATTTTAGCTATTTCTTATACCTTATTTGACTTAAATACCTAGGATATGGGTTTTTTGAATTAATGGAGTTTTTTTATAAATGTTTGAAAGGTTTAAGATGGTTTTATTTAAGTTTTAAGGGATTTCAAGGGGTTTTGGAATTTTCTATAGAATCAAAGATGTGGAATGCCTGTTGAAAACATTTACATCGTGAACCAGTTACATGACATGAATCTATTTTGTGGAAGATACTTTGAGACTTATTCGTATGATGAAACATTACAAGTCGTGAAACCATTTCACAATGTGGAATGTTTTTTATTAGGATTTCTTACATGGGGAGACACATTTTTCATTGTGTGTAGAAAACTAGTGGAATTAACACCACTAAAGGTGTTCATGACCTGAATTATTTTCTTCCAACAGTTTTATCATATTAAATGCCAGATTCATTTTCCATTTTAATTTAATGATTTCTAATTTCACCCTATATAAATTTTTGTTAGTTTTGGGCAATCTCAATAATTTTGGATTGACCCGTTCAGCATTCGATACCTTTAGAAATTCCATTGCTTCTCCCTACAAAGCGGTCATTCTAATTGTTTATTCTCGGTGGCCACAATAGTACTTTTTTCCATATTTATGGATTATATATTGATCGGTTTGTCTTTTATACCAATACTTTAAAGTATTCCCTTGGTTCTTCTCTTTTGGAGGTTCATTTATTTGTTTAAAATATCAATTTTGAATGCGACTAAGTTTCCTCAATTTTTAAAGTAGGTGTCTCTATACAAGGGGATAAATTATTGAATTTCAATATGTTATGCTCAAATCCACTGGTTTATTTAATGAAAATTCAAAATTTGACATTTGGATGGTTTCATTGGATAAGATTCCTGATTTTAAAAGGGTTTTCTTTAAAAACGAATTTGTTCACATGAAGTGTTTGATTAAATGATTTAAATTGTTTTCTAAAATGGTTATTTAAGGCTAAATCTGAAAGTATTAGATTTGAAATTTTGTTATTAAATTTGATCAAGGTTTTGAAATGTATTTTTACATAATTATCACACTAGATAACCTTGGGTACATTAGGAAATAGAATTTTCAATCTTTGTGTGTGTAATGCCTTAAAAGTATTTATATCACATTAGTGTAAGTAATGAAAATAGAGGTTATATTAGTTGGATCCACCTTACGCCTAGATTGGGGATTTTCATTCATGTTTGGCATGTATTCCCATAGGTTATATCCCAAATGGAATTCCTTTTCATTTATGATTGGGTTATCACATGATGGTATTTTCATGGTTATTTTATCACATTCTTATCTTATAGTGTATATGTGGTTTCATACCGATTTTCTTTTATACTGGACATATTCCAATATTTATTGAATATGGAATTATTTTATGAAAACCAAAAGAATGATTTATAAAATGTTTTTACATTATAAAAATTATTTGTAAAATGGATTTTTTAATGCTAGAGATAATGTATTCATGATATTAGAACTTGTATAGATTCTTTAGTGGTGTCTAATAGGGATTTATTCTCTCACAATAAATTTTTCCATTCGTCTATTATAGATGTTTTTTTTAAGACTTAGGTAATGGTAAGGTAATTTAGTATCATTTTGGTTTCTCTTGTTGTCAGAATCTTCATGGAAGGACTATTTGGTGGTGACGGATGGTCAAACAGAGACTACTTTAGTCTTGCCATGATTTTTTTTTCATTTGTATTATTTTTCATGACTTTTTATGTCTTATACTTATGTTCTCATACTTTTACTTTTCACCCTATTGGTTTCCCATATTCAGGTTTATCATTAGACATGTTTCCTCCACTTTTTTATACATCACCATGTGGTAGAACTTCTTGGATGGACTGTTTAACTGACTCGGTATGGTTCATTAAAAATTCGTATTAAAGCAATTAACCATCATCAGGTTTTGTGACACTACATAGGTTTTGTTTTGTTTCTTAGTATACTGGATTTAGAACCATCAGAATTTGGGTAGTACTGCAGAAAAGGGGCTTGGATAACTCACTTTAGTGACTGAATCCAAACTACCATGAGTTCTTAGGGATATTTTCCAAGTTTAAGACTTGGTGGATGAGGTTATTTGAATATCCTGAGGTATTACTCGATGATTTTCATGGTTTAACACCATAGATAGAAGTATATTTTACCATTGTACTTCTGCTTACTATGATGCCTATTTCTATTCCATATTATAACATGGAACTTTTTGAAATGGAAGAAATTAAGGTTCAGCTTACAGACCATGAGGCTATCTGATTTATTCTTCTTAACATTTCACTATGGGTTTTTCCAATCATATTTGCTAATAAGTCATAAGAGATCCACCAAATTATCATATATTATTGAAAGTTAAAATAGGTGACCATCAAGAAAAAATATATCTTGCCCATGAGTGATGATCTCTTTGATCAACTAAGAGGGGTTTGTTGGTTTCAAAGATTTACCTTTGGTCAGGGTATCACCAATTGACAATCTGGGAAGATTATATACATATGATAGTGTTTAGAAGTAGGTTTTATAATTTAATGTTTCTTTTTATGCCATTCACTCTCACTAATGCTCATATGGTATTCACAACATTTATGAATCAGGTCATTCATCGGTTCTTGGAAACTTATGTTATTGTGTACATGGATGATATTTTGGTGTACTCTATGTTACCGGAGGGGAACATGAACCATTTGAATAACATTATCAGAAACTTTAGGAAACACCATTTGTATGGTAATCTTTCCATGTTTGAATTTTAGATTTAATAAGTAAGGTTTTTGGGGCATGTTATATCTAATAGGTGCATCATAGTGGATCATTAAAGGATATATGAGGTTATGTCATGGGGGTATCCTAGAAATCTATTTTATATCTAAATTTTCTTGGAATTTTTCTTGTCATTGATGGTGATTAATTTAAAATTTCTTTAATATTACATCTCTAATGAAAGATTGAACTCATTAGGGTGTAAAGTTTGAGTGGGATAAAAAATGTCAAAGTTGTTTTAGGGTACTAATGTAGAAGATGTATTCAGCTCTAGTTTTGATTATTTTAGAACCAGCTTTAGGTTCTGATGTTTTTTATAATACTTCTAGTACATATATTAACCCAATATTATCATACATATCTATATAATCATTTTTTTATTAATATTCATTGCATTACACGAATACATTCTTGAGGACTATAATAGTTTGACGTCGTTAGAAACTTGGAAACACAAAACATTTGTCCATATGCACACTATATAATCTGCCACTATGATCTTCATAACTAGAAAACTTCTTTGACATATCACATGTAATAAATTTCTTCATAGCCTAGGGAATGTAAACATAAGAAATGGATAGTGTAGATTCTCAGTAAGGGTTAACAATGGAGATACATAAGCATAACATGAACAGATGGGTATGAGGAAATGATAATAACATTTGAAAACCATACCCTACATTATAAAGATCATAATATCGAATCAACGAATAAATATTGGCAGTTTATAAGACATGAAATATAATGGAAACAAATAACATGAGCCATAATAGCATAATATTTTCAAAATAAATATATTTTTGGTATAAAAATAACCATCAAAAATCATTTCCATATTAGTGAATGATCAGTACTAAGGATATCATATTGGAATGAGTTCACTCCCTAAACCATCATAGTAGTAAAGATTCACTCCCAAGATAATCCTAGCTGACAAAGTACCTTACTGAACTAGGTTCACTCTCCATTCTACTCCCATCTATCTCATGAAATTTAAATCTTTACCCAATGAATTTTAGGGAGATATAGGTCCCACCCATCACATAATGAAAATAAAATATAAGAGTATAACAAGATCATAAAACATTCATCATATCACAACCCATGAAGTGATATGGGTTTCATAAAAAATTTATCCTATAAAAACCTATATAAAATATACATGTTTCATAATAATTTCATTATTTCCCCATAGCATAACCCATGGAAGATGAATCATGTTACAAAAAGATTTTTGGAATTGTATAACCCATTGAAAACAAACACATTTCATAAAAATCATTTTTTCATAAAAATAAAAAAAATGAGACATTTAATAAGAAATTTATACCTATATTATATCCCAATTAAGGTATGGGTAGCATTAATGAATGTTATCTTATATGGAGAATTATTTTGATTGATCATTTAAAACATTTCTTATAGAAAATATCATTTACTATATGAAAAAAAAAATTAAAACATAAAGCACCTTGAAAATATTTTCTATTTAAAATAAACCTAAAAATAATAATGTATTCTTTGAAGAAATAATGTTTCATGATGACAGGAAGTTTTTATTAAGTCATACACATTAAAATAAAGATTCCTTTCGCATTTTCAGTAAAATCCAAAAATGAATTATTTGTAAAATTATATGAAGATTCCTTTAAAATAATTTTAAAAAAAATTAAAACATAGTTAAATTTTTTTTTTACAAATCATAGAAGAATAATTAATCATTTCTTGAAAACGTTTTTAGAATACATTGTTTTGGAATGAAACGGATTTACAGCCGAAGAGAGAAATAAGTTCAGGTTTTATTAAAAAAAATTTCACAATTATATTAAGTACCAAATAGTAGAAAATGAATGTTTTGAAAATGGAAAAATACTTAGTATTAGAAATATAGATACTTATCATCCAATCCCAAGAACAATCTTGGAAACAGTCCATCCACTAGCACATTATACGTCTCACCTTACCCTTGCAGGTTCTCTCAATTCAGACACACTAGCTTAGACTGAAGAAGGTAGTTAGGTGGGTTTCTAGATGGAACACATTCCAATGATTTAATTATTTATTCTATCATGAATTATATTATTATGACATATTTTTTATATTTATGTGGAATGAAATAGAAATATCTAGACACCCTGGGTATCTATCTATTGATATTATGTATCACACCCTACGCGGGTGCCTTTTGGTACCCGAGTAGCCTTTATGATTGTAGGTGTGGGAAAAAGGAAGAATACATCTTCCAATGATTGATTTACATTTCTTAAATAGAGTTAGGGGAAAAGGACTGAACTTATGCATGAGATTATATCTGTAGTTGTTTTTGGCCTTTTTTTAATGTGTTGTTTATGCCTATCTCCCCTACCCCTTGTATTAATTTTTGTATAACACATGAAATATTATCATCCTCAATTTCCTCTATTTATTTATTCAACTTCAACACATTATTTAATTATATATCATTTTATACTTTTACTTTTCACTGATATATATATATATATTAATTTCATCTATTGTTTCTTACATAAAAACTATTATGCTTTACCATGATCAATGAGGGCATAGTGTCCCCACAGACTTACCCAAATCTCTCACTGCTAGTCAGCATCCTTTGGAATTCAGGGAGATGTGTTTGAGGTCTTGTGGCCAAGTACCTTAGGGCACTATTGACTGGAATCCAGTGCAGGATGCTATACCTCAAATATCTCAAGAAGCTCCTCAAAAGATTTTTGAAATCACCCTCTCAAGGGAATGGATCTATCTCTCCCATTTATATTCATTAATATATTTTATGTTATGAAACTTCATTTCCATTTTTTCATGTTTGGGTATGTTTATATAAATCCCTCTTACTTACATTTTTATTTCCATTTGATGAGAGACCCCTTTCACTCTCATTAATCCCTTCCTTGAAACTTTGTGTAAACCTATTAGCATGCTGAAATTTAGTAAGGGAATTATCCCTTATCACTTCAATTCAAGCATATTATTTATTTTATGAATTTTATTTCCAAATAAAAAAATTTGGATATGTTTTACACATCCATATTACTGTGAATTTGATGTCAAAATAAATATAGTCCCCTTTATCTTTCATTAAACTACTATTTATGAATCCGTGAGTAATACCATTATGCTGCCAAAATTTCACCATAATTTTCCATGCCAGTCAATTATGTAGTGAATACCTCTACCCAGTTAATATAAATGGTGTTCACCATTATGAACTTATAATTCATTTATTGGGGACTTCTATGTATGTATTCCACACTCCTTGATCTAGGAATAAAATGTTATGAAAAATGATTCCATGTTTTATGATCTATGTGTCACACTTATGAATGTGAATGATTTGAAAGTGATGGTTTTTCCCAAAGTTATATAGCGCACCAATGCATTGGGTAATTTTTTAGTCTCATGAGACATCATGCAAACGATTAACGAGTGATCCTAATCAATCATGAAACTTCTTAAAATATGATTTCTTGGCAGTTATCTTTTACCTCTGTTTATTATTCCATTTTTAAAAGTTGTTTCTACATTTCCATGTTTCCTTTATGTTATCAGTATTTATCATTCCTCACTGTTCATGTTCATTTTTCTCACCCATTTTCTGTTCCACTGAACATGAAAAATGAATGAGAGTAATTACCTAGTAAACCCTCAACATTTTTTTCAATATTTCAACTACAAGGAGAAAGGGAACTTTTCAAACCAATTCACTATAACAAGGGTGGTTAGAGATAATCAGCACCAACAACCACCAAGGAACCAAGGGATATCTTATTCCCTTACAGCCACTAAGGTGGATCCTGAAAATTAATTAGGGATAAGTAAGATATTTATTAATTCATTAATATTGAACGTAATTTTTTATTATAGTTCTATTAATTACTTCTTATCATGTATATTTAGTAGAACAATTAGAACACCATCACAGTTCTTAGATGTAGAGTTGTAGGTGAAAATAATAAATGGGGTAATTATTTCACTGCAAGTATATAACTCCCCCTATAAAATTTTGTGGGAATAAATTCACAATGAACTATGTGATACTCCCTATAGTGTAATTTGACATAATTATGATTATTAATTTTCTTTCTATTGTTTTCTTTACTAAGAGTCAACATAAATTTTCATAAGAAGAAAATCACTCTCTTTATTGTGAATTGTCCTTAAATTCTATGAAAGTGATTAGAGGAGGATAAATCCTATTTAGAAAAAACATCTCAATAATGGATATTATTACCCTATAAGAAAAATTATCTAGCTCAAATGATTGATTTTGAAGAAAATGTCATCCTCGAAGACATGACCAATGTGAGGAAATAGGTTGATGTTTTCCCAAAGAATTTCTTGGCCTTCCTTCTAGCTGAGAGGTCTAATTTTCAATCAAGCTTATACCTTGGGAATTTCCATTATCCAATGCACTATATATAATGGTTTTTGTTGAACTTGAGGAGCTGAATAAACAACTACATGAGAAACTAGATTAAGTGTTCATATTCCCAAGTGTTTCACCATGGGGTGCACTAGTCATATTCCTTAATAAGGCTAGGTTAATTCCATTTGCGTTGATTATTTTGTGCTCAACAAGATCATGATAAATAAAAACTATCCCCTTACATGGATTGATGACTTATTCAATCACTTACATAAATCACAATATATCTCCATGGAGGATATTCGGTTGGGTTATTATCAAGTAACGGTGAAGTAAGAGGATATCCCCAAAACTACTTTCTGAACAAGGTATGGGCACTATGAGTTCATAGTAATTCCATTCTGACTCAATAATTACCTATAAATATTTATAAACTTGATGAATAGAGTCTTTATAAATTACATATACAAATTATTGGTATTATGTGTAGATGATATTCTAATATAATTCAAAAGTAATGAGGAGCATGACGAGCACTTGAGCACTTTGATAAAAACCTTATGAAAGGATAAACATTATGAAAAGTTTTGAAAATGTTATTTTTAGTGGAATAAGACTCATTTGTGGAGAATATTATAATAAGAAATGGGATATATGTATAACCTTCAAAGATAGAAGCAATTTAATGATAGATAAGTTCAGCATCTATGATATAAATCCATTGTTTCCATGGATTAACAGGGTAATATCATCAATTTGTTGAAAATTTCTCACAATTTTAAAAACCTCTAATCAAACTAACTCATAATGGAGTTAGGTTTGTCTGGAATGATTAATGTGAAGAGATCTTCAGGAAATTAAAAATCAGGCTTATCATTGTACTTGTACTTATGCTACCCAAAAGTGGGGAACTTTTCATAGTTTACAGTGATGATTGAAAGACGGGGTTGGGTTGCGTGTTAATTTATAATTAAAAAATTATAACCTATAATTCAATGAAATTGAATGTTCATGAACATAAATAGCCAACACATGGTCTGGAGTTCGCTATAGAGATCTTTCTATTGAAAATCTGGTTCCATTGTCTCTTTGCGGGGAAATTTCAAATATAAACAGATTATAAGATCCTCAAGTATATATTAACATAAAAATAGATGAATATGTTCCAATGAATATAGTTAGAGATAATTAAAGACTATTACTAATCAATCCAATACCTTCATGGGAAAACAAATAAAGTAGATGATTCCCCAAGTAGAAATGATCCTATAATTTTATCATTGATTAGAATTGAGCAGGATTTGATCTTCTCATATTTGAAAAGTATGGGTATATGAATCATAAAGGAAGTAGAATCATCAATCCTTTTACAAATAACTGGTCAATGATCCCTTATATAGAGTATAAAGGATTCTAAAAAGATGATGTGGGAATTTAGAAGAAAGTGGAAGCTATAAAAAAAGGGAAATCCTTGTAGTTCAATGTTAATGAAGGAGTTTTACGATTTGGTTCATGGATATGTGTACCATAAAATCTGATGTTAAAAAAGTATTTGTTAGACTATGAACTTATTTTTACCTTTTCTATCCATCTTGGAAGAAAAGAAATGTATCAAGATCTTTGAGAGTACTATTTGTGGGATAATCTGATGAAGGAGATCACAGAATATATATCAATGTGTCTTGTATGTCATCAAGTGAAGTATAAAATGTAAAAATACAAGGGGATGATTGAACCATTAACCATATCTATATTGGAATGGGAAAAAATAAACATGGAATTTTTCACTAGTCTTTTTAACACATCAAGAGGAAATAATTCTATATGGGTTTGGGCAGAACATCATATAAAGATTTTTCACCTCATTATAGTTTGAGAGGACTTTTCACTCGATAAACTTTTAAGGATATACAATAGATAAGTGGTGAGGCTATGTGGAACACCAAAATTGATTGTATCTGGTCGAGATCCAAGACATACCTCTAAGATCTAGAAGATTATTAAATATTATCTAAATACTGAGTTGAACATCAAAATTTATTATCACCCTCAAACTGATAACCATTTAGATCAGACTATCAATACACTCGAGGATATATTGATAGAATAATCTATTGACATAAAATGAGTATGGGATATATAACATCCTCTGGTAAAGTTCTCATACAATAATAGTTTCCACTCAAGAATCTAAATGTCTCCCTCTAAATCCCTTTATGGGAAGAGTTTCAAAATTCATGCATGATGGGATGAAGTTGGGGAATGCAAATTAATATGTCCCAAAATGGTTGAAGAAATAGTGGAAAGGTCCAGAACATTCATTAGCACATAAAGGAGGATAAAATTCAATATAAAGGTTGTGAGAACAATCATTAATGAGGCTTAGAGTTTGAGGCTAGAGATAATGTATTCCTTTACATATCTCTATAGAAAGAAGTCGTGATATTTGTGAAGAAGGGAAACTTTACTCCAAGATACATCTATCTTTTTGAGATCCTTGATCGCATCGGAGGGGTGTCATATCGAATAGAACTCTAAACTAACCTATCTAAAGAACATGATGTGTTCCACATATATTTATTTAGTAATACGTACCAGATCCATCATATTTTCTAAATCCATAGTTGGTACCATTGGAAAACAATCTTTTATATGAGGATAAGTCGATGAATATCTTATATCATAGATATAAAGTTATAAAAAATAAGAAATTAAGTATGGTCTAAGTGCTATGGAGAAACCAAGGTATTGAAAAAGCAATGTGGGAACTCGAGGAGGTGATGAAATAGAGTTACCCTCATCTATTATAGTGTGTGAAATTTAAATTGTAATGGTGAAATTTTTGAAAGGGGGAACATTGTAATGACTTGAGATTTTATAAATAAAATTAACACTATTGTTGATTCAAATGTATTATTATGTATTATTGTTATAGAAAAAACATGAACATCATTGGTTTTATTTTATCTTATATAATTTAAATTTATTTTATGAATCATAACTATTGATAACATGGTCATTGAATATTGGTCATATGATTATTATAAATATAGGGTTTTGAAAAAACCAATTGACATAGGAAGTGATAGAATCAACTAGTAAGAGTGTACCCTATGAAGCCCATTTATTAGAGATTATAAGGGAGATATCATCATTGTTTGTTTCCCTTGACCAATACCAAGTTGAGATCCAACAATTAAATCACAAGAAAAAAATTTACCAGAGAAGTTCAAGTTCATCAAGATCATAACCCAAACCATGTGCACCGAAAAAACATAAAAAATTCTCACCATAATATACCATACCCTTAGCATGTTTTTTGGTGTAATAAATGGATATTTATCAATACCATAATAACATGAATATGTATATTGTATATAAAAATGAATATATTTTCATCATATTTTTGTCACTTTATAAATGATTTTGGTTTTGATAAAATAGAATATAAATTTTATTTTTATGTGATATGTAATTTCAATTATGTAATTAATTTTTATAAATTAATGTTTTTTGAAATAAATTATATTTTAATAAAATATTATTACCAAATAATATTTATTATCTATGGTTGATGATATAATTTTAGAAAGTCAAAAAACAATTTAAGGGTTCAAAAACTATTTTTATCCAAAAACCCATAATTTTCCAATAAATATCAACTATTATTTTAAAATTTAAATTTTAAATATTTATAATGTATTTTTATAATCATAATGTCAAAAATTATCAATGGTGAATTTTTCAAAAAAAAATTGAGACAGTTGAGTTTTTGGGTAAAAATTAAATTCTATAAAAATATATGATGTGTATTATGAAATCATAAAGAACTAAAAATATTTTAATAAATAACATAAGTGGTATAAAAGACCAAATATATGTTTAACCTTTAAAATAATTTTATTTTTAGGTCATTTGATTAATTTTATAAATCCTTAATTAATCCTCCAAAACCTATAATTTATTTTAAGGTTTCAAAATAATTTATTTAATAACATGACTCACTTTCAAATAACCATGGGTAATTTGTTAATAAATTCTGCCCTTGGACATATAAAATAATTAAAACCACTCCTCTATGGAATAAACCATGTATAAAAACCATGGTAAGGTTTTTGGTTTTGGTTATTTTATTGTATAGAATCCAAAACCTATGTTTGGGAAATAATAATAAACTCCCATTTATTTTTTGATATAAACCCACCCAAGTTCCCCATTATCATCACTAAAAAAGAATTTACCATTACCTTAATATTATATCATCTATATATAATCCTTAAAAAATTCCCACATGCTCTCAATAATCTCCTCAAAAGATCTTTGTAATAGCCCTATCAAGGTATGGGAACTCCCTCTCTCTATTTTATCGAAGCACTAGTTTCTGTTATTCCTATTCATTTCCATGTATTTATGTTTGGGTATTTTTATATACATACATATTTCTACAATTTTTATATACAAGTTATGATATACCCATTTCAATCTCATTATTCCATCCCATTAACCTTTATGTACACCCATTACCGTGGAAACATTTTGTAAGGGACCTCTCTCTACTCTTTTCAATTCAAGCATCATCTTAATTTTGTGCTTTTTATTTCCAAATATAAATTTTGGGATATTCAATTACACATAAAAATTACTTCACATTTTATTTAAAAATACATAGATACCCCTTTCACTCTCATTAAACCATTTTTATTAATCTTTGAGTAGAGAGGTTATGTTGCCAAAATGTCACTATGATTTCCCATACCAAAAAACTATGTAGTTAATACCTATACCCATTTCCTATCATGGGTATTAAATTTTATTAACTTATAAATATATTATTTGGTAATTACATATAGTTATTACATATTCCTTTATCATGGAAAAAATTTGGTGAAAATGATTCTTTTTTTATGATCTATGTGGAATAATTATGTATGTGATTGGTATGAAAGTGAGGGAGTGACCGAAATTATATAGGTCTCAAATGAATTGGGTAATGTTTTAGTATAATGATACTTCATTAAAGGGATTAGGGAGTGAACCTAATCTATCATTTTACTATTTTTATCATTATTTATTGTGTTTATCCTTTACATATGTTAATGATTCCATGATTAAAGTTGATTCCATGTTTTCCTATTGCCTCTATGTTATCATGATTTATCATTCCCATTTTTAATGTTCATATTTCTCAGCCATTTTATGTTACATTTAAATGCATATTCTTCAACATGTAATAATTTCTTCATGTTCTTCCATTTTTATTCCCTTATTGAGTTGTATAGCTCCCCCCATTATAATGTATGTCCCCAGGTTTTCCCATTTATTTTTAAGTGTAATGGAATATTATGATCATGATAATGAAGTTTTAAATAATGGTGATGTACCCCTTGTTTTATGTTGTTATTTAATGTACCTAACTAACTAAATACATTGTACTTCTCAATCTTCTAGGTTGTAATATGTGTATAATTATGTAATAAATCATGAATTAATGTGTAATAAAGACACTGGTTGTCATATGAAATATCTCTATTCGGCCATAGATTTTAATTTACATGTAAGTATTGGATTTCAATATATTATTTAAATACACTCCATCCACATACAACATTGTAGGTCTATAAGGGTTGGTAAAAATTTCCTTATTCACAACTTTGCTTCAACTACAAGAATGGGTTTTGGGATCTCCGGTTTTCTTCTTTGATAGAAAATATCAACTCATCATCCTCATTCACGGTAGCACGTCGATGCAGCTTATGGAGTCTGAAAATAGCATAACATAGTGTTTTATGAATCCTTCATCTAGAAGATTAATTTCTTGTAGCCGACCATGATTATATGTTTTTTCTTATAGTTTACTATGTTGGATTTTCAGTTTAATGATTTTAATAGTAAGAAACCTTTGTCGTGGTGCATGATCACTTCATTGGAGGCACGATCGATTATTATTCCAATGTTTGATATATGGTGGTTGTGTGGTATCTTGGGGGAAGGTGCCGTCAAATTCAATATTTTAGGTTGATGGTGGTGGTTGTGTAGTCTAATTCATGATGTTATCATTTAATGGAAAATGGGTATGGTTGATTTCCATTGTTGTTTTTACACAATTGAGAAGACTCTAAGCCCCTTTGATTTTTCATGCACAGTCGATCTAGTCATTTTATGGTCGCTTCAGGTTTTGTCCAAATTTTAAGCATAGGTCCTAAAAATAATAAATTACAAAATTAATGAAAATAAAATATTCAAATTCAAACAAAAAATTTCCACAAAAAAATTATATAAGATTAAAATAGTGGAAATAAAATAATTAACAGGTTAAAAATGGAATTCTTCAAAAACTAATTATCCAAAATTTAAAAATATAAAAACACAAAAATAAATTCACAACATGAATTTTCTTTGAGATCAATTTCAAAATAGATAAAATTTATGAATTTTTAAAGCCTCGTAAAAGGAATTTGAGAAAAAAAAATTCTATGAATATCAAAGAAATGATTGTTTAAAAATATACATTAAAATTAAATAATTGAAAAGATAACAAATTAGTACTATTGAAAATCAATTTCAACCAAATTTGTTCAAGATTCAATGATTCTCCATTAAAATCTAAAATTTACATAATAAAAATATTATTTCTCTAAGAAAGATGTGAAAATATGTGATAAAATAATTCCACTTCAAATTAACCCACACTTAATCAATTTCACTCTTATAAAATTTAACACGATCAATTATTTATTTATAAATATTCCTAATAAAAACTGATGGACATCCTTCTTAGATTCAACTGCATATTCCAAAATTAAATAAAATCATAAAATAATACAAGGAAAATAATTTCATTTTTTCTATAAGAATTTTCACATTTTCCTATTTCAACACAAGATCAAGTTATAGTTCAAGGAGTATATATTAGAGTGACCCAAGTGAAATTATATCTATAAAAATGAATAAAATAATTCACTCTCTCCTAGGTTTCTCAATCCAAAGTTCCACTTTCCACAGTGTTGATACAACCCAAAATATTTTATTATAAATTAATTTTACCCTTTTACCACATTGACCCCAGTTTTATAGAGATGGTTCATTATTTTATGACATTTTCATGATTCTATAAAGACGTATACTGAAGTAACTAATAATTTATTATTTTTTGAAAACCATATACATCATAAGTTTTACACTACAACCTGGAAGGAAAAAAATATATCATTTATATTGGAAACATCTATTTCTCTTAGATTATCCCTACTAGTCATTTATAATATTAATCTTTGCATCCTAAGGAAAAATAAAACCAATGAAAGGGGTGAGATCAAATGATTAGTAAGGGTAAGTAATAAAATAGAAGTTATCATAGACATAAACACTAGGCATGGTTAATAACTAAGAACACATGCCTTTAAAATATACTTGAGCATAATATAGACAGAATGAAAGATGATTAAATAGAGCCATATAAATGATAATAAGAGAAATAAACAAAAACATGGATTTTATACTAGTAGAATAATCACATGTTTTATCAATTACTAATATAATAATTATGGAATGAATAATTCTAGACATCTTAAACATATTTTCAAGGCCCTGGCCAAGACGTTTAAAAATACTAGGGTAAGGCCTCCACCAAAACCTAATTGTATTTTGTCTCAGAAGACCTACCAATTCAGAGAGGTGATATAACAGGACACACACATCACTTGTTATTTTCAATTTATTCCTCATATGAATAGGCATAAACATAAACAATATTAACATATGAAATGTAAATAGCGTTCCCTAATCTGTATTCGTAATCACTAACCAATCTAAGTAGCATGGTGAATGGTATCTAGATATAACATCCCATTAAAACTAGTCATAAACTATTTAATAACATATGGTATATAAAAATAATAAGATATAAATCTCAATAAATCATAAAATTCAACAAAGGTGTTGAAATAGATAAAAATACTCTAATTAAATCTTCAATTAATTCTTAAGAGAAATATACCTTTTACTTTGCAAAAAATAGTTCTATCGGAAAAAAATTTATTTGTGATTATAGTTTGTATAAAACCAGTAATGAAAAAATAAAGTTATTCATGAAAAAATTATTAATTTTTTAAAAATAATGGATTCTTAAAACATATTTTAGATGGTACTTGAAAATGGGTATGAAATCAAGATGTTCCCTTTAATTGGGTTTGCGTATCGGGAAGGATTGACAAAGATCCTAATAAAACATGTTACACCCAATAAATGAAATAAGGATCATGATTGGTGAAAATATATATACAATTAAAACAGAATTTTGGAGAATCACATAATAATAATTTATAATCTCATTGGGGAAATAGAGATAAATTATGATCTAAAATGAAAATTTGAGGTTCGGGGAGAAACCCTTACCTTATGTATAAATGTTTTGTGAACTTGACCTTAATATACTGGATAATTAAATTAAATACATTAGTTATTTTATTAAGAACTATATATACACTTTTTTTATTTATTATACTTGTATTATGTTCATTTATATCCTTTTTGATGAGTTATAAGATTCAATTTTATTGCTTAGGATCATTTTTTCCTTGGTTTTCACAATCGGTATACTTGTATATGAGTACAGAAGTTCATGAGGAATGGGTATAATTATCTAGAATTGAATTTATATGATGTCAATGAAAATAAATATTTTTTAATGGTTATATATATCATTTTATTATATGGTATTAGGATTAATAATTAGATAATATATTTAGTGATATTTGTTTACCTTACTACAGTGGTAATTGATCATAACAAACTCATTTTGTTTTATCATTTTGTATTATGTAAATATGTTTCTTAAATAATGTAAGAAAATATTTTGATACCTTTATAGTAGTCTTTTTTAACCATAATAATGTTTTCATTACCATACTTAAAGGATAAATTGAAGAATGAAAATTCATCGTCCACAAAGGTTGTAAAATAGCACCTCACAGATGAATGATTTCATTTTTAAAATAAAAGAGAGTGCGAAGTGATTTTGAGTAAGTATATTCCATTAACATGATATAATTACAATACATATAAGATAATATATTTCTTATTATCATTTTGATATAGGATGTGAGGTGATAATAATAAAAGAAAAGTACTTTAAAAGAACCATAAAGGAAAAGGAAGAGGATTTTACCTCTTAAATACTCCTCCTTGAAAACCTCCTTAAAGGGAATAGTTAGGTTATTTTGGAAAGAAAAATATCTTCCATAAATGGGTAGGTACTAGGTAAGAGTATTCTTTTAAAACATTTACATGATTCAAGGCTTGGTGGAGTGAGGAGAATAAGGGGTGATGGTGGTTTTTATAGTGGATAAGAGGGGTGATTTCTCATTATTTTATTCATTATTTTATTATTTTTCTCAAGAAAACCAATAGTTTTGATTATTGTGAATAAATAAATTAATAAGTAAACATGTGTTCCAAAAAAGTGTTCTTACATCATTCATGATATTATGAATAGTGTATTTAACTTATAATGTATAAATATGGTTAATTACCGTATTTTACTATTCACAAAAAAAAATCAACTATTTTAAAAAAATACCGAAAAATCACCCTAACCATTTTTTCATATGTAGAATCCAACAATGAACTCCATTTTATGAAAATAATTTTATAAATATGAGAAATTTAATTTTTAATTAAAAACATCATTTACTCAAAAAAAATATAGTTTTTAAGATTAAAACAGATTTTATAACACCATAAAAATTTAAGAAAGGTCTTATTAAATTATCCTAAAACTATAGTAAAACAAAATAATGATTTAGTAATAAATTTTATGAAATTTAATTTTCATTTAAATCAATTTATTAAATATTAAATATTTATTATGCACAAAAATACTAACACTTAATTATTAATTTTTTAAAATATTCACTTACACAATTATATAATTATATCATACTTTCATTTATAAGGTGCCTAAATTTTATTTTTACATTCATGAGTGAGGTTACTATTCATTTTCCTGATTTACTATTCATAAGTGTCATTACTATGCATAAGGGTACATTACTATTCTAAAGGGTCAAGTTACAATTAACCAAAAATGTAAGCTGATCCTATCAGACTTTAAATATCTAAATGATCGCAACTTTGTATATCCATTTTTAAAAATTCAAAACACATAAGTGAAAAAATTATGTTTAATAGCTAGGTTATAACTACATTCTATAAATAACAAAGTTTTTTTTGTAGAGACTCAGTGTCACATGAATTTCACTATATATTAAATTAATTTTTAAATCATTTGGTTGTTATATTATCCACTCCATAAAAAATTTCCTCCTCGAAATTACCAGAATGTTACCTCATTAAGAGATTTGGGTAGGTCTTAATCACAAGTTCATCAGGCTCCCACATCCCATTTTTAATTTGATTATTATTCTAAAGTACCTTTACTAGATGAGTCCTTCGATTCCTCAACACATGTTATTTAGTGTCCAAAATTCAGATAGGCTCTTCGCTATATGATAAATTGGGTTCCATGTCTATTCCTTTATATATGAGGACATGTGTTGGCTCTGGTGTGTAATTTCTTAAAAATGAGATGTGGAACACATTGTTTACTCTAGAAAGGCTAGGTGGAGTCTCCAAATGATAATCTATAGCTCCAACTCTCTCCATAATTTTATAAGGACCAATGTACTTAAGGAATAGTTTCCCTTTCTTCCCAAATATTATGACACCCATCCATGAAGACACTTTTAAGAAAACCTAATCTTCCACATGAAATTTTAAATCCTTCCTTCAATTATTGGCATATCTCCTTTTCCTTCTTTGAGGTGATTTTATATGCATTTGAATATTCTTTACCTTTGTTATTGTTTCCTCCACAATCTTTGGGCCCACAAGCTTTCTTTCACTAACTTCATCCCCACATGTTGGTGTACAACAAATATTTCCATGCAATTCTTAATATAGTGCCATTTTAATACTGCAATGAAAACTATTATTGAATGAAGATTCCACCAAAGTAAAATAATGATCCCACATACATAGAAAATAAATTGATCATGATCTCAACATGTTTTCTAATGTTTGGATTATCCTTTCTAACTGACTATCAGTTTGAGGGTGATAAGTAGTACTCAAATGAAGATGATTATCCAAATCTTTCTAAATACTTTTCCAAAAAATTGATGTAAATCATGGATCATAATCATAAAAAATAGAAATTGGTTCTCCATGAATTCTTAAAACTTCATTTATATAGAGTCTTTTAAGGAGATTTAGTGGAAAATCCTCCCTTATAGAAAGGAAATGTGCATATTTGGTAAGGAGATCAACAATAACCCATTTCACATCATTCTTTATTGGGTTTTCTAGTAATACATTGAAAAAATCCATAGTGATTTCATCCCATATCCATGTAAGAATAGGAATTGGTTTCATGGAACCTCTAGGATATTGTCTTTTAGCCTTCACCTATTGACAGACTAAACATCTTGATACATAATTAGAAATTTCACACTTCATAATATCACATGAGAAATTTTCCTTAAAATATATATTCATCTTATTAAAACAAAGGTTTATATATAAACTAAAACTATGTTCATAATACAATAACTCAATTTTAGGTCAGGCATAAAGGTAACTCATAGACTATTCCCAATTTTTAGAATTGCATTTTCATACACGAAGTCTGCAAACTTCCCATCATTCAGATAATTAATATTCTTTTAAATATTCTCATAATCAAGATAATACATTTTAATCATTTATAATAAATATATTTTTAAAACACATTGGAAAAGTAATTATGTTTCACCTTCTTTAATGATTTCATATCCATCATCACTAGTTCTATATATATAAGATCCCTTTTAATCCTCATTTTGTTTATAACTCCATGATCCTTCCTGCTCAATTTATCTTCTACCTTATTCACCTTCCTAGAGATTTTGTGTATTTTACATTCATAATCCTTGATTAGTTTGAGACATCTCCTTTTCATCGTGTTGAGTTCTTTCTATGAGAAGATATATTTCAAGATCTTGTGATCTGTATAACTCTCACATCTTTCAACATTGAGTTAATGTGTCCATATCTTTAGGGAATATATTACAGTTTCTAAATAAATATAATGATTTGGATTATTTTATTCGTGATTTTTTAATTTCCCTGATGCATAGGCAATAACTCTACAATTCTTTATAGGGACACAACTTTGTACTTTCTTGGATAAATCACTATAAATAAAAAATCCACCACTTCCTAATGGTAGAGTCAATATTGGATAATTCACTAACCTCTTATTTAATTCTTCAACAAAATCTTCACATTATTTTATCCATACAAACTTATCTTCTTTATGAGTAAGCATGGTTAATGGGTTAGCTAATCGAATGAATTTATGAACAAAAGGTTGATAATAACCTACTAAACCAATAAATATATATACCTCAGTTTTGTTTTTTTTGTGTGTAGAACATTCCTAAAACACCTTTTTATTCATAGTATCAACTATAATTTCATACTTAGAGAAAATATTTCCCTGAAAAAAAACTATTTGGATCTAGAATTCACACTTACTAAACATCCCATATAACTTGTTTTTTCTAAGAGTCTTTATAATAATGTTCAAGTGATTCTAATGATCTTCATAGCTTTTTGAGTATACCAAGATATCATTAAAAAATACCATAAAAAATTCATTAATATATTCTTTGAAATCTATATTCATTAGATACATGAAAATAATGGGTTCATTAGTCTGTCCAAATGGCATAACAGTAAAATAATAATTCCCATATCTAGTTTGAAGTGTTGTCTTTGTAATATCTTTCTTCCTCACACAAAACTGATGATATCTAGATCAAAGTTAAATCTTTGAAAAATAATGGGGCATGTGAAGTTGATCAAATAAATCATCAATTTGAGGAAGATGATATTTTTTTTATCGTAATAGCAATGATTTCCATATAGTTAATACACAACCTCCTGGGTACATCATTCTTCTTAAAAAAGATAACAGGGGCTCCCTGCGGAGACACTATGGAGAATAAATACTTTATCACTCAATTCCTCAAGTTGTTTCATTATATCCACTAATTCCACTATGTTTATTCTATGAGGAGACTTCGATATAGGAATTTCATCATGAATTAAATCAATAGAACACTCAATTTCCTGCACTGAAGGATGTCTAGGAATATATTATAGAAACACATCAACGTATTCTTTCACAATAGGTACATCATCAATTTTATGATTTATTTATTCACCCATATATTTTTGTCTCCCCCCCCCCAATAATTTCATTTTGTAAAGCTAATGGGGTTGTGTTTAGATAAGAATCAGATGTTGATGTTTCTTATCTAAAGACAAGAGATTCAACATCATTCTCAAAAAATTGTAACTTCCTTCTTCTTGTAATATAGTTTCACATAATAACTTGAAATAGAATCCATAGCAAGAATTATATCAATTCTAATCATAGGTATTATGATAAGGTTGGAAAATAAAGAATTTTACATGTCATTTGGGGGATTAATTGACACCTTTTTATTGTAATGATGTTTCCCTTATGAGTTTTTACTAACAACCCATTTATTAAATCAATTTGGAAATTTCAAATTTTCTTGGAAAACTGGAAAGATATAAAGGAATTCAATGATCTAGAATCAAATTAATCATTATCTACGTTTCAGGAAATGATTATAGTACCTTCCACCACATCATTAAGAACTTCCACATAAGTAGTAATTAATTTATAAGCTTATCCTTGATCCTATGTCCTTTTCTAAGGAAGGTTTCCTTGATGCTTCATACAATCATTTTCATAATGTTTTGTCTCTCTAAAATTTTAGAAATAAGCATTGGTAGCTTCTTTCATTACCTTTCAATCAAAGTCTTTGTGAACTTTTTCTCCACACTTTTAATAAACTCATTTTCCTTTTAAGATGGATCAGATGTTTTTTTCTGTAAGTATCACATGTTGGAAAAAAACTTTTTTATTCTTCCATATATCCACTATTTCCTCTACAACCCTATTATTATCATTATTTCCCTTAAATTCATAAGACTTAGAGAATTATTTTTTGTCTTGATAGCACATGAGACTATATCTTTGTATGATGAGAAATTTTGGGAGACTAGTTCCCTTTGGAGAAATAATTTTCAACCATCAAAGAATCCATCAATCTTTGTCCTTGGATTATGTATGTAGTTTTTGTCATGCCTGCCTATCCTTATAAAGTATGCTACATACTTGAAAATTTTTAATCCTCCGTTTTCCTCAGATCCAATAATTTTCTTTCCATATCGGCTCCTTGTTCATGAAGAAAATATTTTTCTTGGAAATTTTCTTAAAATCCTTCCATTTTTTTGTAATTTCTTCCACCTTCTTTGTGTTCTGAATTAGTGACCACCATTGATTTTCATCTCTCAAAATATGATAAAATATCATGAAATAATTCTCCCTTTTTTTACGTACCAATAAGTTAAATAACTTCTCTAAGGAACATATCCACTTCTCTACTATAAATGGTTTGTAGTCCCATTATATGATGGAGGTTATTTTCGTAAAAAGTGGTATAACGTTTATCCGTCATGTTTTGGATTAGGATTATCCATATGGGTAAGGTTTTTTCTCAAAACTTGATTCAACTATATTAGTTTAGCTATAAGTTGTTTAGCACTAGTCGCAACTTCAGAATCAACATCATTATCTTTCATAGCAGGAAAATCCCTGCATGGAATATGAAAATTCATGTGATTTCCATTACTTCTACTAGGTTCCATTTCTAAATAATGGCATATAGTGAATTAGGTTATGACTCAAAATTAATAATGTCAAAATATAAAACTCTTCAACTAAGTTGAAATTTTATTCATCTCTAATCTCATAATTATAAGCATGGTTTTGTTTGTGGACATATTTACATTGAAATCCTCCATAATGGTTTATAATGAAAATATTAATTATCCAAAGAATATCTGCCAAGAGTTTCAAACCAGGTTTACAATAAGGATAATTTTTGTGTATAATGTTACCTTGATTTAGGCTCAGAACACCTTATCGGATTTGTTACTTCTAGGTACATTTATGCCAGAACCATGTCCACTTGTAGTATCTAAATATGGATGTTTTTTAATGGAAGGTACACATAATATATACCCTACCAAAATTCTATGATGTTTTTATATTCTTATCTCCAACGTCTCTCTTAGGGTTATTTTCCCTAATCGATGTTTTCTAAATCTAGTTTCTATGGTTTCAACTAAACTTCCTCGAACACCAACTATAACACCTCGACCACAGTTTCATGGAGCCGGTGCATTATTTTATTACATTGGAATGATTACAAGTAATATGTATCCCAAATGAATGAATAGTTTAGTAGTTTTTTAAAACCATATACATCATAAGTTTGACATTACAACTTGAAAGGAAAAACAATATATCATTTCCATTGGAAAGATCCATAACTCTTAGATTATCTATGCAAGTCATTCATAATATTCTTTTTCTCATCCTGAGAAAAAAACACATAACCAAGGGGTGATCTCAAATTCTTAGTAAGGTTATGTAATATAGAATAAGTTATCAAAAAGATAAACACTGGGCATAGTGAAGAATTAAGAACACATGCCTTCGAAATATACATGAGCAGAATATGGTTGGAATGAAAGACGGATAAATAATTCCATATAAATTATCATAAGAGAAATAAACTTAACTATGGATATTTTATAAGTCCAATAATCATATGTTCTATAAATTACTAATATAATAGTTATGTAATTCATAATGTTTTTCATCTGAAACATATTGTGAAGGCCTCATACAAGACCTCTGAAAATACAAGTGTAAGGCCTCGGCCAAAACCCAATTATGTTTTGTCTCATGAGACCTACCGATTCATATATTGGATATAGGGGGCCCCACACATCACTATATAAGTCCAATTTATTCCTTATATGAATTTTTATAAACATAAAAAACATAAAAATATGAATTTTAAATATCATTCTCTAATATGTAATCATAATCACTAATCAATCTGAGTAGAATAGTGAATGGTATCAAGATTGCACATCTATAGTAAAACTATTCAGAAACCATTTAATAACATGTGGTAGATGAAAATAATAAGATATAAATACCAATAAAACATTAAATTCAATATAGGTGTCAAAATAGATGAAAATACTATAATAAAATCGTCCATGAATTCTTGAGAGAAATACCCCTTTTACTTTGAAAAAAAAGGGTTCATTTAGAAAAATCATTTTTATTTGTCAAATTTTTTTTTATAAAACCAGTAATTAAAAATTAATTTTTTTATGATAAAACTATGAATTTTTTAAAAATAATTGTTTCTTAAAATAGATTTCAGATGATACTAAAAAATGGGTATGAAATCGAGATGTTTCCTCTAATCGGGCTTGTGTATCTGGGTGGAATGAGAAAGATCATTATAAACATGTAACTCCCCATAAAATAAAGAAGTATTATGATTGTTAAACATATATATATTATTAACACAGAATTTATGAAGATAAAATAAGAAACATAAATAATTTCATTGGGGTAAAAATAGGGAAATCATAATCCCAAATGAAAAATGGAGGTTCAAGGAGAAACCCTTACCTTATGTTAAAATGTTTTTTTCACTTGACCTTAACATCGTGGATAATAAAATTAAATATATTAATTAATTAATGAATTAATTAATTAACTTATATCAATTTATTTGATTTATTATAATTTTATTAACTTCATTTATACCCTTTTATGGGTTATAAGATACAATTTTATTGCTCTGGAGCGCTCGTTTCCTTGGTTTTCATGATCGGTATACTTGTATATGAGTATGGAAGTTCATGTGGAATGGGTATAATTTTCAAAAATTGAATTCATGTGATATTAATGAACATATGAAATTTTATATGGTTATATATATAATTTTATAATATGTTATGAGGATGAATCATTAATAGTACATTTAGAGATAATCGTTTACAATATTATAGTAGTTATTGATCATAATGAACTCATTTTGTTTTATCATTTAGTATTGTGTAAATATTTTACATAAAGAACATAATAAAGGTTTAATAAATAAATTATAGTCTAGATAAACCATAAAAATTATTTAATTACAATCCTTGAAGGATAATTTGAAGAACAAAAATTCATAGTCCCCAAAGGTCGTAAATCCGCACCTCACAGATGATGCTTTTGTTTTCAAAATAAAAGAGAGTGAGAGAGGAGTTTGAGTAAAAATATTACATTATAATGATATAATTACAGTACAAATATGATAATAGAGTTATAATTATCATTTTTGTAGATGGGGTGATGATAGAATAATAAAATAAAATAACTTTAAAAGAAACTAAAAGGAAAAAAGAAGAGGATTTTACTTCTTGAATACTCTTCCTTAAGAACCTCCTTAAGAGGATTGGTTTTGGTATTTTGGAAATAAAAAGAGCTCATAGATGTTAGTAGATACTATGTAAGAGTATTTTGAAAGAACTTTTAAAATATTCAATGTTCAATGGCGTGACGAGAAGTGGGCGACGAGAGTGGTTTTATAGTAGAAGAGAGGGGTGATTTTTCATTATTTTATTCATTATTTTATTATTATTTTTAACACAACCAATAATGTTGATTCATATAAATAAATATATTAATAATTTAATTTGAGTTATAACCTTGAGTCCTTACATCATTCATGATTATAGAAATAATGTATTTAAGTTATAATGTATAAATACCGTAAATTAGCATATTTTTCTATTCCCCAAAAATTCAACTATTTTATAAAATTCCCAAAAATTCAACTTAACCATTTTTTGACATGTTGAATTTAAAATCAACTCCATTTTAAGAAAATAATTTTCTATATATGATATATTCTATTTTTAATGAAAAACATCATTTAGTCAAAAAATACAATTTTTAAGATTATAACTGATTTTACAACACTATATAAATTTAAAAAAGGTCATGTTAAATTATCTTAAAATCATAGGAAAACAAAATATTGATTTATTAATACATTTAATGAAAATTAATTTTCATTTAAATTAATTTATTAATTATTAAATATTTGTTACTCAAAAAACCAACACTAAATTATTAATTTTTTAAAATATTCACTTGTACTATGATATAATTATATCATAATTTCATTTATAAGGTGCCAAAATTTTATTTATACATTTATGAGTGAGGTTACGATTCATTTGGCTGATTTAATACTAATAAGAGTCATGTCACTATTTATAAAGTATATTACTATTCCAAAGGGACAAGTTACAATTCACCAAAAATGTAAGTTAATCCTATCAAGCTCTAAATTTTTTACTGATAACAACCATGAATATCCATTTTTTGAAATTTAAAACATAAAAGTGGAAAATTTATGTTTTATAACTAGGTAATAGCTATCTCTTATAAATAAGAAGGTATTATTTCATAGAGCCTCGGTGTTGCATACATTTAATTCTACATTAAATCTATTTATAAATCCTTGCTGTGTTACAACCCTTGTTTATTTAGGTTTAATATTCTCCTTGCCTTATTCAGATAATTTTTGACTCAGGCACTTTATTTGAATTTTATTCCATAAATTTGTTCATATCGTGGTTCAAAGAACCAATTTAATTTTGATTTAAATATAGAAATACACCCAGTTTCCATGTCTCATAGACTCACCATGATATCCCAATTTTCTATTTTAATCTAAATTAAAATGATTGATATTACTCTAAATTGAGTTATCTCCCTAATGTTTTCAATTTTACAAGGCAAAGTAACTAGGTACATGCTCAAAATCAATATTTCTCAAGTTATAGTTACAATTCCATGAGAATCTAAAATATTAAAATTATTTTTATTAGTTTTTTAAAAAATATCTCCATAAGATAGTAAATAAAATCACTCATAAATTACATGATCCTTACAACATCAGACATAGTGAATTCCCTCAAAACGATTCATAACATTTTCGTCTATGTAAGACACAAAGATTTATTATTTTCCTAACCTACAAAACATCCATTTATAGAAAAAAGACTTTATGTATTTTTATATATCCTGAATTAAATATAAAAAGGGGGAAATTTTGAGAAAAAGGAAAAAATGGGGGTGTTTTGGTGAAATAAAAGTTTTCTATGTAAAGATGATGTTTTAAGGGAGAATCATTGAATTGGGAACATATCTGGTTATAATTTGGGTTCATTGAATTTTTTAACTGAATTTTTTTTGGGTTCTCAATTGAATAAAGTTGTTGGTGTCAGTATTTATTTCATTTATGAATTTATTGTTGCTTTTAGTGAATTTAAATCAAGAGTTTCATAGATGATTACTTTGAAAATAAATTTTTTTTATTTGACTCTGAGAAAATATGAAAAATTATTGAAGTGGCTGTAAGTGGGTGACCTAGGTCCGATCCATAGAAACATAGAAACATTTTTACCATGATCTTATGTTGTAAACTAGTCTCAAGGAAAACTAATTATTTATAAAGTCTATTTAAAAATATTAAATTAGTGATTAGGGTTTGATCCACTTGGAAGGACTTCCAAAAAATGTGTGTTGCGTGTGACCATGTAACACTAAAATTAATGAAACAATTTTGTTACTAAGAAGTAGTAAGATTTAAATTACTTAATAAAATAGTGGTGGTTAAATTAGTGGAGTGAGAACAACATGGAATTATGGGAACAATTAATAACACAATGATGAGTGTAAAGAAGTTATATAAAAATAAATTAGGTGGAATATAGGGATTGATAAGGGAACTTGATTGGTTGGTCTTTATTTGGGTGTTATATATATATATATATTTATTTATTTATTGTTTTTCTATCTTCATTCATGCATAGGCATTGTTGGGTATGGTAGAAAAAGGCTGGTCAATTCTATTAAATGATAAGATTTTGGATAAGTGGATCTTCTAGTCTCTCAACTTTGGAATCCACTAATCCACTCAATGATGAAACCAATGCTAGATCAGAATCATCTTCTCATTTATTCATAACATGATATCCTTGTTTTAATTTTATTCTTATTAGATTTAATTCCAAAGGAAAATTAGATAGAAATCATGAAAAACTGAAATGGTTCTTACTGATGGAAACTTGAGGTTATCTACTACTTGAAGAATGGGAAAAGGGTAGTTTCCAACCATACTTTAAACTTTAAAAAATTAAAGATACCTACCAGCTCAATATTATTTCCCTATATTAATTCATCAAATAACCATGAAAACGTTTTTCATATATTCAAAATCCTTATTGAAATATATGGGATATGAAAGAAATAAGATGGAGAAATCCCTCAGTGAGAGCTTTAAAACTACCTCCAAATCCTCAGGAGTGGTGTTGACTAACATTCTTCATGGTCATCTCTCCTCTACCTATACCTTCTTATGAAGGGTTAGGCCTTATTTACAAATCTTATTATTTCATATATATAGATAAATTCAAGATCTTTTCTCCTTTAATATCTTCTCTTTAACAAACTTTCTCTCTGATAGAAATTGGATCTTTTTCCTACCAACCCAGCATACCAGATTTTACCCTAAAAATTAGATCCCACCTCCATTTATTATATTTTTTCTATGTGTTTTACTTGATGGTTTTGATTAATTAGGTATATATAATATAAAATCTTCCTTTGAAATTCATTTTCCCCCATGATTTAGATCCTTCCATTTATGAAAGAAATAATCACCAACTACTTAGTTTTTTGTGCACCATTTCACATGCCAAGTCTAGACTCAAATTAGGTCATGGAACTAGGACTTTAGAAATTGATTTTTGGAATTACTAATTGGGCTTCAAAATTATGCTTTCTTTGAATGTTTCAATAACTCAAACTCTTTCCAAGATCATCCTATCACCAAATTTGAAGCATTGTGTGTCTGAGGTGTCATAGTTCCAAGAAATATGCCTTATGTAGTGAGATTTATTAGCTCAGCTATCGATTTCATGTCTTTTAAAATCAACTATGTAAACATCACCATATAAGCTTTAAAATTGTGTACTTAGTGATCAGGGGAGGTGTGACATCTGATTGAGGTTGTTGATGTGGGTTCTTTTGTAGAGGAAAAACATCATTCTTGATGTATCTGTATAAAAACCTTGGTTTTTTCAATAAACAACAATATCCTATATCAATTAATATTTTGGGAGTGGTGTTGACTTTCTCTTACTAGGGTTTAGTTTAATTTGAGGTCATCTTCAATTGGGGTGTCCAACTTTAAAAGAGGGGGAGTTCCATTCATTAATTTAGCTTTGGAGGATCCTACACAATGAAGCTCAGCTACCAGAATTTCTAGAACCAATTGGGTGGAGTATGGAGACATCATTTATTCTAAACTCCAATATTAGCTTAGGTTCGAGCTTGGGTTTTCAAATGTTCTCAGGAAATCTCTATAGAATGTTCAATCTAGGTGATTTAATTTTAACAGAGGTGTTAATGATTCCCCACTTCATTGTACAGTAGGTGTATACCGTTTTCAATTTTTTAAGAATACATAGTTGATCCCCTTTGTTGTTGTGTTCAACTGAATATAGTGATAGGTAAATAAATTATTTTTTCCACTTGAGGTAGCAGTCACTCAAATTTTTCTCTTGCGGTCAATTGATCAACTCTTGTGGTTAATCCATTTTATATTCAGTCGACACCATTGGCCACATGATTTATAAAAGAGCCACTTCATGAATTTATTCTTATGGTCGATTGTAGTGACCATATGGTCTATACATTACAGGCATGCTCACTCCAACCCAACACCACTGGGAAGATGCACGATTTATCCTATTATACTTGTGTTCTATTTGAACCTTTCATATATTTTCATTGTAGAAACTAAAAAAATAGATATCTTTTAATTAATAAATATTGAAAAATTTTATTAGAATTTATTAAATACATCAATCATCTCATAAATTAAATAAAAACTAAAATCGATAACATTAATCAATTGAGCACCAAAAAATAAACATTTTGATTAAACAATTTAATGAACACCAAATACAACCAGATATATTCTATATTTCATTATTCTCTATTAAAATTCCAACTTTACATAACAATAAAAAAATTTCTCCAAAATAGATGTGGGATTGTGTGATAAAATAATTCCACATCATTGATTTAATTATATTTTCTATTATGGTTTCTACTATGCTGGAAACATGTGCATACCATTCAATTATATCTTCATGAATAGAAAACCAGCAAAACTTTTATATAGAATTAATACCTTAATCCTTCAAGATTGAAGTTCATCTTGGAGAAAGGGTAGAGTGAGTGATTATGTGTTTATATTTTTTAATAATGATAAAAAAATTAAATATAATGATGCTTCATGGTTCTAAATAGGGACACAATTGATGTCATACTCATTATGGATTGGATGTTGAAGTTTAAGTCCCTTTTCTACCATTATGAATAGATGGTTTCATTTACTATAGTTGATTGGAGTGTTCTCACTTTTCTATGGGAGTGGTAAATTCATACTAGTTGGAAAAACCCAATCATTAAATAACATCACGACATAAAATGTAATCTATATGGGTTAGTTATTAGATTAATAGAGTGAAGGTATTTATTGTGGGTTCCAGTGGTGGTGAGATATTTAATAGATGTTTTTATAGAATACTTCTCTAGGATTACACCAAATATAGATACATAGTTCTCTATCATATTTTACCAGGATGAGTCACATATCGCTTCATTTATATCAAATGGTGCGTGAATATTTTTTACAATGGGAGATTATGTTATAGTATTTTAAAGGAAATGGATTTATTCAAAAAATGGTTTTGACATAGGCAATATAACTTTTATTTTCCATGATATCTTATAGTGTATTATAGTTATTTATTGAATAGTGTTTCTTTAATTATGTGAAATTTATGAATAAATAACCTTTACCTCACATTAGTTATTAATTCAATAATTTTAAGGTATTTTAGTGGTTCTTGAATACTGCTTTATGGTCATGATATCAACAGTTGAGGGTAAATGAGGAGTAAATTTTGAAGATAAAATTTAGATACTGTAATGGAATTATGAGTTATTGGTAATTGTTTTTTGTGGTTACTTATGATCTCACTATTTTTATGTTCTTAGTGAATTGTGTTTTATATAAACACATTGAATCATTCATCGTGGGTTTTTTGATTGGAATTATAGTTTATTCTTGATTGAAATAGGATTATAAGAATCATTTTGAGGACTATGTTATAAATTATATAAGATAAAATGTTGTATTAGAAGCTATCCAAATTTCATTTTTGGATAGGAAAGTGATTTTCTTGGAGCATGGAATTTTTTAGAAGAGTGTCATGTTGGACCTTTATAAATTCATGGTGGTGATGTCTAGTGATATTCCCAATAATATCTTTGAAATTATGAGTTTCCTTAGATTGGTATGACATTATTGATAGTTAATTCAATACTTTCCAAAGTTATAAACTTTGATGAAAATTATAACTCAAAATGGTGTGGAGATTGTGTGGGAAGATAAGTGATAAGTATATTTTGATGAGTTGAATAAGAGGCTTATATCTTCCCTAGCATTGACATTTCCTAAATCTATTGATGTTATCTACATATATTATGTTGCCTCTTGAGTTAGACTAGGGTGTGTTCTCATTTATAAGGATAATGTTTTTTCTTAAGGGTTGAGTCAGTTACAACCAAATGGGATGAATTATACCATGATAATTCTAGAGTTAGTGGTAGTTGTTCATGACTTGAATTGATTGAGGGATTATTTTTTAGTGAGATGTTTATGGAGTATTTGAATCACAAGTGTATTAGGTATATATTTATTAGTATAATTTGAATCAAAGGTAGTTCAAATGGGTGGAGTATATCTAAAACATTGGTTATGAGTTATATTATACATTGATTAAGGAAAATATTTTGGTTGATTCCTTGAGTTATAAATATTATGTAGTGAAACATTCAGATGAGCGGTATAATTTAATGGTTTTGATGGAATTTTTTCTTCTAGAGTCTCAATAATAGGGAAATGAGATGATGTTACATCAGATAAAAGTCACTTATATTCTTTTGGATCAAGTAAATAAGGGATAAAAGAGTGATTTGAATGTAAGGTGATTAATTGTGCCTTGAATCACTACAAAAAAATAGAAAAATAGCAATGGTTTTTTCAGAGTGAGTTCTGTATAACCCCCATTAAATTAATTTGAGAAGGGGTTATGCATAACCCTCTCAAATAATTGAATTTATAGGGGCTTCACAACCCCCTCAAAAAAATTATCATTATTTTTTTAATATTTTGTTGGATTTTAGATGCGGTTATGTTAAAATGTCTACTAATTTAATAATTAATGGAGTTATATGTTCGGTTTCATTTTAGAGGTTCTATATATATATATATATATTAATTTGGATATTATATTCTATATATATAACTTATTGTTTAATGGAAATAGTGGGGGTTCATGAACCGCCTCTAATCACTTAGATTATATGAAATTTTGAACCCCTTCTAATTTAAGAAATTAGGGGGGGTTGAACCCCCTATAATTTAAAAAAGTAGAGGGGGTTGTGAACTCCTCTATAATATATCACATTAGAGGGGGTTGTGAACCCCCTCTAATTTATGACATTAGAGGGGGTTTTGAACCCTCTATAATATATAACATTAGAGGGGGTTCATGAACCACCATTAATCCATTTGATTATAGGGGGTTTTTTAACTCACTCTAAATTTTTAGTTATTTTTTAAATAAATCTGATGTAAATTATAATTTTATAATAAATTTGTGTTTGCGCGCATGCTTGTGTATATATATATATATATTAAATAAACACGTTATAGAAATTTTTTTAAATTAATTATAAACATATATATATATAAAAACAATATATAAATACTTTAAATAAATACTTATACATATATAAAAAAAATTATACAAATATAAATATTGGTATACAAAATATAAATGTAAATATAAATATAATTATTCAAATATATAAAATTTGTGTATGGTTTTATAAATAATATACATTTATAATATGATTTAAAATATACATATATTATATTAAATAAATTTTTATTGTATATTAATGTATAAATTCATTTATATTATATTATACATACTAATATATATAATATACGTAAAACTAAAACTAAATATATATTTATATTTATATTTATTTTCTATATATTCTATGATAAATATTTCATTATATATGAATTTAAATACATTATATAATTATACTATATATATTTTATTATACCATATTAATTATAAATTAATTTAGTAGATATATATATCAATTAATTATATTATATATATTTCAAATTATATGAATGTAATTAATTTTTCCTATATATGTATATTTGTGTGTGTATGCATGATATAATATAAACTTATATAATTACAAACATAAATATATAATAAAAATATATTTAATATAATATATGTATAATATAAATCAAAAATTATGTAAATTTATAGTATTTATAAAACCAACATATAATATTTATATTTTAAAAAATAGATGTAATGATAACAATAATAATTAATATTATTATTATTAAACTCTAACATACATATATATAATTATATAAAAATAATTATATATATATTATAATTATACTATATTTATAAATATTATATAAATACATAAATATATACACACACACACTAATATAAATGTATTTATAAATATATATCTATATTTTTAAATATAATAATTTATATATATTTTTTATACACCCAAAATATATATATACATATATATTATATACATAAATATATATATATTATATATATTATACCCAAATATATTTTATATTATATAAAAATATTTTATATATACACAAATATATTATATTGTTTAGATTTATATACACCGATATATATAATCCATAATTGTTGTACCTAAATAAATAAAATGTGTTGCATATATTAAATAAAACATGTTGAGCTTGGTTGGTTTATCCACAGAGCGCTTTGATGCAGGTATGTGGTTCGATTCCTAGTCGATGATACTTTTACTCCCTTAGGAGTGAAATGATGTGCACGCTCAGGGTGAGCCCACAGTAGTAGTCTGCTTGTGTGGGGGTATGGTCTTCGATGGTTATCCCCATGGGTTTTTTCGGTGGGGTCGAGGTTGGTTGTCACGAGGGAAAGGGGTTGTGTCACGGGGTATGTCATGGGGGTGTCCAGGGGCGTCGTGGTGTGGTTTCTAGGGGGTTGTCTGTGGCGGTGTCAGGTGTGTAGGTGGTGTTGTCCTTGGCTGGGTCCGGGGGGAGTGGCGTGCTGGGTGTGTCAGGGGGTTGTCATTGGGTGCGTCATGGGGTGTCTAGGGGGCAAAGGGTGAATCTAGGGGTGGAGGTATTGGGAGTGTCTAGGGGGGTTGTTCGTGGGGGCATGGGGGTGTCTTGTGTGTCGGGGGTTGTCCTTGGGTGTGTCCTGGGAGAGTCCCGGGGGTGTGTGGGTGTCATGGGGGTTGCTTGGGAATTTTTTTAAAAACCTATCATAAATGAAGGGCAGTTATACTAAAACCATCCATAAACTAAGAGATTCATAACTCATTTACAGATGATTCTAACCACATATAAACTAATAATTAAATTAGGGGTGATTAAAACCACCCCTAAAAGATCTGTTTACAGTGCATTTATGGTGAAATTACAAGCGGTTTAAACCCTTTATAATCTAACCATCACTAAATACAACATCGCATTACCAGTTCTTGCCTAGAACCACCTCTAATCAGAGTATGCATCCAATTTAGCGACAGTTATGGGTAACCTCCACAAAACTATTTAGATGGGTGAAAACTGCTTCTAAATGAAAAAAAAACCTTCTAATTGCCCTGTTTTTTGAAGTGAATGGTGGGGAGGCCAAGGAATGTTGGTATCAACTATCAGTTTTGATACTCTAATTATATGATAGAGTAGTGGAGCCCTTGAGTCTCATAAAGGATGTTAAATATGCATTATATAACTCCAGTAAGTTAGTACATCAAGGAGTGTTGAGGATTTATCATGAAATTATAAAAATGTCTTTTTGGGTAGGGATAATGTGGGATATAACTAATTACGTCTCTTAAAACATGATATATTCAGGGATAATGGTGTTAAGTGCCAAAGGGTAATGTAATATGGTCTAGAGGGGGTTAATAGAAAAGATTAGCAAAATTTAGTGAAATAGATTAATTGTCTAAATTAATTGGGAAAGTAAGTTATTAGAGTTAATTTGAAGAAAAATAAAAGAATGAACAAAGGGAAGTTTTTTATAGTAGTTCGGCCCAATATGAACCTACTCTATTCTTACTCCACTCTAGTGAGAGATACATTGTACATTAATCTTATTTTTTAAGGGGAATGATAACCTAATTATAAAATTTGTTTCTACTAAGTGTAGGGATAACCACAATGACATTGACTTTTATATGGAGTGTCAATACCCAATTACAACATTAACTTTATACTATGAGATTTTCAGTTTGAATAGTCTTAAATTTATAATCTTGGAGTCACAACCCCAGGAAGATAGAATGAAATGATTTTTTATGTAAAATAATTAACAAAAAAAGGAAGATTGTTCACGAAATATAGGAAGAAGTCTTATAGACATAAGAAAGCAGAAAAAGAAGAATATAAATGAAGAAAGTGCAGGTATTGGTTCTTGAACTGAGTTTTAACGTATCACTTTAAGGTATTATAATTTGAAGCATATTTAATTCATCACTTTATAGATCATCCAAATGATGAAATAAGGATCACACAAGACTTTACAGACTTTAAAACACTTGATAGTTTAAAACAATATTCTAGACACAAAACAGAGTGTGGAATATATTATTTATAATATTTATTGTATTTCATGGATGCTCAGTCTCCCTTTTAATAAGGAACCATAAAGATAAATAAACACTTTACATGGGTAAAATAGTTCAATAATAATAATAACAATTACTTGAATATTAGAGAGAGATATTTTTTCAGTATAATATTTATCTTAAAGAGAGAAAAATAGTTTCCAATATAATCTTCAAGATAATTATTCAAAAACCTTTGAATATATTCAAAAAATATCTCCTTAGTAAAAGGTCAAACATAATTTGAAATAAATTGTATAAACAATGTTGAATAATAATATGAATATCACAAGTTGATTATCTATCAATAAAAACTCTACAATACAATATGTATAAATACATAATATATAAAAACACATTACAAATTTTTTGAAAATATTTAACAATACTAATAAATAATTTAGATCAATAATTTAAGAACTAATAAAAAATTCAGATTAATATATATATATATACTGTATGTTTCTTTAAATAATGAATGAAATATTTAAAAAAATACTAAAATACATTCAAAATATTTAAAAATATTGTCAAAGACAAAACATTATTAATAATTAACTATAAGAAAAATAAAACACTTAAAAGGATTAATATACACATGTTGTATATATAAAATAAAAAAATAAAAAAAATAGAGCATTGTAGGATTTTATAGAATAATAAAATTAGGAAAAATAGTACAATAAATTAACTAGAATTAGGATAATATTTTAACTAAGGTAAAAGAAAGTAGTTACTTAGAAGTAATAATAATTTGTTACCATTATGTGAAAAATAGAGGAACTGCTGGTAGGTAAGGAACCTTCTACCATTAAGTGTGAAGGAATTTCTACCACTACCATTGATAAGCACATTTGGTTCTACTATCAGGATGTAGAATAGTACTAATATTACTGTAATATAACTACTATTAAGTTGTGATAACATTTTGTTGTCACATGTAGTTGGCTGCTACCTTTGGATAGAGAGATCAAGCATGATACCATTCAATTGGAGGATGGTTCTACCTCTCTGATGTAGGGGTTCTACCATTACTGAATGAGAAGTTATAACATGATAGGGAAGAAAAGATCTACCTCCAAGAAGGAACTATTATTGTTTTTAGAGTGGATGAAGTGTTACTGTGATGGTAATGAAGAAGATATATCATGGAAGAATAAACATCTACTGTGAGTAATGAAATCTACTGTAGGAAATGAAATATACCATTCTAAATGACATATACCATTAGAAATGAAATCTACCATGGAAAATGACATATATATTTGATGTAATATCTAATGTTGGGGTGGATGATGAGAGTTAGGCGTACTGAAGAAGAGCCAATACGTTTGTTGCTACTGTGCAATGCTGGTGATCATGCTACATGTGTCATGTGGTTTGTTAAAACATTGAAATTTGAATAAGGATTGATACAAAGTTAAATTTTCTATTAGTGGAGATGCTAATGGTGTTGGTGTTGATGTATAGAAATCAACCCATATATACAAGATTATAAATAGTGCAATATCGTTTGTAAAGTTTAACACATAAACATTAAATATTTTTATCCCATTACAATGATAAAACAAGGTAGTGATAAAGAAAACTAAAATTAATATAATTTTTATATATTTAAAATGCATTATAAATAGATTCAATATTACATGTATGTTAATATATTTCATAAAAAATATTAAAATATATATACTAGAAATTCAACAGAAATTAATTAAAATGTTTCAGAACATCATCAATTTTTTAAGGAATCTAAATAGAATTTTTAAATTTTATCCACTTGAATTAAATGTATAAAAAACTTCTTATATTTAAAAATAAATAAAAATCATGTGATTTTGATAAATATTTAAAGTTTCATCACTATAATAAAAAATATTTTGAATTCATGAAATTCCAGAATTTCTGAATTGTTGCAAAAAAATGAGGAATTTTTAGACCACTTAAACATTAAATTAAAACATCAATTTATTTTAATTAAATTTAGAAAAATCTATTAGATATCCAAAGGAACAATCTTTTCAAGAATATTATCTATATAAATCAAGTTATAATATAGTAACAAAAGAAACATTAAAACACAATAAACTAAAAAATAGTATTCAAACGAAAAAACATGCATTATGCTTAGAAGAAAATACAAATATCCTATTGATATATTTAGACTTTGTCATCATTGAATAAAATGAAGAGATTATTATTATATTTTATATTTAATAAGAATTATAAATTTTCACTCATTAAACTCAAGTTTTAATAAAAAAATAGAGATTTAGTTAGACCTTATTTTCTCATAAAATAATAATTGGTTTTATAATATTCAAAAAACCCAACTACATGTAGTCAAAAAAACATAAATACATGCAAGTACATGAAAAAACAATTTCCCCCTTTTTGATTGTAAAAACACTTTTAAAAACAATAACTTTTTATTTTATCCCCCTTCTTTTAAATAATCATAAAATTAAAAATAGAAAGTCTCCCCATAAAAATGTAAAGATAAAATAATTAAGCTCCCAACATCCCAAAAATAAATTTAAATTTTTAAACACATAAAAGTATAATGATTTTTTATAAATGTCTTATATGTATTTTTTGATAGGGATAAATTCTAAAATAATATCACTATAATTCAAATTACATATTATAAAATTAAATCTAAGATCGATATACTTTGTTTTGAAGTACTATAAAGGATTTTCAAAAAAATAAATTACATATGTTTTGTCCAAAAAAATTGTAAATTTATCAAGATAAATACCAAATATCACATAAATTTTTACTAATCCATAGACTATGAGCATAAAAACTTGTATTAGAGATATAATAAGCTTCTATAGTAGATAAAACAAATGAAAATTTCTTCTTATAAGACCACGAAATTAAATGTTTTCCAAGAAAATAACACACACCTCGTGTGATTTTTCTATCAATTCTGCAACCTCTAAAATAATATTCCAAATAGGATATTAAATCGAAATAGTTATATTTAGGGTAAAATAAACCAGAGTTAATATTACCTTTCACATTTATAATTATTCTTTTCATAGATTTAATATGACTTTCTTTCGGATCATCTTTAAATCCTTTATATAAATAAACACTAAAAATAATATCAAGACTATATATAGTTAAATAAAGTAATATACCTATAATTCCTCTATAAACTTTAGTATCAAAACATTTACAAGATTCATCAACATATAACTTACAACTATTACTCATAAGATTTTTCATATATTTACATGAATCAAGACCATAACTTTTAGACAACCCTTTAACATAATTAAATTTATTAAGAAAAATTCCATATTTTATTTGATAAATTTAATGTTTAAGGATGAACGTTAGTTATCTTGTTAAGATCATGATAAAATCAGATGACATCAAAGTATAAAAATCATTACAAATCATTTCACTAGAAGATCCAAAAGTTATATCATTAATTTAAATTTTCCTAAGTAATATATAAACAATATACTCTATAGAAGGATTATCTAAATTAAAATTGGAAAAAATCTCTTATACCAATTATTAGGTCATAGAGGGTAATAAAATGTGGTCTAGAGGGGGTGAATAGACTGTTAAAAAAATTAGTGACATAGATTAATTATCTAAATTAATTATGTAAGTGAATTATTAGAGTATATTATAAAAGGAATAAAATAATTAACACAATGACATTTTCTATAGTTGTTCGGTCTAAAGTGGTAATACTCTATTCTTATACATCTCCACTCAAGGAGAGATACATTGTGTGCTAATATTATTTTTGAAGGGTAGTTATAACCTGATTATTGAATCGTTTTCTATTAAGTGGAGGGATAACCACACTGGCAATTAATTTTTTATGGGGAGTAACAACCCTATTACTACACTGATTTTAGACTGCTGGAGTAACAACATGAATGGTCCGAACATTATAATTTGGGATTCAAACCCCAAGTAAGAGAGGAAAAAATGTTTCTTATGTAAATTCCTAAACAAAAAAAATAGTGTTTACTTGAAAGATAGGGAGAAATGTTATAAAAAAACTAAGTGAAGTAGAATATAAATGAAGAAATCATGGATACTGCTTCTTGAGTTAAGGATCATATAATATCATCAAGGAAGAAGAATTTGAATCAGATGTAATTCAGCACATGATATATTTCTTGGATGATGACATAGGGATCATACAGGACATTATAGATTGTACAACACTTTAAGGTTCACAACATTATTCTCAAAACAAAAAATAATTTGGAAGTTTTTATTAATAATATTTGAAGTCTTTCAGGGATTTCCAGTCTCCCTTTAAATAGATAACTATAAAGTGTAACATGCACCTTCTATTGGTAAAACTACTCAATAATAATAATAATAATAATAATAATAATAATAATAATATCAAACAGAGAGAATTTATCTTTACAATAATAATCTTGGGGAGAGAAAAATAGTTTACAAAATAATCATCAATATAATGATTTAAAAACTTTTATATATATTAAAAATGATCAATTTAAGAAAATGATAACATAATTTGAAATAAACCGTTAAAACTAGGTCTATTAATTCCATGAATATCTGAAGCTGATAGATTTTCAATAAAAACTTCATAATAAAATTTCTATAAATACATAAAATATAATAGCATATTTTTCTTTCATTCAAAAAATTAATAACATTTTGAAAATATGTTACAATATTAAAGATTAATTAGAATCAATAATTTAAGCATTAATAATAACATAAAATTAAAAATATATATATATAATTATTGTTTCTATGAACAATTAAAACAGTATTTAAAACAACATTAAAACATTTTAAAAATATATAAAAATATCAGCATAGAAAAAACATTATTAATAATTAATTATAAGAAAAATTAATTATGTAAAATAATTATTATACAAATGCAGTATATATAACATTAAAAAAAACAAAAATAGATCATTGTAAAATTTTATAAAAATATTGCATTATTAATTATATTAGAATAAATGAATTAATAGTAGGACATGCTTTCAACTGGTGGTGGGAGAAAAGAGTTACCTAGAGGTAGTTAGAATTTTCCGTCAATCGTGTGAAAAATAGAGGAACTACTACTAGATGAGGAACCTGATACTATTGAGAGGAAAGGAGGATCTATCACTACCGTCAATATCCACATATGGTTCTATAATCAGTCTGTATAATGGTACTACCATCACAATATCATAACTACCTTTGAGAAATGATAACATGTTACTTTCACATAGAGTTAACAAATACCATTTCATAGAGAGATCATAATTTCTTTCATTGTATTACAAAAAGGTGATAACTTTATCATTACTACTATTATAGATATGAGAAGATCCACCACAAACCAAGAAGTACCATTTTTTTTTAGAGTGGATGAAGTACTACTACGTTGGTAATTAAGTAGATCTACCATAGAAGAATAAACAGAAACTGTTGGAAATGAAATCTACCGATGGTAATTAAAAATACCATTGGAAAGGATATATACTATGGTAAAGGTAATCTACCATGGGAATAGAAATATACCATTGATGTTACATCTATCGCTAGAGCAGATGTTGAGAAACAGTCATGCTAAAGAAGAGTCATTGTTGGTGTTGCTACTGCGTAATATTGGTGAGCGTGATATTGGTGTATTTTATCTTGTAAAAGAAGTAATTTCTGAAGAAGTAGAGTTATGAAGATGGCTCTACCATGGTTTTAGATGAAGAAGGTGCTGGTTTTTAAAAATAGTAAGTAATCGTAGGTAGGATATGATGAACATTGAAAAATTTTCTGTAAAGCTTCACACATAAACATTGGTGATTTTTAGCCCATATAAACGATATAATTAGTGAATGTTATAGAAAAAAATGAATATAATTTCAAGATATTTCGAATGGAACAAAAATTTCTTCAATATGACCTGCATATCAAGATATAACATCAAAAAATAGTAAAATATGTATATTGTAACTTCAAAATAAGTAATTTATAGGTTACTGAACATCGGTTGTTTTTTAAGTCATCTTAATGGGTATTTTTATTAATGTTAATTAAATAAATAAACACTTATTATCTTTCAAAAATTATCTTTGAGTGATTATGATTTATATTGAATTAGTTATAATTCAAATAAAAACAATATTTTTTATTCGGTAAATTCCAAAATTCCTGAACTATTGTCTAAACTTCATGATTTTTTTAGACCACTTAAACAAAAATTAAAACTCCCATTTAGTTAAATTAAATTTACATAAATATATTTTTTATCTAACATAATAATTTTTATGACAATCTAATGTATATAACTAATGTTATAATAGAATAATTAAAGAAACATGAAAGAACTATAAACTGAAAAATATTTTTCAAACCAAAAATATGTAGTATATTAGGAAAACAATGTTACCATCCTAGAGATTAATTTATACTTTCACATAGTTGAATAAAATCAATATATACTTATTATATTTTATATTAAATAGGAATTATAAAATTTTTATCAATAATACTTGAGTTATAAAAATAGAGATAGTTAGAACAAAATTTCACACAATATAATATTAGGTTTTAGAATATTTAAAAATATAAACTAACTACATGTAATAAAAAAAATATAAATATATAAAATAGAATTATAAAAAAATGGTTGTGTATAAATTATGTGTAGGGAATTTACATCCTTTTCCTATGATGATATGTATGTGGGAGATATTTCAATGGATTTTGTGAATGATTTTCTAAGACCACCAGGTAAGGATGATTTCATATGGGTTATTATTGATCAAATCACAAATTTGGAACACTTATAACCCATTTAAGAGATTTTATGAGTTGAGTTATTTAGTAATCTTTATTTTTATAAGGTGGTTTGGAATCATTTATTTCTGATTTCTATAATATTAGATAGAAATCATTATTTTACATTTAGATTGTATCGAGTCTTAGAAAAGGGATCGGTACTCAAATGAAGATAAGTACATCATATCACCCCCAAAAATATTAATACATTGAATAAACCTTATAAACATTATATTAAAATCATTTGGATATTTTACTATTTTTTAGAAGATTGTGGGAGTATGTAATGTATTTGGTATATTCCATGCACAATCATAAATATCATGCATTGATTTGGTTGGATTTATTCAAATAACTGTATGTAAGACCATTTATATCACTATTTAGTGGGGAATGTTGAGTCAATAGGGTTATCTTATAACTTCTCCATTCCTTATGGTTTTATGTTTTGAAAATCACAAACACTTTTTCTTACTTTTTCTTATGTTCTGTTTTGTTTTCTTAAGATCTGGAATTGTCATTATGTTATACATACAGATGTATCATTATGATTTTTCATTATATTATACTTAAAGATGTATCATTATGATTTTCCATTCTCTTATATTTACAGATTTTTCATACCATCTTTATGATACTAATTCCGGCGTATATGTGATATCGTCTCTGTGATACCAATTCTAGTGTATAATTTATACAATCATTGTGATACCGAATCTAGTGTATATGTGATACCGTCTTTATGATACTGATTGTGGTGTATAAGTGATACTGTCTTTGGGATACCAAATCTGATGTATATATGCTACCATCTTTAAGATACTGATTCTATTATATATGTGATATTGTCTTTACGATACCGATTCCGGTGTATAAGTGATTCCAATTTTATGATTCTGATTCCAGAAAAAATGAGATACAAGTTTCTCAATCTGAATTACTTTTCGTTATGAAACTGTTTTCTTGAAAAAAAAATTCTTAAGAATATGTTTTTCTTAATAATTTTAGAGTTGTTTAATGTATCATTCTAATGTTATCATATTCCAAGTTTCCTTACATAACGCTCATCTTTAACTCAACATTGTTTCTATTACTTGAAAAATTGTCGTACAATCTGTTACATACTAACCGTTTTATGTTTGAAGCGTGTCCAGGTCCCTTTGAAATTTAAGGAAAATATGACTGTTGGAGTGGATCCAACCGTTGGGAAGTTTTGCCTATAAATACAAGTCCATTTGAATGAGAAAAATACTTTTGATGACTTGGACTACAATGCAGAGCATGGTTGAACATGATGCATGTGAAAAATCTGTGAAGTGATTTCTAGAGAGAGGGGATTTTTCAACTATCAGGGCTTCGTGCGGATATCATGAAAAACTTGTTCGGGTGTGAAAAACATGTTCTGACTGGCTTCATGCAGACTCTGATCGTGCTGATTGTGGACTTTCAGGTTCGGAATATAGAGGTTCTGATTTACATCTAAATCAAGGGCTTTTAGGGATAGTAAGAAAGATACTGATTTTCGGATTGAGGGCTTACCTGGGTTTGGGTAAGACAGACTTTCTTGAAAGTATAAATCTAGGAACCTTTATCCAAAGTTTTTGGATACCCTTCTATTTGGGTTAAAAGAATATTTTTGTTTCTTGTTTTCTATTTCAGTTTTTTTTCTTTCCACTGTAATTTTAAATTTTTTAAAGTTAGAAAGTATAACTTTATTATACTTTCTAGTTCCATTACTCTGACTATATTACAGATTCCACACACTTTTACGTAGAATATTTCTTTTAAGAAAAGGTTTCTTTTAGAGGTGTTGTGTATGTTTGTTTTACTTTGTTAAACTAAACTTTAAAGGTTCCAAAGGAATCTTTAAAGAGTAAAATTCACCCCCCCCCATCTTGTATATTGAGCATCTACATTCATCATTTCGATCCTACAATTGGTATCAGAGGAGGTCTTTGAAATACATATACTTACATATAAGTTTTATTTCTCATGTTTTCTTTTTCTTATTTGATTATAGACTTTTACTTCTAATAAGTTATATGGAAAGAAATTTCTTTTAGTATGCTAGGAATTCATGTAGGATCTCTAGATAATCTCAATCCTACTAGACCACCAATCTTCAATGTAAATGAATTTGAGTATTGGAGAGACAGAATGAAGACCTTTCTTATAAAAACGAGTGTAGAAAACTACATTATGTTAACTGAAGACTATAAGATTCCTGATAAGGAACATATAACCTTTATTAATCCAGAAAAGGTGGAATACCAGCTAAACTTTAAGGTATGTAATACTTTTCTTTGTTCTATGACTATAAATATATATATCCTAATTTCCTCCTGGGAAGCTGCAAATATTATTTGGAAGAAGCTTAAAGTAACTCACTTTGGAACATCCAAAGTTATCAAAACTATGAGAGCTATGCTTAGAGCTGAGTATCATGGTTTCTGCTTTCCTTATGGAGAACCTGTTTGTAAGGTACAACAAAGATTTATGACTATTTTCAAAATTTTCCAATCCATGGGTGAAAAGGTTTTATATGATGAAGATCTTATAGACAATATTATAAGCATCATGCCTAACGAATGGGAATCCAAGAGAACTGATATAGATGAAAATATAAAAGTAACACAGATTTCTCTTGATGAACTTTTTGGAACCCTTCTTCAACATGAAACTATAATGAAGAGATATGATGATAATATTAAGAGGAAGAATGTAAATGGAGGTGTTACTTTTACAACTACTTCAAATAATATGAAATCCAAGACTCATGAGAGAGTTACAAGATCTAAATCTAAGAACGTTGTTGTTCAATCTGAATATAGTGAAAGTGAAACTTTTAAAAATGAGTTAGCGAATCTTATTTAGAGGATGAACAAGATTTTTGGACAGAATGACTTTCAATATTGATACGAGAATAAATATGGAAAATATAAGAATGATAGATAAGTGGCATGCTATGAATGTAGAAGAACTTGTCATATCAAACCCGATTGTCCCTTATTTAAGAAAAGAGACAAAAGGGTATGAATTATGATAGAAACAATAAGAATTTCTACATATCAATTAATAAGAAAGTACTAAAATCCAATGACACATGGAGTGATATTGGTGGAGATTCATCAGATGACTTTTCAGAATATGAATCTTCTGAGAAAAAAAATATTGGTCTAATAGCGCGAGCCCCATTTCAAAATTAATGTCTTATGGAAAAGGTATGAACTGATGAATCCTTAACCAATATGTCTTTGAGTGAAAATTTTCCTGATAAATATTTTTCATCAGATAAAAAATCTTCTTCATCAGATAAAGATAACAATTTTCTTTTTTATGAGGAAGTTTCTAGATTTTCTATGTTTCTAGAGATAATAAATTGTAAATTTTTTAAGAAACATGAAAAATAAAATTCAACAGAATTTATTTTAACAAAAAAAAATCTGATCTTACCAAATATCTTGGTAAGATAAATGATGCTTTAGAAAATCTTTCTAAAAATCCTGAGGAATCTAATTCTGAGAAGGATAATCTTTCTAAATATCTTAAAAATATGTTTTTTGAAAAATATGTTTTAGAGGATAAACTTAACTCTAAGTCTATTATTATTGAGGATAAGAATTTAGTCCTAAGAATAAAGTCTAAAATTTTCTCTTTTAAGTAACTTCTTGAAAATTTTACTTCTGGTAAAGAAAATTTTGACAAGATGTATTCTCAGATCCGACCTCATGGTAATAATCAAGGTTTAGGTTATTCTCATGAAAAACCTATTTTTAGAAATAATTATTTTGTTCCTCCAAGATCCCCTCTTTATACTAAATGTCAAAGTGGTGGGCATTAGAAGAATAATTGTTCTTTAAATAATGTTCGATCTCTTGGTTTTCATATAGCTTACTTTTCTAAACAAATGTGGATACCCAAAATCTTATTATCTAACAATTCTGAATTCAAGCAAGTTTGGATTCTGAAAACCAAACTTTTCTTTTTCAAGTTAATGAAGGAATTACCAACAACATATTATATATGGATAGTGGATGTTCCCAGCACATTGCTGGTAAAAACACTATTTCAAAAAGATTTTAAATACTAAAGGTGTAAAATTAACCTTTTGAGATAACTCTCAAAGAGAAATTGTTAGTATAAGTAACATTATTCTTCTTGGAAAATCATTAATTTAAAATGTTTTATTTGTTAAAGGTCTTAAGTACAACCTCATTGGTATAATTCAATTATGTGATGAAGGATACCTTGTGAATTTTAGGAATGACAAGTGCTTAGTACACAATTCCAAGGATGAGTTTATTTTCTCATCCCATAGGTAAGAAAATGTATACACACTAAACATAGAAGATCTTAGATGTCATGATCCTTTTTTCCTAAGTTCAATTTAAGATCAATCATGGATTTGGAAAAAAAGTCTAGTACATTTTAATTTAAGGAATCTTAGTATACTCTCTAATAAAGAACTTGTTATGGATCTACCGAATCTTAGGTTTGATTCTTCAAAAGTATGTGATCCTTGTCAATATAGCAAGTAACATAAATCTATATTTAAGTCTAGAAGTAAAGTTATAACTTCTAAAGACTTACATCTACTGAACATGGACTTATTTGGTCCAACACAAATTGAACGTAATGGAGGCAAATACTATGTGTTTGTCTTAGTTGATGATTACACTAGATTTACTCAGGTCTATTTTCTCGAAAAAAAAATCTGAAGCTCCTTCTTATTTCTAAATTTTCAGAGCTCAAGTTGAAAATGATAAAAACCTTCCATTGATAACAATTCATAGTGATCATGGAGGAGGAATTCAAAATTCTGATTTTGAAACTTTTTGTAGTAGAAAAAGTATTAGTCAAAAAATTTCAACTCTAAGAAATCCTCAACAGAATGGTGTTGTTGAAAGAAGAAACCATATTCTTCAAGAGATGAATAGAAACATGTTGAGTGATAATTCTATTGCTAAAAACTTTTGGGCTGAAGCTATAAGTACTACATGGTATAATATAAATCGAGTATTAATAAGACCTTTTCTTAATAAAACACTTTTTGGGTTGTGGACTGGCCAAAAACAAAAAGTATCTTACTTCAACGTTTTTTGTTGAAAATTATTTATCTTGAATACCAAAGATAACTTACATAAATTTTCACCCTAATTAGATAAAGGAATTTTCTTAGGTTACACTATTAACTCTAAGGCATATAATGTTTTTAATAAAAATACTTTCACTGTGGAAGAAACAGTACATGTTAATTTTGATGAAAATGATCCTTTTATTTTCAAACAACGTGAACTTATTTCTGTTATATTTTCTAAAATTTTTCATCAAAATTTGATAGAAGACCTTTCAGATAAGGAAATTGTTCAAGAAGATGTTTCTGAAACATTTACCCCTGAGGATTTTCTACCCTATGTTGATGATCAAGTCTTTCAAAACCCAAATCAGTTTTTACATAGAAATCATCCGAGTGAAAATATCATTGGAAATTTTAATCAACTAGTAATAACAACACGTTCTTTAAGGAATGAAGTTTAACATATTGTTTTTCTTTCCCAATTTTTTTCAAATACTCTTGAAGAATCCTTAGGTGATGAATATTAGATAAAGAATATACAAGATAAACTCAATGAATTCGTAAGGAATCAGGTTTGGACATTGGTTGAAAACCCTAAGGAAACTTATTTTATTGGAGTAAAATGGGTTTTTAGAAACAAATGTGATGAAAATAGAGTTATTTTTAGAAATAAAGAAAGATTATTTGTCAAAGTCTATAACCAACAAGAATGCATAGACTATGAAAAAACCTATGTTACTGTATCAAGACATGAATCGCTTTGTATTCTTTTATCCTTTGTAACATTCTTTAATTTCAATCTTTATCAAATGGATTTAAAGTGTGCTTTTCTTAATAGTTATGTACAGGAGGAAGTCTATGTAGACCAAACCCTTGAATTTGAAGATAAAAAAAATATCATAATCATGTTTATAGACTTATGAAAGCTTTGTATGGACTTAGACAATCCCCTAGATCTTGGTATAATAGACTTTCAGGATTTTTGCATCAATATAAATATGTAAAGGGAACTGTAGATCCAACCCATTTTACTAAGAAAAATAATAAAGATGTTTTGATTGTCTAAATTTATATTGATGACATCATTTTCGGATCAACTCAGCAATCTTTAACTAATTCCTTTGCAAATCTTATGAAATCTGAATTTCAAATGAGTGTGATGGGTGAGTTAACCTTTTTTCTTGGTTTTCAAATTTCTCAAAAACCAGAGGGAACTTACACGTCTCAAAATAAGTATATTAAATATCTTCTTAAGAATTTAGGGTATGATAAAACTAAGAGTGTAAGTATTCATATTGGAACCCCTAATACTCTTGATATTGATGAAGTAGGGAAACATGTGGATCAAACATCTTATAGAGGGGTGATAGGAATATTACTTTACTTAATAGCTAGTCGACCTGACTTAATATTCTCAATATGATTATGTGAAAGATTCCAAGAAAATCTAAATATTCTCATTTAAAGGCAGTAAAAATAATTTTTCTCTACATAAAGGGAACTTTAGATTTGGGACTTTTTTATTCCTGTAGAAATAATTTTGACCTTAAATTTTTTTTAGATGCTGACTTCGTTGGTTGTAAAATGGATAGAAAAATTACATACAGAGCTAGTCACTTCTTAAGAGATTCCTTAGTTTCATGGACATGCAATAAACAACATTCTGTAGCACATTCCACTGCTGAAGTTGAATTTGTACCAGCTGGAAGTTGTTGTGCTCAAGTGTTATGGATGCAGAACACACTCACAGACTATGCTATGAGTTTTACTAAGTCTCAAATAATGCGTGATAACACAAGTGCATTTTTCCTAAGTAAAAACCCTACACATCACTCTCATGAAAAGCACATAGATATTAGACATCACTTTCTTACGGATAACACACTTAAAAGAGATATTATTATTCAATTAATCGGAATGCGAGAAGAAATTCCAGATATTTTTATAAAACCTTTGTCTTATGATAGTTTTTAATAAATTAAAAAGAAGCTAGTAATGATCTCTGTAAGGTAATCATTCATATCAACTTCTTCTTTAAATAATCTCATAATATTAAAATACTCCTTATTTCCGGGGCAGTACATATGCTTTCATGTTTTTATTCTTTTCTTATGATTTTTTTTTAATTTTTATCTTTATCTAATATTTTCTTGGAAATTTTTGTATTAGAAATTTCAGTACGAGGAATTTCAGTATTAGAAATTTTGGTATTAAAAATTTTGGTATTAGAAATTTCAGTATTATAAATTTTGATATTATAAATTTCAGTATTGTTATTTTGGAATCTAAAACTTCCAAGAAAATTCTTATAATACCCAAAAACTCCTTAGAGTATTCAAATAAGTACACTTCCTTACTCTTTATTTCTTATCTTACGTTTTAGTTATTGGTTTTCCAAAATTTTAAATTCCATTTTACCTTACTTAAAAATATCGGAATTCTTATTTTTTTAATCTTCCTCAACCATTAGATCATATCAAGTTATTTAGCTGTTTGAATGTATTATGGAAGTTGAAAGGCTATAGCCCCATCTATATTAGGGGTTCCTCATTTATAAGCACCACACCATCTTTACAGATCTTTGTGCCGAATCTCTATTGCCATCAAAGCTTTCGCTCTGATTTTTTTTGTCTTTATCTCCCTGAATGACACCTGAATCCTCAGAAGACTAGATTCTGACTAGCAAGTAAATAAAGGGTTGTTCAATATTCAGGGAAATGTTGGTTTGCCCTAATTTCTTTGAAAAATATGACTCCCTTATCTCTAAGGTGATAAGAACTAATGGATGGGAAATTGTCTATCTGGATAAACAAAAAAGTCAGGATCTGGTTTATGATGACCTGGTTATTCAATTCTATGAATATATTACTTTCTTCAAAAATTATGGTAAGGATCTGTTTATGTTCAAATGTTATGATAAGACATATATAGTCCCCAATAAGAAGGCAGAAAAGTTTCTTAACATTTCGTATGAAGGGGAAGCTATTCTATACTCTCAAAAACTCCCTAAGAAAGAAGGTTCTTTTGAGAAACTCAAGGCTTTGGATTATCATGGTCTAAAGTATGTTAAGAATCAGAATATTATGAATCATTCAACAAACCACAAGATAGTAGCTCTTTGGATGTAGGGATTTCTTATACCAATAAAAAGAGATAAAGAATATCTAAAGATTTGTGCAATCTTTCTTTTATAATTTCTTGTCAACTTAAGGAATATCAACTTTGTGAAGTAAATCTTTCTCACCATCCAGGAAATAAAATGTGGATCCATTAGATTTCAGATACTTATATATACTGCAACTATCTCAAGAATAATTGTAATGTGCCTTCAGGAGTTGAATGTCCCATGTCGATCAATCTCAAATCCCTTAAAAATTTTGTTACTCAGTGATGACACTATAAGAATGATGAAGGTAGAGTTCTTATAGGAATCCAAGGGTTTTGAAGAAATGGTTATCTAGAACAAAGGTGATGTTCTAGAGTCTTCAAAATTGGTACCCAAGAAAAGGAAACCTGATGAACCAGGCCTACCAGTACCAGTTCCTGATGTCCCGATATTAAAATATTCTCCCTAAAATAAACCAAAATCCTATTCTGATTCAACAGTGGAAAAGTGGAGAGAAATGGAAGCTACTAGAAAGGAATGAGATCCTTCCTTTGGCTTAAATCCTGCAGAATCAAGGGCCTTGAAAGTAAAGCAATCTGAATATAATGTGAATGAAAAGAAGGAGAATAAGTTAAAGAATAAATCCTTGGAAGTGAAAGTTTGTAACTCTCTTCTAAAAGGTGTAGAAAAGAAGGGTAAATAAGTACATGAATCTTATTTTTTTCATAAGAAACCGGTTGCCACTCTAGAAATTTAGAAATCCAAGAAATTTAAACCTTTATTAGAACTTATTCAAGAAATGGAAGATCAGATAGTTCAAGAAGGCTATGATGATGTTTTAAGGGAAGTGGAAGATTACATTAGAACTCCACGAGTTCAGTCTCTAGATCTGTTTCATAATAACAACTTGAAAAAAAACGATGAAGAAAAAGTTGAGGAAGAAATAGAAGTTGAGGAAGAGGTAGAAGTTCAGGAAGAAGTAGAAGTCTAATAAGAAGAACAAGTAGAAACTGAAGTGGAAGAAGAAGAGAAGGAATAGGTTTATCATTAAGGTGGTGAAGAAGAAGAGTTTTAAGAGAAATAAGATGAACGTGGAGATATAAATGATATCCAAGTTTTAGATGAACAATCTCCAGTTCAAAATCATGTTAATGGAAAAAGTGTTTTGGTTTCCTTATCTGAAAAGGAAACGCCACAAAAGTCTTTCAAGAGAATAGAAAAATCAATTTCTTTAACTCCAAGAGGATCTCATAAAGGAAAGGATGTTTCAAGTTTTTAATCCTCATCATCTGTTGAAAATGACTTTGTCAAGCTATCTTTAAGAAAGCTGGTTAGCACCATTCCGGTTCTTGCAAATATAGATTCTCAGAGAAAAATGATGCAAGAATCTCTAAATCAAATGACGGAATCGACCAATATTCTTATGGACATGGTGGTCAAGCAAGAAGAAAACTTTAGTAATATTTTGATTGATTACAATGCTCAGAAGGTGACTTGAAAAAAAGTATTTAACCACACCAAGTCTATCAATGAATATCTAAGACAGTTCGGTGACTTTATGGATTCAAAAAATGGAGCTTTCAATACTTTTGAATCCAAGTTAAACAAGGTCAAGGCATCAATCTCTGAGAAACCTAATCAACTGAATTATGTTACCTGGTATATTAGCAGTGATAATAAAGTCAGATCTGAATTATAGAGAAAGATGGCTGCTCAAGAAGAAAGAATCTTGTCATTAGAAAAGAAGAATCAGTATCAGGAGATCGTGTTGAATTATTTTGAAGAAGATCATAAGGAAGTGAAGAAAATTAAAACCATGATAAAGAGAATGTTGTCTGAGTATAAGAAGGATGGATGACTTTCTTGAAATTCTGATTTTTTTTTGTAATCTAAACCTTATTTCCAAAAAAAATGAAGAATTTTCATTCATATCTTTCTTGTCTTTTCTAATGTATGCTTGCTTAACCTTACAGGTACATCTTATACCTATCCATTATTTTTTCCCCTCTTTTTAAAAATCACAAAGGGGGACAATTTATTTAAAGGAAGAGTTTAATTAAGATATCAAAGGAGGAGAATCTATTAAGGGAGAGTATGGAAAGAAAGAATAATTTCCATATAAGGGGGAGTTTTCTATTAAGAAGAGATGTTAATATAAGGGGGATATTTCTTCTTAAGAAAGAAAACCAGAAACTAAAGATCAAGAATAAGATACTTGGCAAACGTAACCTAAGGGGGAGTTATTCGTATTCATAAGAAATCTCATTCAAAGGGGGAGATGAGTTTTTCATACTTGTTTATCTATGTCAATATTTTATTCCTTAGCAAAGTTGTTTGTGATTTCAAAAAAGGGGGAGATTGTTAAGTTAATAGGTTTATCTTAAGACTTCTCAATTCCTTTTGGTTTTATGTTTTTAAAATCACAAACACTTTTTCTTACATTTTCTTAACTTATTTTTTTTCTTCTTATGATTTATAATTTTCATTCCATTATACTTACAGAAGTATCATTACGATTTTTCATTCTATTATACTTACAGATGTATCATTACGATTTCTTATTCAGTTCGATTTAAAGATTTTTCATACCGTCTGTATGATACCAATTCCAGTGTATATGTGATATCGTATTTATGATACTGATTCAAGTGTATAAGTGATACCATCTTTGTGATACTGAATCCGGTGTATATGTGATACAATCTTTAGAATACTAATTCATGTATATAGGTGATACCGTCTTTGTGATACTGAATCTTGTGTATATGTGATACCATCTTTAAGATAACAATTCTGGTATATTTTTGATACTGTATTTATGATACTGATTCTGGTGTATAATTTATTTTGAATTTATGATTCTGATTCCGGAACAAATGAGATATTGGTTTCTCAATCCGAATTACTTTTTCTTGTGAATTTGTTTTCTTAATAGTGTTTTTCTTAAGAATTTGTTTTTATTAATAATTTTAGAGCTGTTTAATGTATCATTCCAATGTTATCGAATTCCAAGTTTTCTTACATAATGCTCATCTTTAACTCATCATTGTTTCTGTTACTTAAAACGATGTCATACAATCTGTTACAAACTAACCGTTGTATGTTTGACATTTGTCCAGGTCCATCTAAAATTTAAGGAAAATATGCATGTTGGAGTGGAGCCGACCGTTGGGATTTTTTCCTATAAATACAAGTCCATTTGAACGAGTAAAAGACTTTTGACTACATGGAATACAATGCAGAGAGTGGATGAACTTGATGTAGGTGAAAAAAATTGTGAAGTGATTTTTAGAGAGAGGGACTCTTTCAACTCTCAGTTCTTCATGCAGATGTCATGGAAAACTTGTTCGAGTGTGAATAGCTTGTTCAGACATACATCGTGCAGACTCCGATTGTTCTGATTGTGGGCTTCTATGTTTGGAAGACAGAAGTTCTGATTTCCTTCTAAATCAAGGGCTTGTGGGGATAGCAAGACAAATACCGATCTTTGGATCGAGGTCTTACCAGTGTTTGGGTAAGACAGACTTTCTTGAAAGTATAAATCAAGGAACCTTTATCCAAGGTTGTTGGATACCTATATTCTTGGGTTAAAAATCATAATGTTACTTTTTTTCTATTTCAAGTTGTTTTATTTCTGCTGTAATTTTAGGTTTGTTAAAGTTAGAAAGTATAACTTTCTTATACTTTATAGTTATGTTACTCTAGTTATTTTACAGATTCTATATGATTTTAGGTGGAATATTTCTTTTAATAAAAGGTTTATTTTAGAGGTGTTGTGTATGTTTGTTTAAATTTGTTAAACTAAACATTAAAGGTTCCAAAAGAATTTTTAAAAATACAATTCACCCTCCTCTTGTATATTGAGCATCTACATTCATCATTTCGATCCTACATGGAAGAAATCGAGGAGATATTTCTTTTGGTACATATATTTCTGAATGATAAAAATTATTAAGTCTAACTAATCTATAAGTGATTAGTAATAGATTAAATATATTTGAAATATTATACTAATCATTCATGAAATATATTAGAGTATGGTGTTTGGGATCAAGTCATCTGATGAGTGTCACATAGTTGGGACATAGAAGTCATGGGATGCTGGGGAAGTTAAAAACCTTATATTTAGGTCCATTCTATATTTTCAATTGAATAGTATATGTGGATTATCACTTGGAGTTTTCATCAATGTATGTTGTATTTCACAACGTATTCCATGTCCCTCAAATGAGGAAGTAACAACAAGACCCATCTTAATTTATTTCATTTGATATGGTGAATATATAACATCATGTGTCCATTTTGGAATAATCAGTGAGTATTTATAATAGTAAATATAAAATATTGAGTGTACAGATATTTTTTTCAATAAGAGTGTTGTTGAAACATGTCCCGATTTAAGAATAGATATGCGAGAGCGAGGATTATATATGGTATCAAAGGAAAATGTTATTTTCAGATATTGAGTCTTGATAAATTTTAAGAATTAAAAATCTTATAGAGGGTAGAATTGTGACTTCTTGGGTTGGATAGGTAAATCACCCTTCCATATTTTATGTTTTTAGGATTTTTTTTGAGTTTTTATAGGCGTGGTTAACACTATATGGTTAAGGTTCAAAATCAAATATACCATGCAGTATAACCATATACATCACCTAGCGAGAAAATAAAAACTATATTTTCAGTAAGTAGTTCTGAGTGATCATAAGGGTGATTGTTTAGTGATACATTTGTGGGAAAACATACCAGAATAGATAGTGTATAAACCCATCCAACCATGAAACATGACCATGAAATCACATTCACATTACATGAATTTGACATTAAAACCCATAATATCCTTTGTAATACCCATTAAACTCATTAATTTGAATTGGTATTACCTTATATTTCCTTGTGAGTTACATTACATATTCTATTTCAATGAATGTTGAATTTCTCTTTGGGGTCGATATAATTAACCTTGGTTCTATGGTTTTTGGAAGTTGATATCAAGTGTTATTATGCCTAAATTTTATCTCTCTTTCTATTTATTATTCATTTCATATATTTATCTATTGAGATTAGATATAATATTTATTTATATTGATAAAATCATGAATAAAATAATGATGATATCATGTTATTAAAGATCGGGTTTAGAGTAATGGATCATGATTATTGACCTAAGATCTACAGTTCTATAATCATTACATGACCATCATCTATGGATGGTGGATATTTTTCATTCCTTATAGGATTTTTATTCCTTTTTGTGTGATCAATTTTCTTTGAGATAATTTTCTTACACTGTGTGTTGTTATTAATTTTTTTAAAAAAAATTATTTAAGAATTTATATTTCTTGGAGTTGATAATGGTAGTGAAATTGGATTTTTGTAATAGGATAATAGATTTAATTTTAAATTATTATTTTGGTGAAACATTATTTTTAGCTTATTTGGATTAAAAACTAGATATTTTGTTTGGGAATTTTTTTATGAAAATGGAATTTATGATGTCTTAAATTAGTATATTAAATATTTTGTTTTTCAAGCTCAATTTGGGAGAACTATTTTCATGAAGTAAAACCATTTTTTCAATATAACATGTTCTGTAAGACCAATTATTGGGAAGTGTTGAAAATGAATATAATTTTTGATTAGTGGAGATGTACATGAAGTTTCAACACATGTGCAATATGGATGGGGTAGGCAATGAAATTCAGAAACCACTCAGGTGAGTGATGATTTAGAGGTAGTGTATGCATTAATCATATGTATAAATTTATTTTATTTGATTATTTATTTCTAATGTATCCTTTTTTATATTGAATATTAATTTTTGTATAATTTCTTAGAACCAGAAAGGTTTCCTTTTTAGAAATTAATTTGTTATATTATTTTCATCACCACTTTGATTATTTAGAACTACTATAAACTTTTTTTCTTTTTAATGTGATAAAATATTTTATTATAATTGGTTAAATTGATTATAAAAGGTCTATATGGGATTTAATTTTATTGATATTAAAAAATTATGTTTGGTATTCACACTCACCCCCACTCGTACATCTCAGAGTGTAAGTAGATATCTTGTTTCATGATACAAGTGAGGGAAATAATATGATGTTTTTAGGTTATGGATAAATTAAATTAGTTTATGTGTTAAATGGAAATGTTTATTTATTAATTAAGGTGTATTTGGGTCATTTTCATTGAATAGGGTTCATTTTCTAGTTCATCATGTCTGGATTGGATTGTTTCAATTTATTTGTTTTCGTAGTACTCTATTTGGTTCTCAATTTATTTTAAATCATATTCTTAAAGTTGTTTATTTAATATTTTAAAATGAAATTATAGATTTATGTATCATATATATATTTATAATTTTTTTGGTAAAATCATTCCCCAATGATTATGGTTACCCCTCATAACTTGTTATCGGCCTCCAGTGATAAGTGAATGCACTTGTGGACATGTGGGGTCCTAACCTAGGCTTGGAATTTAGGTTCCCAAATTAGAGTTCCCATAAATTAAAATATCTTTATATACTCTTTTTTATAGGTTAGGTGTCTAAATTATAAATATATAATAGTTTAAATAGAAAATAGGCTCATTATGCACCCCATTTTTTTGATAAGGGAGGTGTTGCATAAGGGAAAGAATTTAATTTTACTTTTAATTATATTCTATTAAGATGGAAGATGATAGGACAAATATACCTTTAATAAAAAAATATAGAGATTGGTTTCTTAAATATTTTTCCAAATCCACAACTAATTCGAAAAATGGTACATTGAATATAGATTTTGGGGATAATTGGTTCTACTTAAACATACATGATGTCTTAAATCACCCCTCTAATGAACATCCAATTTTTTCTATTAATATTAATTATATACTACCTACACTCATCATCACTTTAATTATATAAATTGATCATATTTCAAAATTTTATTTATTAAAATATATTTCAAAGAATTATTCTCATGGTGAATGTTTTAATGTTTTTGAAAATTATTATATGTGTTAATTATTTATTGAATTCAAATATAGTCAAAATCCAATGCCCATAAAGGATTATATATAGGTTTTAAAATTTTATTTTTCTCATATGGATTTGAATATTGAGTATATATATTTTCTTATAAAGCTACTCAATTCATGTTCTCCTTCATAAATCTGATTTCTCTTTATATTGGAATAACTACCATTGACATCAAATTTAAAATATGTATTTTTGGGTATTTATAAAAATATTTATATTGAATTTTCACTAGATAATGAATTACGAAATTTTATCCTTCTACATGAGTGTAAACAATAATTCGGATAGTTAGCTGCTATTATTTTATAAATTAATTCAAACAATTATATAAATATTTTTTAATGATTAATCTAAACTAATGAGGAAAGAAAAAATAAAATTAAATAAAACCATCAAAATATTTTTTAAATGTGCTAAGAAAATTATTATATTATATAATTATTTACCTAGTTTTTTTAGATTCACTAAGTTATCCATGTATGTGCAAAAATATAAATCATGTCTCATTATCATTAAATGAATATAATTAATTTATTCAAACCCAAGTGAAAAATATTTGGTGTGTATACAGACTATTTTCAGCTATAGAGTCACACAAGTAATGACAAATTTCCATTAATGTTCTTTCATTATATGTTAGGGTGGTTGGAGGTGAAGTAAAACAATTATTTACTTTGTGAGAATTTTAGATATTTTCATATCCATATTATTAAATGATATTAGAAAAAGACTGTATTGAATTTCCCATTTATTACATTTTAATGTAGCAGGATAACATTTAGTATATGAAATAACATATTTACTTTTGAGTGATTCATGGTTAATATATTGTTTTTGATTACATGAAGAATCTTATGGATGAATTTACCATCAATGGGCCCTCATTTTCTGATTATATTTCTATTTTAGGTATTCTATTCTTCTATTACATTAAAAACAATATAATATTAAATTATGAGAAATGAAACCTCATGGTATGACATGGTATAATATTTAAATAAAGAACTTCTAAAAATGGAATCTTAGTAGATAGATAAAATTTAAATGTCATTTTTCATTGAAAATCCATATAAATGTATAGGATATCTGGTATTTCATAGTCCATACAATATTTTATCAATGTTTTCTTTTTTAACTTTAGTATTATAACACCAGCTTATACCATATATTCTAAAAATAAAATTAATTTTTTTCAATAGAAACACTAAAAATTGTTAAATTAATTAAAATCAATTTCAATGCCACACCTTATAATCCAACCACATCATTGGGATTTACCTTTGGAGCATATATATTTTTCATCTAAAAATACATTTGTAGTAGTATCGTAACTGATTATTGTCTTGGATTCACATGGAATCATATAAGCATCATGCACATTGGACCCTTCCCAACAAAAACTGAACCAAAACTAAAAAATAATTTCTTTAAATTTTTTTAACTTATATGTATTTCAGTCTTACCTTTTAAATTCTATAGTGACTATTTTATAAAACCATTTAGCACTCATATATCTCTCTATGAAATTATAATCCAAACCATGACTAATAAACTATATAATACTTCATCGAGAAGATCACATAAAAATAAGAGGAAAAAATGAGCATAAAATTTGGTATTTGTGTAAATAAATAAAATAATTTTGTCCTAAAACCTTGATTCATCCACTATTATTTCTATAAATTACATTCATAAGAAATTTTATCAAGTTAAAATGATTTCAGGAATTAGTGACCATGATCATTCATTAGGTCCATATATATACTAGTATCTAGCAATGTTTTAGTTATTTGGAAAGAGTCACTTGTGTTGGAATTCTCAAAGAAGTATATTGTTATATTTTATGTTTATATATTGTAATGTGAAGTTCATTAATTTTTAAAATAAATAAAAAAACTCAAAATGGGGAAGAAATTTTATTTATAGAGTGGTAATGTTAAAAAAATTATTTCATAATAAAACACTTCCCCCACAAACATAGTGTTAATATAAAGAGGTAGTTACTTTAAGTGTTGTATAAGGGGGTTATTTATTTGGTACATATGAGGATAAATTATCTATATTTTTCATATACACCTCTAGTTTTTTTATATAATATAAAGGTAAAATTGAATGATTCTTTAGTCATCTGAAAACATGTCTATATAAGGAATTCGTATTTTTATAGTTGTAAATAGGTGATGTGTTATTATTTAAAGGTATAAATAGCCTTTCTAGAATCTTAGTGGGCTCAAGAAATTGTTCATAGAAAGAGAAATTTAAATAATAATAATAATTTTAAGGTATAAAATAATGAGAGTTAATGAAGTAAGTTGTAGTTACTCACATGTAAAATGTTTTGGAAGGATCACTTAGGGAATTTATTTCTTAAAATAAAAATATTATACAGGTGTGGAAATTAATTCCCTATATCTTAGTATCATAGAACGGACATATAATCCCAACATATGAATTAAAGTGATAATAAAAAGAGGGTGGTTAAATATCCACTTCTGGTTTAATGTTTTAGATTTTTGTGAGAATGGAAATAATTTCATTTTTCTCGTGCCTTCAAAATCAATATAGAATAAGTTCTATCCCCAAAGGGGGTGGTGTAAATTATTCTCATTATGAACATAGATTTAGATAATATGTGGTTTATATTTTTTTTGTAACATTCCTTTACTTCATTAACTTTTTCAACAAATATCTTGTTAAATCCCAATATACTAAAAGTGATGTTATTAATCAAAACTATAAAATGGTATTTATATAAAAAAGGGTATTTAAAATTTCCATTATTGATTTTTTTATATAAAATTATAAATAACCTAGTTTTCATTCTGATATTATAAGTTGATGTGATACTAGTAATATATTTTCACTCAAATTATAAGAAAAAAACTAATTATAATGATAAATTAGTATCATTTTTATCAAAGGGAAGATCTAAAATAATTTAAAATAGAGAAATATACTTTCTTAGTTCTTTCATAGAGTTATACCCATGATATATTTTATGAAAATTCTTATTGTGGTGTGGGAAGAAAGTAAAAATAGTGAAACATGAGACATACTATTTATTCATGAATAATTTGATGTATTTATAAATTAAATACAACAAGTTACCATATATATAGAGGTTGATAAATTCATTTATTTTATTCCTAGATCCAAACCTTTATCAATTTCATTTTAAAGGATGGAACTTGTGGAATTATAATAACTAAAGTATAATTTTTTGGAAAACTTGGAAAATGGTTTATTAAGACCATGTATATGTCCTTAAGGTTAAACTATTTTATTTGTAATGAATAAATATAGATCAATGGGGATATTAATAAACTTTATAAATCCCAAATTAATTACAAATATTATTTACCTTTTTAATGAATTGATGATTCTTTTCAATAATTTTGTGGGGATCAATTATTCTCTAATATTTACCTTTAATCTAGGTATCATTAATTAAAGGTGAATAAGTAAGATATTAAATAGAATTATTTACAAACAAGGTATATACATTTTCAATTTTTTCAATCCCTTTGGATTACCCAAATATTATTTCGTATTTATGTATTTGAGGAATATAGTCTTTAGATAATACCTTAAGAAACTTTTGGTGGTCTTTATTGATGATATAATGACATGTTATATACACCATGGAAGCAAAAAAATGTATAGGGATCTATGATAAAATTATTTTTGAGACAATATAAAGAGATATGTTGTTGAGTATTAAAAAAATTTCTGGTATGCTATCACGTTAATATAGAAGAATAACTAGTGACAGCTGTAATACACCCACAATATATTACTATATGAAAGTGGGAAAATATCACTAGATATTTTGTTACTATCCTTACTAATATATTTAATGTAAATTATACCATAAGTGTTATTATTGAGTAAAAAATAATTTTTCTCATTTTATTGTGATATGAGAGTATTTCTCCAATGATTGTACTACTCATCCCTTTATTTTTTAGTAATTGAGGAATCAATGTACTGTGTTAATGATTGTATAGAATCAAGATCTAAGATTTTAATAAATGTTTTACATAATTATTCAAAAGGAGTTAAATAAAGTAGTAGATCTTATCGGTACTAAACATATCAAAATTATGGTCACATGAAAGGAATCTAAAAATATTGAAGGAGTTGTTAATGCTTTATCACATAATATTCAAGGAATTTGGGACCAGCATCTTCCAATAGTGGAATTATCTTACAAGAGTGTTTTACAATAAAGAAAAAAATTATATACATTTGAAGAACTATATAGAATGAGATTTAAAACTCTACCATGTTGGGTCGATCTTTGAGAAATGAAACTATTTGAAAATTTTGGAAAGAAAAACAAAAAATATATAAATGTGATCCGAAATCACAATAGATCATTATTTATCGAATAAAATATGTATACAGATAATTGAAAAAATAATATAGAGTTACATGTTGAGGATCGTATATTTTTAAATATATTGCCATTGAATGAGGATAATATATTTTTAAAGAATGCAAACTAATTATAAAGTTTCATTGATCAATTTCATATAAGAGATCATATTGTATTTGTTTCAAATTTGTATTATTTTAGACTTAATATTTTAAAAAAAAATTTGCATCACACATGTTTCTTTATTGAAAATGTATATTTCATACCCAGTATATATAATTAATAGTGAATGATTATAATTTAATTTTAACATTCATATGTATTAGAACTAATATCAATCCTTAATGAAATTGAACATGTTTTTTGAAAATAGGTGACTTCATTATGGAAAGTGTCATTGATAAGTCAAATGTTCAAACATGCAATATGAGAGGTAGTGAATGAAATTAAGTAAAATTATTCCAGTTACATGTTATAGATATATTATTTACTTTTCAAGAGAATTTTTTTAATGTGGTAATTTTGATAATTGAAAATAATTTACAAATAAATAAATTACATTCTGTAATTTTATAAAATTATAGAAAATTTATTAATTCCCAAAAATACAATATAAATTAATATTTATAAACTCTCTATAATATTAAGAACTATTTGTATGAATTGATTAATATTGAAAAAAATTAATAAATTTTAGAATTCACATGGATCAATATTCTATAACACACATCAACTATTCTACAATAATGGTATCTTAGAAAAATAGTATAATTCATTAAATGTGTAATTCATCGAGTGAAAATTAACATGAGAATAAGAGTTGAAAATTTTCTATTTCAAATAAAGAGAATTTATAAGGCTATATATATGTTATTTAATCAGTACATGACCATATAAAATATATAATATAGTCTTTAAAAAATTAATGTTTCATTGGAATTGTAAAGTAATTTTTATAAAAAACATGCATTAAAAAGAAATAACTTTCACAATTATTTATTTAAAATTTTTATTTTTCATAGGTAGATATACATTTTGGTTAAATTAAAACCAAATTTGGAACTGAAAATTTAAAATTATATATTTCAAAAATGTTGGTATTTTGGAGACAATTAACTACTAGATCAAAAAATGAAATTTTTTTTATATGTATGTATATTTTATAACTATATTATAATTTAAAATTAGGTCATAATTTAATATTATAATTCACATGACATAATGTTTTTATTAATTGATAAATTTTATTCTTTAATATTTTACTTAACCTATTAACCATAATGTAGTTTTTGAAAATAATAAAACAAATTTTTTTTCCCTAAAAACTATTTTTAAGTTTACTACTGTGTATTGTTTATTATTTATAAGGAATAACTATTTTGAAGGGATTAGTTGTATTTAATTTTTAAAATTTAATTCCAAAATATATTAGTTAAAACGTATAAATGGTATGCCATTTTTTAATTTTTAAAGAATTATTTTTATTACCAAGATTCTTACATCACAATAAACAATTACAAATCTATTCTACAAGTTTCTCAATAAATATTACCATATACAAACTTTACTATTCACTCATAATATTTTATTCATGATTATACGATAATTTATTCTATAAAATATACCTTTAAGAATCTCTTAAGTAATTTATGGGTTATCTCCCAAGTTCTATAAATGCACCAACTAATATAGGGGTTTCCCACCTCTCTTTTTATAACTTTCCTTTTTATTTTTATAAAAAGTTATTATAAATTTAGATTGTTAAATATTTATTCCTTATATCTCACATATTACATTTTTTATTATTTATTATTCATGAATTTCTTCCAAAACCTTTCATTAAACTAATGCAATAAGTTTATATCTAAAAGAATTAATTTATCTCATTTTTATAAACCCATTTATTTAAATCCCTATAGCAGCTTGTAATTATGTTATTATGAATATGAAATTTATAAATGATATAATATTTATATGACAATAAATTATAAATTTTTTATACATTATAAGAACTTAAATGGGAATTATCTATATATTAGTAAAATTGAATCATTGGTATAGATGTAATCGGTACTGGAATTATTTGATGAAGGGTTTTATATCACTAATATTAATAAAATATGTGTTTTATATTATTATTATTTAATAATTTATTTATCATTCAAAATATCTTTCATTATAAATTTAATCCCATATAAAATATCATCCATTAAAAATTTTAACTTTTCTCCCAATAAATTTACTGATAAAGGATTATTCACAACATACTCAGTAATTCTTTCTTGGGAGTCCTTTTAACCATGAGATAAACATTAAATATGATTATCATTGATACAAAACATACATAACATAAATATATATTCTATCATTTTATTTGATTATTAATTACATTTCATGATTATAATACATTCCCATACAATTAAGATTTAGTATCTTTTTAGATTGAAAACATGCCCATATTATTTCACTAAAAAAGCACACATTTCTTGCATAAAATAATTCAAACATGGTTCCATTCCATACATGTCACTAAATATGAAATTTAATTGAAATACATTAATAAATAAAATGGTGATAAAAATATCACAATAAGAAGGAAAACATATGAGATACCAATTGATGAAATATTGGTGACCATACAAGATATCATAAAGGAGTAAACCTAAAATGAACATATAGGATTGAAAATTAAACAAAGTAATATCAAATAAGAATAAGAAAATTTATGTAATAATTATGATCCTTAAAAACATAATCATAAATCATAATAAATAATTTTAGTGCATATATAATCATGGAATATCATAAGTAAAAGTTATTCTCTAAAAAAATCATAGCATTTTATACTTTCTTAACCACCTATAACCAATAATATATACTAATAAGATGAATGATCATGTGTTATAACATAGTAATATCATTAAATTTAAATAATTTCCTAGTGTATTATATGGAAAAATAATTTCAATATTTTTAGGAATGGAAATGTGGGGTAGGATGTCCTTAGTAGGAAGTCCCATTCTCGTTTGGTGAAAGAGGCTTCTTAATAGCTGGTTTCATTGCAGTTGACCCTCGGGAGGATATGGGTGAATATTTTCTATAGTTTTTTATATTAACTCTTCTATTTCCCCAGTAGTTGAGGGGGAGTCTAATCAGATAGATCAACTATGAGGTTCTTTGTGACTAAATATCTTCAAGAGATTCACCATATGGATTTTTTGAAGGAGGGTATCATGTCATACTTTTCCAAGTATGAGTGATGGATTCGGTTGAGAAGTGAGACAATATGGTGGGGGAGTTTCATAATTTTCTTTTGAATTTTCATCATGGTGTTTGTAAGATGTACAATGACCTTCAATGCTAGTTTTAGTAGATAGGTATGAGGGGGATTTTTTTTGAGTTCATTTCTCAGTATCACACAAGTCACCAGGTGAAGGATGAGCACCAGGTTCTGATAAGTTTTATAATGACTCAATCTTAACATTCATGTCTATTACATCAATTTATATTAATATTCACAATATTGAAAAAATACATGTCCAAGGACTATAATAGTTTAGTGTCATTGTAAATATGGAAACCTAATATTCTTACTTGGGGAAAGATCTTCAACATATCCCATAAAGATATTACCCTTTAGTACTCATAATTAAAACCATTCTTTATAACCTGGTGAAAGGAAACATAAGAAATGAGTGAGATCAGATGCCCAGTAAGGGTAAACAAGGGATATATTTAATCATAACATGAGAATAAGGGTATGAGAACATGATATCAAAATTAGAATATCTTACCTAATGTATCAAATATCAAAATCAATAGTCATGTCATAAATATTGATAGTTCCTAATACAGTAATAATAAGGTAATCAAAAGCATAATCCATGAGAGTATAATATGTTAACAGGACATGAAATTGTTCATAAACATAATCATAAAAAAATACTATGTAAATGATACCTTCCAAGACCTTTATAACATGTTGTGTCTAGGATAAACACCCATGTACCTACTTCAGTGTTGAGATTCCCTCCCTTGTACCCTATTTTTTGGGATTTGGATTCCATCCCATGTAAACTCTTATTTTGGGCTTGGGATAACCTCCCATGTAAAATCTTCTTTTAGGCTTGGGATACACCCCCCCCCCCTATGTACCCTATTGTCTCAGGCTTGGGATTCCCTCTCATGTATACACTTATTTTAGGATTGGGATGCACTCCAACGTTCACTCTTGTTTTAGGCTTGAGATACCCTCCCATGTACCCTCTTGTTTTGGTCTTTGGATTCCCTCCCTTTTATACTCTTGTTTCATACTTGGGATTCCCTCCCGTGTACCCTATTGTTTCAAGCTTATGATTACCACCCACATACCCTATTTTTTGGGCTTGGGATTCCATACTATGTAAAATTTGAGATCATAAAACAATTATCAATACCCAATTAAATGGAGAGATATATAGGTCTCACACATCACATAATAAAATCATACATGCATGTGTCGTAAGATAACAAAAAATTCATGATATCATGACCCATAAAAATAGATGGGTCTCATAAACATCATATCATATACCATGAAAAGAATTCGGTATGATAAACATAACATCATATCATAACATGTAAAAATGGATAGGTTTTATAATCATTTCATTATATAATAAATTGTGAAAGGAAACAGGTCTCATAATAATTTTATCATGGTATAACCTATGGAAGAGAAATAAGTATCATAAAATATTTTCCATATTTAACATAAAACATTCAAAGAAAGAATAAGAATGGTTTCCTTGGATCATATCCCTAGTAAAGAATAAACTATATCAAAGTATGTAAATTTATATTGGGAAGGGTTTTGAAATATCACATAAGGCATTTCTTAAGTAAAATAACCTATCATTGAAAATAAATTTTTAAAACATAAATAATTTTAAAAATACTTTTCTTTTGAAACACATTTTAAAACATATAAATTATTCTATTAAAAATAGTTTAAAACATTTCCTAAGGAAAATAACATTTTCACATTGAAAAATTATTTTTAAATGATAGAACTTTTTGAAAACCTTTTTCCTTTAAAATACATTCGAAACTTATAAATGAATATTTAAAAAGACTTTTTAAAACATTTTTAAACATAAAAAAACTATAAAAAAACTTTTTCATTAAAAATTATCTTAAATAAATTTAAAATATTTTTTGGAAAAAAAATTAGAAAACATGGTTTTTGAATCAAACAGATTTCTGACCAAAGAGAGAATTAAAGTAGGATTTTCTTACAACATTTTGTTGTCTTTATTCAGTAACAAAGTGTTGAAAATTGTACCATTACATGAATATATCATGAATAAAAAATCTAGAAGAAAATTATTTTGTTTTCTTCAGATATATATCATAATTTTTTTTCAAGGTAAGTGTAATCATAAATAATCATGTTAAACGATGACATTGTAGTAATAAACTGTTACCACTTTGGTAACATTGAATTATGATAACCATAAAAGAATAAAATTAAATTAATCTTAAAATATCATGAGAAAAAATATATTTATGATAAAACATGTCTAAGGTAATTATATACACCTCATGAAATAATCTAAGTGCATGACATAACATGTGTCTCAAAGAAGGAAATTTGTGAAAAAATCACCATACTGATTTTATTACTTTTGAAAAGAAAAACCCATGAAATATTGATAATAAAAGAGATATATAAATATACATAAATTTAAGGATAATAATCATAGAATAAATTCATGGTAATTATATACACCACACAAAATAAACGAGTTGTGAATATGGAATAAGTCTTGCAGAAATAATAGTGAGACTAGAAAACCCTTACTACTTGAGTAACTATAGAATCATGATCCCCATGGAAGAATAAAATTAATTGAAACATTTAATATCATGAAATAAATTTAATTCAAGATATAACATGTCATATGTTTTTATATACACCAAAAATAATAATATGTGGTGAATATATCATATATCTCATTAAAACTGAAGTGAGATGAGAAAACCCTTACCTTAAGTCTTGAATTTATTTATACATGTTCACACCTCCTGTATAATAAGTATAGGTTTATTATAAATAAACCACAAAAAATATTCATATATATCATAACATATATGATTTTATTCTGACTTTATTTTACCCATTTATTAACAAATTCATGTTATAGTTATGTTATGGGTAATAACTGCTTTTATTTTTTGTATATGTTTCGACTTGTTATTATTGGTCCTCTTACTTAGATCAGGATTTTATTACCTAAAAAATATAAAAAATTATTTAAATGTAATATATATTCATTATATAAATATATATAATTATCTATACAGTATATAAATATTAAATGGATTACACCGTTCATTGAGACGGTAGGTCGCATATACGCATGAACATTGTTTCAGTTTTATTTTCATATTGAAAGAAATAAATTAAATGGAATATGGTTACCTATATATATATATATATATATTATAATTATAGTATAATTATTTTTTCATATATTTCCTATAATTTTACTAAACCCATCCTTAATATATTTCTTGTAATGTTTGAACAAATCACATCGCTTTAAAGAGGTGGTAGTCCACTCGTCCACAAATGAAGTTATCGTATTCCCAAAAAATAAAAAGCATGAAGTTATGTGTTATATAATAATTAAAAAAGAATAAATAAATTATAAATATCATAAATATCATATAAAAAAATAAATTTAATCATTATTCCCAACCTTGAAATTTGGAAATCGGATAATGGAAGACATCAGTTTGTAAGGCGGTAGTCTTCTGTACACAGGAACAATTATTGCATATCCCATTTGATGGAAGTGTGTGTGAGTGTAGGTAATAAAATTAGAATAAAAACATCTCAGTATATTTATGATTCTGAGGATTTTATATAATAATTTAATAATAATTATTTATGGGGATTATAATGAAATAAAACAAAAGTGTTTGTTGAAGGATGTTACCTATTCTTTGGGTAACTCCTTTGGTTTTAACCAATGGGCATCCTTGGATGGATTTATTCATAAATTTAGTCCTATAATATTAGGGGAGGTATGTTTGAATTTTATTTGGGAAGGTTTCTGGTGAGGGAAAAGGGCTTTATAGGTGTGATGAGAGTGGGAGTAAAGGTGGCCTTTTATAAGTGGGAAAAAGGACACATTGGGTTTTCATGAAAATATTTGAGTGTTCCCCATGTCTTAATTGTCCCCAAGAAGTTTAAAAATATTATATTTTATATAAATATAGGTTTAATGATCTACATATGTCCATGAAATTATTTTTATTCAATTTTAGTGTATTTTTTACACCTTATTTTCTAAGTTTAATCATTAAGTAAGCTTGTTTTCACCTTAATGAATATAATTAACTTAAATTAATTTCACTAAAAATTTTTGTAGAAAACTAAATTTACCTTAATAGAAATTATAAAAAAAAATTATTCCAAAAATTTAATCCATTTTTACAAATTTAAATCATAGTATTGTAAGAAATTAATTTAAAATTAATCCCACAAACGGGACAATACAATGGATTTTTCAAGTGATGATATTCAAAAGTTAGAATTATTTTAATATCCAATTTCAATGTGAAATTTATCCCAATGAAGTAAATTGTATTAATAGATGTATAATTTATCTACTATAATTTAAAACCAATTTAAAATATAATTTAACTATATAATAAAATTAGCTGAAAAAATAGTTTTCAATTGAAATTCAATGTTTTTTACTATTTATCAAAAAACAAAACATCTCAAAAAAATAACAAAAATTCACCTAAAGTAAATTTAGGTATTACAATTTAAAAAATTACGTTTATTTGTTCAAATAAAAATTATAAATGTGTCTAAAAATTTATTAAAAATAGGTTCTCCATTAAAAAGAGTAAACTATTCTTTTTGAAAAATACATCTTTTATTCTTAAAATTTGATTTATTATTATCTTATGTCTATTTAATCTATTAGATGAGTGTCAAAAAAAATATTTAATGTATAATATATAAATTCTATTAAAATAATCATAAAAAATTGTTTCCTAAATTTATTTAGATGAAATGGTATTTGTACTTAATAAAATAGTTTTCCTAGAAATAGAATTTCTTTATTCTAAAATGGTTCTTATTGTAATTTATAATTAATTAATAACCAACAGATTATTTTTATATACATGTGTAAACTATAGTTTCATAATTTACTCAATCAGATTCGTATCATTCATTCTAATGGTAGGTTATAATTATAATAATATTTCAATAATAATATTAATAGTATATTATAGTTCTGTAAAACTCAGTATTGCATGTAATACAAGTTAACGAAGATACTCAGTGTTTTGTTTAACAGAAGCCAAAATAGTGTTTCATGTACTACAAGATAATATAAGTGTAGCATGTAGTGGAATATTAACTTTGTGTTATGTATAACACAATCCAAACTTAGTTCTTTCATATAACAAAAGTTATATTCATTTTTGTGTGAAATGAAAAATATTGAAAAGATTACATTTTTTCGAAAAGAAATCACAAAATTTTGAGGTGTTACATTCTATCCCTCAATAAAATGAATTCCCCCTTAAAATTCATTTGGTTTATCAACGGATTAATTCTTGAAAGTTCCTTTCATAGAAACCCACAACATAAAAATGAATACAAAAACTTCCTTTAAAAAGGGAAAGTTAGAACCATAATGTCTACCCTAGGTAACTCATAACTAGGTTTCCACATATGATAACATAGGTTGGGAGTGAATATTGGTCACAAAATAAAAGAGGAAATAATTATAGAGAGTTTTAAAGATCATTTCTCACAAGTAAGTGAATGATAAATGGGAAGTTAGGGGCCTCAAAACTATAAATATGTGATGATTTATAAGACAATTGTTTTAACAGAAATGAAGTTATCAGGATAAATATTTTTGAATATCTTTTTACTATTGTTTAGTAATTATTTTACTATCTAAGAATATAATAAAATAGACTTAATTTATTTTATTCCTTTTCATATGAACAATCTCACCCTTTGGTTTTTCCTTCCACAATTTAATCTTCATCTCTTACTCCAAGAAATAATGATGAATTATTCATTTCTGAAGTAATAATCGATCATGAGATAAAGTTATAGGTCATTCCATTTGTATTTAGTTAACATCACAACAAAATGGTTACAACAGGTTATCAAAAATTCATAAATCCTCATATGGTGAGATAATACTTTAATCTTAAAAACTTCATATAAAGTTTATCTCAAACTTTTCACAAATGGTAACCCTTTTAACCCTTTCCAAAGATGAAAATCCTCTAATTTAGAAATAAGGTAACTAAATTTCTAAAAAATATTTCAACATTGATCCCCCATATATCATAAAGTATATCTTGTTTGTCACATAATAATCATGTGAATACCTTCATCATATATTCTCTCATAGCATGGTAATAACCTGAATTACCATAAATACCTTTGTAAAACATTCTTGCTTTCTTATTCCAAATATTATTATATATAATCCTTAAATCCAAAAATGTTTTAAAATTAATCAAAGATAGAATAAAAATCTTTTTTATCAAAACCTTTATCAGTTATGAGGTCATAAATAATATCCCATTTTCATTATCCATATAATTATATCTTTATCCATACTAAATATAATTTTATCATCCTCATGAACATGATAAGAGTTACCTACCCATGATCACGATATCACTTTTCCGAAAAATCACATTTCTATGTCATTATCACCATTCAACATATCCTTCTAAATCACTAATGAAAAACATATACTTTACGATTCATATAATATAATTATTGAATTCAAATATATATACACAATAATCATCCAACTGTATTATTAGTCCATTAATCAGACTTCATCATCTTATTCCTTAATACCTCTTTCCTAGAATATGAAATTTGAATCTTTTATTAAGGTTCCTCAACAACAATTTAATCATTCTTATTTTTTTAATGTAAAAAATAATGTTATAACATAAAATACCTTTCACATGTCATTAATTATCTCTTTATCTTCAGTAGTATAACCAATACTCGAGCCACCTTCTTTAATTATCTTCTTGATAATTATACTTTGTATATAAATTTTCATAATTCCTATACTCTCCACATATTAAAAATTCATTTTTTATCCAGTTCCTTTTAGTTACTACTATTGACTAAGACCAAAATCCATAGTATGGGTGTCACTTAATATATCATAAAACACATAATAATAAAAATTCACTTATATGTTTCTAACTAATTACACCATATTTTATATCTATTACACCTTAGTCTTATCATTAAACGCATCCCTATACATATCCTTAGAAATATCCATAGGCATTTCAATAATGTTTTCTCATCCGAGTTTCCAAAGGTTGACTAAAACATTCCTTTGATACCATCTATAATGACCCAATCTTAGAATACATGGATATTACACCATTTTAGATGAATATTTAGAATATTACCAAAATAAATTCATGAGGACTATAATAGTTTAGTGTATTTGCAAACATGGAAACATAATATTCTATCTTGGTGAAAGATATTCAACATCTCCCTTAAAAATGTTCCCCTTTAGTACACATAATTAAAACCTTTATTCATAACCTGGGGAAATGAAACTTAAGAAGCGGGGGGGTTCAGATGATCAGTAAGGGTAAACAAGGGATATATGTAATCAAAATGTGAGAATAAGGCTATGTGAACATGATTATAAAACATGATGATCATACCCTGTATATCAAAGATAATAATCAAGAGTCATGGAATAATGATTGGTAGTTCATAAGACATGAATCATAAGGGAATAAAGAGTATAATCCATGAGATCATAATAGAAGTATAAGACATGGAATTATGGCATATAAAGAATATAAAATAATATATCAACTCTACCTATGACGAATTTCTTAACATGTTAGGCTTTGGATAAAAACCAATGTACCTACTTCAGTATTGATATTCCCTCCTTTGTACCCTCTTGTTTCGGGCTTCGAATTCTCTCCCATGTACCCCCTTTTTTCAGGTTTGGGATTCCCTCATGTTCACACAATTGTTTCATGCTTGAGATTTCATCCCAGGTACCCTCTTGTTTTGGGAATGGAATTACATATTATATACCATATTATTTTGGTATTTGGATTCCATCCCATGTACACTCTTTTTTTAGGCTCGTGATTCCCTCCTCGGTACCCTCTTATTTTGGGCTTGGGATTCCCTGTCTTGAAAACTCTTATTTTGGGATTGGTATGCCCTCTTATGTACCCTCTTATTTTAGGATTGAGATGTCATCCCATATTCCCTCTTGTTTTGGGCTTGGGTTGTCCTCCCATGTACCCTTTGAACTCATAAAACTTTTATGATTAAACAATTTATTGGATGGATATATAGGTCCCACCCTTCACAAAATGAAATCATACATGCATGTGCCACAATATAAAAAGAAACATTCACCGTATCATGACCCATAAAAATATATGGGTCTCATAAAAATCATATCATGACCCATGAAACAAACATGGTATTATAAAAATTTCATCATTTCAAAACTTTTGAAAAAGGACATGTTTCGTAATTATTTAATCATTGAATAATCTATGAAAAGAAGTGGGTTTTATAATCACTTTATCATGGTATAACTTGTGGAAGCGAAAGTGGTTTCATAAAAAAATCAATTATAACATAAACTATTAAAATAAATAATACTAACGGTCTCCTTAGATCATATCCCAAGTAAAATATAGACTATATCGAATGATTTAAACATATATGGGGAAAAGTTTTGAAAGATCACGTTAAGAATTTATTAAAGAAAATAACATTTTTTTAAAATAAATTTTTAAAAAATGAATAATTTTTGAAATAATTATATTTTAAAAACTATTTTAAAACATATAAATTAATCATTAAAATATAATCTAAAAAAATTATTTAGAAAAATATCCTTTTCACTTTGAAAATTTCTTTTTAAAACATAGAAAATTTTGAAAACCATTTTACCTCTAGAATACCTTAAAAACATAAAAAGGAAGCTTAAAAAATAATTTCAAAAACTATTTTCATCATAAAACATTTATAAATTAATTTTTACTTAAAAATTTTATTCAAATAAAATTTAAAAATATTTTTGGAAAACACTTTTTAGAAAACATATTTTTTCAATAAAACAGGTTTCTGACCAAAGAGAAAGTTAAAGTCGGACTCTCTTAAAACATTTTCTTATTTATATTAAGAAAAAAAGAGCTTAAAGTGGTACCAATACATTAATATAACATTAATAAAGAAACATAAAAAAAATAATGAGGTTTATTAAGATATAAATCATAATATTTCATCAATGGAAAAATAATCAAAAATAATATCGATAAATGATGAGATTCTAGAAATAAACTTTTACCAATTTGGTAACATTGATTTATTATATCCATGAAATAATAATATTAAATTAAGCTTAAAATATAATTATAATAAAAAGATTCATGATAAAACATTTCAATGGGATGTATATACACCTCGTAAAATAATCTTCGTGCATGACATATCATGTGTCTAAAAGAAGGAAAATTGAAACAAAATTACCTTACAAATTTGGTAACTTTTAAACCATAAACCCCATGAAATATAGATCATACAAGGGATATGTAATTTCCCATAAATTTAAGGATAAGAGTCACAAAATAAATTCAAGGGTATTATATGCACCACACAAAATAAACAAGTGGTGAATAAGGGATAAGTCATGAAAAAATAAAAGTGATACTTAAAAACCCTTACTAATTGATTAAATATAGAATCATAATCCCCATGAAAGAATAAAATAAATTGAAACATTTAATATCATTAAATAAATTAAATTCATTATATAACATTTCATAGGTCAGTATATACACCACACAACCAGAATATGTGACGAATATAACATATATCTCCCAAAAATAAATGTGAGATGAGAAACCTCTTACCTTAAGTCTTGAATTTCTTTGTAGATGTTAAAAACTCATGTATTATAAGTATAATTTTATTATAAATATAACAGATAAAATTATTATTATATATAATATCGTGTATTATTTTATTATGACTTTATTTTAGCTATTTATTAATAATTTCATGTTTAATTTATGTTTTGGGCAATAACAGCTTTGTTTATTTGGTATATGTTTTCAATTTTTATTATTGATACTCTTAATTAGATTATGATTTAAATATTCAAAAAATGTATAAATTTATCTAAATATAATATATATTAATTATATAATTTTTTTATAATAATCTATATAAGATAGAAATATGAAATAGATTACACCATTCATGGAGATGGTAGGTCATACGTACGCATGAACGTTATTTCTGTTTTCTTGTCGTATTAAAAGAAAGAAATTAAATAGAATATACTTAAATATATTATAACTAAAGTACTATTAATATTTCACATATATCATAAAAAGTTTCTAAAACCATCCTTAATACATTCCAAGTAAAGTGTGTATGAACCCATTGCTTTTAAGAGGTGGTAGTCCACACGCCCACAAACAAAGTTATCGTATTCCCACAAAATGGAAAAAATGAATTTATTTGTTATATAATAACTAAATAATAATAATTACATAATATATATCATATATATAATATAAAAGAAGAATTTACATAATTATTTTCATGCTTTAAATGTGGTAGTGGAAGAAAGATCTTTATCAGTTCATGAGGCGTTTGTCCACCATACACATGAGCGATGATTATGTATCCAATTTGGTGGAAGTGTATGTGATTTTAGGTCATAACCTTAGAATAAAAAAAATATCCATATATTTAGGATACATTGGATGTTATATAATCAAGGAATAATAATAATTAATGGGGTGTTGAAATAAATAAATCAAAAGTTCCGATTGAAGAATGTTACATCTTATTTGGGTAACTCCTTTTGGTTTCCACCAAAGGGATTCCTTGGTGGTATTTCATATAATGACTCGATCTCACGTTTCCATACTCAAATCATATAAATGATGTTTGTTTTTTTATAAAAGACACATGAAAAATACACAACATATATTACAAACCATGGGACCTTTACCGGTCTAGGTTTTGGAAAATTAGATACAACTATTACATATCATAAAAATTGTACAAAAATAAAATTAAATAAATGAAATAATATTCTATTCACTTCCTCCACATAAAAAATGCATCACTAATAAATCTACTACACCTGTAAAAATGAATTTAAAATGTACAGTGAGAATTTATAATTCTCGGCATAGGGTTTTAAAATAATTAATATATTATATTAAAACATTTATTCAAAATAAATATGCATAATTAAAAGTATATTTTCATAACATTTTAATTGTAGATAAATAAATTTATAAAAACAGTATTTTCTCAAAATAATGATAATTGAAAAGATCTTTGGGAATTATCCATTTAAAATAATAATTTTTGATGGGTTGTTTATGATGATGGGTAGACCAAATTAAAAACTCTAAGGCCACTAGTCATAACACATATGTAACAAAGTTATCTTAAAACATATGGGTTCACTCCCCATAATTTCACATAACATACTAGTGCCAATTTTTTAAAACACTTTCATTGGACCTCCCTTTCTCAATCCCAACCCAATACATTTCAAAAATACATATATAATATTATTTTCTTCAAAATAAAATACCTTTTAGTATCATATATCATCATTATATTCTTGCGAGTTTATAAAATCATTATTTTAGGGAATCCCATGACTAAAATAACTGTCATTATTTATAAATCATAAATAAAATGGATAAATAATTAAATGAATACATAATTTAAACAATTCATGGAATTTCATTTATAATGTAGATGATGGACATACCTAATTATGCATGACATTCCAAGGGGTGAAGATAAAATATTTCACATGAAATGATGGATTTTTTAGGATTATCATATAAAATGATAAGTATCATCATTTATAAATAATGGTTACACATAAACATAAACAATAAATTGATTGATTAAGAATAAATTTTAACTGTGTATATAGATTTGGAGATAAAAGATTCACCCTTTTTAATAAATAAATTAATATACATATATGTATATACAAAAATATATATCATATTACTTTGTACATAAAATGATGTTTTGAAAATACAAGAAAACCCTTTGATAAATGATTTATCGTACAACATATTAGCATGGAGATAAAATTTAAAAAAATTATAAATTCCAAAAAATATAAAGTTGTATATACATATATGTATATATATATATATATATACATATTTATAACTCTTTAATCAAAATTATTTTATCAAAATAAAATCAAACCTTACACTCTATATATTTAGAAATAAATTTTAAAATATAAAACCCCAATCTTATATGTTTTGAAAATAGATAATTATATATGTACACACACACACACACACACATATATATATATATATCTCTCTTTTTAAAATAATAATAAATTGATTAAAAGAACATAATCCCTTAAATTCATAAGAATAGGGATTTTATAATGATTCCTTTAAAACCTGAATTTTAAACAGAACTTTTTCATCAAAATTTCTTAGAAAAAATAACATAGGTATGTATATATATTTTTATATACAGTTATACATATATACATATCTTTTGACATAAAATAAATTAAATCCCTTGCTTAATTTAAGGATAGAGATAAAATCTGTTGGACAAGGCAAGGAGGAAGTTGTGGTTTTTTATTTGACTCACATATTTATATAAAAAAATTTATGTGCCTTAGAACCTAAGTGAAGTTGTGAGTTTTTAAAAAAAACAAATACCCAAAAAACCCTAATCTTAATCAAAACAATAACATGAGTACCAATTTTTTCAATCATGTTGTTATTATTATTATATTTATTCTTCTTTTTTCCATTTGGTTTTAGAATTTCATTTTTTTAACCAATCATCTTTTTTTCTCACTTTTTGTGTGTCTTTTGTTTCAACTATTATTATTATATCATTTTATCTAATATTAAAATGTCACATTTCCTTATATTTATATATATTAATTTCATTCTTTAATCATTTTATCTCTTTTATATTTATTTTAGGTCTTAACTCTCGTAGTTTTGTCATGCCATGTTTTTCTCCTATTTTTATTTCCTATGACATTTTTTTTGACATCCCCATCCTTATAATAATATGTTATTATATTATCCATTATTATCTTATTTAACATTTTTTAATCAAATGAATTATTTATTTTTTAAACAAAAAAAACATTTAAAAATTTAAAACCATTTTAGCATTGTTTTAATATATATATAATTCTTTTTTTTTATATTTCAAATCATAATTTTTTTATACACATATATATATAATGTGAATTTTTTTAATAATATATATATATATATATTTGTAATTTATAAAATCTATAAAAGAAAAACACAAAATGTTTTCATGTATTTAAAATATATTATCTTTAAAATATTAATAGTAATTTTCATAAATAAATTTACCCTTAATTATTATTACTATTATTATTATTGTCAAATTATTTTTTCTAAAAATAATGGTATGATTATAATGGGTATCAAAAAATTTAATATATATATATATATACAAACACATTTCATTATATAAGTGTAAAATGTATTAGTTTTAAGTTTCAAACAAATTTAATTATTCAAAACATATATTTTTACAAAAAATGACCAAGTAAATAAATTTCGATTAAAATAATATATTAAATAAATTAATACCAAATTTAAAATATATATATATATATATACTTTTATTACAAAAATAATATATTCAAAACATTAAATATTAAAACATATTTAAAAATAAAAAATATAATTTAACTTAACAAAAAAAATCATTTTTTAAAGAAAATAATATTTCTTTAAAATTAGTATTTTATAATCTTGAATAAAGATATATTTTAAAAACTTTTAATAATATATTTCTTGATTTTTTTTAAAATTATAAAAAAATTTATTAAATAAACAATTAATTGATATTTAAATTTGTTGGGTTGTTACATTTCACCCCAGAGTGAGGCCTATAGGATGAGAAGAGGTATTTTTGGAGTTTATTTAGGCATAGTATGGATGATACGTAAGTTCTTGAGAGGTTTCATGAGAAGAGGAGGAGGGGAGGCCTTTTATAAGTTAGGAAAAGGACACATTTTGTATTCTTGAAAATATTTGACTTCTCTTAGGTTTTACTTGTTCCCCCAAATGTTCAAAATGGTGAATTATATATCATTTGATGTATAATGGTAAACATATGGCCATAAAATAATTTTTATACATGTTTAGGGTCATTTTTACACCTTATATTCTAAGTTTAATCATTAAGTAATAATTTTGTTACCTTTATCGATGTAATTAATTATAATTACTCTCATTAGTCTTTTTGGTGAAAAAAATAAGTTCAATTTTCTAAAAATTATAAATTATTTTGTTTCCAAATATGGAATCATGTTTCTCAAACTCTAATCACATAAGTGACAAAAATTAAATTATGATTACTCTTGTAAATGTGATGAGAGAATTATATTTTAATGCGAAAATGTTTAAAAGGTGAAATTGTTTTTATATCCAATTTCAATGTAAAATTGGTCTCAATGACCCATATTGTATTAATAGATGTATAACTGATATAAATATACTTTAAACTATATTTAAATATAATTTAACTATATAAATATATTATATGAAAAATTAGTTTTCAATTAAAATTTAGTATTTTCACTATTCATCAAAAAATAAAACTTCTCAAAAAAAATACCAAAAATTCACCCAAAGTAAATTTTGATGTTATGATTTCAAAAAAAAGTTATTTTTTAAAATAATATTTATAAAAGTGTCAAATACTATATTTTAAATAAGTTCTCCATTAAAAGGAAGTAGAGTTTCTTTTTTTAAAAACACATCTTTAAATCATAATATTGGATTTATTCTTATTGTATGTCTATAAAATATATTGGATGAGTCTAAAAGAATTTATTGATTTATAAAATATAAATTTTTTTAAAACCATTCATCAAATTTTTTTTGTATAATTTATTGAGATAAAATGGAGTTTGTATGTAGAAAAATAGTTTTTCTAGAAAAGTAATATCATTATTCTCAAGTAGTTCATATTTTTATTTATAAATAATTGTTAACAAAAGGAATAATTTTATATACATATGTAAACAATAGTTTAAAATTTTAGTCAATATCATTCATATATTCCATTCTAATGGCTAGGTGACAATTATAATAATATTTTAATATTATTATTAATATTATATTTTAGTTTGATAAAAACATGTCTTGCGTGTAACAAAAGTTATCGATGAGACTCGGTATTGTCTCTAACATAATCCAAAAATAGTTGTGTCTATACCGTAAGCTAATCTAAGTGTTTTTTTAGTACATTATTAACTTTGTGTTGCATATAATTCAATAAAAACATAGTTCTTTAATATAACAAAGTCTATATTTAGTGTTGTGTGAAATGAAAATATATAAAAGATTAAATTAATTTAAAAAATCACAAAATATAAGGGTGTTACAGGTTTTAAGTAGACAATTGAGATCCTAGAGTAGAAATGGGACATCATGTCTATGGACTTTGTGGCAGGGCTTCGGCAGACAACGAGAGGTCACGATGCCATCTGAGTGATAGTTGACCAACTTAACAAGTCGGTACACTTTCATGCCATCAGGGAGTAGATTTCGGTAGAGAGTATATGATAGTTTTTTGTATGGAAGATCATCCAACTCCATGGGTTTCCTTAAATGATTGTATTCAACTATGTTTTAGGGTTTATTTCATAATTTTGGAGATCCCTATAGGAGGAATTTGAGACAGAGATATGGAAGAGTATAATGTTTCACCCCTAGACAGCTAGGTAGTCTAAGAACACTTTCTAGGTGTTGGGGGATATTGTGAGAGATTGTGTTTTAGAGTTCTTCTAAATCTGGTAAGAACAATTTCCATTTTTATATTTTAAGTATAATAACATCTATCATGCTACAATTGACATGACACCTTTCAAGGACTTGTATGGAAAACCCTACCATTCAGACTTATGCTAGACCAATATTTTTAGGAAATTTTTTATTGGGATAGAGATGGTGCAAGAGGTGGTGAAGAAAGTTTATATGATCCACCAGAATATGAGGAAATCCTAGATATGATGGAAATCTTATGCAGATTGACATAATATTTGTATATACATGGAAATTTCATGATATTATTTTTCTTAAATACTTTAGAATTTTACGAGTATGTGGTTTCTGACGGCACCGGATTCTGAGGCCCGGTGTGCCTGGAATCCATTTATGAAGTTTTGTTCAGGTGAGTTCAGTAAATGTACGTGCGGGTTTTTCTATCTTTTAAACAGGTGCTCAGAATTGAAATTTGAGGAAACCGATGAACTCACAACGCCGGTATTCACTTAAGGGGACCTTTACCGTAGTTTCTTTTTGTCGTATGTGGTAGTTAAAATTTGGGGATTAATTAATAATTAAATAAAATTGTTGTGTTAAAATTTTAATTTAAGTGGAAGTTATTTCCTCCAAAGGGAAGTTGGAGGTGGGGCCCACACCCCACCAATCTTCCCATGGTAGGATATAACTAAGGGTGGTGGGGCCCACACGAGCGCCTAACTTATCACCTCCCCTCAACTCCCATGAAACCCCCCATTTAACTCCCCTCCTTTAATGTGAACTCTCCACCTCCCACTTGTTGAATTTATTATGACAACACCTTTAATTAATGAATTGAGTGTGAGGTGGAGAGTTCACATTAAAGGGGGGGAGTTAAATGAGGGGTTGCAAGGGAGTTGAGGGGAGGTGATAAGTTAGGGGCTCGTGTGGGCCCCACCACCCTTAGTTATATCCTTCCATGGGTAGTTAGGTGTGGTGTGGGCCCCACCTCCAACTTCCCTTTGGAGGAAATAACATCCACTTAAAATAAAATTGTAAGACAATAATTTTATTTAATTCTTAATGAATCCCCAAATTTTAACTACCACATACGACAAAACACAAATGTGGTAAAGGTCCCCTTAAGTAAATATCGGCATTGTGTGTTAATCAGTGCCCTCGGATTTCAATTCTGAGCACCAGTTTAAAATATAGAAAAACCGCATGTATGTTTACTGAACGTACCTGAACAAAACATCATAAATTGATTCTGGGCACACTGGGCCTCGGAATCAGGTGCCGTCAGATACCGCACACTCATAAAATTCCAAATTATTTAAGAAAAAAATTCCTTGAAATTTCTGAGTCTTTACATTACTCCCACCATGGGGATTTAAGTCCCCATAAAGCTACGAAACACACTAGGGAAACAAATATGGGTACTGAGCGTGCATTTGATCCTCCTTCTCCCATGTGCTCTCTTGGAGGTTCTCGTGCTTCCATCGAATGCATACTAGAGGAATCGATCGTCCACATAGGACCTTCTCCTGTCGATCCACAATCTCTACCAGGACCTCCATGAATTTCTCCCCGTCATCAATGTCCAGCTCTCCATGATCGATGATGTGGGTCAGGTCGTGCACGTATCTCCTCAATTGAAATATGTGGAAGACGTCGTTCACCCGATGCAATTGAGGTAGAAGTTCCAGGTGGTAAGCCACCTCGCCTACTCTGCTGAGGACCTGGAAAGGTCCGATCATTCAAGGAAACAACTTGTTTCCTCGATCAAATCTACACAGACCTAATCGAGGTGAGACTCGTAGGAAGACGTGGTCGCTATCCTTGAACTCCAGTGGTCTCTGTCTTCTATCAGCATAGGACTTCTGTCTGCTCTGTGCAATCTTCATCTGCTCCTGGATGATCCGCACCTTCTCCGTCATAGCGTGAACCATCTCTGGTCCTACAAGTGATGACTCCCTTGGGTCAGTCCAACACAGAGGTGATCTGTAAGGTCGGCCGTATGATGCCCTGTAAGGGTCCATCCCGATAGTGGAGTGGTAACTGGTATTGTATGCAAACTCCACCAAGGGTAAGTGATCCTCCCAGCTACGAACAAAGTTGAGGACACAAGCATGGAGCATGTCCTTGAGAGTCTGAATGGTCCTCACAGTCTGACCATTCGTATGAGGATGTAAGGTGGTGCTCAAATGAAGTTGTGTCCCAAAAGCCTCCTGTAACCCCTTCCATAGTAGGGAAGTGAATCGAGCATCTCGATCGAAAACTATAGATGATGGAACACCATGAAGCCATACGATCTCCTGAACATAGAGGCATCCCAATCTCTCTACTGATACTTGCTCTCTGATTGGTAGGAAGTGGGCCAACTTAGTGAGTCGGTCTATGATCTCCCAGATAGAGTCGTGTCCTCTGGATGTACCTGGAAGCCTCATCACAAAATCCATGTATATCCCATCCCACTTCCACTCTAGGACCTCTAAGGTTTGTACCGAGCCTTATGGTACCTGGTGCTCCTCCTTCACTTGCTGACAAGTGAGGCATCGTGAAACAAACTCTGCTACAGCCTTCTTCATACCCAGCCACCAATGTTGTCGTCTAAGGTCCTGATACATCTTCGACACTCTTGGATGTACTGCTAAATGGGAATTGTGAAACTCCCTCATCACATCCTCCTCTAGTAAAACTTGTACCATAGTACGTCCCCTGAAGAGTAGGACGTGTACCCCTCCTTCAAAAAATCTATCAGGAACCTACCCTATGGATATCTGAGCACGTCGCATCTCACAGTCAACATCCCAATGTTGTGCCTCCCTAACTCGCTGAAGAAGTGGAGGAGTGACTCTGAGAGATTGAAGAAATGATACTCTATCTATATCCACAAAGGATATCTGTAATGCGGCTAGCTGCTCTGTCGCCTCCCCTAGCAGCTGAATGCCCGATCTCCTGCTGAGAGCATCTGCGACAACGTTCCCCTCCCCAGGAGTATAGACTATCTCAAAGTCATAGTCCTGGAGGAACTGGATCCATCACCAATGTCTCAGGTTCAGGTCCTTCTAAGAGAAGTTATACCTGAGACTCTAGCAGTCATAATAGACTATAAAGGGATCTCCCATCAGATATTGTCGCCACATCTTCATGGCGAAGACGACTGCTATTAACTCCAGGTCATGGGTAGCATAGTTCTACTCGTGTTGTCTTAGCTGGCGAGAACAATAAGCGATCATTGCTCGCTCCTACATCAGGACACACCCGAGACTTTTGAGATTATAGTAAACCATAAACCTTTTGCTCAATGAACTATGGGTGTGACTAGCCATTTGTAAAGAACTCCACTACACCCTTTTTCTCTTACGTCCAACATGAGATGCTATGATTTCTCCTTTTCCATAAAGAAAAATCTGGTCTCATCCCCTGGATGAACCATGTTCTTTTCCTAATACATCCAATCCTGACATGAACGGTACTTTTCCATGCCATGGATGACGTCGTAAGTCTTCGACGCTACTACTAAGAGATCCAACTGTTACTCTCACCTCCAAGGGTCGAGTCATACTGTCGGCAGCAGTGTGTGGTCACTGAGTCTCCTCCAGTTGGAATATCGAATGTGAGGGTCAAGTCAATAGTTTTAACCAGAACCTCTTAGTATCATCCACATAAAAAGGACAGGGAAGAAAACGTCACAAGGACAAGTGTATTTTATTACTGCAGCTCAAAGTACAAAGACACAAAGCATCCACAAATAAAACTATTGAAACACACATGAAATCAGTGTTTTTGTGCACTGAGTCGGAAATCATAGGTCAGGGTCCTGGTGTATGGATACATCAGCCGCCGCACCAACACTAGACTCCCTGGACTGAAAACCACACTCAATACTCTTAACACTTTTGCTTCATAGAAAAGAATTCAGAGTCTAAGTTCTGCGGTAGAACCGTCTCCTCTGATACAATTTTCCACGACCCGTCCTCGGGGAACGTGTCGTGACTACCCCAAGCCCGCCTTCCATAGGCTAGGGCTGGTGACTAGCACAAAAGGCATAAATCTTGATAAAAGGGAAGTAATTTACATAAAAAAAGTAAACAAACACAAAAGAGTATGCAACAGAAGAAAGCACTAAGTAAAATTGAGTAAAAAATTATGTGCTAAAAAGTAAATGGGCCAGTATACAAACCCAACTGTAAAGTACAGTACAACTAAAAATCTAGTGCAACTACAGTAAAGTAAAACAGCAACCACTGAGTCAACCTCCGGAAATCCCACCTGAAGGGTGGGTATAGATGGCCTCCTCGGCACCTCGGGTCCAGCCTTCCACTCCGTGTATGTCTCGCCAAGTGGTCAACCTCCGGGTACCGTCCATCTCCACAAGCCTCCACCTCGACCAGTGATGTTTGTCGTCTGCATCCAACACAACGTAGTATAGGCATATCCCGTGCAGGGGTGAGTATACGATACTCAGTAGGGACCCCAAGACCCCCGAAGGTCTCCCAGAATCCACGAAGGAAAAACCACAGAAGAAAGATACAGTCACGAATTATCAACCAACTCTACTTAGGTATATATCCATACATATACCTAAGTTATCAATCACTGTTCGGCTCCAACTCTCGAGCCCAAGCACAACCCAGTCCAAACAGGAGAGAAAGATAATCACATCAATGATAATGATTGGAATTCAAGACTCAATTCACATAGGTATATATCTTTCGTAAAGCGATAGAGATGATCATATGTAGTCACTGATTCATCTAAGCTGTCGGACCCACGTAGAATACTGGACCGACTAAGCTGTCGGACCCACATAAGATACTATACCAACTAATCTGTCGGACCCACTCAGGATAATATTACAGAAGTCAAAATGTCGGACCCACTTAGGATACAAGTACAGTAGTCATCGTTTTCAAACCCACTGAGGATTCCAGTACAGTTTTCATCATCGTTGAACCCACAATAGATTCTAGTACGGTATTCCTCACAGTCGCAGCTAGCTCTAGGGTTCCTGCACATAGCACGTTCGATTCCGGGAGGGTCCGCTCTTCAATCCAAGGGGTTCGATACATCAACTATCACGAAGTCCAGAGTTGATGTATATCGATGTTCTATCTTGTCAAAAAACCCAACGCGATAGACGGCGCGTCAGTCGGATGCCTGGTCTGAGAGATATTGGATTTTCCGTTCCAGGGGCCCGGTTGGAAATACGCTCGTTCCATACCTAGCCATTTCCAAATTCATCCCAAACACACTTAGAGTTTCACAAAAGGACCGCTTTATCGCGAGGGTCATAGTGCCGCAGATGGCGCGTCGATCGGATGCACGGTCATGGTGTTATTCTCATTTAAAGCGAAATGGGTCTGGCCCATCAAGCTCGGTGGGCTGGCGGGTTAGCCCGTTATGGCTCGACAGGTCTGACCCGGCTAAGGGGTCCGCCCAGACCGATAATGTGTGGCCTAGCCCGGCCCATGGCAGGTGGCCCGGCCCGCGTAAGGGCACAGCCCAGCCCGCGGCTGGCTGAGCCGGTGCAGGGGGGCGGGGCCCTCCAACTTCCCGAACCAGTGGCATCGAGCGGAACCGCCCTCCTCTATGGCCGTCATAATCTAGTTGTTCTTCCCGGTTCGATCGGCCCACTCGGGCATGCCGCTGTCCACCCGCGCGACACCTGCGGGTGTCGTGGCCTCTTCATCCCGACCCGCTGACGAGCCGGCCGGTTCGCCCGCCGAAGTGGCCCATGGAGCACGGACCGTGGTCCTCCACAGCACGGCACTGTGGGGAACCATGGTTCCACCAGCCCAGCCGGCTATGGCTGGCTGGTTCTTCTTCGGCCGAACGGCCCGCAGTTGCGGGCCGTGGTTCTTCTCTACGTGGTTGGCACATGTCCACTGCTTCCTCTGGTCGCCATCACCTTCGATTACCGATACCTAAATAAATATTCAAGTATCATCATAGGGTCATTGGTCCATGTTCATTCGGCACGCGTCTTCCGTGTTAGGTGATATCATTTCACTGAATCCAAATCAATCATTCACCAAGGACGGTAAATAATTTCATTCACTTAAAATTATATCAACCTCTTACCTTGTAATTGAGGTTCTTTCATCGATGAGCCGCAGAAGACGAGCATCGCGGTAGTCGGGCACCATGGAAGATAGTTTCATGGAATACGGACATTGATTCCGTTGACGTCGGGGTGCATTTGAGGAGGGAGCAGAGCTGACGTTCCTTGCGGGTGGCTCCTCCTCTTGTGACTTGGACAAAGATTGAAGTCAGCTTCGTCCTTCTTCGGCGGTTCTTCGTTGGAAGGTAGAATATTTCCTCTAATTCTATAAAGGTTTCCCCCAAATATTTTCCAATACAATATTATAATAAGGCTTTCCCCATAATTATAAACTTGCCATGTAATTCAAAAAGATTCAAAAATTAGAGGATCCAATTCATTAATTGTGACTCTTCACCTCCTTCTCTCTCTCCCACAAATTTTTCCAACATGTTTTCATTTAATGATCAATTAATGAATTGGATCCACTAATTTTTGAATCTTTTTGAATTACATGGAATGTTTATAATTATAGGGAAAGCCTTATTATAATATTTTCTTGGAAAATATCTGGGGGAAACATTTGGAGAATTATAGGAAAGATTCTACCTTCCAACGAAGAACCGCCAAAGAACGATGAAGCCGACATTGATCTTCGTCCAAGTCACAAGAGGAGGAGCCACCCGTAAGGAACGTCGGCTACACTCCCTCCTCAAACGCACCCTGACATCAACGGAATCGACATCCGTCTTCCACGATACCTTCTTTCGTGAGGCCTGACTACCGCAACGATCATCTTCCACAGCTCGTCGATGAAAAAGCCTCAATTACAAGGTAGGTGGTCGATATAATTTGAAGTGAATGAAATTATTTTACGTCCTTGGTGAATGTTTGATTTGTCTTCGGCCAAATGATATCGCCTAACGGGGAGGGCACGGGCTAAACGAACACAGCCTGAAGAACCTCTGATGATACTTGAATATTTATTTAGGCGGTGGAAATCGAAGTCAATGGAGACCAGAGTAAGCGGCGGTTGTCTGCCGGCCGCATAGATAAGAACTGAGGACCGCAACCACGGGCTACTCGGCCGAAGAAGAACCTGCTGGCCAGGCTAGTGGAATCGCGGTGCCCCACGGCGCCGCGCTACAGAGGACCATGGCCCGTGCTCCGCAGGCCGCTTCAGCGGGCGAACCAGCTGGCTTGTCAGGCGGCCGGGTTGAAGAGGCTGTGGCACCCATTGGTGTTGCACGAGAGGATAGTGGCCCGCCCGAGCAGGATGCTCATGCTGGGAAGATGGGCGGGCTTCGGCCGGCCGGACAGGAGGGCGGCTCCGCTTGGCACCGCCGGTTCGGGAAGTCGGGTAGCCCCCCCCCCCCCCCCCCGTACCGGTTCGGGCCAAGATGCACCCTTGCGTGGGCCGGGCTGGGCTACACATTATCGGGTAGGGAAAACCCCTTAGCCGGGTCAAACCCGCCGAGCCAGAATGGGCCGACCCGCCAGCCCACCGGGCTTAACATGTCGGGCCCGTTTCGCTTTAAATGCAAATAACTTCATGGCTGTGCATCCGATCGACGCACCATCTGCGGCACTAGGATCCTCACGAAAAAGTGGTCCTTTTTCAAAACACTAAGTGAGTTTTAGGCGACTTGGGAAAATGGCTGGGTATGGAACGAGTGTATTTCCAACCGGGCCCCTAAAACGGAAAAGCCAATATCTCCCAGACCGGGCGTCTGATTGACATGTAGTCTATATCATTGGGTTTCTTTTGACGAGACGGATCTTCGGGATACATCATCTCTGGACTTCGTGATAGTTGATGTATTGAACCCCTTGGCTCGAGGAGCGGACCCTCATATAATCGAGCATTCTGTGTGTAGGAACCCTAAAGATGGTTTGCGACTGCGACGACTACCGTACTAGAATCCTCCGTGGGCTTGATGACGATGACAACTATACTGGAATCCTCTGTGGGTTCGACAGCGATGACTACAGTACTTGTATCCTAAGTGGGTCTTACAGTTTGACTTATGTACTACTATCCTGAGTGGGTCTGATAGGGTAGGTGGTCTAGTATACTACGTGGGTCTGACAACTTAGCTGGTCTAGTATCCTACGTGGGTCTGACATCTTAGATGAATGAGTGACTACATATGATCATCTCTATCGCTTTACGAAAGATATATTCCTCTGTGAGCTGAGTCTTGACTTCCAATCATTATCATCAATGTGATTGTCTTGCTCTCCTATGTGGACTGGGTTGTGCTTGGGCTCGAGAGTTGGAGCTGAACTGTTATTGATAACTTAGGTATATGTATGGGCATATACCTAAGTATAGTTGGTTGATACTTAATGATTGTATCTTTCTTATGTGGTTTTCCCTTCATGGATTCTGTGAGACCTTCGGGGGTCTCGGGGTCCCTAATGAGTATCGTATACTCACCCCTACATGGGCTATGTCCGCACTACGTTGTCTTGTATGCAGACGATGGGCATCACTGGTCGAGGTGGAGGCTTGTGGAGATGGACGGTACCCGAAGCTGGACCACTTGGAGAAACGTACACGGAGCGGACGGCCAGACCCAAGGTGCTGAGGAGGCCATCTGTACCCACCCTTCAGGTGGGATTCCCGGAGGAAGACTCAGTGGTTGTTTTCTTACTTTACTGTAGTTACAATAGCTTTTCATTTGTACTGTACTTTACAGTTGGGTTTTTATACTAGCCCATTTACTTTTCAGCAAATACTTTTGTACTCAATTTTACTTAGTGCTTTCTTCTATTGCATACTCTATTGTGTTTTTTTACTTTTATAAAGGAAATTCCTTCCATTTTATTTGGATTTATGCCTTTGGTTCTAGTCTCCAACCCCTGACCTATGGAAGGTGGGCTTGGGGTAGTAACGGCACGGGCCCCGAGGATGGTTCATGACAATATTCCCTAGGATTTTGAGTAGGGAGACCATACTTTCCTAGGAGTTTCCCCAGAATGAGGATTGTAGAGTTTTTCTGGGGAGGCAAGCTCTCCATGATGTTTATTAGACCGTTAACGTTTTTTAATGGTTGGTGTGGTTTTTTAGTGCATATCCTTGCCTCCATAGTTATAGTGGGTGTACAAAATCTTCCATGTGTTGCAGCTGAGGAGATGCTTGCATGATCTGACGAATATAATTGATTGGGGTGAGCTGGACATTAGGGATGGAGCCACATTGTCATATTACCGAATAAATATCTATGATATGTAAGAGAGGATCCAACAATAATGGACCATTCCATTGGTTCATATTTTGTGGCAGAATGTAATCATGAAAGAGAGATCCTGGGACTTGGAGAGACAGATGAGGGCCCAGTATCCCCACATTTGTGTTAAGCTTGTTCATTTTGAGGATGAAAATCCTTGAAGGGGGAATACTGTAGTGACCCACTTTATTTATAAGACTTTGAAATATATGAAGGAATATTTTAAAATCCAAGAGTTGAGATGACACGAGATTCCAAGATCCAGTTATCACAAAACTGACATTTTAAAAAATAAATATATTAAGTTCACATGTATATATTTGTCCTAAAATGGTGAATAAATTCCAGAATGAGCCCTGGATTGGAATTATAAGACCATGGTTGAGTCCAAAACATGGGGTTTACACTAGGCGTGACCTAAATTTAGTCGGCACAGGAATTTTGGTTAAGGTGGTCAATGGTGGTGAGTTTAATGTAAATAATTTATTTTATTTATTTTACAATTAAATGCCCAACAGAACTAATTTCCTCTATTTAAATAGTTTTATATAATTTTACTATGTTTATTAGCATAACCTTTGGAGCTTTCATTGGATTATATCATCATTATTCATTTTAAAATCACATCATAGTGTGATGAAAGATCAGATCGAGATGGATCGGTATGTAGTGAACATAGTGGGATCACCGTATATCTAGAAAATGAACTATTCACCAATTATTGATCCATAATCAAGTTAGGTCTCATCAATTATAGATTTCTCTTTTTTATTAAAATATTAATCATGGATATTTTATCTTATTTTGATCTGTGCTTTTTAGCCCTCTATATGAGCCTGTTAAAATTTTTTATATCATCTGTTCTTGATAATCCATGATTCTCAACTTGGATATCCACAATCTATGATTGTTGGATAATATCTCTTGTCCAATGATTATTTCAACCATGTTATTGTGACTTTCCACCACCTGTTCTTTGCATTCTTTTTCATTGGCTCATGGGATTGTGGTTTCCCATTTCTAGGGAAACCTCAAGCATGATTGAACCCCTAAATTCATGGTGGTTTGGTAAAAAATGAATAGATTTGTGTTTTTCAGATGGATCACAAAGGATTGTGATTTGTTAGTGATATTCCATGGATCTGGGTTCTATAGTATAAATATGAAATATGAGGCACGGTAACACACAATGGATCTTCATGTTGTAAGTTGATTCCCTATTTATAGCAACGTGTGGGATGGAATTGACAACCAGAGAAAATTTCCAATGATTCTAGATGGCTGATTTATGAGGAAAGAATTGGAAAAGGTGGATCTAGAGATCTGTGTGAAGGAAAGTCAGTTTTTATGATAAATATGACTACATATAGTGTATCTCAAAAGAAAACATGTTGTGTATCCCCCTGGATATGATGAAAGGGTTTTTGAAAAGTTAAGGATCACATGCCATGTAGTCAGGCATCATATTGTGTGACCCTACCTGGGTGGCCCATCCATGTTCCAGCTAGAACACACCCAAAAACCTATGAAATTCAACACACTGTGTACTCTGAGAGTTCATGGGCATGGGATAGTACCACGATATGGACACGTTTACTACCAGGTACATGGGCACAGACCAACGTACAAGGACAAGGCCAAGAACACATAAGTAAGACTCAGGTGGCTAATACATGCCATGTATGACCCATACACACCATTTACTATGAAATGGATTCTAATTTTTTTCTAAAAGAGGACATAGTTATGATATGAGGTGGGGTCACACATCATGTGGACTCCCATATAAGTTGATTATTCCATGTTTTGACTTCTTCCTCTAATATCTCCTTTTTTTAAACTCAGATATTTCCCCATTAGTATACTATCCTTAGTGTTTTTTCATATAGAACAAGATGGCGGACTTATTTTTTGTATATGAAATATGATTCAGGATGTTAGTAACATGATTCCTTTTCAGTAGATTCTTGATGATGTTAATGATCAGACATGATCATCCTAGAGATGTTTGGTCAGTACTCCCCTATCGCACTAGGGTGTTGGTTCCTCATACTACCATATATATATCAAGGTCGGTACTCCCCTATCTCACCAGGTAATGGGTTTCACATATTCTTTATATATATAGATCCAATACTCCGCCATAAAATAGAGGGTGTGGGTTCTCTATCTATAGAGAAGTACTCCCTTGTTTTTTAGCGTTGTTGGGGTGTGGGTCCTCCATGAGAGTTTTGTCTCTCTTTTACATGGAGTTAATTTGTGGGTGCAAGACCCTCCACACATATTGTGGTGAGGTTGGATTAGATACTAGGTGTCAGTGTTGTATTTTTGGAGGTTCAAGGTTACTCATCGACTTTGGATGGGCTGTGAGATGGAGATCCCCTTTCTCTCTCATCTGGATCTTTTTATGAGAATGTGTGAGTGTGTGTGTGTGTCTATTAGGTGCTTTCCCTCTTTCTTTGGTTTGATGAGACTATTTTTGTACCTCCCTATCGTTCCCATTAGGTTTTTGGGGACTCATACTAAGTATGTATATTCTCACCCTAAAATGGAATTTTCCAACACATGTCATATATTGTGAAGTAAATGACATGTAGGTGGTAATATTGATGGATCATAGTGATAATTAGGTGCGTTGACTTTATATGGAGGTTGAACTTGGAGATTATGAGCTGATATATCTAGGATTTTTTCATTCCTAGTTGTTGTTAGGTTGGTAATTCATTTCAAGGTGGGTGTGTATTTTTCCCCTTACAATTTAGTTGTATTTATTATTACTCTAATTTATTCCTTAGAATTTATTTCATGCACGGTTTATCTCTATATGTTAGATAATTTACTATATATTCCTCTGCACTACTTCATAGAGATAGTTGGGTGTGCGCGTACAAGTACATTAAGAAAATTCCCCATATTATATTTATCACATTCTAGTGATTATTTCCAACCCATGTCTTATTGGAGTTAGTCTTGGGGTTGTGATAGTTCAGTCTACCACAATCTATGTGGGTTCTGGTGTATCATGTAATATATCACATTCCTTTATTTTTTCTAAAATTCCTAAGTAGATTTTCAGAACCATTTTAATTTTTTAAAGGGGTGTTTTACAATGGTTTTATCTTTAAATAATGTGTGTGGTGCTTTAAGGAAATGTTTAATAAATATGATGTAGATGACCTTAATTATCTCTAAATGGTTTCAAGATCATGCTTTCTTGTTGTGGTTTGAAAAAGATGTCTTCAAACTGGGGATTAAGGTTTTGTAAAGGGTTCCTAGAATCGATTGACTTTTTTTAAAAGGGGTTTGTTTATTTCCTAATAAATTATTATATAAATAGTTGGATTTACACATTTGATTCCAATGTATGGTTTGATAAAAAAATTAATGGAATTTTAAATATAGTTTTCATGTGGTGTGAAATTTCATTGGCTTCATGGGTGCTTTGTGAATGTCTGGTTAACACTTTATGTAAAGTGGATTTATAAATGTGTGTTACCATCTTTGAGCCTTGTGTGATTATTATTATGCCTATAGTGGATTATGAACCTGTGATGGTTTGTACTATATTAATGAATCTTTATATGCTTCTTATTCATGGATGTCATTAGGAATATTTCTTGTGAGGGTGAATGATGTGAGGCTTGAGTTTTTTAGAATATTTTATTTTTGATCACATTAATTTAACTTGTCAAGGGAGTACAAGGTAGAAAGTATGTGACCTACATGAGATGAAAACCATGTTTGAAATAATGTTATATCTAGGAAATGTTTCTTGACTACACTTTTTTAGTTATGCTGAGAGGATAGTGGGTTGTGTGAGCTAGAAACCTTTTTCTAGACTGTAGTAGAAAAATATCCCCTAGAAAATTTATTTTTGGATATTCAAATGGGACTATCGGGGACATTGATAGGTTTATTAGTATCACATTAAGTTCCTTATCATTAGTTTATGTTCTTATTGTTGGATCTTAGGGATAATACCCATGATTTAAAGTTCCTTCTCATGAAACTTTAGGGGATTTAAATTTCATGATTAGATTATATTCCCTTTAGTTCATTTGATTATTGGCACCATTTATTGGCTATTTTCATGGATTAGGCTTCCTTAATTATTGGGTTCTTATATGTTATTTATGAATCAACTTTAATGTTTCTTGGATTAATATTGAATGATTTTTTTTTGAAATGTTTTGAATGTTTGTTTTAAAAAAGGAAAAGGGATTTTTTATTTTTTAAAGAAGTTATATGTAATGGGTTATCACTTGTGGTTTTTTATAAAAATCGAGTTATCATGAAATTTTAGAAAATAGGGATAAATAATGTTTTATTTTCTTCTGATACTTTTAAAGACCCATTTTCCTTGGTGTGAAGTGATTTATGAAAATTATTTAGTAACCATATTTTTGTATAAAAAGGGTGGTTGTTTGAAAGTGTGAAAGTAGTATGTTTATTGTATTTTTTTATAAATATTGTGAAAAAACATATTTTATATCTTAACTAAAACTAGTAATTCAATAACCATGTTATGAAGGTATTTATATTAATTTATCTAGTGGTGACCAACTTTTCTATTTAGATCACGCGTATATTGATCTTCTGTAGGTTTTTGGTACCCATAACTAATTAAGTTATTTGGTTTAGGTTCACCCATGTATAGTTAGATAGGATGTAATGTGAGACCATGGGTCACTTGTAGTGTATTTGGAGGAATTTGGTTTTGGTTTTCCTTTATTTAATTTTGGGATGGCGTTTTGGACTTTTGTCCAAGGATGTTTCTGTATCTGGTTTTATTTTGTTATTGTTTATTTCTTTATAAGTTAATATTTATTTATTATTCCATTTTCATGATTTATTTATCTTTACTACTTTTTATTTATTTTTTATAATGATATCATGGGTGAAATATTTCCCAATGTGTGTCTTCTGATGGCCAAGCACTCGTTTATTGACCATGGGGATCGTAAATTCTATTTAGGTCAGTAGATCACCTTATCAGGTTTCGGTTCATAACGAAGCCTAAGTTGGTTCATTACAAATAGAATCAGAGAATATGGTTCTTAGTAGGGACCTAGATTCTTGGGTATTTCACTTTCTATTGGGGTTTTTTTGTTATATTTACTTAGGGATTGTTATTGGGAGTTATGTGGTTGGTTGTGAGTGGCTACTTGATCACCACAATTCTTTATGGTTCCCAAGTTACCATATATAGTGGGGTTTGAATTTTGAATTCTTAATTTTATTAGATTTACCATTTTTTGATGTTTTGAACTTCATTTTCAATTGTGTAAATTTACATGGGGTTTGGATTTTATTTTTGGAGGGGAATGGAAGGTGGATAAATGTAGTGAGTTTGGTTTTCTCTGCATGATAAACTAGTAATTTACCAATAGCCCGATCTTTTGAACATTATAGGGATTATTTTATGAATATCTCATGGCCTATCAAACCACATAGTCAGGTCAGACATAGTTCCACATTAAATTTGGATTATTGGCTAGACCTTCCTTGAGGAATTTATAGTAGTGGGAAATGAATCAAGTTTGTTCTTTTGATATGTTGATCACCTATATTAGATTTTATTTTATATTATGGTGTTCCTTCTTTTTGGTTTGTTTGTTGTGTAACTTGGTTTTGTAAAGGGGGGGATTTTGTACAAAATTCTTTTAGTTTGAAAGAGAGACTTTGGTATTATTTATAAAAATGTTTTTGGATTTTATGAAACATTTTTTTACTAAATAATTAAACATCAAGGCCCATATATAATGTGAGTAATACTTTTTGAATCATTTTAAATAATGTGTTTTTAGAAGCTCTTGTGGTTCATTTTTTTAATTTTATTAGTATCTTTCTTATAAGAACATGTGTTTTTGGATAATGGAAATTTTATTCCATTGGGAATGTATAGGTTTTTTAAGGAATGGGTTTTTTGCATGTGAGTTGCCTTGATTTCCATGTGTTATTGTATTTTTTCCCTTTATAAAATTTAGAACAATTTGATGTGACTTGAGAAATAATATTGAGTTGAATAAGAGTGCCTCCCAAAAGGGACCCATGTAAAAGTGGAGTGCTTATCATTAAGAGTAGTTCATCGCTTTTTCTTGGCTCTTTTAAATACTCTTATTGGAGTGTCAAGTTTCATCCCCTTTTTATATGTTTTATGTGCAATATTTGTAAACCATTTTGGTGAGTATAGATATCCTTAGGTTTTTTTAATGGTTATTGTTTAGTATTTGTTATTCATGAGTTTACATCTTTATGGGCATGAGGTCTCTTTTATTTGTTGTGATCCTCATGTTCTATTTTAGTTTCTCTTGTTTGAATAGTGGTTTTTTGTATTTTTCCATGCCTTGTTATTCTTTGTGATTTGTATGGATACTTTAGTAATGTTAGCTTCATGGTTAGAGATATGCATGGGTTTTGGATCATTTTTTTGAAATTTAATCGCCTTAGTTTTTGTGCTTTGGGTGACTAGGAAAAGCATGTAAACATTTGATATTATACAGTGGATGGTTTTGATTTGAATCTATTTTGGATTATCATGAGAGGGTATCCCATGTATAGGGTTCAATTTCACCCTTTTTTTTGGTGCATGATCCTATGTTAGATCCCATTTCATTTCATGATTATGGAATGACTTTTGACACTGTGTTCTTTGTATATTTTGATATGAATTTTTTTTGGATTAGTTGGTATTGTGGAATTTTTCTGTTTTGGATGTAATGGATATGGATTATTTTGGAGACATGATTTTGTGATCTTGGATATTCTTTGTCTTTGGGTTATTGTGGGTGTTTTGTAGACCATGGTTACATTTTGGAGTTGATATTACTTATATAAGTCCATTATAAGTGGAATATAATGGTTTCTTTTCTTTTGAATCGTAGTTTTCTTGGTGATTCTCTCATCGTTGGATTGGTCATTTTATGATTCACAATTTAGATCAATTCTAAATGGTAGGGAGACCCTATTTAATCTCCCTTCATTTAGAGTTTCCTATTGGATTCTTAGATTTTGTTATCTTTTTAGGTTTGTCATTTTTTAAGGTTTTAGTGGGTCCTTTAAAGAATTTATTATGTTTTAGGTTTTTGTGGTCAAGGGACCTTTGAGATGCTCTGATACTTTCTAATTCTTGTGAATAAGTGATGAGTTTTCCTATTTACTTTTACCTTTACCTTGATAAGTGAATTTTTGGGGGTATAGAGTGGAATTTTGGGTATAATTTTGACACTTACATGTCATTTTTACCTTATATTTTTTATGTGGTATAATTTGAGCTTTCTCATGTTTTGGCCCAAAACATGTGAAAACTAAAAATTTTCCCTCCGTGCACAGTTTTCATTATTTCATTAGGTTAACCTTTTTGGATTCCTTTATTATGTAATTTTCTATTATTTTTTTACCATTCATGTTTGGTCTATATGGGTAGAACCTGGTTTGGTCCATACCATGTGAGGCATATAGGAAACCATGTGAGGCCTATAGGAAACCAAACAACTCTATTGGGGGAAATGAGTAATAGTGCACAGCATGCATGTGGTAAGTGAAAACCATGTGACAAGCATGTAAGAGGCTCTATAATTTTCACAGATTAGTTTTTTAGGACTGGAATAGTGTTTGAAAACTATTCAAACAAACCATTTTATGTTTGTTTTGTTTTGAAGTGGACACCGCATAGTTGGCACATGGTTTGGAAAACCATGTGATGTTTCTAAATTTCGTTAAAAGTGAGAAATGTAATTTATCCCCTAGGTATTTATGTTTTGGTTCACCCTTTCTCACTCCCTTTTTCATCCAAACTATTGTGTTATTGGGAGGAAATCTTTGATTCTTTCTTATTCAATTTAGAGCCTTTTTCTTCTTAGTCCCAAGTTGTTAGACGACATTCTCTTATGTTTTCTTCTCCAGTCTTATTTGGTCTCCCTCATTCTCAATTTTGTTTACTTTCATAAACCATAACCATTTTGTAGGATTGGATTAGGGTTTGGATAGGTTTTGATGATTTTGTTTTGGGTTTTATAGGTTTTAAGATGTTGTTTCTTGTCTAGGTTTTTTCTTCCTTAGTGAAGGCAATGAGTTTTAGAGGGCTACAACAGAAATGAGGTTGGTGTTTCCATGTAACTCTTTAGTAGTACATATTATAATTTTTTTATGATTTTAAATACTTTTATAGTAATTTAGTATCATTTTTTATCCCCATAGTAGGCTTAAATTGTTTTCCAAAAGGATTTTGTTCTTGTCATGAAAATTTCATATGTTAAGTGCTTGTGAAACTGATTGAGTGACTCTTTTAGAATGATGCAGGGGTTTTTAATGATACCTTGTGGAATTAAATTTGTATGGTAAAAGAATTTTGGTCATTTAAATGACTTAATATTGGTTTAATGTCATGGAATGGACCCATGTCAGATTCCATGTGTTTTATAAAATTCCATAGTGTCTTTTCTAAAGGCATTTGAATGTTTTAAAGGGATTTTGACACTAGTTTTGTCTTTAAATATTATGTGTGGTTTTTAAGGGCATGTGTCACAAACTAGGATTGGTCTCTATCAGACCCGATTCCAGACCAGATTCACGTCATGGTCTAGAGGGCCTTCCTGATCCCCACGGGATGGCACAAGTTCTCGGGTATCAATAGTAACTTGTGGGAACGGTTTACCAGAAATAAGAGACAGAAAAAACAACAAACAAGTTAAATGAATTAATCCAAAAATAGATAACCAAATAGGACCTTAAACTATGATCAAATTCAAGGTTCACAACTCAACCGACAAAACAAAGAAAACTTTGATAATTAAAGAAAACTAAAAACTCAAAGAAAACCTCCATGCAACATGAAGTGCAACATCCTCAAGATACCAACACTAACCATCATGAGAAGACAATCAAAAATCCAAACCACATTCACTAAACATGAGGCATAAACCTAGAATACAGAAATAAAAAGGTATACATACACCCAAGGGTGTATATATTGAGTGATCTGAGAGCCTAGTAGGATGCCACCATATAAAAAGATTCCATGCTCAAACATCAAACAGATAATAAAAATGCTTATTCAAATTCATACTTATGAAATATTGTTCAAGAAAACATTTAGAGGATTAAATTTCAAAAGGAAAATAAATTATGGAGGAAATTGTTTTCACAAATATTAATTTAAAATGGATGAGAAAAAAATCATAAAACACACACACACACTATTGGTCCCCCGTATGCCGCTAGAGGGAACTATGTCATGAATAGTAGAGCACTACGGGTGAATCCCTTATGGTATCTAGTACGCATGGGATGCTGTAGACATTGTAACTCGGTTTAAATGTGGAATATGAACCATAGTGATCTATGTTCGTGTGCACGAGCCACTAGTATGGATACACATCCATAACCTAGTGGTCTCCAATCATCACAAAAGTTTAGTTAGTGTTTTAACATTATTCCTACTAGACGAGACCAGGATGAACCACTTACGTATCATCTAGCATACTATTATTAATCCACCCACCTAGGTAACCAAGGTTTTCCCTTGTTCTCAATAAATTTCTACATTCACATAGTATATAAGTTTCACATATCAGAAACTAAACAAGACATTACACTCAAAAGAGAGCACTCGCCTACCCAGATGCCATTTTAAAAACACACGCACACCAAAACCATTTCACGCCATTATTCACATCACATACATGACTTGATAAGTTATTTAAACAATTTAAAGAACATTTATAAATAGCGCATAAATGGTTTGAACATAAAAATGTCACTTGAAAATTTAATACATGTTTAACCCTATTAAACTCCACATCCACACATCACATTTAATTAAATAAATGTAATTATACTATTTATAAAACAAATTAAATTATCTCATGAGATTTTACAACAAAAACACACTTGATCTCGTATAAAAATGCAACTTTAAAACTGAATGCACAACAGAACAATGTCAAAACATTTTTTCCATTTCTCAAACTATTTAAAATTTGTATAAAAAAGTGTACAATAATTTCAACATGCCAAAATAATACATTATTCCTTCCAACCACATTTTTAATACACTCACACCTTTAGTTCTTTAAAAAATATTTTTCACTTTCAAAATAATTTAAAAAGACATTATAAATATTTATAAAAACAATTCACTAAACAAATCAGTTCTTTTACACAAAAAGTACAGTCGAATATCTCTTTAAAAATCAATTGCATGTCCTAACCATATAAAAACATGTTTCTAACCATCAAAACAATTTAAATAAACCATTGAATATTTTATGAAACACTCTACAACCATTTACATAGTTAAATATAAAAATTCATATAAAGGAACCAGTTTCAAACCAAATTTGGATCTTTTTTTTCTAAAACTATATTCATACTAATAAAATAATTAATTGCACACTTCCTCTAATTTTTTTAAAAATTAAATATATAAACATAACAAGTTTATTTAAAAAATATCTATTTTAATATACACACACTTCAAAGACCTTGAAAATGAATTTTTCACCCTCCAAAAAACTCTCAGAACACAATCAAGAATCATTACACTGAATCACTCACCAAAAAACAACCAATCCCAATATTAAAAATTCAATTCCAACTTTTAAACACACAAACCATTTCGAATAAACCGAACTCACCACATATTAATACCAACGAAAAAAATAATAAATTTAAAAAAACATATAAAATTAATCTAATGATTATAGGGTACGAAAAAACCTACCTCAATGTTGAAACATCCAAACATTGGTGCGGAACTCAATCACAACCAATTAGAACCACAACCAACATGATTAAAACCCTAAAATAAAGATGTTGAACCAATGAAAATCAAAATCAAATTCTAACCATTATGAAACCCTAAACTAGAATCAAAACCCTACACAAAAATAAGGGTTTACCAGAAGAAGAGGGAACGTCGGAGGGGTCGCAGTCACTGGAGGAGGAGGATGGTGGGTAAACAACAAGGAGAGGGGGAGGACAGAGGGTTTTCAAAGGGGATAGGGGGAGGTTGGTAGTGGCGGCGCTGGCTGGTGAGAAGGATGGTGTAGGTGGTTCTAGATAGGGGCTGGAGGGGAGGGGCAGCGCGTGCAGCTAAGTTAGGGGAGAGGGTTTTGTGTGACGGGATGGGGGAAAGGGAATATAGGGTGGGACATGTTGGAGTGAAAGGTAGAAAGTGGTAAGAGAGAAAATAAGTAAATAATAGAAAAAAAAATGAAAAAAAATACCACAAAAAAAAAAGAGAAAACTTAAATATATTAATATTACTAATTAGTAATAATAATATAAATAATAATATAGATAATAATAAAAATAATAATTAACATATTAATAATATTAATAATAATAATAACAATAATAAGAATTATAATAATTAAAATTACCATATCTATTATTATTAAAATAATTATTTAAACATCATTTATTTATTTATTTATTTATTTCTTACATTAATTAAACCTCATTTATTTCATTTTACTTTATTTATTTTGTATAAACATCAAGCAGGTCGTGCGGGGAACCGGGTGAGGTCGCGTGGTGACCTAGAAAAATTCATACATCTTCAATTGTGCCCTTCCTGTGCACAAAATGTTGTCTAAGAAAAAAAGGGCATTTTTATATAAGAACTCAAAAATTTATGTCGGGCTTCAACCCAAACTACCTAATTCCTAGAAAATTAATAAATTAAATAATTTAAAAAAACGGTGGATCAAACAATTCTTCCCACCAGAGACCTTTCTGTCCCTAGAAATCCACAACTAAGACTGAACCCCAAAGCAGAAACCGATATCCCCTTAAGGCTTAAAAATAATCCCAATGAAAAACAAGTGAAAAGATGAAATGGCACCATGCTCAGAAAAGGTGACCTAAATGAAAACCTCAAGAAACACAGGAAAAACCTTTTGTTAGGTGTCACTTTCCCCAAAGAGATAGAACACCTTCACTTGATTAATCAAGGAGAGGAATTCTAATACACACATAATCTAAATTCACAAACCAAAACAGCTCAAGTACCGTTAAACAAAAACCAAGTCATTTGACTGTAACAAAAAAACAAGAAAAACCACGTCCAAGGAACACTCTTATCACCTACCACCAAGTCATCTATAGGGGTAAAACTAAAAGGAAAACATGGGAAAGCCCAAATGGTCTTTCCACCATTATAAATTTCCCAATGCTGGTATGAGATTGGAAAAATAACACGAGGAGGCATGGGTGGACTCCCCACCATTATGAAAAAGTCCAACACAGATTTATTCCAAATACATTTGAGAAAGACCCTCTGTGGGTCTCCCCTCTATTTAAACTAACAAAAGATAAAAGAAATTCAAAAATATTCTTGATAGTGACCAAAAACCCCACCATAAGGGGCGTGGAGGGTAGGCCCCAATTACCAGGGTGTCAAAACCATGGTTTTAGACAACCAACAACTTCACATCCCTAGGTAATCGTTAAACAAATTTGGGACCGATTTACAAAAATAGACACCATAATTGTCATTAAGTAGGGGCTTGCACCTGGTGAGACACAACAACTATGTTTTCAACAAAACAAACTAAGAAATCCTCCATATACCCATGTGATAACCCTTACATTAATATAGTTCACAATATGGAAATGGGATCCTCCCACCACTCTCCACCGAAAAAGAACAACCAAAATAGGATAACAATGCTGGAAGTTAAAACTATTCCTATCTTCCACACTAAGAACAGGAATTACACCTAGAGCCCTAGGTTTTCTCATACTACATGCCAACATCACTCTGGGACTAACAGTTGGAGCTCAGATGATTGAAGTATCTTCTACCTCGCAGTCAAGATGTAGAAACCCCCAAACTGGACTTCTTTTCTTAGTTTCACTAGCTACCGCACCACAATCGAGACAACAACAACATACATAATACCCCTCTACATCCAACAACTCTCTCACAAAACATCCACTGGAGTAAGGGTTTAGATTTTTCTCATGAATCACCTCTTCACCTTAACCAAGAATCTTAAGAGGGGAAGATGCACAACAAATACTTTCCTTTGAACAGAAAAAATATTTGCACTCAATAATAGTACACACTCCTATGAAAACAGGGATTCCCAAAGGATTCTACAAAATCCACCCATGAACTTCAAGGAGGACTCACACTGCAAGGTGTTGCCAAACATGACCCTAATGTCTGATGAAAGTACTACTAGCCTTTCAATCCATCAGTCAGCAACAGTAATTATAAACTGCCTTCACCCTTCCCCACTATAATTCCTTTCACCGTTTCTAGGGGGACCTTCTAACACAATGGTGTTAAACTTCATACTCGAGGACCCAAACAAATAAAGGATATCAAAACTACCTTTAACTGTCATCACATCTGTCATCTGTCTGTAGTAGGATCCTTTTTACCAAAATAGAAAAATGGATAGACTTATCACTATCACTCAAAAGAGAGAGTCCTTACCTTAAACAACATGAGGGTTGTCCAACAACGAATTTCATGTGGCCACGCTTCAATCACATGTTAAAATTTTTTGGGGATGTAGACTAGTCAAGAAAGAAATCCATGGACCCAGTCAAACAGTTCCAATGGCCAAGTCATACTGAAGTCAAATATTCAACGTGTAGGGGAAACCACTGCAAGGGCTTCCTAGATCACTTTTCTAAATAATTCATTAACCACACACTTTCACACCAACCTACCAATAAAAATTCAAAATCAAGACACAAATCATTCAAAAAGTATTCTCAGCTCCAAATTCCTCGCATCAAATATTTCCAAAATACAGGTACACACCACACAATCACCAGTTATGAAAACAACAAATTTTCCATTAACAAAACTATTTGAAAATAAACAAAGCTGGTGGGATGCACAAACACGAATGGTGTCCCATGGGACTCAAACATGCATGTTCCTATATCTCACTAGCACCCACCTCATGTCCATACAAAAACTCATATAATTGTACCATTGACCATTTCTCGTTCCATACACACCCATGCCTGTGGTTTCCCATGAAAACTCCAAGGATCAAAACTAGACACTTCTATTTTTCGAAACAAAAATATTCAACCCATATTTTTCAAACCTTATACATCATTTTTATTTTAAAGCGCTTCATTTCAAATAATTTTCTAAGACAAAATCATTTTTTAATTAAAAACCATACTTCCACAATCCCAAAACAAATAGATGAGGAACGATGTAAGAGGAAACTAGTTTCAACAGGTGAATGAGACATATAGTTGGAGAACGGACACCAATCGCACCACTAACATGGAGAGTATACTAGGAAAATATCCCCAGCTCCACAAGGCTTTCCAGGCCATGAAAGCTCAATGGGACCACTGACCCTACTCTCTTTTTAATTCCCCTAAACAAGATTAAACACAATGGCCAAAGACTCAAACATACCTCATCTTATAATGGTAACTTGAGTCCCACCACGAGGTGTGTTTTCCAGGAACCTTTATCATAGCTAGAATGTCGAGTTCTGACACCCTTAAGATCGTTCTACCCAGAATCTATTCCAAAGTAACACAACCTAATAGAGCAAACCTATACTCTAATACCATTATTTTTATCAACCAAGTCACCTCTCCATCCAACCTGATGCCCAACACGGTCCGTGACATGGCCTGAAGGGCGTTCCTGATCTCCACAGGCTAGCACTAGTTCCCAGGAATCAAGAGTAACATGTGGTAATGGTTTACCCAAAGTAAGAGACAGAAAAAAACCAACAAGATAAATGAATTAAACCAAAAACAGACAACCAAACAGGACCTTAAACTAAGATCAAATTCAAGGTTCACAACACAACCCAAAAACCAAAGAAAACTATAATAAATAAAGAAAACTTAAACCCCAACGCAAACTCCAAGAAACACAAGTTGAAACAACCTTAAGCTACCAACACCAACCAGCAAGATAAGAACATCAAAAACAAGAACCACCATCAATAAACATAATTCCTCAACCTAGAATACACAAATAATAAGGTATACATACACTCGTGGCTGTATGTTGGGTGTTATCCAAGATCCCAGTAGGATGCCACCATGTAAAAAGAATTCATGCCTCAACATCAAATAGATAATTTAACATGCTTATTAAAATTCATAGTTTTAAAATATTGTTAAATAAAACATTTACAAGATGAAAGTAAAAAATGAAAAGAATGTCTAGATGAAATCATTTTAAAAAATACTACTTTAAAGTGGATGAGAAAAAAACATAAAAAACACACACACAGTCTAGTTGTCCTTCATATACCACTGGAGGGCACCACGTCATGAATAGTAGAGAATTGTGGGTGAATCCCCTAAGGTAGCTAGTAAGCATGGGATGCTAGAGACATCATACCTTAGTGAAAATGTGTCATAGGAACCACAATTATCTACGTTCTCTTGAATGAGCCACTAGTATGGAAACAAATCCATAACCTAGTGGTCTCCAATCATCACAAATTTTTAGTTAGTGTTGTGACGTCATTCCTTATAGACGAGATCGGGATGAACCACTTACGTATCATCTAGCATACCATTTATAATCCTACCACCCATGAACCCAAGGTTTTCCCTTGTACACAATCAAGTTCCACATTCACATAGTATATCACTTTCACATATCACAAATAAAAAAATACATTAAACTCAAAATCCCCCACTTGTGTACCCAGACACCAATTTAAAAACACACACACACCAAAACTATTTCACACCATAATTCGCATCGCATTCTTAACTTGATGAATTATTTAGAGAATTTAGAGAACATTTCTAAATAGTGCATCAAGGGTTTCCACATAAAATTATCACTTCAAAATTTAATACTTTTTTTAGCTCTATCAAACTTTACATATGCACATCACATTCAATTAAATAAATCCTATTAAAAAGTTTATAAAACACTTCAAATAAGCACATCAGATTTTACACAAAAAACACAATTCATCTCATATAAAAACACCACTTTAAACCATCATGCACAACACAACCGTGCCAAAACATGTTTTCTATTTCTAAAACTATTTAAAATTTTAATTTAAAAGTTTGAAATAATTTCAACATGCCAGAATGATACATTATTCCTTAAAACCACATTTTTAATACACTCACACTTTAAGTGCTTTAGAAAATATTTTTCCCTTTCAAAATAATTTTATAAGCAGTTATAAAAGATTGTAAAACAACTTCACTAAACAAATCAATGCTTTTACACAAAATGTGAAACTAAATCCCTCTTTAAAAATCATTTGCACATCCTAACCATGAAAAAATGTTTTTTTCACCATCAAAACAATTTAAATAAACCATTTAATATTTTACAAAACACCCTAAAACCATTTACACAATTAAATATACCAATTCATATAAAGTAACTAGTTTCAAACCAAATTTGGATCTTTTTTTATAAAACGACATCTGCACTACTCATGTAATTGATTGAACAATTCCACTACTTTTTTAACAAATCCAATATATAAACATAAGAATTTTCATTTCAAAATCCCCATTTTAATATACACACGCCTCAGATACCTTGAAAATGAATTTATTACCCTCCGAACAGCCCTCGGAACATAATCTAGAAACATTAGACTGAAGAACACACCAAAACATAGCCAATCCCTATATTAAAAATTCAATTCCAACCATTAAACATATAAAACATTTTGAAAACACTAAATGCACAACATAGTAAAACCAGAGAATACATTAATAAATTTAAACAAATATATTAAATTAATATAATAATGCTATGGCACAGAAACCCCTACCTCAGGGTTGAAACTTCCAAACTATGGTGCAGAACTCAAATCTCACCCAACTTGCATCATAAAAAACTTGATTTTAACCCTAAAATAAAGATTTCAAACCAATGAAAAACAAAATCAAAACCTAACCAAGAGAAAACACTAAATGAGAAGCCAAATCCTACAAAAAAAGAAGAAGGGTTTACCAAAAGGAGAGGGAATGGCGGCCAGGTCGCGGTCACTGGAGGAGGAGGTTGGTGGGTTTATAACAGGGAGAGAGGGAGGCCAGTGGGTTCGCAAAGGGGAGAGGGGAGGCCGATAGTGGATTAATTGGATGGTGAGGAGGTCGGTAAGGGCAGCGCCAGACGAGATCCAAAGGGCAGGGGCGGTGTGCGCAACTAAGTCAGGGGAAAGGATTCGGTGTGATGGGATGGGGGAAAGGGGGGATAGGGTGTGACATGTTGTAGGGAAAGAGAGCAAGAGGGAAGATAAAAAAATGAAAATATTAGATATGAAAAAAATTAAATAAAGATCTTAAAAAAAAGAATCAACTTAAATATATTAATATTACTAATTAGTAATAATAATATAAAAAATAATTATTTTTATTATTATAAAAATAATTTACATATTAATAATATTAATAATAAAAATAACAATAATAATAATTAAAATAAAAAAGTTTGTATTTATATTATCATTATAATAATTTTTAAACATCTTTTATTTTTCTATTAATTATATTAAATCAACCTCATTTATTTCATTTTATATCATTTATTTGTTCTAAACATAGGGCAGGTCATGTGGGGAACTGGGTGAGGTCATGTGGTGACCCGAGTGAAGTCACATGGCTTCAATTGTGCCCTTCCCGTGCGACGAATGTTGTCAAGGAAAAACATGTATTTTTAAATAAGAACTCAAAAATATAATTCATGCTTCAAACTGAACTACCTGATTCCCATAAAAATCAAAGAATAAATAATTTAAAAAAATGGTTGGTGTGACTGCATGTTTTGTAAAACAGATGGAGTTGTCCCTCATTTACATTGTATGATTTCAAGACTATAGAGTTTTCTTGTTATTTTAAAATATTTTTTTTTAAATGTGGGATTTTTTAAAGGGTGATTCAATGTTATTGGATTACTTTTAAAATCCATGTGTTACCTTAAATATTGATTTTTTTGGAAATAGTTGGATTTCCAAACTGGCATCCAAAATGAATTTTGATAAATGGTTTTCAAAGTAAATTTTAAATTTTGTTTTCAAATAGTGTGAGAAATAATTTTCTTACAAAGAGATTTTGTGAAATAATGGTAGGAACATTAATAAAATTGTTTTTTTAAATGGGTGAGGTCTTTTTTGATCCCCATGTGACTATTTTTATTCCTATGGTGGATTATGATCTTGTGAGGGGATATTCTATACTGATTCATATTTATATGTTGGTTATTCACATATGTGAATGGGGATGTTTCTTATGAAGGTAAAGGATTAGAGGTATGAGTTATTTCAAATTTTTTGTATTATATTCATGTTATTATTTATTTATGATAACCTCTATTTGAATTCCCATTAGAGTTCTAGGTAGATAGAAGATTACTTACATGGGAGAAAGACCTAGTGTGCATTAGTGGGTTGTTTAGGAAAAATTTTCCCGCTACACATCATCAATTTCTCCTAGGGGATAGTGAGTTATAGGGTTAGAAACATTTTAATAGCCCATAGTAGTGAATTATATCCTAAGATATTTATTTCTAGATAGTCTGACAGGATTACTAGAGACTTATACTAACTCATTAGTTGGGGCCTACATTATTTGTGTCCATTTTAGGTCTTTATTACTGTATATAAGGGACAATTCCCATGATGATTAATCTATTTTCGCTAAAATAAAATCTTATTCTACCCACATTCGAGTTTCTTTCTTTCTCATGAGTCTAAATAACAATGATATCACCTTTTATGATCTTGTGAGTACGTTAAAAAAATCATTCAAGGATTCCACTTGAATTCCCTACCTGGATGCACCATACACACACTCTCTCTCATTCTTGGAGAAATATCCATGAAGCTTCCTATGAGAAGCAGGGGATCTGATTTTACCCTATATTATTTATGTGTAATTTTTGAATATATCATGAATTATTTTACTATATATGAATGAATGAAATTAACAACAACAAGATAATAATTAATAAATTATCTTAGATAGATAAATTATTATCATCTACAATGTCATTATTTTTTATAAACTAGAAATTATAGGAGGAATAAAATACAATCACATATTGTGATATCATTTTTTGTCCTAAAAATTATCTGGAAACAAGATAATTAATATAAATTGATATAAAATTAAGTAAATAAATATTGCTTTTTCATCTTTTTAGATTTTCCTACAGTGAAATATTTTTAATTTTATAATTGAATTAGAAATAATACTTCGTAATATAGATAATAATTATTATCTTAAGATAACATTAAATAACATGTTAAGAAATATTATTAAAATTATTGAGGATAATTTTAATCATGGGAATTAAAGATATCAGATTCTTAAGAAAATTATAATTATTCATGAAATAAAAATATTATCATGTGTAGTCTAAATAATGTTTGGTAACTTAGAAATTTCATGATTCTATTAGTATTTTTATATGAAATTATCATATTATGATGAATGATAAGTTTATTATCATTTTAAAAATTGGTTAAGAATGATAAAATTAATAACCAAAAGCTAGGGATAATTATTCTTATTTTTACTATAATAATTTTTAAAATTATCAAAGAGAGAGAAAATGGTTAATTATATGTTATTTAGATAATATTTAATATTATGGAAATCATATGAAAATTTGTGTATATAATTTTACAGCATTAAATTAAAGGATAATAGTAAATTTCGATCAAGATAATTGAAATATGTAATTATCATATATTTTGTATTAATAATGAAAATTGTCTATCCTGGTTATTATCTTAGAAAGAAAAAAATAATAATCATATTCTTAGCTTCAAAATTATTTGACAATATGAAAATATAATGTTACAAAAATTTAGGAATTTTTATATAAATATGTAATTGTATAATTGAAATGGGATGATTATAAAATGTGTGTATAATTAATATTTATTATTAGAGATTAAAATAATGGTTTATTTCTAAGTAAAAATTTTTGTTTTTGGTTTATTTATGTTGCCTCTTGATATTTACTAGATATTTTTCAATATTTTGTATGGGTTTTTTGTGTGTTTAACATGGTTTAAATGATTGATACATATAATAATGTAAATATGGTTATATTATTTGATAATATAAAATATGAATTAGAATAATGAATACTTTTCTTTTGAAATTATTGATTCACTCTCAAATTTACCCAAGAGAAGAAGGTAGAACGGTCCTTGTAGTCTAAATTGGGTTGTCAAATCCTCAGAGACCTAAGAAGTAACCTACAGACACATACATTCTATGGATTGTTTTTGGATATAAATTGTCCAACTTGAGCTAATTTAAGATGGTTTTAAATTAAATCTAAGAGACTTAATTGAAATCAATTTAAAAGATTGAGTTGATCTTAGGTTATCACTTGGGGTGGATTGGACATATTTCCTTTTCAATTATTTTAATTTCTTATATATGAGATGACTTCATTTAAGGAGATCAAACAACTTCATCACTTAATGATTTTATACCAACACACCACAATAATAATCACCTATACACTTGGAATATCAAATTTATGAACACTCCAATGTAAAGGTTTGTATTATAACTTAAAGTATGTGGCCTTAAAATTCAATGAGGAAAAAGAAGATTTAAAATCATCAAATAAAAAATCTCAATTAAAAGATGCTATTTTACATTAATGGGGTGATAAATAAAATCCAATCTATAACCTTTATACTCCCTTGGATCAACCCATAAGTGGGTTATCCCTCCATTTATGCCATGGTTTCAATGGAAGCGGGAAGTAGACTCATGAGGGAGGAATTGAAGAAGTAAAGAAAACAATAAAAAGAAAATGGTCACTCCACCGTTGTGTGAATAATTTCACAAGGTTTGGTGTGAATAAATTCACACCTTGAGGCAATGGTGTCAAATTTATATGGAGAAGAACAAAATAAAAGTCTAATAAGAACTTTTTTTATGAAACTATGATGAATTAAAACAACTTACATGGGAAAGACAAACTTGAGACAAAAAAATCATAGCATAACATTACAATAAAAGAAAGATCAAAATATGATAAAATAATCCACCAACACTACCTTAAATAGGAATTTTGGGAGCTTGGTTTGATCCTACAACATTACAAAAAATCCCACTTGATTATGGAAGGCCTAGGGTGGTGGAAAGCTTGTGGAACTTGAACTTTTCCACTCTTGACCTGAGGTGGCAGCTAGCTTGAAACCACAAAATAGACTCATCGAAATGACATTCTATATGGACTAATTAGAGTGAGCCATAGAAGAATAAAATGGAGCTCAGGATTTCTCCTAAACGGTAGTAAAATTCGGCAAAATTTGGAGTTTTGAATAGGTAGTTATGTCCGATTTAGTTGGATAATATTCTGGGCCATAGATTCTGGCCAGATTTTGATATTCTATTTGGTCCACCTTAATTGCCTCCATGAAGGCCGAATTAGCACTAGCCTCTGAACAATTATTTGTTCCTATATATGTATTCTATCGTCCCACAATATTTTGGCTTCATTGGGTTTGTATTGTGGGTACCATATTCTCATCAGTGGGCTGGTGTCCAATCTGCCTTCTCCAGAATTCTTTCCTTTCATCGCCAAATATCTCCATCATCCTTTATAAATCCTAAATTGATCCTTAAATAAAAAATTTCATATTTAAGTGTAGATATAGTTCCCAAAATATCAAATTAAAATATGGATAATTACATTCCTTAAAATCAGATTGATCGTTGGGCCTAAATTGGTGTACATTAGGCATGAAGTGCACAAATGATAAGAATGGATGTTCAAAATTAAAATACTCTAACTCAGGACCATAACATCAAAAATGAAAATTTAATAACATTAAAATGTAATTGAAATATGTATTTTTGTTGGCTAATCACACCCCCCATCTCGATATTTTCTAGTCCCGAGAAAAATGTATCTCAACAATATGAAATTCAAATTCCCTTTTCCAAAAACATTTTAATACACAATGATCATCAAAAACCCTTATAAAAAAATCATGAAAAGAATAAAAATATTTTAAAACAAGATAGTTTCATAATTATATCCCAATCCCAAGACCATTCCTTTGTTCAAATTCATCGCCATATCTCATCCAATATCAATTAAGAGTAATGATGTGTTGTGCATCGCATTAGACATGGGGGGTTCATCTTTATTCAAGAGGGAATTTATGGAACCACTGGGTGGAATCAAATTTCAATATTAAGATGAGTATTCAAATTTTTTTATTGTATTATTATTTTTTTGTTTTTTTTTTGCAATTTTACCATGGTAATTGAAATTTCACTCAAGAGAGTCAACCCCTGTAACGAGACTTTGTTGATGACACCCAGGCTCAAAGACCATAGGTCCCCAAGTGAATCCAACATACTTGGATATTATATCAAGTCAACTCAATCAAAAACAAAATCAAATTACCAAAAAATAGAGATAAAATTACTAACTCTGGGCTAGACAAGTATGGAGTCACTATCCCCAAGTGTCGAAAGCAACGCATTAGGTAATTTAATTTCTCTATGTACAAATTCGTTGTTTTTTTTTATTTTTATTATTATTGAATTTTCATTTTGAAACTAAAATGATTACCAAACCTGTGCTATTTATTTAGGGGACCCCATGAACTCAAACTAATACCCCACTATCCAAAGGATGTGCGTTGTGATTTTTTTTTATTTGGATGAAAATATAAACAATGAAATATCACATTAGACAGCCACACTTCCCAAAATCTATGCTCACGAAATTATAAATGGATTACAATCAAAATCAGGGCATTATAAATTATTTTATATTCAGTTTTAAAGTGTACAATGTCTATTATCGTGTTCAATGTTAAAGAAATTTTCCCTTCCATTAAGGCACACTTTGTTTTTCAAATCATTCTTTTTTTTGACACAAAATCATTTTTTTTATTTTATCTCCCCCCAAATTAAAATAACACTATCCCCAGTGTTTAAGGAAAACAAAATTTAAAAAGGGGTAGAGGAAGAGAATGGGAGTTCAAAAAAATTGGAAACGAGGATCATCGAATGAAGTCACCCGGTGGTTGAAGATGAAATTCTTGTTGCTCCCTTTTAATCCCTTGATCTCGATGTCACTCTGAGAATTCCCTTGTCACGACCCACCTTCACCAAAAGGAGGGAAGGGTCAGTCGATTTCCAAGCCATTCCTTCTTTATGTTGATGGTGAGATAATGACCCCTGAAACCCACCTTCAATAGGTCCTGGAGTGGTGACCAGCACTAAGGGTATAGAATCTCACACAAAATGGAAGGCATTACCCTTTTTTATAGGATCGAGAGATAAGATAGCAACCCCAACAATACCGAAGCTAAAAGTAAAGGTAAAGCCAAAAGTGAACCATTCTCATATTCATGTTAAAAAGTAAAAGATAAAATCCACAAAACTCCAAAGGTAATGTACCAAGAAAAAGGAAAACGACAACAGCAACTACCCCAAGGTCCAAGATAGTACGTCCCCGCACGATCCTTGATGTCCTCATGGAAACCTGAAAAGAGTTTTTATATACATAGGGTGAGCATACAAGTACACTCAGTAGGGAAAACCAAATACTCTCATGCACAAGTGGAGAGGCATTATAATGCCCTGTGAGAAAAGAAAAACCAAATCACCAAGCAATTAAAAACTATCCACCCAAGTCTCACCAAGGTAAACTCCCCAAATAACGCAATTCAAGTAAAGTATAGTAATAGCACATCAATATTTGGGTACCATGTGCCACTTTCCCACTAGCTATTGTAGACATCCTATGCATCAAACCAATCCCACCATTATCACCATAGTCCCACTGCCAAACCCTGTCCACACACACTTGGGCCACAACCACCACGCGTAACCACACTTGCAAACACCTGGGTTAGAAAAACTACTACCACACCCGAAGACACCTGGGCCTCATCCCAAAGGAACATGGGAAACAACCTGCCCGCAGACACCTGGTCCAACCACCACAACTAACCCGCCCAAAGATTCTTGGGCTAATAATGGATCTCAGGCCATCACATCCTGCTCGAAGAGTCTTGGGCTATTCGGGAAAGGGATCAGAAAAGGAGCTAATAACCAGCCACTCGTAGGAGTGTAGGGAAAGACACCCTCCCCATGAAATTGGGTGTTCGACACTAAGTGCTCAACTTGGGTGGAGCATGAATAAAAAACATAAAAGCTACAGATATAAGTATAGGTAACAAACACTCCTCCAAACCTAGGGGTTCCAAAACCTAAGCACAAACACACTTGTTACTATTCATTCGCAAAAGAAGCCACGACACTCACGGCCAAGTCACAACTCATTCCCAAACTAATTCCCTAATCAACCATTCTTGTTTTCATGTTCACGTGATCCCATTAGGGTGAATTCTGCACTATCGGGAAACTAACAGGCATAACCACAAGCCAAAAAAAAAAAGAACCAAACAACAATTTAAGCATTCACACATGGTTCTCTTGTGAAGTTGCATCAACAAAATGGATTAGTGAGATCCCTAAAAGTACTGGAACCAAAGAAAACCTCACAAAAGGGATAAGTGAGATCCCTCTAAGTACTGGAAACAAAGAAAACCCCGAGACATAGCCCCACGTCCCTAAAACCAGAAACCCACCACTTCTCAACGATAGAGGATTCCACCCCAATTTGTGATAAAAGCTGAGCAACCACAACCCCAGATTCACAACCAGCAACTGTGTCGCACCAGAGGATCCCATCCTTATCCACATCTCCCCATAGGAAGACAAACAGAATAATTCCCCTATTACCAAAACAGTGTAGAAAAACTTCCCAGTTCGAGCACATCATTCATTAAGTTCTTATTTCGGTTTGTCAACCAGGGTGGTCGCACAGGGATTCTTGTTTTACTAAACATCCATTTAAACCAACTGGGTTTACGTGATTAAACAATTCCTAGGTTAAGTCATTTAATAATCATAGAAAACAAAGGTTCGTTAGTTCACAAGGAAATACCACCAACGGCCATGATTTTCAGTGAGCATAGGCCCGCACAACCCACAACACATACAACATAAAAGTAAATGTGTAGAAACAACGATCACACCCCCCCCCCCTTCATTCTTTAAAAGTCCATTCATCATATTCATTGATTTTGGTTTCATTAATTCCTATAGGGAAAAATCGTACCCACCCTGTACGATACACAAAAAGGAGAGGCGAAGGAAAACCCTACTTGATTGATCAAAGATCAAAGTTCTTCTCCACAATCCAAGAATCAGGGAAAAGAATGACTCGCAGGGGAGGGACATCGGGAACTCCAAAGGCACTAAGAAGAATAAGAATCCAGCCAAGATGTAGAAGAAGGACAAAGAAATTCCCATGCGATATATAGATAAGATCCTATTGTTACGGGATATGGGTATTTGAATGACTTTAAAATCGGATCGTGGTTCCCCATGCGGTTGGGTGGTTACACACGACGGAATTAAATGTAATTTAAGTCTCCACTAAGGAAGTCCCTATGTATTTATGGTGTATTAATCATAGGATTTTAAATGGCTTTGAACCACTTGAAAAAAGTTGAAAATCCCAAAGAGACGTTATGGGATGACCTATAGAAGAGAAACCGAAAAGGCTGGGTGACACTGATCGGTCGCGCCGATCGGTCTCACCGATCAGTCGCCCCGATTGGTCACGCTGATATGACGTCCTACCACCAAGATGTCACCCCTAGGATCCAGAATTTGTCATAGGGATGGACCACATGGGTCCGGGTGATCATATCAGATACCTCTCAATGCATTCTTACCCACAAGAATTTAAAACAAGACTTGAAGAAAGGAGGGGGGGTCTGAACAACCGCCCCTTAAGATACCTCTCAAGAGTGAACTTGAACAATTAAAATCACCGTAAAACAAAGGATTAAATCATCCTGCCATGTGGTGTGGGGTTTCCCTTCCTCTATGTTAAGATACTATCTGCTTTGGGTGGCTCTGACTCACCCGCACGGGTTTAGGTGCATCCACTCTAATGCGTCTTAAATAGGGATTAGGTCCTCCCCTCCCCATATCTCAGGACACTTCACACACATCCATAGAAATGGGAAACCATCTATTCCATAGTTAACAAGGTAAATCATTCTGTCACAACAAGTACAAAATAGAATAGCACAAAACTCAAAACAACTCTAGGTATGGGGAACTCATATGTGCTTCCCATTCCCAGGTACTTTCCTCTAGCCCACCATTCCTCCACAACACACAAACCAAAATAATGGTTCATCTAATAAGCACCTTCTCCTCATGATCCTCGATCATCACTGGTCGCTCCATGAACGTTTCATTGTCTTTGATATCTAGCACTCCCTAGTCAAGGACGTGTGAATTTTCATGCAGATACTGATAGAGCTAGGACACATGGAAGACGTCATGTATCCTTAGTAACGGTGGTGGTAACGCTAGCTGATAAGCCACTTCTCCGATCCGCCGTAACACTTCGAAGGGTCCGATGAATCTGGTAGATAGCTTGCTCCCACTACCGGACCTCCATTGTCCACGTTGAGGGGAGACCTTCAAGAATACGTGGTCCCTGACCCCAAACTCCAAGGGTCTCCTCTTATTATCGGCATATGACTTCTGTCAGTCTTGTGACACCTTCATCCTTTCTGGTATAAGTCGAATCACCTCTGTCATTCTCTACACTTCTTCCGGGCCAAGAACACTCGCTTCCCCAACATCATTCTAGCTCACGGGTGAGCGGCATGGCCTCCCATACAAGGCTTCGAATGGATCTATTCCAATGGTAGAGTGATAGCTATTATTGTAGGAAAACTCTACCAGAGGAAAGTGTCACACCCATGATCCCCCAAAATCTAGAATACATGCCCGTAGCATGTCCTCCAAGGTCTGGATGGTGCACTCTATCTGTACATCTGTCTGGGGATGGAAAGCAGTGCAAAGGCATAGCTGGGTTCCAAAAGCATGATGCAATCCCCACCAGACTTGTGAGGAAAACCACACATCCCTATCCGAGACTATGGATCTCGGAACTCCATGCAACCACACCACCTCATCTACATACCTTTGTTCTAAAGCATCCACTGCACCCAACTCCTTGATCGCTAGAAAGTGGACCGATTTCATCAACCGATCCACCACTACCCAGATAGCATCATCTCCTCCTCGAACCTTGGGTATCCCCATGATGAGATCCATCGAGATGTCCTCCCACTTCCACTCGGGGAAACCTAAAGGTTTTAACAAGCCACCTGGGACACCGTGTTCAGCACTCACCTGTTTACACACTAGGTACTTCGCTACGAACTCTGCTACTGCATGTTTCACCTCGGGCCACCAGAACTGTCTCCTCAGGACCTGGTACATCTTGGAAACTCCCAGGTGCACCGCTAGGGGTGAGTTGTGGAACTCACTATGAAATTTTTTGCGCATTGCCTCTGTAACAAACAGCTTTCCTCAGAAAAACATCTGGTTCTGACCATCCTCCGCGCATCCTTCCGGAGCATTTCCCTGGTCAAATCGGTCATGCATCACTTCGCTTTCTGAGTCTCCCCATTGGGACTCCTCTACCTACCGCAGCAGGGAATATTGCACCGTCATCTAATACAGGCAACCTATACCACCTTCCATCCTAGAATCCAGGTGCAAGGCAGCCAACTCCTCCATTGCCTTCCAAGTATCTGCTGACTCTTGGACTGCATCCTATCGTGACTTCCTTCTCAAAGCATCAGCCACCACATTCCCCTTTCCTGAGGTGTAGGAAATCTCAAATTAGTAGTCTTAAACAAATTCCATCCACCTTCGTTGTCGTAAGTTCTGGTCCTTCTGGGAGAAGCTGTAATTCATGCTTCTGAAATCCTTGAAGACCACAAAGTGCTCCCCAACGAGGTAGTGCCGCCACAACTTTAGTGCGAACACGACCTCCATGACCTCTAGGTCATGGGTGGAATAGTTATGCTCATGGGGATGTAACTTCCTAGACCTATAGGAGATCACCCCTTGCTGCTGCGTCAACACACATCTGAGGCCTTGCCCTGAAGCATCACAGAACACCTCATATGTTTCCCCTTCTTCTGGAAACCTCAGCACTGGGGCACTAACCAACGTCTCCATCAGATAGATGAAGGCTGCCTTGCACTGGTCGTCCCATACGAAATCCCGGTCCTTCTTTGTTAAGGTTGTCGAGGGTGCCGCAACTTGAGAAAATTTGGGCACGAACCTATGGTAGTAACATGCTAGCCCGAGGAAACTACAAACCTCTACCATGTTCTTGGGTGCTGCCCAAGAACAAACCGCCTCGACCTTCGATGGGTCCACTACTACCCCCTGCTCAGACACCACGTGCCCAAGGAAATGCACTTCTCGGGCCAGAACTTTCACTTGGACAACTTCCCATAGAGCTGGTGCTGTCGGAGGACCTCTAAAACCATCCTCAAGTGATCAGCGTGATCCTCCTCAGATCTTGAGTAGATCAAGATGTCATCAATAAACATGACTATGAACCAGTCTAGATATTCCCGGAAGACGGAGTTCATGAACCCCATGAACACGGCTAGAGCGTTTGTAACACCGAACGGAATGACCACGAACTCAAAGTGGCCATATCTACACCTGAAGGCCGTTTTCAAGATGTCGCCCCCTTCATCCTCACTTGGTGATATCCAGACCATAGATCGATCTTTGAGAACCAAAATTCTCCCCTCATCTGGTTAAAGAGATCGTCTATCCTCAGGAGAGGGTGGTGATTCTTGACTGTCACATGATTCAGCCTCCAGTAGTCTATGCACAGCCTTAGACCACCATCTACCTTCCTCGCAAACAAAACCGGAGCACCCCACGGTGACGCACTCATCCAAACAAAACCCTTGTTCATCAGATCGTCAATCTGGATCCGCAACTCCCACAACTCAGAAGGTTCCATCCGATAAGGAGCCATTGAAATCGGACGAGCACTAGGTTGAAAGTCTATCCTGAACTCAACATCATGTAGAGGGGGTAGATTTGACACCTCTTTAGGGAAGACGTCTATAAACTCCCTGACGATCCCTAGGACTTCGACCATTTTTTTCATCCACCGACTCCACTGAAAGCTCATCCAGCAAAGAGAGGAGGGGTTCTCCTTGCTTACTTCTTCCTTGGAAACTTCGCTCACCGATGAAAGTCACCCATCGGCCACCCAAGTCTGAAAACAAAGCCTTTACTCAGAATAAGTCATTGACGGAACATACAGAGAATAACCAGTAAATGCCTAGGATGACATCGTATGGTTGTATCTACAATAGTAGAAGATCCCTGACTGACTGATGTGGCCCCATCATCAGTCTGCATCCTCGACAAACATACAACAAGTCGGTCCGACCTCCGATTAGTGTGCTCAGCACCAGGGGCACTGGAAGTCTCTTAGCATCTAAACCCAGAGCATGGTCCAGACTGGTTGCAACAAAGGAGTGCGAATATCATGTATCGAACAGGGCATATCCAAGGGTTCTAAACAAGCTGATCGTACCTCGAACGACCTCTGGCCCTGCTGTAACTGCTGCCTCTACGGTGTGCAAATGCCCACGCCCAGCTCCTCTACCTCTTGGCTGTCGGACACCTCCCCGACCATGCCTGGTTTGAGGTCCCTGAGGAGCACCCTGAGGTCGTCCTCCTCCTGTAACGTCGGACCTTGGCGGAGCGGGAGCCCGCTGCCCCTGCTGCTGTTGCTGAAAGGGCCTAGCCAGGAACTACTACTGCTGAGGTGGGTTCTGGACATGCCCACCCCCACCGTACTGTACTCTGCCCAAGAACTGGGTTTGAAGGTGCCCATGGATTCCACAGACGAAGCACCTCAGTCCTGGGCTCGAAGGGAGAGGGTGAGGACCGAGAGATCAGAACTGGAACTACTGCAGCTTGCTCCCTGCTAGTCGGAACCTAGAGGGCCCTAATGCTGGAGGCCTCCTGTACATAGCCTTCCCCTTTGACGGGCCCAACTGTATTCCCTCTGGTGAAACACCTCCTAGAGTGTGTAACTTCTCCACCACTTTAACCTTCTTCTGCACCTCCAAATATGTCAGTAGGGTGAAGGGAGTAACAGCGTACTGAAGAGAAGGTCGGAGTGCCTCCTCTAAACGTCTAGCCCGAGATTCCTCATACGGAAATTGGTCTGGAGAAAAGCGAAGTAGATCCTTGATCTTGATCCCCAACTCTCTCACTGACATACTCCCCTACTAGAGGGAGAGTAGCTCCTGCCTCTTCTCGGCCTTCATCGTGGAAGAGAGGAATTCCGCACGGAACTCATTCTCAAAGTCAGCCCACGCAACCTCAGTCTCCCTCTTCTCTCCAAGATAAAGTGTCCACCACTGACACGCTTCTCCCTACATCTAGCTGACGGCCAGAGGAACCCAGTACTCCATCGAAGCCCGAATCAGGCCAAAAGTGATCACTAGTTCCTCGATCCAGCTCTCCATCTCCATATCCAAGGTGCTACCCTCGTACTTCCCGAGGGTCAGTCACTGAAAGGTCGTAGCGTCTTCTGCCACTGATCATCCTCCTCCTCTTGGTCGGTCCTCTGCCGATCGGCCAAGCCAACCTCCTAGGCCTTGATCACTTGTACAACTCATGGTCTCCTCCCAGGTGTCATATCTACAAGGTAAACAAGGAATGCCTAAGCCAGAGTAGTGTCGAATATTGTCCTTAAATTTTCTTAGACTCCTTTATTTATTTTGAATCCCTAATACACCCATGAAAAATAAGAACACAAGTCATTATGATTCATGTACCTTTCCTAGGGTCTCTACCCTGCAATCAGTGTAGCCTCATTTGGTTGTTCAGTAGGTCCAAATTCTTTGCATCGGATCACAGGGGGGCCTAAACTCCCATGTCCTAGCTGGTCTTCCCTGGCCTAATTCACACACCGAGGTCACCCAACATTGTTTCCCTAACACCCCATGCAATCCTCACTATGCCTAACTCCAGACTTCATCCCATCTCTCAACCTCAAACCTCCCCTTTGATACCATTCTGTCACGACCCGCATTCACCAAAAGGAGGGAAGGGTTCATAGACTACCAGGCCCTTCCTTATTTAAGTTGAAGGAGAGATAATGACCCCCGAACCCCGCCTTCAATAGGTCCCGGAGTGGTGACCAGCACCAAGGGTATAGAATCTCACACAAAATGGAAGTCATTGCCCTTTTTTTATAGGATCGAGAAATAAGATAGAAACCCCAACAATACGGAAGCTGAATGAAAAGGTAAATCCAAAAGTGAACCATTCCCATATGCATGTTCAAAAGTAAAAGATACAAGCCACAAAACTCCAAAGGTAATGTACCAAGAAAAAGGAAAACGACAACAGAAAATTCCCCAAGGTCTGAGCTAGTACGGCCCCACACGATCCCTGAAGTCCTCCTAGAAACCTAAACATAGTTTGTATATACGTAGTGTGAGCATACAAGAACACTCAGTAGGGAAAACCAAAGACTCTCGTGAACAAGTGGAGAGGCATTCTAATGCCCTATAGGAAAAGAAAAAACAAAGCACCAAGCAAGGAAAAACTATCCACCCAAGTCTCACCAAGGCACACTCCCCAAATAACGCAAGGAACGTAAAGTATAGTAATAGCATATCGATATTTGTGTACCTCGTGCCACTTTCCCACTAGTTATTGAAGAAATCCTATACATCGAACCAATCCCGCCATTCTCACCACAGTCCCACTGCCAAACCCAGCCCGCACACACCTGGGACATAACATCAACGCAGTCCCACTTCCAAACCCTACCCGCACACACCTGGGCCACAACCACCATGCATAACCACACCCACAAACACCTGGGTCAGAACAACTACTACCACGCCTGAAGACACCTGGGCCTCATCTCGAAAACACATGGGAAACAACCTGCCCACAGACACATGTGCCAACCACCACAACTACCCCGCCCGAAGATTCTTGGGATAATAATAGACTTTTGGCCATCACAGCCTACCCAAAGAGTCTTGGGCTATTCGACAAAGGGAGCAGAAAAGGAGCTAATAACCAGCCACTCATAGGAGTGTTGGGAAAGACACCCTCCCCATGAAATGGGGTGTTCGGCACTAATTTCTCAATGTGGGTGGAGCACGAATAAGAAACATAAATGTTAAAGATATAAGTATAGTTAACAAACACTCATCCCAACCTAGGGGTTCCAAAACCTGAGCACAAACACCCTTGTTACTATTCATTCACAAAAGAAGCCACGACACTCACAGCCAAGTCACAACTCCTTTACAAAATAATTTCCCACTCAACCATTTTTGTTTTTATGTTCAAGTGATCCCATTAGGGTGAATCTTACACTATCGGGCAACTAACAGGAATAACCACAAGCCCAAAAAAAGAAACTGCCAACCAGCTATTTAAGCATTCACACCCAGTTCTCTTGTAAAGTTGCATCAAAAAAAGGGATTAGTGAGATCCCTCAAAGTACTAGAACCAAAGAAAACCTCACAAAAGGGATAAGTGAGATCCCTCAAAGTACTGTAAACAAAGAAACCCCCAAGACACAGCCCCACGTCCCCAAAACTAGGAACCCACCACCTCTCAACGATAGAGGATTCCACCCCAATTCGTGATATAAGCAGAGCAACCACAACCCCAGATTCTCAACCAACAACCATGCCGCACCAGAGGAACCCATACTTACCCACATCACCCCATTGAAAGGCAAACAAAACAATTCTCTTATTACCAAAATAGATTAGAGAAACTTCCAGGTTCGAGCACATCATTCATTATGTTCTTCTTTTTGTTTGTCAACCAGGGTGGTCGCATAGGGATTCTTGTTTTACTGAACATCCATTTAAACCAACTAGGTTTACGTGATTAAAAAATTCCCTGGTTAAGTCATTTAATCATCATAGATAACAAAGGTTCATTGGTGCATAAGGAAAGACCAAAAACGACCATGATTTTTAGTGAGCATAGGCCCGCACAATTCACAACACATACAACATAAAAGTAGTGCGGTAGAAACATCGCTCACACCCCCCCCCCTTCATTCTTTAAACGTACATTCATCATTTTCATTAAGTTTGGTTTCATTAATTGCCATGTAGGCAAAGCATACCCCCCCCCCCTCATGATACACAGAAAGGAGAGGCAAAGGAAAATCTTACTTGATTGATCAAAGATCGAAGTTCTTCTCCACGCGCCAAGAATCTAGGAAAATCGTGACTCGCAGGGGAGGAACGTCGGGAACATGAAAGGCACTAATAAGAAAAGGAATCCATCCAAGAGGAATAATAAGAAAGAAGAAATTCCCGTGTGATATATAGATAAGACCCCATTGTAACTAGATATAGGGATTTGAATGACTTTAAAATTAGATCATGGTTCCCCACGTGGTTGGGTGGTTACACACGATGGAATTAATTGTTATTTAATTCTCCATTGAGGAGGTCCCTATGGATTTATTGGGTATTAATTATGGGATTTTAAATGGCTTTGAACCACTTGAAAAATGTTGAAAATCCCAAAGAGGCTTTACGAGAAGTACTGTAGAAGAGAAACCGATAAGGCTGGGTGACACCGATCGGTTGTGCCGATCAGTCACACCGATATGATGTCCTACCACTGAGATGTCACCCCTAGGATTCAGAATTTGATAAATGGATGGACCGTGAGGGTCCGGGTCATCACATCCCTAGTGAAAAAAAACAAACAAAAAAACAAAAAAAAAATAGATATATATATAATAAAGAAAGTAAAATATAAGTATATATAAAAAATTATAGAATAAAGAATAACAATAGTCTGTACGTCAGTGGTAAGAACGTGCCCCTATATCCCTTCAGTCCTAGGTTTGAGTCCCCGCAGCTTCTCCAGTTTTGACGGGGTTTTCCCCAAAACCTACGAGGTGCCCTTTTTTATTAATATATTTTTTTGTATTTTTATTTTAAACTACCAACAAATAAAAATAAAATGAACTGATGATACATTGTCTTCCTTTTAAACTTATGGGTAAGGTATTACTCAAGGATCACACCACATGACACAGATGAATTTGGTGCTCCCCTTTCATACCCATTCATACTCATAACATAAGAATAGGTCAATAGTATATTTTTTATTATTTTTAAATATAAAAATGATTAATTAATTCTATTTGAAAGATAAAAATGATTCCCAAAATATTGGAAACATGAACACCATGGGATTCCTCCTATGCAATGATTTTGTTCAATGTTGTTAGCCCGACATGGATCATAAATCTATCAATTTTTTCCCAGTTCATAGTTTGGCTCTATTAACTCAACCTCTATATTCTATTTATTGAATGATTCAATGAATGGTTTTAACCTATGACCATTGACCTTGAAAATTTGACCACTAGTGGGATATTGAATCTCTACTGCCCCATGGGGGTATACACGATGCACTATGAAAGGACATGACCATCTAGACCTTAACTGTACCAGGTGTAAATGAAGTTTTGAACTATACAAGAGCACAAATTTTCCCAGTTCAAAATGTTTGACTTTGATATTCTTCGATCTATAGGCTTGAACTCTAGCTTTATTTATCCTTGAATTTTCATAAGCCTCCATCCTTAGTTCCACAAGTTCATTGAGATCCAATTTCCTTTTTTTTCCGGCCAATGAGAGGTCATAATTTATTTTCATAATTTTACAAAAAGCCTTATTCTAAATTTCCACAGGTAAATGGTAGGCTTTTCCATAAACCAACCTATATGGTGACATTCCTATGATGTTTTTTTATGTTGTAAGATATGCCCAAAGAGCATCTGAGAGTTTCTTGGACCAATATTTCCTAGAAGCATTGACAGTTTTTTCAAGAATATTCTTAATCTCCTTATTTTCTAACTCAGCTTGACCACTGGTTTGAGGATGCTATGTAGTGGAAACCTTGTGAGAAATACCACACTTAGACATGAGTGTAGATAATGGACGGTTCCCAAAATGGGTTCCTCGATCACTGATTATAGCCCTAGGAATTCCAAATCGAGAAAATATGTGCTCTTTCAGAAATCAGATGAAAACATGATGGTCATTAAATTTGGTGGGAATGTCTTTAACCCATTTTGAGACATAATCAACAGCTAAGAGTATGTAGAGGTATCCCCTAGAGTTTGGTAAGGGACCCATAAAATCGATTCCCCAGCAGTCAAATATTTCAATCACTAAGATGGGAGTGAGTGGAATTTGATTCCTTTTTGTGATTGAACCTACTTGTTGACACTTAGGATAGCTTTGAAAATGTCTAGGAGTCCCTTGAGAGGGTGGGATAGAAGATACCACATTGAAGAATCTTAGCAAATGTTTTCTTAGAGGAAAAGTGACCTCCACATGCCTCACTATGATAGAATTTAAGGATGAACTCTTGTTTAGGTTTTGGGACACACCTCCTAATGACTTAGTTAGGGAAGAACTTATAGAGGCATGGATCATCAAACACATAGTGTCTAACATCAGAAAGAAATTTACATCGATCTTGAGTCCCTAAGAATTTTGGAATGACTCTTGTAAATAAAAAATTGGCAATGTCATCATACCAAGGGCAGTCACTCACAGAGTTTAGATGTTCAACAAGAAATGAATCAGACACAGACAGGTGATTTGAGTGGTCATTTAATTCCATCCTAGAGAGGTGATCAGCTACAACATTTTCAACACCCTCTTTATCCTTGATTGTGAGGTCAGATTATTTTAAGAGAAGGACCCACCTAATTAGTATATCCTTTGCATCTTTATTTTGGAAGAGGTATTTTAGTGCAGAACGGTCAGTGAAAACAATGATGGGGGATCCTAAGAGTTAGGACCTAAAATTCACTAAGGAAAAAACAATAGAAGGTTACTCCTTTTAATTGGTGGTGTATTTTATTTGGGCATCATTTAAGGACTTTCTTTCATAAGCAATGACATAAAGGGTTTTATCACAACGTTTTCCTAATACAACTCCTACAACAAAGTCACTAGCATAACACATAAGTTCTAAAGGAAGGTTCCAATTTGGAGATTCCATAATAGAAGGAAAGGTGAGAGGGTGTTTTATGGTTGAGAATTAACCCTCACAGCTTTATGTCCAAACAAATGGAGCATCCATTACTAGGAGAGCACAAATGGGATGGGAGATTCAACTAAAGTCCTTGATGAATTTCTATAGAAACCAGCATGTCTTAAGAAAGACCTCACTTCCTTGACAGTTTTGGGTGATGGAAGGTGATAAATGATGTCAACCTTGGTTTTATCAACTTTAATCCCCCTACTTGAGACTATATGGCCAAGAATTAATCCTTGTTTAACCATGGAATGGAATTTTTCCCAGTTTAGGACCAGATTTGTTTCTTCACATCTAGACAAAACTCTATCCATATTCATAAGGAATCCTTCAAATGTATCCCCAAATATAGAGAAGTCATCCATGAATACCTCATGAAAATACCCTACCATGTCTGAGAATATTCCCATCATGCACCGCTGGAAGGTTCCAGGGGCATTTCATAACCCTAAGGGCATGCGTTTAAAGGCAAAGGTGCTAAATGGACATGTGAATTTAGTTTTCTCTTGATCCTATAATGAGACCTCAATTTGATTATACCCTGAGTACCCATCTAAGAAATAGTATAAGGCATGACATGTCACTCTCTCAAGGACTTGGTCAATGAATGGTAAGGGGAAATGGTCCTTCTTGGTGAATGAGTTTAGCTTCTTATAGTCAATGCAGACCATCCATCCACTTCTCACCCTAGTTGGAAGAATCTCTCCATCATTATTGGTTATCACTATGATTTCTGCCTTCTTGGGAACCACTTAGATTAGGCTGACCCACTCACTCTCAGCTATGGGATATATGATACCAGATTTTAACATTTTTAGAAGTTCTTTTCTCACTAATTACATGATATTAGGATTGATTCACCATTGAGGTTGACAACATGGCTTTGAATCATATTCCAGAACAATCCTATGAGTCCCAATAAGTGGGATAATCCCAAGAATATCAGATAGGGTCCAACCAATGGCTTTCTTATGTTTCTTAAGGACATATAGAAGCATTCTCTCATTATTGGATTCATGAAAAGAATAAATGACAATAGGATGTGTTTGATTTTTCCCTAGGATGGCATACTTGAGTGTAGTGGGAAGTTCCTTCAATTCAAGATCAGTTTGGTTCATAATTTCAGCAGAATATTGGGACATTGGATCAAGATCAATTTTGTTTCCTAGAGTTTTAGATAGGATTGATTCCTCACATGTAGAAGGTTCAGCTACTATATTTGATTGATCATATTTAGGGAAGGAAGTTGAATTGGCCTCCATGAAAGTGTCTTACTAAAAGTTTTCACTGATTGTTGGACCTAGGACATCGTCATAAGAGAAATTTGAAAATTATTCAAGCCAAGGAGATAAACTTCATTTATGTGAACAAAGTAATTCAATCTCATCCTGACTTAAATATCCATAAAATATTCCTTGATGTTCTATGGAATAATTATTAATGCCTCGTATCATGTTTACTTCATAAATTTCCTCATCATCCTCTATTTGTGAGCTTGCATTATAGATGTTAAAATCTAGACTCATGTTTCCAAAGGTGGTGGTCATGTTCCCATTTCAGACTCGGATAATAGAGTTGATTGTTGCAAGGAAGGGAAAACCAAGGATGATTGAGGTTTGTTCCTTATTTACTAAGTTTGTATGGTTGTCAAGGACAATGATGTCTACGGGGTAGAAGAAGTTTTCAACCTTTACCAGGACATCCTTTAAAATCCCCTTCAGAACCCTAATGCTACGATCAGCTAGTTGAAGTGTGACAGATGTGGGTTGGATCTATTCTAGGCCTAACTGGCAGTACACATCATATGGGATTAGATTGACACTAGAACCTGGGTAACACAAGGCCTTGAAACTTTTCTCTCTCCTAGTTAAACATTGATGTAAGGGAAACCCGGTTCTTTCAACATAGGAAGAATGGTCCCTTGAATGGTGGTACTCACATTAGTGGCCAAAAGGACATGGTTTTTATGTGAAAATTTTCTTTTAAAATTGCACAAGTCCTTCAGGTACTTTGATAAGGAAGGTATCGTTTGGATTGCATCATGAAGGGAAATGTTCAACTTGACTTGTGAGAAGATTTATCTTAATGTTTCACTCAATTCAGTCTTGGTTTTCCCCCTCATGCGTTGATTAAATGGTGCAGGTTGTGGGATTGTTTGTTGATGAGTTGTTTATTTGAAAATGTTATCGTGTTTTTTAGTTTGATCATTTGGTTCATTTGAATTTTCATCCAAGTTTTATTCTTCAAATGAGTTCTGAATTAGTTTTTTAGGTTTCTTAATTGATTTCCCACTTCTTAAAACATTCACATCATTTAGTTGTTCATGAGTTGTTTGAGTGCAACTTGACTCTCCCCTTAAATTTGAGGATGGTACCACCTGAGTATGCATGGGTGCCTTTCCATTTTTAATGTTTTTAATTTCTTGTTTAAGGTAAGATAATCTTGAGTTTATTTTGTCCATTTGTTTTCACAGTTATTCTAGTTGACTTTGTGGAACAGTTTGGGTTGGTGCTTGAGAAGATTGGTTTATCCCAAGGGGAAATTTTGGAGGTAGGATGGTTTATTGAAAATGGACTGGTGGATATTGGTATTGGATAGGTTGGGTTTGGAACCGGTTATGGGTTTGGAAGTTCTGATGGGGGTAAGGATTTTAACCCTATGGTTGGCTAGGTTGTTGGTTATCTTTCCAGCGGAAGCCTGGGTGGCCATTAAACCTTAGGTTGAAGTTGTTTTGGTATTGAGGCTTTTTAAAGTTCAAGGAATTTACTTCTGTTGTGGGACCTCCTAAAATAACATCCTTTATGGATGGAATTTTTGGGCTGTTGTCTATCTTATGGTCATGTTTTTCACAAATTGTGCAAACGGGGTCTACAGTTTGGATTTCGTGGATTTCCTAAGGTCTGTCTCTTCAACCTTCCTAGAGAGTGCAGTGAGTTTAGCCCTAAGGATTTTCTCTTCTCTAAATGTATGAATTATTGTAGTTCTTTGTGGCTTTTTAGAATAATTTGAATTTCCCCATGTTTGGATTTTTTCAGAAAGTCTTTCCAGATACTCGTAAGCATTATTTGGGGCTTTGTTTTTAAAGGTTCGGTTGCACATCATGTTAATGAATTGTTAGTTCCCGGACCCATCCCTTCATAGAAAATTCTCACTTGTTTAGGAATAGAAAATCCATGGTGTGGTACAATTTTTAGAGTGTCCTTGAACCTCTCCCATGTTTCATAGAATAACTCTCCCACTTTCTCAAAAAAAAATTGGATACTGTTTTTAAGTGTAATTTTTTGTGGAGGGGAAAGTATTTTTTGTAGAATTCTCCTTATAGTTGGTCCCAAGAGTTTATGGATGATGGTATCAAATTTTTTAGATAATTTTTAGCTTTATCCTTTAAATAAAAAATAAATATCCTCATCTTATCTGATTTTATTTTATGTGGGGGATACATGGTTTCTACAATGTCATTGAACTCCGTAACGTGAAGGTAGGGTATCTGGGACTCCATTCCATGGAATGTAGGAAGGTGGTTTAGGACATGGGGTTTAAAGATGTAGTTGGAATCAACTAGGGAATTGTGTCTAATGAATTATAGGGCATTGGTCCAAGAAGGTTTGAGGTAGTCATTCATGGTTTGATTGACAGCATTCCCTAAGTTTTGGGTTGCCTCAATTGGATTCCCATTTTGGTTTCCACCCGGGTTTATGAGTTGGTTTCATTGAATACATTCCATTTAAATGGGAACAATTTTGGACTCTGGAATATCAATAGGATTAGGATATAATGGAAACAATACCCTAGGTTCACTTGACTCCCCAGCCCTAGGAATTTCCACCCTAACTAGACGGTTTGATTGATCGCGGGTGTAGGCGGACATGCGCCAAAAAAAATTAGAAAGGGACAAGATAAGAGATCTTGGGTGAGAATATATGAAATAGGATAGAATATAATGGGTGTTGATATGACTTACTGGGGTCCCCGGTAACGGCACCAAACTTTTATTCATGCTCAAATTTACCCAAGAGAAGAAGATAGAATGGTCCTTGTAGTCTAGTTTGGGTTCTCAAATCCTTAGAGACCTAAGAAGTAACCTACAGACGTGTACATTATATGGATTGTTTTTTGCTATGAAGTGGATAACTTGGTTTTATCTAATATGGTTTTAAATGAACTATAGGAGATTTAATTTAATTCAATTTAAAATAGTGAGTTGATCCTATGTTATCACTTGGGGTGGATTGGATGTATTTTCTTTTTCAATTATTTTAATTTCTTATATTTGAGATGATTTCATTTAAGGAGATCAAAAAACTTCACCACTTACTGATTTTATACCAACACACCATAATACTAATAACCTATACATTTGGATGATAAAATTTATGAGCACTCCAAGGTAAAGGTTTGTATTATCACTTAAAGTATGTTGCCTTAAAATTCAACAAGGACGAAGAAGTTTTAAAATCATCAAATAAAAATCTCAATTAAAAGAAGTGATTATACATTAATTATGTGATAAATAACATCCAATCCAGACCCTTGATACTCCCTTGGATCAACCTATAAGTGGGTAAACCCTCCATTGATTCTATGGTTTCAATGGAAGCGATATGTAGACTCATGAGGAAGGAATTGAATAAGTAAATAATACAATAAAAATAAAATGATCACCCCCGCGTTGTGTGAATAATTTTACAAGGTTTCGTATGAATAAATACACACCTTGAGGCAAAAGTATCAAAGTGATATGGATAATAACAGAATAATAGTAGAAGAAGAACTTTTATTAAGAAACTAGGATGAATTAAAACAACTTACATGTGAAAGACAAACTTGAGACAACAAAATCACAGCATAACATTACAATGAAAGAAAGCTCAAAAGAAGATAAAATACTCCACAAACACTTCCTCAAATAGTCATTTTGGGAGCCTTGGGTCGATCCTTAAACAGTACAAAGTATCCCACTTGATTATTATAGTCCAAGGGTGGTGGAAAGCTTGTGGAACTTGGACTTTTCCACTCTTGACCTGAGGTGGCATCCAGCTTGCAACCGCCGAACAGACGTGTCGAAATAAGCTTCTATATGGAAGAATTATTCTAGTACATAGATAAGAAATATGGATCTCCAGATTTTTCCTAACCGACTCTAAAATTTTGTCCAATTTGGAGTTGTGAAGCGGGAGTTATGTCCGATTTAGTGGGATAATATTCTGGGCCGCGGATTCTGGCCCAGATTTTGATATTCTATTTGGGCCACCTTAATTGCCATCATGGAGGCCTAATTATCACTGGAACCTGAAAAATTATTTTTTCCTCTATATTTCTTCTATCATCCAACTATATTTGGGATTCATTGGGTTTTTATTGTGGGTACCACATTCTCATCAGTGGGATGGTGTCCAATCTGCCTTCTCCAGAATTTTTTCCTTTCATCGCCAAATATCTCCATCATCCTTTATGAATCCTCCATTGATCCCTAAATGAAAATTTTCATATTTAAGTGTAAATAAAATTCCAAAAATATCATATTAAAATATAGATAATTACATTCCTTAAAATCAGATGAATCATTTTGCCTAAATTGTTGTATATTAGGCATGAAGTGCACAAATGATAAGAATGGATGTTCAAAATTAAAATCCACTAACTTAGGCCCATAAGATCAAAAATTAACATTTAATACCATTAAAATGTAATTAAAATATATATTTTTATTGTCTAATTAATTATATATAATATGATAAGAATTTCTGAAACATTTATATATTGATTTATATATTTTATTAGATACTACCTTAGGTTTCCATATTCTGAAGAACCTATGTATAATAAACTAGTTAATTCAAGATGGAATTGAAATGGTTGATTTATAAATATATTTTTTTGGGGATGAACAGGACCATATCTCTTTGCAGGATGATTTAACACCTCAATTTGATGACCTTACTTGCCTTTGAATTTGTACGTAAAAATATATTTGATGTGTATATATGCTCTAAGAAATTAGATCCTTGATGTGATGATTTATAACATGATATGGTTGAAATATATATTGAGAAATGGATCCTAGGTCAGTATTGATGGTCTATACTGGTGATTAATGGACAAATTATACTATATGAAATGGTGTGGGATTAAAACTAGGGGGTTGAGATGAGTTCTGAGTTGGGATTTTGCATCGATATAATGATTATTACATGATGATTTCCTGATGTCTGGTTGAATAGATATTATTTATATGATTAGTTTCCAACTTATTGACACAGTGAGACTCTATTCACAACATTTTATATTTGAAGTGGTAAGTTAGGATGATCCCTAGTGTCCCTAAATATTTAGTAAATGATAACTGGACTAATAAATTATTAGGGTTAGTTCATGGTTTTCACTATTGGTAATGAAATACTTGAGAATATATGTAATAAATTAATATCATCATAAACATTTGGATTAAAAGATTAAAATGTAATTTTTTATAATTGATTATAGAATAATATTATTTAATGTAAAATGAATTAATTAATCTTGTTATTGATTATTGTAAGATTTTTTGAGACCTAGACCCTAGTAGGGTTTTCCATGGGTCTGGTTTGATGATAGTGGTAGATGAATCTAAGTCTAGGTAGTTTCCATTAGTGTGGATGGGCATGCTATTATTTATATTTTATGATTTCATAAACTTTACCCCCCATGTTGGTAGGGCTACTAACACCCAAATTTTTTGGGTGTGTTTTATCTAACATAAAGGATGGTGAGGGAATGAATGATTGATTTCTCCCTCTCCCTCACTCAACCTCTATATGTATATTTTTAAAAATTTCCTAGTATATAATGGAATACAATATAGGATGTGTTCCTATAAAAGATATGATGAATCATAGTTTTAAAATACATTTATGTGTGGGTTGACTCAACTTGAGGTATAACATATAATTGTATTCGACCATGGTGGTTATGATTTCCCATAGGTGTACATGCATGGTTTATGATTTGTTGAGTTATAATTCATGTACACAATCTGTAGTGGATTTTGAGCATAGACTTGGTTATTAATAGGGATTAAGATGAGATTTTATAGGCTGTAAAAGATTCAATAATGACTATGATATTATTACATGAGGGAAAATATTATTTTTTAGATGGATGAGTATAGAATGTAGAAATTGGGGTGTGAGAGAGGTAGATTAGTGGAGAAGTGTAATTAGAGTATATTTATTAATATATATATTTTTGATATATAATGAATAACTTCTATGTGTTACATGGTGAGTGAGACATGATAAGGATGGGAATCTAGTATTACATATTTATGTGAAAAGTTAGTTTTGTTAATTTATTCACTGGGATTTCTTATATTTCTTTCACATTTTTCATGAGAAGCATTGGGGAGAATCCAAATGAGTATACATGTTATGATCACCCTATATATAGATAAACTAATTTTTAGGTTAATATGAGGTGGTTACTGATCAAGCTGGACATTACTAGTTGAGGATTTATTTAGGAGATTTTAAAGCTTCATGGTAACTACCATATATTTATATATTTTTTATTTTTATTTAATTTGTATCTATTTATGTATAAAATCAATTCACACATTGAGATTTCTTATTTTATTTTTTCTTGGTGTTTCCTAGTGGATTTATAATCTTATACCATACTCCTTAAATCATTATAAAAGGTAATCCCACCCATGTGTGTGATTGATATATCCTTAGTGTGTGTAACCAACACATGGACTATTGAAAGAAGGATTTAGAGGTGATTATCTCTTTTACATCATTCAATACCCATGAGAGGTAAATTTTTAAGGGATAGGGTTGTGATAGAGTGGTATCAGAGATGATGGATGAGAGAAATGGTGGATTTTAGAGTTACAAACTGGTGAGGATGCATGGGTTGTTAGGTAAAAAATACCATCTAGGTTTAATACATAATTTAAATCAGGGACACCATCTAGGTTGTGAGAATCTAAGTGTATCTGTGATCTGATGAAAGGACCTTCAAGTTTATTGATCATACATGGAGAAATGATGATTCTTGTGGGTTAGATCCCTAGGAAAGTATCATACATCATATTTGTATGATTTTATGTTTTAATTGGGTATAAAATAAGAAATATGTTAAAAATAAATAAATTAATTGACTACAAAAAAAATTTTCCTAGGTTAGGAGTCCCTAATGGTTTTCATTTTGAAATAACGGATCACGGTATAATTCCCCATTAGGTTTGAAATGAATATGTTCAATAAGATGTTCTAGAAAATCACTTTATAGTGGAGGTAAATGATAATCATATCTAGAGAATGAAACTATTTGAGAGTGATAGATTCAGTAGAAGTATAAAAACACAATTTTGGATTATGAGATAGAAGATTGTATATAGGAGGAAGTGATACACTTTAGATTGATTCATGATCAAAATGAGCACAGAGCTTCTTTATTTGTGACAGTGATGTGTGGGTTATCTTGATAGTGGTGGTTCTTTCTTCCTTAGGTATTTTGAGGAGTAGAATATTTTATAGGGGATTTTATGTGTTTAGTTTTATGTTGAGTATATTTCTTCAAATTCAAGGGTGTATTATCAGCCGATGATGTTTTCCCTCTATGTATTTTTTAACTATTCTATTCGTATTTTTTGGGAACTTTGAATTGATTTTTTGATTATGGAACCCTTATATTTTTATCAATTTAAATTAAATGACTAGGTTTATCATCATTATATAATTTTTGATCCTTTCTATTGATTTTATGGAGTTTAAAATATTCTATTTGATTGAAACCTACCTATTTAATCCCATGATCCAATTAATTATACCACTCAAACCATTGAAAACATAAAATTTACTTAAAATATAGTAAGTATAAATCATTCCTAAGGCTTGGTATTGAGGTGGAGATATGTTTTGGGGAAACAATTTGTTTGACAATATTAATATCTCTCCCAAAATATATCCACAAGATCAGTGTTGTGAAGATATGGTTTGGGGGTAGGGGCTTCTACCATCATATGTATTTTATAACTCTTCTCTGAGGACTAGTGGTGTGGATATTGGTCAAGGGGAATGAATCTTTTAATATATTCCTTTATTTTTAATCAATATACTCTTATATCAGTCCTGATGATATATGAACTGGTCTGGTGAAAAGGGATATTGTATCTTTTCCCATTATCATTATTATCTAATTAGCATTAGATTATTTTCCTCTACATTTTGAATTAAATTCTTATTTTTTGTGATTTATGCATATGATCTATTTATGATTTTGTTCATGATTGTACATTCTTGGAATTCTAGATGGATTTATCTTGTACTAGCAATATATATTATTCACTTGAACATATGAAGTGGGGGGGAACATCACCCATTATGATTCTTGTTTTTTTGTTTAATGTTTTTTATGTGTTTTAAAATCATGTGGGTAGGACAGGGCAGACCATTACAGAAAATATCTTTATTTGGTATATGGGTTTAATTAAATTTTATGTTTATGGAATTTTTGTTTATGTTTATGTATGTTCTTGGGGTTTTTGAGAAATATTGGGTGTTGTAAAATTTAAAACTTCTGAAAATAATGAAATAGAATTAGATTAAGTGATATATTGAAACATTATGTCATTTATGGTATTACTTGAGTGTGTTCCTAGTAAATAAATATTTGTTAAGAAGATTGGAAAAATTTAAATATAGATAAAGTGGATTGTTTCTACCTCATGATTTATGATTCATGTTATATGAATCCTATGGTTTTAAAGTTATGTGTACTGATATTAACATAATAAATAGAATTGTAGATATTTGTTAATTGGATAAAAATAATTTGATGAATGCATGAAACTTTTATATATATGTAAGTAATTTTGAAAATCATGTTAAATATAGAATATTAGGAATCATTATTGAAATAATTTAATTTTTTACAATGATTAATTAGTTTAACATGAATATTGTTTTAGTTTTAAATTACTACAGTAGGCGTATTAATTAAATTCCATGATGCCTAATAATTTAAATTGGTCAATTTATTAAATAGTTTGGTTTACCAAATTAATAATAAAATTTGTTTGGAAAAGAAAAAATACTTTTTGTATTTCATATTTGGGAATTTAATCTATGTTTCATGATAATATGTTTCGTAATATTCAATGAGTTTCACTTGATAATTTTTTTGGTTGAAACTTATTTTCTCAAATAAACAACAACAGTTCTTTCATTAAACTTGTGTTTATTTTAAAAGAAGGTTTTTTAAAATAGTATTGGGAGTGTTTTTATGAAAAAAAATTATTTTTATGATTCCTTGTTATGAAGAAAGATAAAAATGGTTTTCATTTAAATGATTTACAACATGCCCTATTTTTAAATGAAAAAGTCTTAGTGAAATTTCCTTTGCAGTATGCTTTAAAACATTAAAAAAATTTAATATAAAATGTTGTGATGCATGTATAGTAATTAGTTAAATAAAATTATAATTTACATTTTAAAAATGATAAATTTATGTAGTATGAATGTAAAATTATTATAATTATCATATCAAATATTGTTAATGAATTGTTTTGCAATCAATCTAACCTATCGTATTCATGACATGCTAATCATGATAAGTTCTGGATGTTTTGAAATAAATTTTCTTGAATGATAAATGAGGATAAATCAAGTACACATTTTAATTTAATAAGGTGCCTAATTGAATTTTTTTATGTTCTAGATATAATGATGTTTTCTCCAAAATTAAGTTCTATATATTTTTTTAAATTAGTGAGAACTGATTATTTCTGAATGGTGTTTACTCCTATAGAAATTTTTTTATTTTAATAATTGTTAGATTGATATGTATTACTTTTTAAGTATTTATATATATTTATGTAAAAATTATTTTGATTATGTGAATTTAATTGGGAAATAGAGTAACAGATACATGCTTTGTATCATGATCTATTTAATGATTAATTTTTCAGATGTTTTATTAATGGATTTTTTCTATTTGAGATGAATATTCCCCAGAATATTCTTTTGAGGTTTATTGATGATGTTACATGGTTATTATATTTGTTCCTATATAGTATTGGCTATGTGAAAAATGTTACAAAATCTGTAGAGGTATATTATATGGTGTTAAATTATCCCCATACTTTTTATATCCTTCCCAGTTTGTTTTATTTTTTTAAGGTGATAATTGTTTGAAAGGTATCTAATATAAAAGTTCAGAATACTCTTGATCCTTCCTTTTTTATTTGGGGTTTTTGGTGGATAAATTTGAATTTTTGTATTTTAATATTTTAATTTAAATTGGTTTTTTAATTTATAAAGTAAATTAAATGTTCTTAATTTTTTTAGAAGTTATCTAGGAGTTTCGAAGGGTTTAAATTATTTAAAAAATAAATTTTTGAACCTTTGAAATGGTAATAAATACCCTTTAATATTTTTCATAAGATTATGTAAGTAGAAATTGTTTTTTCAAAGTTAATTTTACCATTACGCATGGCTTTACCACTACGTAAGGGTGTTGGAATTTTTTTAAACCATGCATTAAAGTAATTCTAGTTTTCCTTGGGTTGCATAAGGGTAATACTAAATTGCATCACCATGTGTAAGGGTTAGGTTATTACTTTTAAATTTTTATATGGGTAAACCATGGGTTCTTAAACTCACGTATGGTTAAGACACATTTTCTAAGGGATATGTCATTTTAATCATTCACATAAGCATAAAACCATGTTACCCTTACACATTGCTTAAGTGTTATACAAAGGTAGTGACTTAAATGTGATTTTTTTTCTAGTTTCCTTACCAGTTCATTATGGAGTTATTTTTAATGAAAATAATATAAAATTTGTGTAAATCATCAGGTTTAATATCTATTACAATGAGAATGAATATTTTCTTTTATTCCCTTTAATCTTGTAAAATTTTAGGAGTCCTGGTTGGGTTATGTAGCAATATTAAAATTGAAACTAAAATCATTGTTTATTAAATATAAAGTTCATTGGAGTTTTTCAGGAATATAAATATGAGATCACTATTTTTTCCTAAAATCATATATTCTCATTTCTTAATTCAAGTTTATTTCTTCATAATTAGTTTGCGTGATCAAATTCTATCCTTAAAGATCTTGTGAGTGTTTTCAAAAATTTATTTGAGGCTTTTACTTAAATTACCAGCCTATGTACACCACACCACACACACTAACTCACTCTATCTATCTCTATCCTATTCTTGGTGTGACATTATTGAAGTTTATTATATGAAATAGGGGATTTGATATCTCTCTCTATTATTGTAGGTGTAATTTTTGAATCTATCAATTCTTAGTTTCTTATGGATGAATTGTAACTACCCAAAATTTTATTAATTGAATTTTCCTTCTTATAATTAGGTTATATAGTATAAAACACATGAATCACGTAGATAAACCAATAAAAAATTATTATAATAAATAAAGTATGAAATAAGTGGTGTTTATAGATATTAAAAAACCTATACCGATGGAATAATAACCTGATCATTGGAATAGAAATATGACCATTAAGAACAGAAACTCATCCAATATAATAGTTTCTTCACCTATAAAATTATAAATAAAATTTATTCATCTTATAAATAAAAATATGATATATTTATATCTAGGCACAAGTAAATATTATTTTTTAAATAATAAATTAAGTGTTGGTATTTTTGTGAAACAAAACTGTTTATTTAAAATATTATAATAAATAGAATGATTTAAAAGATCTTTTTTAATAAATATATTAATAAATTAATATTTTTTTGTCTTATGATTTTAATATAATTTCATTAGACATTAATTAATTTTTCAAAGTGTCATAAAATTGGTTATAATATTAAAATCAGTATTTTCTAAATAAATGTTGATTTTAATTAAAAATTAAATTTATAATATTTAGAAAATTATTTCTACAATATGTACTATATTTTTAAAATCTGAATTTCAAAAAAAAATTGGGTTAATTTTTTGGGTTTTTTCTTAAATAGTTGACTTTTTTGTGAATAGTGAAATACAATAATTTATGGTATTAAACATTTTAAGCCAAATACATGAATTTTTGAGTAATGGATGATTTCAGAACCAATTATTTTGAACTAAAATAAACTATTTACTATACTTAGTCACAATAATAGATACTATTGATATTCTTAATCCAAAATAATAGACTAATGAATAAACTAATCAAAAACACCCCTCTCCTCCCACTATAAAACCACCCCTTACCACCTCTTCTCCTAACACCTTGTAAGATTTTGATATTTCTTATATTATATACAATTAATATCCCAAGCCTATTCACCATTTCTTGGTCTTTTTTGTCTCACCAAAAGGCTAAACCCAAGTTCCTTAATGATACTCACAAGGAGGCGACATTCAAGAGGTATAATCCTTCTTCTTTATCTTTTATTTTCTTTTCTTTTCTTTTCTTGCCCTCCCGTAACCCGCTATACAAAGTGGCATGCTAAATAAAGTATCATACATATACTATAATATTATTTTTTAATGTAATATCCATAATAAAATATATTATCTTCCCTTTTTTCAAAAAATAAAAACATAATCTGGGGGGTGTCGATTCATTGCCTTAATAGACGACAAGTTTTCATTTTTCATTACCACCTTCAAGGATGGTCATAAAACATTTTTATGGTTAAAAATTTTTATAATATGTGTATTAAAACTTAATAAATTATTTATAACCATTTTATAAACTTAATATTAAATAAAATGATACTATTTTGTGATGGTCGTAAAAACCCACAAAAAAACTAATCATTTCTCATTAATGTTTTATCTTATGAATCATCCTCATGTAAAAAAATAAAATTATTTATGGGTCCATTTAAATTTATATAAGTTAATTAATAACATATAATTTTACTTCTAGATAGTTATTCCAATTTTATAAGGACTTCCATAATTGTACACAAATAAACCAACCATGAAACCATGAAACAAACGCTCCCAAAACGACAAAATTAAACTCTATAACTCATAGAAATAGCCATAAATTAAAAATATAAAATTATAATAAATAAAATATATGTATAAAAGTTTATTAATTAATTAATTAATAGATCTAATTTTAATACATGGGACATTGAGTGCATGTTCATAACACTTTCAAACATAAGGTAAGGGATTCTATCAGAACCTCTATTTTTTTATTAGGTTACACATTCTCTCTCCCTTTACCCAAATGTAATTATTAATTATTATTATATACTCCTACTAATTTTTTGTATGTTCCAAACATATTTACTTAGTTCAATAATTTTTCATTGATGGAGAAATGTATGTTTTATAAGGTTCCCTTTCCAATTCCTCCCGATACGCAAGCCCGATTAAAGGTAACTTCCGAATTTCTCATTCATTTTCAAGAACACGCCATAATATGTTTTAAGCCACAAATATTTTTCTAAAATAACTATTTTTATCAAGGAAAACTATCTTAGTTAATTTCTTTTTTTATTCAAACAATTATTCCTTTATCCTCTTTAAATACTCTTTTAAATTTTCCCTTAAATTTATGTGAAGTGGCACATTTCTAAAGTTTCTTAAACAATATTTTTACATGTTTTTACTTCACATGGAGATAATATATCATTATATATGTTTATATTCCCCTATTAATGTCTAATGATGATCTAAATCCATTCTTTCATTGACATCATTATGATATTCCTTTTGGATATTCCTAATGGCACGATTATGATACCCATTTATTTTCATGGGTATCCCTTATGTTTATTCATTGTGTTTGATTATTTATGTGGAACACATATTCAGGAAAATGTTATGATGGGTGAACTTAGATAGTGATCTAATGCATTGGGTAATTTTTAGTCTTATGAGATGTCTTGTTGGTATAGGGAGTAAACCTAATTCCTTTATGGAACTTTATGTATCATATGATATAGTCTTGACAGTTATCCTTGACACGTGTTTATGTCATGTTATCTGTTGCTACCAAATTCCTATGTTTCCATGATTCCATGATCCCATGTTCTATATATTATTCATTTATATGTTTGTTCTTGTTCCATGCCTTTTTATTTCATCATGTTATTCCTTCTAACTCTTATGCAATTATTTATTCCTATATTTCATCCCTTAATTGGGATTTTTATCTCATCCATTTGGCCATGTATTACCTAGGTTATACATTGAATATGTAAGATCTTAAAGGTAGTTAGGATCTAATTATAGTGTTTAAATAAAATATGTCTTTATTTTGTTTTCATGCTTTCTAATTATGTACCTAATCTTTCAAATACAATAGACATTATGATCCTTGGTTTGTATTTAATGGTTAATTATACTTAAAATCATGTAATAATATGTGTAAAATGATGTGGTCACTATAATTTGTTTTAGATAATGGTCAAGATATTTTTGGATATTGGGACTATAGAACATTATTAAGAACATTGGAGATAATTGTCTCACTATGGATAACCTAGATTGAAACTTATGGAATCACAAGAAAGGATATACTTTTCATTTACATGTTTATCCTTATATGTCCAAATTTTACTTCTATTATTATTATTAGATAAGTATTCAAGTCCCTTAATTATATTTTCGTTTTCTTATTTAATGGTAGAAAATATGAGAACCCATTCCAACAATCATGGTTATAGGTAATGCGATGATTTCTCGAATGAAATTCCAAATCTGATGAGAATGGGAGCTCAAATCATCATGGCAGTGCTTGATCAACTAGCTCAAGTTATGAAGAATAGATTGAATCATGTGGAACACCCTCCTTCTCTTAAGAAATATAAGGCTTCATTTGAATACTTTATATAAAAAATTACTCATATATTTAGTGGATATTATAATCCCCTCATCATGGAAAATGTATTAACTCAATTTAGAAGATATTATCGGTCCTACAGTGATTAGAAGAAGAGAAATTTGTGATAATTGTCTATAATTTTGAAGGGGAAGCTGATAATTTGTGAAAATGATCAAGAAAACAATGTCTAAGGAGAAAATTGATTCCATATAATGGGAAGCATTCAATAAAATATTTTTCAATAAATATTTCCCCAATCACTCTACTTTAATATGTAAAGGGAGTTCCTTGGACTAAACCAAAATGAAGGCGATTCTATTGCGGAGTTTAAGGAAAATTTTACAAGGATTTTATGATACAACTTTGGATTTTTCATTAACATTGAATGTAAGGTGGATTTCTTCTTTAGTAGACTAAAATAAAGTCTATGAAAAGCTTTAGAGATTCGAGACATTGAAAGTTATGAGAAGTTTATCTATTTTTCCCTAATGGTTGAAATGAAGATCAAAAAATCTCAGTGGTCTCATGGGCCCAGATATTAAAAGTGGAAATAGAGTATAATATGAGAGTATTAACAGATAAATCTTATGAAGGAAAGAAAAACCAACATCCTACATGTAAAAAGTGTTAGAAGAATAATCCTAGAAGCTATCTAAGGGGAACTAGGTGATGCTATAAATGTGGAATAGAGGGTCGTTAGGATAATTTTTTCCGAAGGGGTTTAAATAATCCCACTAATGTTGAAGAATAAAGGAAGATTAAAACCGACACTCATCCTATAGTGCAGTGTTTCAACTATAAGGAACGTGGGAATTATGTGAGCCAATTCTATAATCCATGGTTTGTTGGAGGTAATCAACAATAACCTCCAATGAATCAAGAAAGGTAACATGATATCAGTACTACTAAGGTGGATCCTGATAATGATGTGGTGATAGGTATGATGGTTGTTAATTATATAATAGAAAAAATAGTATTTTATTCTGGTTCTATGTATTCTTTCATATCTTGTAAGTTTATAAGAACTATTCAAACAACATATTAAAATATGGAGGTTGAGTTATCTATGATAACATAAAATTGTGAAATTATTACATACAAGGTATATAACTCATACCTAGTTAATGTTTGTGAAATAAACCTCCCATAAAATAATTTCATACTTCTTTTGGTGGATTTTGATTCTAAAATGGGCATGGATTGACTATCTTTATACAAATACAACATCAACTATCGGGGAATGGGAGATCACTCTTCACATCTCAAGGCATCCTATAATTCTGTACAAGTGTAAGGAGGGGGGTGAATCTATTTCAAAATCATCATATCAATTGTGGATATTATTGCCTTATGATAAAGAATATCTATCTCAAATGATTGATACAAAGTATAGAATCATTCTCGAAGACATTCTCATTGTGAGGGACTACACTGATGTGTTCCCTGAAGAATTACCTTGTCTTCATCCTAATTGAGACGCTATGTTCTCAATTGAAATTATTCATAGATACCTACCTATATCAAAGAATCCTTACATAATGGATACTATTTATTTAGAATAAATAAATAAGAAGTTACAAGATAATCTAGAAAAGGGTTTCATATGATCGAGTGATTCACCATGGGGTGCACTAGTTATCTTTGTAAAAAATAAGGATGGATCAATGTGCCTATTCATTGATTATCGTGAGCTCAACAAAATCAAAAAAACAAAAAGTGTCCCATACCATGGATAGACAACTTTTTTGATCAACTATGAGCGGACAAGTATTTCTAAAAGGTGGACCTTTGGTCAGGATATCACCAATTAAAATTAAAGAAGGAAGATATTACCAAGATTTACTTTCGAACGAGGTATGGATACTTTGAGTTTGTAGAGACTCCATTCATACACAATAGTGATCTATAAATATACATGGACATAATGAATAGATTCTTTAGATATTACCTCAAAAAAATTGTGGTAGTCTTTATAGATTGTATTCTAATATAATCCTAGAGCAAGAAAGAACATGATGAGAATTTGAATACTGTGCTAAATACATTGTGAAGGGAGAAACTTTTTGCAAAGTATAGTAAATGTGAGTTATAGATGGAGGAAGTATAATTCCTGGGGCATGTTATCACTAGTGAAAGAATATCTATAGATTCTTCTAAGACAAAGGCAACATACAAGTTTCCTAGGTCAACATTTGAAACAAAGATTCATAGTTTTCTTTTGTTGTCTGGGTATTACCAACATTTTGTGAGTAGTTTCTCAAGATTTTATAACCTAATAACAAAGTTAAAATGGAAATGGGTAAAGTATATATGTATAGAAGAATGCGAGGAAATATTTAAGGAGATTGATAAGAGGCTAATCATTGCACCTATTCTCACACTACCAACAAGTAGATAAGGTTTTGTTATATACATTGATGCTTCAAAAAAAGTAATGGGTTGTGTACTCGTGCATAATGATAAAGCGATAGCCTACACCTCATGAAAGTTGAAGATCCATGAGAAGAACTACCCGACACAATATATGTAGATAGAGGCTATGATTTTTTCATTGAAAATATAGAAGCACTACCTCTATGGTGAGAAGTGTGACATATACACTGATCACAAGAGCCTAATGTATATATTCACACAAAAGTATCTCAATAGGAATCAAAGGATATGGTTAGATATAATTACGGACTATGATTTCTCTATTCACTATCATCATCAAAAGGAAAATAAGGTAGATGATGCTCTAAGCATAAGATAACCTACTACTCTATCTATAATATAGATTGATAAAGACCCTATATTCATGGAAATGAAAAAGGATGGATCTGGAAATCACAATAACAAGGAATACACCCTACCTTACCCAAATTATTTCCCAACCATCTATCAAAGAAAAGATCAAGAAGGCACAAAGGGTTGATTTAAAGCTACAAAAGAAGATGAAATTAGTAAAATGAGGGAATCTACATGAATTCCACATCGATTATGATGGTTTGATTTGATTTGTAACTATACTTTTTGTGCCTTCATCACTAGATATAATGAATTAGCTACTGGATAATGCACATAGCTCATATTCTCTATCCATCATATAAGTACTAATATTTATTATGAACTTTGAGAATAGTTTTGGTGGGAAAATATGAAAAAGGATATTAAAGAGTATACATTAAGGTGATTGGTATGTTAACAAGTTAATGTATAGTGAAAAAAGTCTAAAGGGATGATGAAAACATTTTCTACACCCACATTAAAATGAGATAATGTCATTATAAAATTTGTCACTGGTCTCCCAAAAAAATCGAAAGGAAATACCGCGATATGGGTTGTGGTGGATCAACTCACTAAGATTTCTCAAATCATTGATATTCAAGATGATTTATTGATTGAGAATATTTCCAAGTTATATATGAAGGATGTGGGGAGGATATATGGGGTACCAATTTAGATCATAACATATCATGATCCAAGTTTCACATCTAAATTCTGGATAATCCTTCAACATGCTTTAAGAACTAAATTGTATTTCAGCATGACTTATCACCCCAAACTGATGGCCAATATGAAAGGACTATTGAGACACTTAGGGACCTGATGAGAGCTTGATCAATGGAATATAAATATGGATAGGATCAATATAACCCATCAGTTGAGTTCTCATACAAAAACAGTTTCCACATGATTATTTAGATGGCTCCATCTAAATCTCTATATGGAAAGCAATGTAGAACTCAAACCTATTAAGATTAAGTTAGTGTATGAATGTTACATAGACCTGATCTTGTATAAGAGATGATAGAGAAGGTTCAATCCATCCAAAAACATACCAAATATGATCAATTTTAGAAAAAGAGCTATGCTAGCAACCATTTATGGTATTTGGAGTTTGACGTTAGAGATAAATTATTTCTTCAAATATCACCATGTAGAGAGTCACGTGGTTTGGGAAGAAAGGGAAGCTTAGCCCAATGTACATTGGCCCCTTTTAGATCCTTGACTGTATAGAAGAATCCACCTATTTTCTTAAACTTCCACAAAATATGGATCACGTTCATGACATGTTACTTGTATCTCTCCTGAGTAAGTACATACCTAACCCCTCACATATATTGAATCTAGAGGTGGTACAAATGGAGAATGACCTATCATATGAAGAGTCATTGGTGAAGATCAGGGACCATAGAGACAAATTACTACGCAAAAAGACAACTCATATTGTTAATGTTTTGTGATGTAATCTTAAGTATGAATAAGTGACATGTTAACTGGAGAAAGTAATGAAGGATAAATACCCTTTCCTATTTTTAACATAGAATATAAAATAAAATTTCACCGGAGAAATTTTAAAAAGGGGGGAAGAATGTAACGACCCAAAATTTTTTCAATGAAATTTACACTCTTATAATTATGTTATATAGTATAAAACAAATAAATCACATAGAGAACCCAATAAAAACATTATTATCATAAATGAAGAATTAAATACACAGTTTTTATAAAAATTTGGGAACCTATACCGATGGATTAGTAACCCGGCTGTTGGAACTGTAATCTGACCTTAAGAATAGTAACTTGACCAATAGAATAATAACTCCATCTATGAAAGTATAAATAATATTTAGGAATATTATAAATGAAAATATTATATATTTATATCTTTCAATAAGTAAATAAATGTTTTAAAAATGATAAATTAAGTATCGGTATTTTTGTGAAACGTAAATGTTTATTTACAATTTTATAATTAATATAATGATTTAAAAGAAAATTTATTTTCATAAATATATTCATAAATTAATATTTTGTTGTATTATGATTATAATATAATTCTATGATACCTTAATTAATTTTTCAATGTTTCATAAAACTGGTTATAATGTTAGAATTATTAATTTTTAAATAAATGATGATTTTAATTAAAAATTAAATTTATCATATTTATAAAATTATTTTCATAAAATGGATTCTTTTTTTAAAATATAAAAATATGAAAAATGGTTGGAGGGTTTTTTGGTATTTATCTAAAATAGTTGAATTTTTGGTGAATAGTGAAATATAGTAATTTATCGTATTAAACATTTTAATCCAAATACATAAATTTTTAAGTCATGGATGATGTAATAATCCATTAGTTTAAAAAGAATAACTAGTTAATTTAATAGCCATAATAATCAACACTATTTATAGTCATGAGCCAAAATAATAAACAAATGAATAAAACAATAAAAAACCCCTCTCATCCCACTATAAATACCACCCCTCACCACCTCTTCTACTAAAACCTTATAATATTTTTATTTGACTTATATTATTCCCAATTATTCTCAAAATCCTCTTCCCCGCATCCTAGTATTTATGGTATCCCCAAAAGACCAAACCCAAGTGCCTTAAGGTGGTTCTTAATGAGACGACATTCATGAGGTAAAATCCTCCTTCTTTATGTTTTATTTTATTTTATTTTCTTATCGTCCCCTCATGTACCCTATACAAAGTGAAATGATAACTACAATATCATACATATAATGTAATTTTATTTTGTTAATGTACTATCCATAATCAAATCTCCTTTCCTCTCATTTTTTTTCAAAAAATGAAAACATTGTCTGTGGGGTGTTAATTCACGACCTTTGTGGACAATGAGTCTTAATTTTCTTTTACCGCCTTAAAGAAAGTCAATAAAAAATATATGGTTAAAAAATATTATAATATGTGTATTAAAAATTATTTAATGTTTTTTAACAATTATATAAACATAATATTAAACAAGATGATACTACTTTGTGGTGGTCCTAATAAAATACTGGAATAAACTCATTATTTTTATTTTAATTTTATCTATTGAATCATCACAATGACAAAATATAAAATTATATATGGTTAATTTTAAATTTCTATAAGTGAATTAATACCTTATAATCACAATTTTGGATAATTATTCTAATTTCATAAGAACTTCCATAATTATAAATAAGAGAACCGACCATGAATCCATAAAATGAACACTCCCAAAATGACAAAATTAAATTCTAAAAATAATCTAAATTTCTATAAATGAACATAACTAAATTATAATAAATATAATATGTTTTTAATTAATTAATTAATCGATCTAACATTTTTATCTGGGAAATTAATTGCAAGTGAAGAACACTTTGATACATAAGCTAAGATATTCTCTCTGAACCTCCATTTTTCTTTTAGGTAACACTTTATCTATTTATTTACCCTAATTTAATTCTTAATTATTTTTATTTACACCTCCTACATTCTCTGTTTATGTTCCAAACATATGTACCTTGCTCAATTATTCTTTCTTTTATGTGGAAATACATGTTTTATAAGGATCCTTTTTCAATTCCTCCTAATACGCATGCCCGATTAAAGGTAACTTCCCAATTTCTTACCCATATTAAAGAACACTATATAATATATTTCAAGCCACCAATATTTTTATAAAATAATAATTTTTATCATAAAAAAATTTCTTAGTTAATTTACAGTTTTAGGAAAACAATTATACATTTTTTTGCTTCAAAGACTCTTTTATATTTTCCCTTAAACTACACTAAAGTAGATTATTTATAAAGTTTCTTAAACACTATTTTTACATTATTTCACTTCATTTGGAAATAATTTATCATAATCTATGCCTATTTTCCATTATTAATGTCCAATTATGATTTAAATCCATTCTTTCATGGACACCATTATGATATTTCCTTTGGTTATGCCTTATGACACGATTATGAAACCCATTTCTATCCAAGGGTAACCCTTATGTTTATTCCCCATGATTAATTATTTATGTGTAAAACATATGAATAAACACATTATAATGGGTGCACCCATATATTTATCCAATTAATTGGGTCATTTTTAGTCTCATGATACGTCATGTTGGGATAGGGAGTAAACCTAATTCCTTTACGGGACTTTGTCTACCATGTGATATAGTATTGGGAGTTATCCATGAATAATGTTTATATCATGTTATATGTTTATACCAAATTCCTATGTTTCCATAATTACATGATCCCATGTTATATATGTTATTATTATATATGTTTATTCTTATTCCATGCCTTTTTATGTCATCATGTTATGCCTTATAAATCATGTGATATTATTTATTCCTATGTTTATTCTTTTAATGGGATTTTTATCCCATCCCTTTGTTCATGTATTCCCCAAGTTATCCTGTGTATATGTAAGATCTCAAAGTAAGTGAGGATCTCATAATGAATTTTAAATAAAATATTCTTTTATTTTGGTTTCATGTTTTCTAATTATGAATATAATCTTCCAAATACACTAGAATTTATGATCCTTGGTTTGTATTTGATGGTTAATTATGCTTAAAATCATTTAATAATATATGTAAAAGGCTAGGGTAACTATATTAATGAATGAAACTAACTATAAAAAGATAATAATTGGGAAATTATCTTATATTGAGAAATAATTATCACCTAGAATATCATTATTTTTCATAAACTAGAAATTATAGAAGGAATAAAATATAATCGCATGTTGTGATATTATTTCATTATCCAATAAATTTTATGGAATCATGATAATTAATATATATTTTTCTAAAATAAATAAATAAATATTATTATTTCATGTTTTTTAGATATCATGTAGTGAAATATTATTAATGTAATATTAGTATTTCTAAAACTAAATTAGAAATAATAATACTTATTGTAGATAATTGTGATTATCTTAATAAACTAGGAAATTAAATGTTAAGGAATATTATTAAAATTAAAGAGGATGATTTCAATGATGGAAATTAAATATATCACATGATTAAGAATATTATTATAATTTAATAAATAGAAATATTACTATGTGTTGTCTAAATATAATTTTGTAACTTAGTAATCACATTTTGTAGTTAGTCTTATTTATTTAAAATTATCACATACTATTGAATGATAAATTTATTATTATTGTAGAAATTATCTAAGGAAGATAAAAATAATAACCACAAGTTATAGATTATAATTCATACTCTTACTTTATGAATCTTGAAAAGTATTGAAGAGAGATTAAAGGGTTAGTCACATGCTGCTTATATAATATTAATTATTTTGGAAATCTCGTGTTGATTTTTGTATATTATTTTATAGCATTAAATTAGTGTAAAATAGTATCATTTAATATATATAATTAAAATACGGAGTAATTATCTTATATTGTATATAAATAATTATAATTATTTATCCTAGTAATTATCTTAAAATAGAAAAAGATTAATCGCATGCTTAGCATAAATATTATATGATAATATGAAAATATCATGTTATAGAAATTTATAAATCATTATATAATTATATTATTTAATAATTGAAATGAGATAATTGTCACATGTATAGATAATTAATATTTCCTATTAAATATTACACTAATGGTTGGGTTTCATGTGACCACTTTTTTTTAGTATATTTACACTACTTATTGATATTTACTTGATAGTGTGTTACCTTTCTTATGGTTTTTGTAGTGTTTATTATGGATTAAATTCTTGAGATGGATAATAATGTAAAACCTTTAATATTAATTTATTAAATGAAAGAGACATGATAAAAATAAATACCACCATTTTTATAATTATTTGAAACATGATAATAATGCCTGAATCATCTCTATATTTATTTATAACTATTATTACCCACTACCTTAGGTTTTTTTGTTGTTTCAGAAAACCTATGCATAATAAACCAATTAATTCAAGTTGGAATGAAAATGGTTGATTGATAAATATAATTGTTTGGGTCTGAATGATATTATCTTTTTGGGGGGGGTCCTGAACTCCTCTATGTGATGACCTTAGTTGTCTTTGAATTTGTATGGAGAAATATATTTGATATTCTTGTTTTCTATAATAAATTAGACCCTTGAGGTATTTATTTATAACGTGATATGGTTGGAATATATGTTTAAAAATGGGTTAGTATCTTAGGGAAATATTAATAGTCGATGTCAATGTTAGTGGGACATATTATATTATGCATAATGGTGTTGGATTGACACTAGTGTGGTCGAGATGATTTTAAAGCTGATATTTATCATCGATATAATGATTCTTACTTGATTCTTTCTTGATGGATAAATTACCAAATGTTATTTATATGATTTTTTCCAACTTCATGATGCAGTTAGAATCTATGCATGACATGTTCATCTTTGAAGTGGTATCTTAGGATGATCCCTAGTATATCTTGATAATTTAAGAAATGATAATTGAACTAATAAATGAAAAATTTTGGTTTGGGGAATTCAAAATTGGGAATGGAATACTTAAAAATATGTGTAATGAACTAATGGTATCATTAGAACATATCATAAAATATTAAAATGTATAATTTTGAAATTAATTATGGAATAATATTAATTAATAACTAATGGATGAATTAATATTGAGCTTGATAAATGTATAGTTTTCTCATACCAAGACCTTAGTAGTGAAATTTTTGGGTCCTCTATGATGATGATTATAAGGCTAGTTATTTTTCCTTAGTTTTTATGTGCATGATATTATTTATATTTTTTTGATTTCATATGATTCAGCACCCATATCAGTTGGGAAAATGATGGATAAATATTTTGGGGAGTGTTTTCTCCAGTATCCAAGATGGAGAGGGAATGAATGAATGAATTCTACCTCTCCCTTTCTATGTCTTTATATGTGGATGAGTTTTCATATCCTGAAATATAATGGTTTATAGAATAGGGTGTGTTCCTACCAAGGATTTAATAGATCACGATTTCACTATACATTTATTTGTAGGCAATAATGGATAGAGGTATAACATATTCTTTTATCCAGGCATAGTGGTTCAAACTTTGAATGGGTGTACGTGCATGGGATATGATGGATTCGGGTATAATGAATGTACATAGGCTATAGTTTCTTCCAAACATAAACTTGGTTACTAATAAAGAATGATGATAATGATATTTTTCAACATCCATAAAATTTAGTAATAGATGTGATAATATTTTAAAAGGTGAAAGGATTATTTATAGAAGGGATGAGTATGGGATATAGCTATTGGAACCTAAGAGCGACCAAATATTAAAGAATAAGAACCAGGTTAATTTAATTTTTATAAATTATTTTGATATAAAATTATTTACTTCTATGTGTTATTTGTGATTGATCCATGGTGAAGATGGGAAACCAGTATTACCTATTTATGTTATCAGTTAGTTTCATTTATTAATTCACTAGGATTTAGTATGTTTCATTCACATTTTCCATGAGAGGTTTTAAAGAGTATCCTACTAAGTATACATGTTATTCTCACCCTAAGTATATGTAAATTTATTTTAGGATAGTAGGATATGGTTGGTGATCAAGCATAACATTACTAGTTTGAGGAGTTTTTTATGAGCTATTGGTGCTTCATGATCACTGTGAAGGATTTATCTATTTTTTAATTTATTTTTAGTTGTTTCCAATATTGTATGACATCACATCATGTATTGAGATTTCATATTTTATTTATGCATGGTGTTGGTTGGTTGGTTTCTCATCTTATCTCTTACTCCTTAAATATTTATAGAGGGTAATTTCTCCTTTTTGTATGATTGATATACCCTCAATGCTAGTGTCCATTCCCACAAAATATTGGAGGTGGGATTCAAGGTTTATTATCCCCATTCATTCATTTTCATCCTAGGAGTACCTTCATAGGTATAGGGTTGTGATAGATCTAATCCACTTAGTCTTACTGGCTCATTATCCATGGTGTCAATCAACCTCAAGCTATGAGAAACCATGAACATAATCAACAAAATCTAGCTAGAATAGTATTAAAACTGGATTTCAACACTCATAAAATTGATTAAACATATTACTTTCAATATCATCAGTGGATTTCCAATAAGCTTCATGAACACATCTTAGTTTCTTTCTTTAAAGACCATATTTAAAATCCACATTCAGATCCTTTAAAAAAATTCATTTAATAACATATTATTTACTATGCCTTCTACCTAATTTATAGAATAAAATAACTATTTCCATTTCTATATTCATCAAAATATTCATATATTCAACTCGACCGTCACTCTGATTTCAACTTACAATATATTTTTATTAATTCACTAATCTTAGTTATCTACACCATTTCATTCGATAATCCACTTATAACTAGCTACAATAGTGATGAAAACCACCTGCTTTGAACTATGTTTATGATTTATCTATCAAAAAACCATTTTAATAGATTCATCAATCCAACCATTTATAGGTAAAAAATCATTTTTATTGACCCATCCTTCTTGGATTCCATTGACATCCAACTCATATATTTTATCCCAACCATTCATTTTGATTTTTAATGAATAATCCTATGAAACATTCATTGTTTCAATTTCTCCTATTGTAGCTTGATTTTTATATTTTTGATTACTATGATTATTTTTTCACATATTGATAAAAAAATTAATCTTAAGCACTATCTGTGGAGTGATTTAATGTTATATAAATATTCTGAAAAATAACATTTTCATTCAATAGGATTGGGTCAAATAAATATAACTCAAAAGTAAATTCTAAAATATATTTTCAACATAACATTAAATACACCATATTAAATATTATTATCATTAAATTAAAATTATATTAAAAATGTTTATATTTCAATAATAATATCCAAAAAATTCAAAATATACTTCAATATTAAATGATATTTTTAAAATAATAAAATCAATGATTTTGTACCAAGTTCCAATTATTATATAAAAAATAATAGAAATATAAAAATATCTTTTAACCCAGGTGTGTATATCCAATGGGGAATTAAAATAGTATAATAAAAATGAGATTTATAATAAAATCAAAGTTTGTATATAATCCAAACCTATTTTTTTACTCTGAGGAAAAATATATTTCAAATATATATTAACAATGTTAAATAAATATTGGTAGTAAAAAATTCATTTCAAATTCTAAATCCATCATGTTTCATACTTTTTTTCATTTATCATTCTATATTTTTTCATTTAAATTCATTTCAATAATGTGATCCATCAATTAATATTCACACCTATTATCCCGTATTATATTTCCCTCACTTATAAAAAATCAGTTGTTTATAAAATGTATCTTAAATTTAATTCATGTGAATACTTCATAGGTTTTCATCATTTATCAATCCTCTATTTAATTGAGAAGATAAAATCATATTCAAAAGGGATTCTCAAATGAGATATTTTGGATTCAATGGGTTTGAAGTTTAATATTTGAAACAAAATATTAAAATAGGAGGTTAAAATCATAAGAATAATATATGTAATAATAATTTATGTTCACTACAATTTCTCACACAATAGACTACTTATATCACTAATTACATCATAATTTGTATTCTTTTGATGAAAATTCATACACCAATCATTTGGAACAATAATAATTTACTCCTTAATTATTTTTACTTTAATCTCTTTTAACTCTATTTTTTAGGCATTGAGTTGCTAAAAAACATAATCAATGGTGTGAACTGAAGATTTCAGGGCACATCATAATTATTATGTAGGTAGAAAATTTTAGGTTTTCATGAATATGAACAGATAAAATCGAAATAAATTGAAAATTGAAAACCCAAAATATCCTAGAAATAATATTTCACATTAAATTTATAATTAATTTAAAACTAGAATTACCAAAAATCAATAATTCCTTTGATCAAAATATTTTCTATTGATTTTTCATTGTCATTTCCATTGAGAATTCAAATGAGTATTCTTCTATTTATATCCACACATGATCCAAGAATCTTAGGATGATTTTCTTGAAACATTGAGTGCTAGTATGGTAGTATCTAGTGCGTTATGTCATTATTCATTGATTGTAACAATATATCTACTTATCATAGTGTTCTTGAGGGGGATGAAGAGTGTATTTTATTGCTACGGATTGGGACAATTCTTGAGATATTTTGTTGTTTACAATAAGTCTAATACTATTTAAAATGATACGATAAAGATTTATACTCAGGGTTTAACAAATGATAATTACATAATGACCCTTTATCAATTTTTTATTTTAACTAATCCCCTTTCCAAATAATAATCATAATAATATTCTTATTATTTCTAGGTCATATGTTTATTTAAATATAATTTATTAAATATATAAATATATATTTAAATTATATATATATATATATATTTAATTATCAAATCATCTCATTTATCCTCCCATGGGATTTATCAAACCTTGAATAACAAAATATTTATTTAAATACCTAAGAAAATAAAAAATATTTATGCTAATATATTCACTAAATTGGTGAATACATATTTAATTATTTATTATTTTTTACATAATAAACAAGTGATAAAATTGAATCCACATATTTTAAACTTGAATATCTCATGATTGAATTTATGTGATCTACATTATTTGAATTTTTTTATTCCAAAAACTGATAATAATATTTATTCTTAATATTAAATTAAATATAATTTAATATAATTCTGGATACACTTAGTGTGTGAACCTCTATGCGCCTTTTTAATGGAATTAGGTTAACATACTTAAATATTAAGATCAACATCTAAAAAAACATCCATAAAACCCCATAGAAATAAGTTAATGTCATGACAACAAATACATTCCTATGAATGATACTATATAATATAATCCATTTATCAATTGATATCTCAATATTAAATATTCATACTTATCTCATCACATTAAATTATTAATTTATCTTTTTTCTACTTTTCGAAATGAACTCATCTATAAAATACTATGGCTTGGAATTTAACAAGACTGTTCTATTTCAATCAAAGGAATATAGATATCATATTTCATTAATATGAAAGGGATAAATCCTCTCCTGAATTATTCAATTAATTTGATATAACTTATTATAAGCCCAACTTATGATACATCATCAAAAGAATATATTGTCATTGTTTTCATCTGTATAAAAAAACATTCATTAATAAAATTCTCTTGTCAAAGGAACAATACACATTCTCATATATAAGAATATACAATGAATCATAAAACATGTGTAATTACCATTGATTGGTCTATCCTCATGATCTCCCTTCTTGTAGATAACAAAGTAAAAAATTCACGAGATGAAGTCTCGATGTCATATGATTCCCCAAAACCTAATAGTTAAATATCATCTATGACTTGTCATACATATAATATCTAGGTCATAGGATATATATTTATGAAGGTTTAGGGGATAAATAGAAGTAGGTTAATCCCATTACCATCAATGGGTTTTAATTTATTTCTTTAGATAAATCATCAGAATCTGATGAAAGAAACCATATAATATTTAAATAGAGGATCATTTTTTATAATTAATTTATATAAATAATATTTACTTTTTATTGTAATACTTTATTTATTTTTTAATCCATTGAACACTCTTGTGGTTTCTTTATTGTGATGAATGATCAAAGGGTAAAATCTTTATAATGGTATCCAAACATTCCCCACATGAATTATGAAATCATTGTATAATCTATGAGTTCTAGTGTAGATAATAATACTCACTTGTGTCATTCATTATTGATCGTAAAAATAATAATTTCCATGTCAAGGTGTGAGATTCACTAGAATAGGGAAAATAAGGACCACTAAAAGGATAAATAATGACTGGATTATTTTTAATGACTATATGGAGTTTTTGAGAAAGTGTATGAGTGTTAGTTCATCTAAAGATATTGGTTTGTGTATAAGTATTTAATCTATAAAAATATCAATCCCTGAAAGATGAAGCGGTAGGTACATCCAATGAGTTCACTAGATGGGCGAACAATTAATCATTAGGGCACGTTGAGGTAGTGGAGTGATTTAACCAAACAAATGGACCCTCTGTGTATCTGGGAGGAGGTGTATTCAGCCCATGGTGATAGGAAAATGGTGGTGACATGAAGCACTATATGATCTCTACTATAAAACTAGGGTGTATCACTTATGATCTACACATTGTGATAAATCGATCATTGTAACCATCTTCTTAATTATTTTAATAGAATTTAAATAGTTCCCCCTATGGATTAAGTCACAAACCTAAACCTCATATTTTTTTTGTTATCTTACTTAATTTTTTTCTTTTTATAATTATTTATATTAGTTATTTTTATCTTATTTCAGTGGTTTTACATTGTGGTGCAATGAATTAGGCATGTTAGTCATCTAAGTTCTGAACATCGTAGGTGTGGTTCATTCTAGAGATTTCACTATTACAAGTTTGAAGTTATGGTGGCATATATTCCCATGGTTTTTTATCAAAAGGATAGCATTGAACTAAAAATTTTATCAAAGATCTTGTCTAGAGTGATTTATGAAAGATCATGCTCTGGTGATGGTGTCTCATAGCATAGATCAGAAGCAATATTCATCCCTTTTCCTTTTAAAAGAATATTAATAATTATTTCCTAACTTATAATTGTATATTGACATAAAGTAGCAACAGCTAGAAATTTTTAGTGGGATGGGGTTATAGAAGATCACAATATGGCCAAAAAATTTCAATATAATGATTTTTTGGTTTTACAAAATGAAGATAGTGGATTTCCTTATGTAATAATACCTTGATCGTCTGTTAACTAGAGCCAATCTAGAAACTATGAAAAAGGAATAATGGGAGATGTTGGATAAAAAAATAATTAGTTTAATATGAATTTCACTTTCTCAGAACATGACATTTGATAGTCATGAATTGAAGAGTATTTTGGAACTCATAAATACCTTATCTGATATATATGGGAATCTGATGATAATAAAAAGGTATTCTTTACCTGTAAACTATTCATTATGTGAATGTTAGAAATATGATATAACATTATTTCCCTCGGAATTCGGGGATGACCTCCTGTATGGGAGATTCAAACGTTCCGATCGGTTTCTAGCGGGTTTGTTTGTAGAACCGGAAACATCCAATGATTCCACATCCGTTTGGACCTACTTTCCAAAGGTAGACGCTCATTATCTTGTTGACTGATGAGGCTTAGGAATTTGCATTGGTCGAGAGGATGGGAGGTCGGACTCATCACACCTTTTTGAGGGGAATTATTGTCTACTTCGGGACTCTCTTTATAGATTTAAGTTATGTTCGTGAATCCTTATTACATTACCAAGTATAAAATGAGCTTTCCTTTAGTTTTAACAATCAATGATTAAATATGTAAGGAATTTAGAGAATCTTTTATATGTATTCAATGTTCTTCATCAATATAGAATCATCTGTATCTATTTAGATATTCTTGGTCAATGGTATCCTTCAAAACATTTATATAAAAGTCTCTTGGTCATTATGATGACTAGGCTGGTTTTAAAGCCACTCAGTGGGGCACTTGAAGTTTATTGTCATTCAGAAGGACATGGATTATTTCAGAGTTGGGATCAAACCCATAAATGGGCTACCTACGTATCCTTTGTTTTGGAAAAGGAATCAGAACCCATGTAGTTCGAGTAATGGAGTATGACGTTTATGATTGATGGATCAAAAAAGGATGTCATAATTACTTTTACACTCTAAGCTCACGTGAGTCATGCTCGGTGTGAGAAACAAGAGGTATTGGTAAAAATTAGACAATTATTCCATGAAAGATGCAATCATAAGAAATTGTTTGGGTCTTATGTATGTATGACTGCCCAGATAGATGAAGGTTTAGGATTTACTTTTAGGGAGAAAATCCAGGAACATGGGTCCATAAAGGTATATGTGCTTCATGGAGATTTGAATACTCTAACTTGGGACTTATTCCTGAAAAGGAAACCCAAATTAGGAGAGGATTGATAACTTGGTTTTACTCTTGAGAAGGAATCCCAGATCAAACGAAAATTAGGACTGGTTAAAGAGAAATTAAGGGACTTGGGGCTTACTTCTAAAGAGGATGCCCATAATTATGACTGGGACTTATTCCTAAAAAGGAGGCCCAAGTTAGGGGACTTGGGGCTTACTCTTGAAAAGGAATCCCAAGATTATTCATGGGACTTATTCCTGAAAAGGAGACTTAGGTTATGAGATTAAGGTTTGGGGCTTACTCCTGAAAAGGATGCCCATATTTGGGAATTTTAAGAATTTGGGGCTTATTCCTGAAAAGGATGCCCAATTTTGGAGGACTTAGGACTGGGGATTATTCCTAAAAAGGAGACCCAGGTTAAGGATTACTCATTTTAAAGGATGAGATTGAATGAATGAACTCTCAATCTTTACTGACATTAAGATATGTAAATCACTAGGTTTTGAGAGATATTCCACTGAATTCCTTTCAGATAAGGAAGTAAAATCAAGAAATCATGCCATAAATGGATTTAGAGAGTGTCTTAAAGACTGAATCTTGAAAATAAAAGGTGTAATGGCTTAAGAGAGGTAAAATGAGCTAGAAAGGCACCCAAAAAGGAAGGGGCGTGAAAGTCCTGGAAGGCGCGCAGGTACTGCGGCAGCGCGCAAGTATTGGTCGCGCAGGTATACCTGCGCAACACGTGGGGTACTTGCGCGATGGTCAACCAGCATTGAAATACTTGAGAGACTCTTTATTAAAGCCTTTAGAATCCTCTTGAGGTTCTTCCAGAAAAGGGACGTGCAAGTTCTATCGAAGGAATAAGGCGGCGCGCAAGTGTGACCACTTCCCTTAAGGGCTGACCACTCAGGAACGCAAGTGTTGATGAGTTTCAACACTTAGGCTTTACTCCCTCCCTTTAGATCTTCTGTTCTAGGTAAGAAACTACCTTAGAAGTGTTCCAGAAGATTTGCGAAGAGACTTTGGCGTTGGGAACTTCAATCCGAGTTTCTGGAAAAAGATCCTCTCGAATGGGGGGCCCACAGGGTCTATTTATAGGCAGGAGAAGACCCCGGGTGGTTACCAGGCGGTTATCAATTAGGTTACGCAAGTCACTTGTGCGACCATAAGGGCGTCGCGCAAGTGGACTTGCGCGACAGTGATATAACTTGCGCGTTGCAGTTGCTTTTGATCCTTTGTTCATGCCTTTGTAGATTTTTGATATTTTCTTCAAAGGTTGAATCACTTTGAGCTCAGATATTCCCCTTTTCCGATCTTTAGATCTTGTGACGAAAGGAGCGTCAACAAAAGTCCCCCCTCAGAGTTGGATCTGGAGAGAAAAGAGGATTTGACTCTGAGGTGAAAAGAAAAACAAGAAATATGGCAGTTTAAAGTCATGCATGTCGGACATACAAAGGCTAATGTTTAAGGTCGAAATAGATTTGACCGAAATGGATTAGAATTGACTCAATTCCTTGACAACTCATCTGAAAAAATAGTACCATACTCATGTATGAGGGTAAAAATGTAATCTATGACTTAAGAATATTTGAATATGAGGAATGATATGAAAGAGAGCTAAAAAGGCATTAGAAGAAGTAGTTTCCAAGAATGAAGTTACTATTATTTAACAAAACCCGTTAGGGGGTTGAATTATGCAGGGCCACCTAAGGGAATTGGCTGCATGGTCAAATAAATAGCATCTTTTAGCTGACAAGTCTGTTATGTGGACTGTTTATGCAAGGCCACCTATGGGCACGTGCTGCATAGTCAGGAAAAAGAACTCTCAGAAATTTACTTTCCTAGTGCTAAAAGCCAGTGAAAGTTTATGGAGATTCAAATTTTCTAAAGTATAGAGTTTGTTGTATGGAAAGAGGTACTTGAATATGGAGAATATATTTCCGAACAAGAATATCTAAGAATTGAATAAATATCACTCCTACAAAGGTCTGACCCAAACGCAGGGAAAGAGAATATGGAGAGTATAAACCATATACTTGAATACTTTCAGATCATGAAAAAGGACATGGGACAAATATGTTAAGGATGGCTATTTTTTGCAGATCCCTACATACCGTCATTTAAGACAAATAAGGACAAAAGAGGCATTCTTCCCAAGAATGAAGTTACTATTATCCAACAAACCTGTTAGGGGGTTGAATTATGCAGGGCCACCTAAGGGAATTGGCTACATGGTCAAATAAATAGCATCTTTCGGTTGAAAAGTCTGTTATGTGTACTGTTTATGCAAGGCCACCTATGGGCACGTACTGCATAGTCAGGAAAAAAGAATTCTCAGAAGTTTGACATTTTTGTGACTAAAAAGTCATGAAAAGGGTTATGAAGATCTGAAAATATTTAAGGTTAGGATTATAACACATAAAGATGGTTATTGTCCAATATATATAGAGATACATAGGTCAATGATAAACATAATCATGTTGTGGCTGGGTCCTGAATTGAAATTTTGGACTTCACTACGTATCTCATAATAATGATAATCAAGCCATACGTAGTTCTTGAAATGCAGTTTAACGTCGTGCAGGACGAAAATATGAGAGATCTTAGTTTAGGGTCATAGAGTTCGGACCATAATAATGAATACACATTGTGTGTTTTCATGAGGACTTTTCAGTCAAGGGACTGAAAGTGAAATTTGGGGTTAGGCCCAAAAGACTTAGGGCTGGATTCGAGGGATACTCGAACGTTCCTACGTATCCCATAAGGATGGTAATCAAGCCCACGTAGTTCTAGAACTACCCTTTGTACAAATTTGGTTCGTACATGTGAAGGGTGAAAGGGGACTTTAGTACAATGATGGTTTAACCCAAGATAAAAAGTTTAGTCATTTCCATGTATGCACGTAGTCTTTTGAAATAAAATATGATTGAAAAATCAATGTCAATAGTAGTTCTCTCTCAAATGAGGAAATCAAAGAGTATTGTAGTTTATTGTCGTACCGGACAAAAGTTTTGCATAGTTTAACATCATATAACAAGGACTAAAGTGAATCAATGTATAGATATTGATTCAAGGGGTGGTTTCACGAATCAAAATCATATGAGATGGTGGTGAACCGATGTGAAGAGATTGTTTTTGGGCTTGAACCCTGGGAGGTTGCCTACATACCCAGCCTGGAGGGTAAGGATCAAAGTCTGTGTAGTTCAATTAAATAATGAATTAATGATAAAGTTTTTCTTAGGGACAACGATCTAAATAAATAAATAAAAATAAAAATAAAAGTTGTTGGGACTTATACATGGTTAGCGGCCCAAAGAGAGTGTTATGGTTGAGGTTTTCTCTAAGCTCACGTGAGTCATACTCAGTGTGAGAAACAAGAGGTAACAACAACCTTAACGATGTATATTTTAATGTCATGTAGGACATATAAAGGGACTATGCAGTTTAAAGTCTTGCAGTTAGGACTATTGGTGCTGCGCAGTTTAGCGTCGTGTAGCAAGGCAAAATATAGTTTAATGTCATGTAGGACGTATCATGAATTTTCTGTACAGTTTAGTGTCATGTAGTTAGGACGATGGGGACAATAGAGTTTAACGTCATGTTGGACGAAAGGGGGACTGCACAGTTTAATGTCATGCAGTAAGGACAAAATAACACACCATTTACGTCATGTTGGACGCATTGGGGATTTTTTTCCCAGTTTAACATCATGTTGGACGAAAGTGTGAATAGTTTAAGGTCATATGCATGGACCGTGGATGGTGCAGTTTAATGTCATGTTGGACGGTGGTGTATTTTAAGGTCATACAAGACCTTTGATGATTATATAGTTTAACGTCTTTCCGGACGTAAGAGGACTTTTATACAGTTTAGCGTCATGTATTTAGGACGTCACAGTTTAACATCTTGCTGGATGTAAGGGACTTGCAAATAGTTTAGGGTCATATGCATGGACCGTTGATGATGCATTTTAAGGTTATATAGGATCTAGTTGCAGTCTAAGGTCATACTGGACCATTTAGGGAAGTTTTTCACAGTTTAACGTTGTGTGGGACGAAGTTGCAGTTTAAGGTCATACAGGACCATTGATGTATAGTTTAACTTCATATAGCAAGGACGAACTGGTGTTTCACAGTTTAGTGTCATGTTGCGGGGATATCTTGTGAATAGTTTAAGGTCATACTGGACCAAGGAGGAGTTTAAGGTCATACTTGACCATTGCTGTATAGTTTAACGTCATATAGCAAGGACGAACTGGTGCTGCACAGTTTAGTGTCATGTTGCGGGGACATGTTGTGAATACTTTGTATTTTATACAAAATATTTCTTCAAAAATCTGGCATTAGTTGGAGTAGTAATGAGTTCTCCATCCATCGAGATTAATGAATAAGCTCCATTGTAGTAGACCCTATGTATTGAATAAGGTCCTTCCCATTTTGTCTCAAGCTTGGGAGGTTTCTTTCCTGTTATCATTGGAGTTCTAAGAACTAATACCAATTCTCCCTGAATGAATGAACGAAGATGAACTTTTTTGTTAAAGCTCGTGCTATTCGATTCTGATAGATTTCCAAGTGGTGCAAAGTGCACAATCTTTTCTCATCTAACTGTTACAATTCATTCAATCACTTCTGGGATTGCTCATCTATAGATAACTAATCACAAATGGCTACTCTGATTGAGGGAAATTGAACTTCAATTGGCAAGACTGCTTCTGTTCCATATACCAATGAATATGGAGTTTACCGCGTTGCATTGCGGGTGGTAGTCCGATAAGCCCATAAAGCATGAAAGAGTTTATCAGGCCATGACCTCTGATCTTTATCCACCATCATTTGCAGTATATTTGAAAGAGTCTTCTTAAAGGCTTCTATTTGTCCATTGGCTGCCGCATGATACTGAGATGAATGGTTGGATTTAATGTTGTATTCTTGATACAATTTCTTCACCTCAGAAGAACATAAGTTGGTGTCGTTTTTCGTCAATATGGTATGAGGGACACCAAATCTAGTAATGATGTTAGACTTGATGAAGCTAACAATGCATTTAGAACTGACTTCTTTGAGAGGTACTACCTCTGCCCATTTGGAAAAGAAATCAGTAGCAGTAAGAATGTACTTAAACTGCTTGGCCGTAGCTGAAGGGTAAGGTCCCACCACATCCATTCCCCATGTGGAAAATGGCCATGAGTATTTAGCTGTATGAAGAAAATCTGGAGGTTGATGAATGAAGTTGGCATGTACTTGACATGAATGACACTTCTTTGTAAAATCAACACAATCTTGTATCATTGAAGGCCAAAAGTATTTAAGCCTTCGAATTTGATCAGACAATCTATGTCCAGACTGGTGGGCACCACAGACTCCTACATGCACTTCTTTCATGACAGTCGTTGTCTCTTCACCATCAATTCATCTGAAGAGAACTCCATCAAAACCATGTTTGTAGAGAATTTTATCTAGGTGGTTTGGGCCATCATAAAGAGTAAAATTGACCACATGTCGCCGGATTTGTTCTTTCTCGGCTCTATCAGGTGGAAGTGTTCCATTTTGAAGGTATTCCCTGATAGGTGACATCCATCCTATAGTATGACCATACGGTTCAGGAATGGGACTAATTTCATTAATTTCCTCTGTTCCGGCTTGAACATAAGGTGAAATTGCATGACGGTGGGCAATACTGATGGTTGTCTCGTCCCGATTTGGATCTGCTAGAGTTGTGGCTATATTAGCCAGTGCATCAGCTTGAGAATTTTGTGATCTTGGGACATAAGAAAATGTCGGTTCTGAAGGGAATTTCTCCATTAACTTTCTGACGTAATCATACAAAGGGATTAATTCTTCTTTTCTGATGGCATAATCCCCATTGACTTGTTTGATTACCAGGTCTGAATCACCTTTCACCTTTAAGTGATTCACTTGTGCTTGGAGCCCTAACTCCAAGCCTGTAATAAGAGCTTGGTATTCGGCTTCATTATTGGTACCACCTTCCCTTAATAAAAAGGAATAAGGTAACACTACCTTATCTGGAGAAATGAGCAAAATTCCTAAACCAACTTTGTTGAATTTAGGATTTTCCATTTTCTTCCCTGTTGGACTTCTGGAAGCACCATCAAAATACATTTCCCATGTTTGAGGATTCTCTTGAATAGAGAAAACTTCCTCATCAGGGAGTTCAATATCTGAAGACATGTCTTCCACTGAAGGATGTTCAGCTAGGAAATTAGCCAGTGCTTGGCCCTTTATTGCCTTTTGAGATACATACTGAATGTCGAACTACTGCAAAATAACTGCCCACCTTGCTAGGCGTCCTGTAAGCATTGGATGACTAAGGATGAATTTGAGCGGATTATTGTGAGATACCAATTAGACCTCGTGATGTTGCAGGTAGTGTCTCAGTTTCTGAACTGCAAAGATTAATGCCAGGCAGCACTTCTCAATACTTGAATACCGGGTTTCTGCTTCAAGCATAGTTCTACTGATATAGTAGAGTCTATTTTCATTCCCAGCATCTTTCTTTTGAGCGAGAAAGGCACCCGATGATCGCTCTAGAGCTATCACATAGAGGATAAGTGGTCTACCTTCAACAGGTGGCATGAGTACTGGTGGACTCAAGAGGTATTTCTTGAGAATATCAAATGCTTCTTGACATTCTTCATTCCACTGGTAATTGACTCCTTTCTTCAATAATTTGGTAAAGGGTAAACTTTTGCCTGCCAAATTGGAGATGAAATGCCTAATATAGGCTAAGTGTCCTTGAAGTCCTCTTAATTCTTTCAAATTCTAAGGAGGTGACATACCAAGGATTGACTTGGTCTTCTCAGGATCGACATCAATACCACGATGGCGTACAACAAAGCCGAGAAATTTTCCTGAGGTTACCCCAAAAGAACATTTTAAGGGGTTCATCTTCAAATTATGTTGTCGAAGCTTGTGGAATATGACTTCCAAATCAGCCAAGTGATTAGAACATTGTTTGGATTTAACCACCAAATCATCTACATAGCATTCAACAAACTTCCCTAAGAAATGTTTGAAGATACGATGCATAGCGTGTTGATATGTTGCACCTACATTCTTTAAACCAAAGGGCATCACCCGGTAACAAAACACACCTTGAGGAGCTCTGAAGTCTATAGATTCCTCATCTTCTGGGGCCATTCGGATCTGATTATATCTGGAATATCCATCCATGAAAGAAATTACTTCATAGCCAGCCGTCACATCAATTAAGAGTTCTGTAATCGGAACTGGGAAATCATCTTTAGGACAATACCGATTAAGATCTCTGAAATCGATGCAAACCCTAATTTTTCTATTATTTTTCTTTACAGGGACAATATTAGCCAACCACTTGGGATACTGAACTTCTCTGATGAAGTTAGCTTTGATCAGCTTATCTACTTCAGATTCAATTTTGGAAGCATAAGTTGGGTGTGTTCTTCTCGCGGCTTGCTTAAATCCTCGATGTTCTTTTGGTAAACCCAAATGATGAGTAGAAAAATCAGGATCAAGCCAGGAATTTTTGTATAGTTCCAAGAAAAAATATCTTTATTTTGCTTTAGAAAAGAAATATACATCTCTTTCTCTTCAAGGGTCATGTCCACACTAATTAAAGTGGGGCGTGGATCTTTCTCTGTACCCAGATTTATTTCTCTGAGTTCATCCACAGTGGTAGAGATACCTTCTTCAAATGCTGGAGGAGCATCTCTAAGATCTTCCTCTTCCTCTTCATCACGTGCTATTTCTTCCGTTTTTACTTGCAAAGTATATGACAAAACGAAATTCTCATGATCATAAGAGATGTCAAAATTTTCACATTTTGAAGAAGAATCTTCCATTTCCGACCCTATTGATAATAAAGGGTCTTATTTGGGAAATAAAGAGGATATGATGGATTAAGAATCGACATCATTATTCACCTCTAATGTTGCTATAACTTCTTCTGGCCTGATTGGCGAAGTATAGACTTGTTGGACTTCAGCAGATGAAATGAAAACGTCACCCTCACTGTTTGGTAGGTTACCAATTTCTCCCATGTTGTCTGACTCGATTTCCGTAATTGACATTATGGATCATTCCATAAGAGTATTTTGATTTAGGCCTATTTTGTCAATTTGACTGATAGGTAACACATAATCTGTACTCACATGTGTAAATGGATTTATTGGAATCTTCTCCAAACCATATGGAGCATTAACTTTGGTAATTTCCTTCATTCTAGATTTTTCTCTTCCCTTCATGTGATAAAATTCTGCCTCAATGTATTGAGACTCACATGTCTTGAATGGGGTCTTATCACCATAAAATGTTCCAACTTGACCATTGAAACAGTATTTGAGACATTGATGGTATGATGAAGGAATAGCTGCATGCTGATGTAGCGAGGGTCTTCCAAGCAAGACGTTGAAAGCTGGGTCTTGATCAACAATCATGAAATCCAAATTGGATACAAGATCTCCAAACTGAGTTCTGAGTGTAACTTCACCCAGTGGTTCTTATTCATTTTTATCATATCCTAGTAACATCATGGTAGAAGGACATAAATCAGATTCCGTGAGGCCCAATCGACGAAGTGTACGAATGGGCATGAGGTTGACTCCTAAACCATTATCAATGAAAGCTCTTCGAATATTTACACCATTGACTTTGCCAGATAAGTACAGAGGTTTTATGTGCCCATGCACAACATCATCTTCATCTCTATCAATAAAAGATATCACTGCATGGAATTCTGTAGTATTATTCTCTATGTGATAGACTTCAGCTGCAGCAATTTCAGCTTCAAACTCATGAGGACTTGACAAAGCTTCGATGAATGCTTCCTGAAGATCTTTTGACATATTCAAAGCATCCAAAATTGATAACTTGGATGGTACTTGGGCCAAGTGTTTCAATATATCATACTTTTGATCTAGAGGTCTACGTTTCCCAACAGGAATATACGGTTTAGCAGGTACCTTGGAAGCAGATGTTTTGTAAGCTGATGCATCTTGTATTGAAGTTGGCAACATCCTTGGTTTTGGAAGATTAGACTGATTAGATCCATTTACTTGCTGAGATAAAGAAGATGGAACCTTTAATTGGTCTTCCAAAATAACTGTGCCAAAACTGAGTTGGCCATTGGCAGAAGAACTTGCTTGTTCTTTTTGAGCTTGCTGAAGGGATCTACCATGAGTTTCTGCTGCATACACAGTGCTAGCAGGGGTAGAATTGGAGTAGTGGCTTCGGAAAGATCCACGTCTTCCCCTGTATCCCGAACCTCTAGAACTTCCTCGGATTCCCTTATTTGATACAGGGAATTCAGGCTCATCAAGACTGGAATATGGATCTGTTAATTGAATCATATTAACAGAACCGAAGATTAACTCTTCGTCTGATAAAGACTCTACCTGATTAGCCTGTTTAGGCTGTGTCGTTTGGTGGGGCGGTGCCCGTGGTTTTGAATTAGATGGAATAAAGTCTACCAGAGTCAAAGACAATTTATGCTTTGACACATACTCATCTTCTTCTGATTATTTTTTCTTCTTTGAATCAAGCCGTTTCTTTGAGAATTTTTCCTCTGATTAATAGGGGTTTACCGCAATATTCATGGTAGAAGACACAATTGGTTTCTTTAATTGTGTTCACAAAATGGAATGAGTCCGGTTGATTGTCTTTCTGACCATCCAATCATCATACTTCTGTGCATTTATGCTTTTGACTTCTTGCCATTCACCTTCCTCCTCTGGAACTGTAGCATTAACACATGCTATCTGAGTCGAAGAACCTTTCAACTTGACTTGTCCCAAGTCGACCATCTTTTGCTGGAGGTCATTAAAGACAAAACACTCCTGGATGGGATGCCCCAACATTTCATGAAAGGGACAATAATTGGGATGGTCTTCATCTCCTTCCTTTTTTGGCCTCTTGGGCACTTGTAATTGAACCAAATTATTTTCCAGAGCTGAAATGAAGTAACCAGGAACTTGCTCACTTCGAAAAGAGTATCTTTTACTCTTAAAATCCTCAAATTTTTTTCGTCATTGATCTCTTTGATCTTTTGAACGAAACGGCCTTTGTTGTTGGCATTCAGGAGGTGGATCCCTTCGAGAAGATGAAGGTTTTGAAGTATAAATAGGTACAGGTGCTTGTTTAAGCATAACTGTAGCAGTTTCTGCTTTACCCATTCTCCTTCATGGAGCTGATGGAATTACATGAGATTTAACCTTAGCCTATATAAGGGAATCTTCAATCTGCTGAGTGATTGAAGTAAGGTCTCGAAACCCTCCTGTGTATTTCGCAGGGATCAATGGCGTGCGTAATTCATCAAGCAAATTTGCCACACAGATTGGAAACAGCTCTTCCTGAGGGAGTGCTAAACTCAGGGAATACGTTAATCCCTTCCAGCGAGCAATGAAATCAGAGACTCTTTCATTCTCCCTTTTCTTGCAGTTTGTAAGATTGAAAACTGTCGTTTTTGGAAAGGTTGAGCTGAACTGAAGAAGGAATTTTTGATGAAGATCCTCCCATCCGATGATTGACCGGGATTGCAAGCTTGTATACCAGAAAAAAGATGGTCCTTGAAAGGTTCACACGAAGCATCTGAGTTTCACTACTTCTTGCTGCTCTGGAGTTCCCATCATAGGATCACAAAAAGACACATAATGCGTCAAATGTTGTTCAGGGTCGCCTGATCCATTGAAAGTAGGGAAAACAGGGTTTCCAAAACTAGATGGAGGAGAAATTGAATCTACCCATTTAGGGTAAACTTTCTTTTCTGGTTGAACTTGCGCCAGTTTCCCTTCCATAGTTTCTAACTGAGTTGTTAATGACTCAATAGTAGTTATTAACTTTTGAGAAACATCAGGTTGAACTTGGTTTTGGGTAGGTGCAATGAATGGAGCTTGGACAGATGTGGTGGTTGGTGCTGCAACTGATGGTAGTGCTGCCAACCGTTGTTGCACTTGACCCGTAGGATTAGACTTATGAGGGTGTACTGATAAAGGAGGATATTCCTGATCCATCTCAGTAACTGCAACAAATTCCTTTGGCTATCGGACTCCATCATTTTTAAGAAGAATACTACTTTGAAGTAGTTCTACATTCAACCTTCTTAATTATTTCATTTCTTCCTCATGTTGTGCAAACCTTTGCTCTAATGAGAGCGATTGACCTTCTCCAGAGGAAGTATATGTAACCTTATTCTTTCCCTTCCCTTTGTTGGATACCTTTTGGATGGAGGGAAGTGGATTACCTAGGTTCTGATTAATCCTTTGACTACGTGTACGCACACCTTCTTCATTTGTATCGGTGCGTACATTTTCTTGAGCAGGACGCTCTTCATCTGAGTCCCCTGAGTGAGTCTCATCTGGTGGATTAGCAACAATGGCATTGATGAAATTGATTGATGTATAATGCATCACATCCCTTCTATCAACATTTCTGTGATATTGTCTTTTTTCATGTCTTTGATGAGACATTGCCTTTTGTTGATTTAATCTTTTAGGAACTTCTTGACGAGCTATAACTTGGAGGAAATCTCCGGATAATTTAGCTCTTCGTTCCTCTTAGGGATTCTTCCCCAATCGAGAAAAGACCAATATTCTCTGAGAAGGGGATTGATGATTTGAAAGAGTCCCCAGTCTCGAGAACTGGGGATGTTCCTGCTACTTCCAGTTAACTCCTCGAATCCCATTTGTTGACTCTGAGGGTTGGGTTAAAGGAGTCCCCATTCTGACAAGCTGGGGTGGCTCTTGACATGCTATGTCTAAGACCTTCTTAAAAGATCTCTTGATCTTGTGGATCTTAGTTTGGAAATTAGCTGGATGCATTAGCCTATATCCACTTTTATCACCTGGTTCAACAGACCGTTGGATGATTTCCAAAACTTCTGTCATTTGATGATGTGTTTGCTCCATACGAGAGGCTTGTGCAATATTCTCACCTGCTTGATGTAGGAGAAATTCATCAACTTGCTCTCTATATGCTTGATTTTGAGAGGAACTAGTTGAAGCATGTTCTTGAGAAAGCTTTTGATTATGAACAAATCCCATTGACTGTGGCCGGCCATGGGCAATAACATTGCATGAGACCATTTTTGGCGGGCTTTGCTGACTGGAAAGCACTGTGAAATGTAGTGCTCCGTGAAAACCCCATCCTCTGATATGAACACCAGATGGAGCATTGGCAATTAATTGACGCAATTTTCTTAGTGCGTCAAGGCATGAACGTTTAAGGGTTCTCTGCTGCTTTTCAGTCTTCAGATACCGAGAGACTGATAGAGATTCCAAATCAATCTGACGTGGTAGCCCTTCTATTATCTTAAGATGATTTTCATATTCATCATAAGATAATACCTTCTTCTTCAATTGACAAAGAGTTTTCCATATGTTGAGACGAATATCATGGACTCCATCTTCCGTCAAAATCTTTGGAATGTCATACTGGGAGTCAGCCAAATGCCAAAACATGACTGGTACCTCACTTTTTGCCAGTTTTTTCCTCATGTTCAGAATTTCCTCTATCATTAAATGAAGATTCTTCTACCTATTTTGACCAGAGTTGGTGTTTCCTTGTTGCTTCATCATATTCAACAATATTGGTAGAGATATCATTGATCAAACTAGAAGATGCATGACTTAGGGGTGGTTCAGAGAATGACCTACACCCTGGGCTATCTTCTGATTGAGAAAGTATTTCACTTGTTAGTGATAAAGCATCAGACATGACTGGTTTCACATTTGCAAGTGCCTCAAGATAAGAGGGCTTTCTCGGCACTACATTGTCCACTGGAGTATTTTCCAGGCAATGTGAATCACTACTGTGGAGAGGACTTTCGTAGCGAAGTTCATCATCATGGGGAGGACCACGATAATGAGTTACAGAAAAAGATGAGATCTCTTGCTCCTTAGTCTTTTCACCACACAGAGGGTTCCAATGGCTATCATCTGAAGATGAAACTTCAAGATTGACCGAATTGTCACGAATCAAGCCTTCACGAGAATGTGTCTATTGAAGACTTTTGGAATTAATGTTCTCGTTATTGGGAACTGAGGGAGTATAATCTTGAGTTCCAATAGATAAATTTTTGAGAGCTTCAAGAACTCCAGCATCGAGCAAAGCCTTGTTGCAGATTGGCCTTTGATCTCCTGACTGTGTTGGGCAGATATTTTTCTTAGATGCCTTCTTACTCGCTTTGGAAACCACTTGTTGATGAAAGTGGTTACTCTGAGCAGGTGTATGTGCCTGATCAGGAAAGATGGTCAGGTTAGGCTGACGATCTCCACTCAAATCAGGTGTATGTGCCTGACTTGGTTGTCCGTATGATATGGGAAAGTATTCCCCATAACCCTCTTGGACTGGAACAGATGTGTGTGTCTGTTCCGGAGTGAATCGTTGATGTGTCAGTCCACTGCTAGGGATAGATTTATGTGTCTAACCCTGAGATGATGCTGAAGCTGTTATGATATCCTGGCAAGAATCCAGAATATGAGCAGGAATTTGCTTCTGCTCTTTCACCATTGACAAAATATGTTTGGTGACTTCAACCGCCGGAACGGGGATATACGTCCATTTCGGGCCTGGAGTAGGTGTATGTGCCTGCTCCTGTCCTCCTTTTCCTGTCAGTGAATCCTGACACTACTCAAGTGTGGAGGCAAAGAGTTGAGTCTGCCTCCTGTTTGTCGTCGAGGCTTTCCGAATGACTTCTCCGTGCGCTACCAAGAGAGACTGTTGGTAGGTTTTATTAGTATTAGCAGGTGTATATGCCTGCTGATTACACTTCGCCAAACGCGGTTGACAAGATCCATCATATGTAGTCAGACGAGCCTGCTGACTAACTGATGATGTGTAAGCAGCTGTATGTTCCTGCCTATAGTACTCCGCCGGAATTGCCTGGCGGGATTGGCGTGATGCTGCCAGACGAGTCTGCTGGACAGCGGAATTAAAACAGGTTGGTGTGTGTGCCTGCTCATTGTTCGCCACCAAGTTAGGTTGGTGGACTTCTCCGGAGATGGCAGGGATGATAACATGCCCATTGTTAACCGGATTCCGCCTCTGGTGGTTCGTCTTGCCTACTCAGGTTCGAAGAACCTGAGCCGAACGCCTGGAGTCGGTACCCTCATCATGTTGAGGGCGCACTACCGCACGAGTCTGGCGGCGATTGTTGATGGGAACCCTCGGGAAGGACTCCTGTCTTTTTGAATTAAGGCCCTGAGGGACCTGCTAATTCACTTCCTCAGAGTAAGGGAGCGAATGGAAATTGTGATCCGGGGATAACGACCAGAAACGGTTGGAGACGGTAGTCAGCACCACCTGCCTCTTAATCACTGGTCTTTGTTGTCTGGATGACATGTGTGAGTTGTTTACTTGGAGGGCATGTCGGGCAGCCTCCAGAGTTGGGATGGTACTGTGTTGACGGTACTATTTAACCAGCGCATTTGATACCCATCGTTGAAGATGCTGAGTAGGTGATTTCATCCTCAGAGCGGATGGCGATCCAGTAGGAATAGCAGCAGTGGTATTTGCAGCAGAAATATTCACATATGTGAATTTGAGAGCAGCCATTATGGAAATACAGAAGATCTTGGAAAAGAGTGCCTTTTTGATATAACAGACGTAATCAAGATAAATTAAGCCACTTCATCCTTTGGATGAGCACATATGTCAATGATTGTTTTTGTTAGCCCTCTTACTCGCTTTTAAATAGGGGATTTAACAAATAGGTAAAACACCACTTTAACTTGGTTAAGGTTTCACGTCGGGTTCACCATTTTTGTTTCCCTCGGAATTCGGGGATGACCTCCTGGATGGGAGATTCAAACGTTCCGATCGGTTTCTAGCGGGTTTGTTCGTAGAACCGGAAACATCCAATGATTCCACATCCGTTTGGACCTACTTTCCAAAGTAGGCGCTCATTTTCTTGTGGACTGATGAGGCTTAGGAATTTGCATTGGTCGAGAGGATGGGAGGTCGGACTCATCACACCTTTTTGAGGAGAATTATTGTCTACTCCAGGACTCTCTTTATAGATTTAAGTTATGTTCGTGAATCCTTATTACATTACCAAGTATAAAATGATATTTCCTTTAGTTTTAACAATCAATGATTAAATATGTAAGGAATTTAGAGAATCTTTTATATGTATTCAAGGTTCTTCATCAATATAGAATAATCTGTATCTATTTAGAGATTCTTGGTCAATGGTATCCTTCAAAACATTTATATAAAAGTCTCTTGTTCATTATGATGACTAGGCTGGTTTTAAAGCCACTCAGTGGGGCACTTGAAGTTTATTGTAATTCAGAAGGACATAGATTATTTCAGAGTTGGGATCGAACCCATAAATGGGCTACCTACTTATCCTTTGTTTTGGAAAAGGAATCAGAACCCACGTAGTTCGAGTAAGGGAGTATGATGTTTATGATTGATGGCTCAAAGAAGGATGTCATAATTACTTTTACACTCTAAGCTCACGTGAGTCATGCTCGGTGTGAGAAACAAGAGGTATTGGTGAAAATTAGACAATTGTGCCATGAAATATGCAATCATAAGAAATTGTTTGGGGCTTATGTATGTATGACTGCCCAAATAGATGAAGGTTTAGGATTTACTTTTAGGGAGAAAATCCAGGAACAGGGTCCATAAAGGTATATGTGCTTCATGGAGATTTGAATGCTCTAACATGGGACTTATTCATGAAAAGGAAACCCAAATCAGGAGAGGATTGATAACTGGGTTTTACTCCTGAGAAGGAATCCCAGATCAAACGAAAATTAGTACTGGTTAAAGAGAAATTAAGGGACTTGGGTCTTACTTCTAAAGAGGATGCCCATAATTATGACTGGGACTTATTCCTAAAAAGGAGGCCCAGGTTAGGGGACTTGGGGATTACTCCTGAAAAGGAAGCCCAATATTATGACTGGGACTTATTCTTGAAAAGGAGACCCAGGTTATGAGATTAAGGTTTGGGGCTTACTCCTGAAAATGATGCCCATATTTGGGAATTTTAAGAATTTGGGGCTTACTCCTGAGGAGGATGCCCAATTTTGGAGGACTTAGGACTGGGGATTATTCCTGAAAAGGAGACCCAGGTTAAGTATTCTCTCATTTTAAAGGAAGATATTGAATGAATGAACTCTCAATCATTAGTGACATAAAGATATGTACATCACTAGGTTTTGAGAGATATTCCACCGAATTCCTTTCAGATAAGGAAGTCAAATCAAGAAATCATACTATAAATGGATTTGGAGAGTGTCTTAAAGACTGAATCATGAAAAGAAAAGGTGTAATGGCTTAAGAGGGGTGAAATGGGCAAGAAAGGCACCCAAAAAGGAAGGGGTGCGTAAGTATTGGAAGGCGCGTAGGTACTGCGGTGGCGCGCAAGTATTGGTCGTGCAGGTATACCTGCGCGACACGTGGGGTACTTGCGCGATGGTCAACTAGCATTGAAATACTTGAGCGACTCTTTATTAAAGCCTTTAGAATCCTCTTGAGGATCTTTTTCCAGAAACTCGGATTGAATCTCCCGACGCCCAAGTCTCTTCGCAAAGCTTCTGTAACACTTCTATGGTAGTTTCTTAACTAGAACGGAAGATCTAAAGGGAGGGAGTAAAGCCTAAGTGTTGAAACTCATCACCACTTGCGTGCCTGAGTGGTCATCCCTTAAGGGAAGTGCTCACACTTGCGCGCCGCCTTATTCCTTCGATAGAACTTGCGCGCCCCTTTTCTGGAAGAACGTCAAGATTATTCTAAAGGCTTTAATAAAGAGTCTCTCAAGTATTTCAATGCTGGTTGACCATCGTGCAAGTACCCCACGTGTCGCGCAGGTATACCTGCGCGACCAATACTTGTGCGCCGCCGCAGTACCTGCGTGCCTTCCAAGACTTGCGCTCCCCTTCCTTTTTGGGTTCCTTTCTTGCCCATTTCACCCCTCCTAAGCCATTACACCTTTTCTTTTCAAGATTCAGTCTTTAAGACACTCTCCAAATCCATTTATGGCATGATTTCTTGATTTGACTTCCTTATCTGAAAGGAATTCAGTGGAATATCTCTCAAAACCTAGTGATTTACATATATTTATGTCACTAAAGATTGAGAGTTCATTCATTCAATATCATCCTTTAAAATGAGAGAATCCTTAACCTGGGTCTCCTTTTCAGTAATAATCCCCAGTCCTAAGTCCTCCAAAATTGGGCATCCTCCTCAGGAGTAAGCCCCAAATTCTTAAAATTCCCAAATATGGGCATCCTTTTCAAGAGTAAGCCCCAAACCTTAATCTCATAACCTGGGTCTCCTTTTCAGGAATAAGTCCCAGTCATAATCTTGGGCTTTCTTTTTAGGAGTAAACCCCAAGTCCCCTAACCTGGGCCTCCTTTTTAGGAATAAGTCCCAGTCATAATTATGGGCATCCTCTTTAGAAGTAAGCCCCAAGTACCTTAATTTCTCCTTAACCAGTCCTAATTTTCGTTTGATCTGGGATTCCTTCTCAAGAGTAAAACCTAGTTATCAATCCTCTCTTAATTTGGGTTTCCTTTTCAGGAATAAGTCCCACGTTAGAGTATTCAAATCTCCATGAAGCACATATACCTTTATGGACTCTGTTCCTGGATTTTCTCCCTAAAAGTAAATCCTAAACCTTCATCTATCTGGGAAGTCATACATACCTAAGCCCCAAACCATTTCTTATGATTTCATCTTTCATGGCACAATTGTCTAATTTTTGCCAATACCTCTTGTTTCTCACACCGAGCATGACTCACGTGAGCTTAGAGTGTAAAAGTAATTATGACATCCTTCTTTGAGCCATCAATCATAAATGTCATACTCCCTTACTCGAACTACGTGGGTTCTGATTCCTTTTCCAAAACAAAGGATACGTAGGTAGGCCATTTATGGGTTCGATCCCAACTCTGAAATAATCCATGTCATTCTGAATGACAATAAACTTCAAGTGCCCCACTGAGTGGCTTTAAAACCACCATAGTCATCATAATGATCAAGAGACTTTCATATAAATGTTTTGAAGGATAACATTGACCAAGAATCTCTAAATAGATACAGATGATTCTCTATTGATGAAGAACCTCGAATACATATACAATATTCTCTAAATTCCTTACATATTTAATCATTGATTGTTAAAACTAAAGGAAAGCTCATTTTATACATGGTAATGTAATAAGGATTCATGAACATAACTTAAATCTATAAAGAGAGTCCCGGAGTAGACAATAATTCCCCTGAAAAAGGTGTGATGAGTCCGACCTCCCATCCTCTCGACCAATGCAAATTCCTAAGCCTCATCAGTCCAAAAGCTAATGAGCGCCTACCATTTGAAAGTAGGTCCAAACGGATGTGGAATCATTGGATGTTTCCGGTTCTACGAACAAACCCACTAGAAACCAATCGGAACGTTTGAATCTCCCATCCAGGAGGTCATCCCCGAATTCCGAAGGAAACAAACACTGATGTTGTGAAGGAATTTAATGTAATTTAAATTCATATAGAATCAGAAAAGTAAAACTCCAAATAATTTTTGGGAGATGTTGTTACTTTATTCCCTCCCAGAATCATGGCACATGATGGTTAAAATTATGAGTAATTCCAGTATAAAGACATACTTGAATTTCACATATGTTTGTGGTTGAATATTGAATGAAGAAATTCATCAAATAAATATTCATGTGTCTTCTATAAACACATATAATATGGGAGGAAGAGGGTGTACCACTAGAAGAAAAAGTCACTAGAAGGGAAAATGTAGGAGGAGTTGGAGTAGGAGTAACTTAGTGGATTTTGGTTCCCTGTATTGTAATTATGGGAGGAAATTTCACCTAAAAAATATTATCGTGATTGGATGGATAAATCTATAAGATATTCTTCCATTAAGGGGTCTAAAATCCCTATTTTATAGGAAAGGCGTGGTTTATCCTATATGTCACCAACTTACTTGAGTCTTTGTTAGTATACTTTAGAGATTCATTCCATTCAATATCTGATAGGGTTAATATTAATATATATATATATATATTAAAAATACATGACGTATTTTATTTAGTAGATGGAAATTTTTTGATATTTTTGGCATGATATATTTCTCTATTTTGACAAAGAAAGAAATATTTCTAAACATTCAAGGTGCACAACACATTCCCAATTTAAAGAAGAAATTTATTTCCATGGTACAATTCAATAGATTAGGTTTTTGTAAAATATTCCCGAATAGAACAAGGAAAATTTCATGTGGATACAAGTTTAAAGTAAATAGGGTGAAGGATGGGATGTTTCACCTAATTGGTTCAACAAAATGAGTAATTCATGCCAAATAAATCACTTTTGTGAAGTTATGAAATGATCCTCTCGAATGTCTCAGTGAGAAAGGTATAAATATCCTTACTTCCAATGGATTATTAAAGGAAGAAATCATTGAATATGTAATGTTTTAGGATTTCATATTTGAGAAGTAATGGGAGTAATATTCCCAAATAGAAGGGAAAGATACAAATCACTAGAAGTTAGAGTTAGTTTACACATATATATGTAGTTTGGTTTTATTATGCTCTCTTGGAAGTTCTCTTTACTATATGAGCTCCATTAATGATTCTACATGAAAATTCTAGGAGTAGTTCATCAAGAACATATTTGAGGTTTTTGAGACTTTTATTTGGTTTAGGTACATGATGTGTAAAGTAACCATAAGTATATTTAAGTGCTAATGGTCAGACATTGATTTTGAGTATAGAAGTATGGAGTTTTGATGGTTCTACTGGTTGAAGGGGATTCCTTTTGAGAAGATTATGCTAGGGAATATGGAAAAAAATAGTTTTAGAGATCATAGATAATAATTTTTTGGAGAGATATAGGAACATGGAGATTCACATAGGTTTCACCAAGGTGTTTTGGTTGGGAGATATGAACTATGTTGTATACTTAGTCGATCAGAGTCCATTATCAATCATTCGATAACAACTTATAGAGAACTATTTTTCTAGAAGAAAGATTAATTTAAAGTACCCCATATTTTTTAGAGCACTTTAATATGATCACATTTATTCCAATTAATAAGATAAAATAGAGTCTAAGTGTTAAGTGTGTCACTTTATTTTCTATGGTGAAGAAGAATTTAGTTTTTGACCCTAGGACAATAAATATTAGAAATTAATCGGAATTAAAAATGGGATATTTAATGAAGAGATATTGTGGAAGGACCATAAACAAGTGAGAAATTATGATGAAAAAAATATCATTATAATATAAGTTTCACCAATATGAGATACCATAATATACATATCTTCTGGAAAATTTAAGAGGAACGAAAGTTCAAGAAGCACAAGAAATTTGGGGGAATTCACAAAAGGGTTTCATGTTCAAATGGTATTTCTCAGGTATGATGTATCAAAGAGTTAAAGTATCACAAAATCACAAGAACTGGAAGATCACAATCTTGAAGTTTCAATTCAAAAGGGAGATCAACCAAAAGAACATCTATAAATATTTATGAGATAGTGACCCCCAATGAAAATGTATGGGTATATTTTTAATTATCTTCTTCTAACTAATGATATATATCATGAATACCTAGATGAGGAAATGAGTTTTAATGATTCAAAACAGTAGTATTTATTCATTAGGGATGAACTTGAGTCCCTCTGTTTATCTGGAACAAGAAATCTAATAGAAGAGAACACTGGGAAGAAAATTATTCAAATAAAATGAATTTATCAGTTGAAATAAGAGGAAAATATGAGGTAGAGGTACAAAACCAGACTAGATGTGAAGGGATTTAAGTATAAGAACAGATTTTATTTCTCTAAAATATTCTCATCGGTAGTTAAACACACAACTATATGAACATTTTAAGTATAGTTGCATCAGAAGATCTTCATATTGAGCTATTGAATGTGAAGACATTATTTCTTTATAGAAACTTTAATTAAGACGTCTGTTTGGATTATCCAACTGGTGTTAAGGATCTAAAAAACCAATAACTTATGTGTTAAATTAAACATTGTCTCTATAGTTTAAAGAAGTAACCAAGGAATTTCAATCAAATGTTCAATGATTTCATGATTGAATATAATTTCATCTATATGAATTTTGACCATTTATATTACTAAAAGTTGTTTTATGATGTGGATTTTATTATCATTATTATTTATATGGATTACATGATCTAAGTGGGTTTGGTGAAATAATGGACTGACAATATAAATGATGAGTATCCTAGAAATTTCAAAATTAAGGATCTTAGAAAATAAAAAGATAATTTTTTGGATGAGTATTGTATAAAACTAAAATTCTAATACACTATACCTAAAATAGGATAACTATATCTAGAATTTGGTGGAATGATTTGGAATGAACAAAGTGAAGTTAATGACCACACCCCTATCCAAGAAGTTCAAGCTAAGTAAAGATAATTCACCTCAAAAAAATTTTGAGTTTGATTTTATGGAAAATGTTCCATATGAATTAGATATTATATTTTTAATGTCTTACATGTTTTATGCTCATCCATAAACTGTAAAATTAGTGTTAGTTTTCCATATTCTATTGTTAAACCCCCTAAAAGAGCATTGTGAGGCTATGAAGTGGATCCTATGGTACTTGAGGGGTTTTAAAGGATCGGGAAATTACTTTAGAATGTTTTAATCTCTAAAAGGTTTTCTAGATCCTATCTTTTTTGGATATTTAGATTCATTAAAGAGAACTACTAGATATATGTTTACCTTTTGTGGAATGATAGTAAGTTGATTTTACAAATTTTTACCAATGGTAACACTTTTGACAATTAAAGTGGAGTAAATCACTTTTTTTTAAAGTAGAGAAGGATTTTATTTGGCTCCAAGGTCAACTAGAGGATCTTGGAAGGAGGTAAAGTGATAGGTTGTTCTTTTTTGACTCACAAAATTTGATTTAGTTTTCCAAGAATCCAATGCTTCACTCTCATACATATAAAATTCATTTGAATAACCAATAATTCCAAACATTATTGGAGGGAAGAGTGCTTGGACTATATAAGATCAAAGGGGCATAAAATTCATACGAAATGTTGAAAAAGATTGTGACATGGTAAGTACTGATGTGATATTAAATATCAATAAGTTTGGGTTATTTAGAAGAGAGGCGTGGTGGGAAACTTTGAAGCTAATTTTAAAAAAAATACAGAGAAGAGATAAGTCTATATAGGAGCTGGAGGTGGGCTTAGTTTCACAACTAAAATGAATATTAAGTGGGATATTGTTGAGGTATGAGCTTTATTGTATAGAAATAAGTTAAATTAAGACCACTAGAATGAGAAAACATGGTGGACTTATTTTCGACAATTGAATAGTGATGGAGTGATAGCAGATGGGTGTGAGTTCACTGAAAGATACATGCTAGTGTAGTGGGATTTATTCCATCAAAATTTCAATCATTTAAAGATAAATTAGGAGGAAAATCTTTTGAGTTCATCAAAAGGGTGAAGATTCAATTAACAAGGCATGTTGAGGTGGTTGAGTGATTTGATCTCCATTTATCTCATTGGAGGTAGACCTAAACCATTGGAGATAGTGCATTGGTCATGACTGAAAGCATTAAATGTTATCTTCTATAAAAGTAGTGTGGATCACTTGTGATCTACACAATTTTGTGGCTTGATCATTGTAATAATCCTCTTGATTAATTAAATAAAATAAAATCATCATTTCCTCATGGATTAGGGACTAACAAAGAACAATGAAATTCTTTTTGTTTTTCATTTCCTTTAAATTTTTGTTTAGATTTTTTCTATTAGTTATTTTTTCATCTTTTCTTGGTTTAATATTGTGGTGTGATAACTTTAGTTCACTGGTCATCCATGTTCTAGAAATTTTACACGGGGTTCATTTTGTAGATTTCATTGCTATATATTTGAAGTTTTAGTGAAATATCTTCTAGTGGGTTTTTATAAAAAGGTTTTCATGGACTAAACATTATATTTTTAAAGGATGCTTCTAATTATCTCAAGGATTGAGAGAGAGGGAGATAATTTTTTTGATCCATTCATGACATAGTTCATGAGAAATTTATCTCTAGGGTTGAGATAATTCTCTAGAGAGGTATTATTGTGAATAAAGATCCTTTCTTGTGGTGATCTTAGAAATGATATAATGATATTTATACTCTTAGGTCAATAATTAGTTATTTAACAACAACCCTTTTCCAATCTCTTAATCTTAAATAAAACCCCAAATCAAATAATAATAATAATAATAATATTTACTTGGAACACAAAAACCCCTAATATAAATATCATTTTTTAAATAAATATATTCCTATTTATTTTAATTTTTTTTAATATTGTTGAGATGGTATGTCTGAATATGATATATTCTAAAATACCAAATGTAGGATTAAATAACTAAAATGAGATACAAATACAATAGGGGGGTTAATTGTATTCTTTAAAAATCTCTAAGGAAATTTTGAATAACCAAAACACACAACACCTATAATTTCTAATAACTTGCTTGATTCTAGAAAAGTGATTCCGGAAATGAAACATAACAAAAGTCTGCAACAAATAAGATTCTACCTTAAAGCATATAGAATCTAACTATATTAGAGTAAAAGTATAAGGAAGAATAATAAAGTTATACTTTCCTCAATAATACAAATTTAGTAGAAAAACTTGTAACAAAATAAATCATTTAACCCAAAGAGAAGGGTATCCAACAACCTTGGATAAAGGTCCCTTGATTTATACTTTCAAGAAAGTCTCTCTTAACCACACCAGAGTAAGCCCTCGATAAAAATATCAAAGTCTGTCTTGCTATCCCTGTAAGCCCTCAACTATCATGTAGTCGGTACATCAGTTCTCATATCCCCAAAAGCCCTCGATTTACACAGAAACAATCGGAGTCACATGAATCAAATCTTCATGAAGAAAAGTTTTAACAAGTTGTTCAAACTTTTTTCACAAATCCTGAGAGTTTATAAGAGCCTCTATCTCTAGAAATCACTTCAACAGCATATAAGCATAGTTTTCACAGTTTTTGTGAGCTCTTTCAAATGAGATTCTATTTATAGGCATGGTTTCAACAGTCGGCTCCTTCCTCCAAAGGTCACATTTTTTCTTGAATTTCAGAGGGACCTATACATGTGTCACTCAAACAACAGTTAGTGAGTAACTGAAAGCATCACATCATTTTATAACTAAACAGGTGTAATCATAACCAAAAAAATGATATTTAGAATGTAAGTAAATTAAAGTTTGGAGTCTAACCAAGAATTAATTCATAGTCTATAGTACAAGGATATTCAGATTCTATTTTCTAGGAATTTGGAACCTGAATTCTGTAGAATTCTGGAGTCTGTATTTCAAGTAAATTTGGAGTCGGTATTCAAAAAAATTTGGAACCTGAACTTACAATGTTCAGAGTCAGAGTTCATGAGAATTCAGAGTCAGAACTCATAAGAGTTTGGAGTCTGTATTCAGAGAACTCGGAGTCAGAACTTAGAGAAGTTCGTAACCAGAATTCATAATCAGAATTCGTAGTCAGAACTTAGAGAATTTCGTAAACAGAATTCGTAATCAGAATTTGTAGTCAGAACCTAGAGAATTTCATAACCAGAATTTGTAATCAGAATTCGGAGTCAGAACTCAGAAGAGTTTGTATCCAAAATTCATAAATAGAATTCATAACCAGAATTCATAGTCTAACATTACATAAGTTCGTAATCAGAATTTGGATTCAAACATTATGAATGTTCGTATCCAGAATTCATACTTAAACTTCATAACATTTGTATCTAGAATTCATAGTTGAACTTCATGAGAGTTCGTATCCAGAATTTGGAGTTGAACTTCATGAGAGTTCGTATCCAGAATTCGTAGTTGAACTTCATGAGAGTTCGTATCCAGAATTTGGTGTTAGACATCATGAGAGTTCATAACCAGAATTCCAAGTCTTAAACAGAATTTTTCATATCTAAGTTTTATATGATTCTGAGGATTTAGATATGACACAAAATTTTATAATTAGATAGGATAAATAACTAAGTAATACATGGTAAGGATAAATTCCCTTGGGGAAGGAAATTTTCCATAGAGAAGTAAAACAAGGTAAAACATGATTTTCCTTGAGATAAGGTGTTTTTGATTTTCAAAACAAGATAGAATCATGAAGTCATAAGGAAAGCTTAATGACTCAACAATCTCCCCCTTGAAATATGGAATGGAAAATTCATAAGGAAAACCATATTGACTCAACAATATCCCTCTTTTTGGAAAGCACAAATATCCTTACGAAAAAGAATATAAGGTCTTAGAAAAAAAATCTAGACTTTGAATATAAAAATTATCTCCCTTTATAAATGAACAATGGTGAATACGACTAACTCCCACTTAGTCTTCGAAACACTAAGGATCATATTCTAGATTTACATAATGAGAATTTTCATTTAAATGTGGAAATATTCATAATGTGAACTCCCCCTTACTTAGGGATAGTTCTTCTTTACTTAGAAATTTTTTTCTTTCTCCCCTTTAGAATTCTTTTTCCTTCTCCCCCTTTGTGATTTTCAAAAAGAGTTTGAGGGAATGGAAAAAATGGTACCTGAAATATTAGTAAACACATCCAAATAAAACAAGCATCCACAATTTCATTAAGGTTGGAATAATTTTTACAAGGAAAAATAGATTCAACAAAATATTGGATTTGGATATATTTTGCTTCTTTTTTCTTGGGCATTTTCTTCTTCACAATGGTATTCAGCTTTTTCAGCTCTTTGTTATCCCCCACTGCTTGCTTTTCTACTGATTTTATCCTATATTAGATCTTTCATGGCCCCTTTCTGAACCTTTAGCAATTCATCTTGTTTCGCTAGCTTTTCTTGGATCTCAATCCGGAGATCCTTTTCTATTTTCCATCTTTGGAAAAAATAACTCATCTTCCCATTCAGATCTTTGACATATTTAATCCAATAATTTTGTTCAAGATTTAGATTTTCATGAAAGTTGTTTGTGAGATTCTTGAATTTGGTGTCTTTGATATCAAAAGCTTCCTTGAAATCTTCTTGAAATTGATCAAGCTCTTCCAAATCTTCAATGATTTTCTTATACCATTTGGTCATTTTCTTGCAATATTTTCTATGAGATATATAGTTGATCAGGAAATTTTTGTTACCATCCTCAATCTTAACACATCTATCCATCACCATGGATACGATGTCTGACTTTTTATTCATGCAATGCTAAAGAAACTGAAATATAGAATCAATTGCTGGAATGATCGGAATGGTATCCACCAACTTCTTCAGAGATTGAACATTAAAATCTTGTCCTAAGGGTAATGACTATGAATCATACATTTTACTTGGAGATGGTTCTTCCTCTAACTCTACTATCTTCCTTTTAGAGGTTCCTCTAGCTTCTTTCTTCCTCAAAATATCGTTGGTTGGTGTGTCAATAACCACTTGTTTCCACTTGTCAATTTTTGGTACTGCTTCCTCATCTGGATACTCATGCTCACTCTCAGATTACTGGAAAATCTTATCATCATCAAATTATTCTTTCTTAGCACCAGCTTCAACATCTTCATGAAGAATGAAGTCATTATTATGACTCTCTTCCTCTGAAAACTTATTCACTTCCTCTTATTGACCCTTCTCATCAGCTCTAGGAGTAGCATGTTTTGAGGATCTGGCTTGAGAAGTCCGGATTGACAACTTTTCAGAAGCTCTTTCCTTTTCCTAATAATATTCAACTTGCTTAATCACATCATTAGAGCCACCACTATTCTCTGCTTCTTATACTTCTTCTACAGCTTTCTTCTCTGTCACAATCTTCTCTTGGGCTTTCTGTGGAGACATTAACTCCTTTACCAGTGTCTCAGGTAATGGTTCTACAAGGAAAGATTTTGGTATGGGAATTTTTTCAGATGTTATCTTAGTATCCCTTAGAAGGGATTGACAAACTCCAGCCTCACACATCTTTTTCTTCTGCTTCTTTTCCTTGGCCTGCTTCTCAAGATCATCAGCAGCTTTCTCTTTCAAGGCCTTAGCCTTAGTAAGATCCAAACCGAACTATGGCTCCCCTGATTTTCTATTCTTCTTATCCTCCCTCCATTTGGCTACAACTTCATCTGGGTGGGCTTTTTTCTTCTTAGGTTTAGGAGGTTCGGATTGGACTTCTTTAGACTTATGGGTTTTGTCTTCTACTTACACTTCCTTAAAATTTCTTTTCTTTCCATCCTTCTCTGAAGGTTCATCTTATTCTTTATTTTTCAGAATGGCTTATGCCTCATCCTCAGGCAGATCATAAAATTCTCTTATCTCATTGGAGAAACCAACCTTCATTCTCTTGAGGGTGTCATCACTGATCAACATCACCTTGCAATTTCTCAGCTTGGAACTGCAGGGGATCTTGAAAGATTGTAGGAACCGAACTATCAATTTGGAAAGTAAGGAAGGATACATTATTATCTGAGCTCTCGGATTCCCATTATTGATATTCTCAATCGTAATGAGAATATGTTTCATTAGGTTGACCTTCCTTAGATTTACCAAAAAATCTAAGGTGTACATGTCACTTTTCTTTAGGGTGTTCTTGTTACCCTTTCTCGATACGATGAGACCTTGAACCCATAATTATAGAATCTGATTGTTGGTAGATAGATTGGAAATTTTTTCTGTCTTTACATCATTAAGTCCAAGGCATTCCATAGCCTTCACCTTGATGAAACTTCCTTGTATATTCGGCATCTTGTGAGAGAAAAATTCAGCTTCTCCTTCATATGACTGCCCCACCAAGCTCGCAGCCTTAGTGTAAGAGAGTTTATATGTCTTTCCATAACTCTTGAAGGAGAATTTTTCTATACCTTCTTCTTTAAATAAGGAAAATAATTCATAGAATTCTATAAGTATATCTGGGTAGACAACATCCTGAGCTCCTGCCATTTAAATAGCTACACTTTCCCGTATATTGAGCTTGATATTCTTGGAAATAATAGAGTCATAATTATTAAAGATGTTCTGATGTACCAACCTTTCCCTATAAATTTTTAACTCCGAAATTGGCTTGATAGAATACATATCTTGAGAGGGAACTTCTGCAGACATTCGGACTTGATCACTTCTGAAGAATTCGGAACAGAATTTTATAGATGGGCAGGGCTTCGACACGAACAAGCTTTGAAAACCGATGTGGGAAAACTACCGAGGGTCCCCTTAATATAGGCGATGAAGTGACGGTTGAACTTCGCATTTGAATCCAATGGCTGAGAATTCTTCAGATCTGATCTGATGGTTTAAAAGATAGCCGCAAAAATTTTTTGGATGAATCTAATCTTTTGAGGTTTTAAAAGGAAAACATTTGGATTTAAGGATACTAGATTCTGAGAATTTTTTTAAAAAATGAAACTAACAACAAGTAAAAGGTAATTATGAAAAGGTCAAGAAAGAATCATACCTTTCATATTTCTTGGAAGATTATTTATACTGAGTAATATTCTTCCTGATGAACATTGGATTCCAAGAAAAACTTGAATATGAAAAAAAAATCACTACTAAAATTTTCAAATCCAAAAATTTCCATTACGAAAAATTCAAATCCGAATATTTCCATCATGAAAATTTCAGGTCTGAATATTTTCATTGTGAAAATTTCACTATGAAAATTTCAAATCTGAAAATTTCCATTACGAAAATTTCAGGTCCGAAAATTTTCATTACGAAAAAAAACATGAAAAACTATAATATGAAGAACATGAAAAACTTTTTTATGAAAAATATGAAAGACTTCATTATGAAAAATATGAAAAGCTTCACAAAATTTATACTCCCCCTATGGAAAAGAGTATATTACTGTAAAAATATTGGTTTAACAGGAAGTTAATTAAGTAGGATTACCTTACGGTTATCATTCATAACTTCTGTTTAATGTATTCAAATCTATCGGAAGGTAAATATTTTGTGAAAATATCAGCAAATTGATCTTGTGTTCTGATAAATTGAATAATGATATCTCTTTTAAGTGTGTGATCCCTAAGAAAGTGATTCTTAATATCTATTTTCTTTATACAAGAGTGATTTGAAGGGTTTTTACTAATGGAAATGGCACTTGTATTATCACACATAATATTTGTTTTGGTAAAACTCATACCATAGTCGGTGAGTGTGTGTTTCATCTACAACACTTGAGCATATCAACTTCCAGCTATTACATATTCAACTTCAGAAGTGGAAAGTGCTACTAAGTTTTTCTTCTTGCAAGACCTAGAAACTAATGAATCTCCTATGAAATGAAAATTTCCAGATGTACTCTTTCTATCCATTCTACATCCACCAAATTCATCATCTGAAAAACTTTTTAGAATAAAACCATTTTTAGAAGTATAAAATAGTCCTAAATCCATGGTTTCCTTTAAGTAGCGAAAATTTCTTTTCACCACCTTTAAATAAGATTCCTTAAGATTGGATTGATATCTTTCACATAAGAATATTGAAAACATTAAGTCTGGATGACTAGCTATCAAGTAAACTAAAGTTCCTATCATACCTCTAAAAGTTGTTTGATTTACTAGTTTCCCAGCTTCATCAAGATCAAGAGTGATTGAGGTACCAATGGGAGTACTTATACTTTTAGTCTTTTCAAATCCATAATTTTTAAGAATATATTTAATATACTTATGTTGAGATATACAGATTCCTTCATGTTTTTGAGAGATTTGAAAACCGAGAAAAAATGTTAACACGCCCATTATACTCATTTCAAACTCAGATTTCATTAGATCCCAAAATGAATCAATTAAATATTACTGAGTTGAACCAAATATAATGTCATCAACATAAATTTGAACAATAAAAACAATTTTATTATCTTTATTTATAAAAAGTGTTGGATCTGCATTTCCCTTAACATAGTTATTTTGAAGCAAAAATCTTGTAAGTCTATCATACCAAGCTCGAGGGGCTTGTTTAAGACTATACAAAGCTTTTGTATGTCTAAAAACATGATCCGGATGTTTTGTATCTTTAAAGCTAGGAGGTTGTTCAACAAAAACTTCATCTTGAACATAACCATTAAGAAAAGAGCATTTCACATCCATTTGAAAAAGTTTGAAATTGAAGAATGCTGCAAAGGCAAGTAAAATATGAATAGATTCAAGTCTAGATACTGGAGTATAGGTTTCTTCATAGTTTATTCCTTCTTGTCGATTATAGCCTTTAGCAACTAATATAACTTTATTACTGAAAATGATACCATTTTCATCACACTTATTTTTTGAAGACCCATTTTACTCCAATAACAGAAGTTTCCTTAGGTCTTTCAACCACGGTCTAGACATTATTCCTTTCAAATTTATTTAGTTCATCTTGCATGGATTTAATCCAATCATCATCACCTAAATCTTCATCAGTACTTTTTGGTTCTAATTGGGAAAGGAATGATAGATTTTATACTTCATTTCTTAAAGAACTTATAGTCCTTACAGGTTGATTCACATCACCAATGATATTATCACTGGGATGATTATTTAGAAATGACTGATTTGGGTTTTGTAAAACCTATTCATCAACATAATGTAGGAAATCTTATGGGGTAAATGTTTCAGTAGTATCTTCTTGAACATTTTCCTTATCAGAAGGATCTTCTATCAAAGGTTGATAATCAGTTTTTGAAAACACATTCAAGGATGTAGGTTGTGGTTGTTTAAAAATAAAAGGATCAGTTTCATCAAATTTCACATGCACTGCCTCTTCAACAGTACAAGTGTTTTTATTGAAAACTCTATAAGCCTTAGAAGTTGTGGATTAGCCTAAGAAAATTCCTGCATCATATTTTGGTGTGAATTTCTGTAGATTATCTTTAGTATTCTGAATGAATACCTTGAATCTAAAAAACTTGATGTAGGAAAGTCTAGGTTATCTACCATTACATAACTCATATAGAGTTTTATTAAGAAAAGGTCTAATAAAAACACAGTTTATAGTATAACAAGTAGTACTTATAGCTTCAGTAAAAAAATGTTTGGCTACAGAATTCTCAATGAACATGGTTCTTGTTATCTCTTGAAGAATTCTATTTCTTCTTTTAACAACACCATTCTGTTAAGGTGTTCTGGGTGCTGAAAAGTTATGAGTAATGCCTTTTTTACTACAAAAAGGATCAAAATCAGAATTTTGAAATTCTCTTCCATGATCACAATGAATAGTTTTCAATGGAAGGTTTTTCTCATTTTTGACTTGGGCTCTAAAACTTTTCAAATAAGAAAAATCTTTAGACTTTTTTTCTAGAAAATAGACCCACGTAAATCTAGTGTAATAATCAACTAAGACAAATACATAATACTTTCCCCCAATGCTTCCAGTTTGTGTAGGACCAAAGAGATCCATATGAACTAAGTGTAATGCATCAGTAGTTGTGACTTCACTGACTAATTTAATACTTGATTTATGTTTCTTTCCATATTGACAAGGATCAAAAAATTTTGATGAATCAAATCTAAGCTCTGGTAGATCCTTAACTAATCCTTTCTTAGAAAGTTTGCATAAGTTCCTAAGGTTACAGTGTCCTAAACTTTTATGCCACAACCAAGAATGATCTTCTATTGCACTAAGGCATGGTAATTTTTGGCTTCTAAGGTCTTCTATGTTTAGTGTGTAAATATTATCTTGCCTATGGGAAGAAAGAATAAACTCTTCCTTGGAATTGTGTACTAAGCACCTATCATTACTAAAATTCACAATATAACCTTCATCACATAATTTTCTTTTGCTAATGAGGTAGTGCTTAAGACCCTTAACAAATAAAACATTTTAAATGAATGTTTTTCCAAGAAGAACAATGTTACCTATCCCGATAATTTCTCCCTGAGCATTATCTCCTAAAGTTAATTTTCCTCATTTCGTTTGGATAATCTTTTCAAAATAGTTTTTGTTACTAGTCATATGCCGGGAACATCTACTATCCATGTACCACGTATTGATATTGGTACTTTCTCTATTTTCTTAAAAATAAGAAAAAGTTAGGTTTTCGGAATCCAAACTTGATTGGATTCGGAATTCTTAGAAAGAAAATTTTTTGGCTCCCACATCTTTTTAGAAAAATAGGCCTTATGAAATCAGAAAGATTGGGTTTTGTTTAGGGAACAATTCTTTGCCCAGTGTCATCCACAATGACACTTAGTGAAAAAAGGATCACTTTGTGTAAAAAAATAATTGGTACTAAAAACAGGTTTAGAACTAGTATAACCAAAACCAGAACTATTCTTTAGAGGTCAGATTTGAGAATACATTTTATCAAAATTTTCTTTACCTAAGGAAAAGTTTGACAAACACTTCCTAAAGGAAAATATTTCATATTTGAGTTTAATAACCAAGTTCTTGTCTTAAAAAACATTTGATTTTGGACTAGATCTAGGCTCGAAAACATTTTTCTTAGAAATTTCGTTTTCGAGATATTTAGAAGGTTTATTCTTCTCAGAATTTACTTCCTTAAGATTTTTTGAAATACATTCAAAATCGGCATTTTTATTATAATAATCTTTAGAAAGATATGATATTTCCTTAGTAAGAATAGTATTCTTAGATTTTTCCTTATCACGTTCTTTCATGAGTTCTGAATTCTCAATCTCATGAAGTTTGGAAAACCTAGAAACTTATTCATATGTATGTAAAGTATTATCTTCATCAGAAGAAGATTCTTAATCCAAAGAGTTATAATATTTACTATCATTATAATTTAAAGAAACGCTGGTCAAAGATTCATCATTGTGTACCTTATCCATAAAGTAATGATTTTCAATCAGTATTCTTGCTATTAGACCAAGATTCTTCTGTCCAAAAGATTCATAATCCAAAGATTCATATGAAGAGTCTCCACCACTGGCACTCCAGGTGTCATTAGCTTTCAAGACTTTCTTAGCTTTAGCCTTGTAATACTTCTTTCTGTTTCTCTCAGAATGCCTTTCCTTTATTTCTTTTCTCTTAAGCATAGGACAATCAGTTCTTATGTGTCCAGCTCTTTTGCGTTCATATCATGTGACTTCTGAATCTTTCTTATCTTTCTTTTTTTTTCTTCTTGTATCTGGATTGAAAGTTCCTCTGTCTAGCTATCTTGTTCATCCTTCAAGAAATATTTTCTAATTCATTCTCTAAGGATTCACTTCCACTATATTCAAATTGGATTACAACTTTATTATATTTGGATATAGTAACTCTCTTAGGGGTCTTGGATTTCATATGATTAGATGTTGTAGTAAAAGTGACACTTCCATTTACATTCTTCTTTTTTACATTTTCAGAATCTCTCTTTATTCTAGTCACATGCTGAAAAAGAGTTCCAAATAGCTCATCTAAGGAAATCTGAGTAACCTTTATGTTCTCATTAATAGCAGTCCTCTTATACTCCCACTCATTGGTCATGATGTCTATGATTTTTTCAACAAGGGATTCATCATCTAATCCTTTATCACCCATTGATTGTAAACTATTTACAATAGTCATGAACCTTTATTGCACCTTACATATGGGTTCTCCATAATGAATGCAGAAACCAAGATATTCAGCTCTGAGCATGGCTCATCTTGTTTCAATGACTTTGGAAGTTCCAAAGTGAGTAACTTCAAGTTTCTTTCATATAGAATTTTCTGCATCACAAGATGAAATTTGGCTATATATATTTATATTCATAGAACAAAGTAAAGTTTTGTGTTCCTTATAATTCAATTGATATTCATGCTTTTCTTGATTGGTGAAGGTACTAACTTCTTTGTCAGGGATTTTGTATCCTCTAGTAAGCATAAAAAAATTATCAACACCAGTATTGATAATTAAAGTCTTCATTCTATCTCTCCAAAACTCACAGTCATTTCCATCAAAGATAGTTGGTCCAGTTGGATTGAGATTGTATATGGAACCAACATTGATTCATGTCATCTTAAAGAAAAATATTTCCATAAAAAACTTGTTAATAGGAAAAGTTTGTAAACAAGGAATATAATCCTAAGCAGGGAAAATATAAAACAAGAGTATCTCTAAGAAAAACTGAATACGAAAAATAGATTCCAAAAAATTATGGATTTGGAAAATATGATTTCGGAAAATCAATTCCGAAAAGTAATAAGAAGAATAATTCTCTTATGAATCTAATCGTGAAATTAATTCATATTGAATCAATCTTCTGATACCAATTTTTGAGATGGTATATCTGAGTATGATATACTCTATAATACCAAATATAGGATCGAATAAGTAAAATGAGATACAAATTCAAGAGGGGGGTGAATTTTATTCTTTAAAAATCCCTAAGGAAATTTTGAATAACCAAAACTCACAACGCCTATAAGTTCTAATAACTTGCTTCATTCCGAAAAAGTGATTCTGGAAATGAAACTTAACAAAAGTTTACAACAAATAAAATTCTACCTTAAAGTGTTAGAATCTAACTAAATCAGAGTAGAAGTATAAAAATTTATAAGAAAGTTATACTTTCCTCAACAATACAAATGAAGCAGAAAAACTTATAACAAAACAAGTAACAAAGTAAATCTTTTAACCCAAATATAAGGGTATCCAACAACCTTGGATAAAGGTCCCTTGATTTATACTTTGAAGAAATTATATCTTACCCACACCATAGTAAGCTCTCGATACGAAGATCGGAGTCTGTCTTGCAATCCCCACAAGACCTCAACTATCAGGTAGTCAGAACCTCTTTCTTCCTATCCCCAGAATCCCTCGATTGTAAATAGAAACAATTGGAGTCATACAAAGAAAATCTACATGAAGAAAAGTTTGAACAAGCCGTTAAAACATTATGCACGAAGCCTGAGAGTTTATAAGAGCCTCTCTCTCTAAAAATCACTTCAATTGCATGTAAGTACAATTGTCAAAGTTGTTGTGAGATATTTCAAATGAGATCATATTTATAGGCATGGTTTCAACGGTCGGCTCCCTCCTCCAATGGTCACATTATTCCATGAATTTCATAAGGACCTATACATGTGTCACTCAAACAACGGTTAGTGAGTAACTAAAAGCACGACATCATTTTATAACTCAATAGGTGTAAGAATAACCAAAAACTGATATTCAGAATGTAATTAAATGAAATTTCAGAGTCTAACCTATAATGAATTCGGATTCTATAGTACACGGATATTTGGATTCTATTTTATAGGAATTCGGAACCTGAATTCTTTAGAATTCTAGAGTCTAAATTTCAAGGAAATTCAGATTCTGGATTCCAAAGAATTCGGAACTTGAACTTACAATGTTTGGAGTCCGAGTTCATGAGAATTTGGAGTTAGAACTCATAAGAGTTCAGAGTCTGTATTTAGAGAACTCAGAGTCAGAACTCAGAGTAGTTCATAACCAGAATTAGTAATCAGAATTTGTAGTCAGAATTTAGGGAAGTTTGTAACTAGAATTTGTAATCAGAATTTGTAGTCATAACTTAGAGAAGTTCCTTACCAGAATTCGTAATTAGAATTTGGAGTCAGAACTCATAAGAGTTCGTATCCAGAATTTGTAAATAGAATTCATACCCAGAATTCATAGTCAAACTTTACATAAGTTTGTAATCAGAATTTAGAGTCAAACTTTATGAATGTTCGTATCCAGAATTCGGACTTGAACTTCATAACATTCGTATACATAATTCGGTGTTGAACTTCATGAGAGTTCATATTCAAAATTCGGATTTGATTTTCATGAGAGTTCGTATCTAGAATTCAGAGTTTAACTTCATGAGAGTTCATATCCATAATTTGAAGTTAAACATCTTGAGATTTCATAACCAGAATTCAGAGTCTTAAACAGAATGCTTCATATCTAAGTTTTATATGATTCCAAGGATTTAGATATGACATCGAATTTTGTACTAAGATAGGATAAAGAAATATGTAAGACATGGTAAGGATAAATATCCTTGGGGAAGGAAATTTTCCTTAGAGAATTAAAACAAGGTAAAATAAGATTTGCCTTGAAATAAGGTGTTTGTGATTTTCAAAACAAGAAGGAATCATGAAGTCATAAGGAAAGATTAATGACTCAATAATCTCCCCTTTGAAAGAAGGAATGAAAAATTCATATGGAAAACCTTATTGAATCAAAAAATATATCATTCCCACCAAACCCTTATCTCAACCCATAAATCCTCCCTGGTATTTATTATACATTGAATATTTATTATTTATTTAAATAAATAAATATCATTCTATTACTCATTAATATAATAAATAAATATTATATTCACTAAACTTGTGAATAAATATTTATTTAATATTAAACTAACATATATATATTCTCTCTAAAAATCGGTGACTGCATATTTTCAATCAACATGACATCAATAATTATTATTCCACTAAAATTGAGAATAATATTCATTCAAATATTAAATTATAATATAATTTTATTGAGGTTCTAGATACATTTAATGTGTGACCCTCTAGGACACTTTCTCAGTGGAATTACAATAACTAGCCTAAATTCCAAGATCAACATCTTGAAACACATCAAGAAACCCATATAAAAATATGTTAATGTCATAAAAACAATAACCTCTTATAAATTATCACCAGGTAATATAATCCATTTGTCTCAATATCTCATCAAATATCTTACATAACATTTTTCATTAACCTATATGCTTGATATATCTATCTTTGACATTCCTAAAATGAACTTCTTGTTAAAATCTCAATGGACATAGACTTAATCAGAAATTTACAATACAATGAAAGGTCTTGATATATTTAATTTCATTAACTCATAAGTGAAAAATCCCTTCTTCACTTATTCATTAATTCCATATCACTTGTAATTCACCCAATGTATCTTACCTATCCATAAGCATATGTCACCATGGTTTTCCTCAATAAAGCTAGGTAAACGACTCGTGATATGACTTAATAATAATCTCAAGTATAAGAACCCATACACACTTCCATGTAATGACTCTTATTTTCCTAGATTTATTTCTAGAAAATATATGGGAAAATTTCCAGACCAGGCGCTAAGACAGAATGTGATTCTGAGGCTCGGGGTGATCGAAATGGTTTGATAAAAAATGTTAAGTTTTTAATAGAAGGCGTGCATGAATTTTCTGAAAAAGTGTAATAACTCTTAAATGGGTTCCTGAATAAGAAATCTGAGGGAAATATTGTGTTTAAGATAATAGGTTTACCACAGGCGCAACATAACTTTAATCGGCTTGAGTCTCTAGTGTGAAAACCTAAAAAGGACATAACTGTAAATAAAATAATTAAATAAAATTATTTTTTTTTTGAAATTTTTATAAATCAAGAATGGTGACTCTGATTGGAAATCTAAAACCACCATTGATTTCATAATGTGGCATTTTCTTTATGTGGGGCCTAACATCGACTGACGCGGGTCAACTACGAAAGTTAATTTTTTGATGTTTTAAAGAAGAATAAAATATACTTAAATAATTTTATTTTATTTCTCTTTAAACGTTTTGCAAAGACGCAGAGATGTTGCAACACAGTGATGGGTTATCCAGTTTCATTTCTTAAATGAAACAACATGGCGATGTTGCAACAAGATGATGTGTTTTCCATTCTCCCTAATTAAATAAGAATTTAGGGTTAATGCATAACCCTTTAATTCCCTGAAAATCTAGAGAAAGGTGTTGGAGATTCCCTCCCATTAGAGAATGACAAACTAAGAAGAACACCAATGGATCGAGGACCATGGATCATGGATCATGGATTGAGGTTCGATGAATGATGACAACGCAATCTCTATTAATCAATGATCAAACTGAATCCATGTAGGGGGTTTATTTTTGTGATATTTTCTTTCTCATTCTTTCTTTCAAATGGTGAATGTGAATCAACCCACGAACAAATTGATTCATGGGTCGAGCATTCTTGCACGATGGGGTCTTATAATGTGGGATTTTAAATGGAGAATAATCTATGTGAATACATTTGTTTCATTCCCTTTTTTCTAACATGATAAATGAAGGCTAAACGAACACGGAAAACATTTATTATTTGGGAATTCTTAGTGATTTCTTATATCTCCATTCTTGTGTTATTTGCTGGAGAACCTCTGTGGTCATAGAATGTTTTTCTGGGAGGTTTTGAATGTGGTCAGACCCCTAGAGTTGCAAAGAGAAGGATCTTAGGAAAAATTAGAAAATTTTGCAACCAAAGGATTGAAATATTGCTTCTGTCTCGAAAAATAGAGAAACATTGTGATGATAGCGGCCCACAAAAGGGGAGTTTCCACTGTTGTGCATGCACGGCGGCATCGGTAGGGGTACGCAGCAGCGCGACCCCCAATAGAATATGGCCACCGGCTCGATGACCTATGGTGGAGGAGCCCACGATGGTGTGTCCAGGGTGGGCTGTGATGGTTTAGACCAACGACACAGTAGAATGCCTCATCGACCGGCTGGCACGTGGTCCCGTGAACCATGGGTGGGAGGAGCGGCCACCTTGACAGCCAGTCGTGTTGTCTAGGTGGGGATGTGGCATCCGCCACATCTGGGTGGACTGAACTAGACCGCTCAATAGGTTTGATCCATTGGGTTGGGTCGGTGAGTATCGGGTCATGTTGGGTCGGTCCGACTAGGTTGGATCGGACTTGGACCCCACCAGTCGCTTTTTACTAAAATTTCCATAACTTCCAAACCATATATCTGTTTTATGTGTCATTTACGGTGTTGGGACACCCCGTGATGAGGCGATCCTTTTGATATATTCTATGTGTGTTTTTCTAGAATTTGACTTATGAACTTAGGTTTGATGAGTAGGTTCTCCTAGAACAAGTGCACTATGAACGGAATCTTGTGGTTGGCTATGATGTAGTGTCTATGTGACTTGAAGACTATGTGACTTTCTGGCTACGTGACTTACTTAGACTAAGTTTGTTATCGGGACTAAGTTTCACATTGGGAATAAGTTTCTTACTGGGACTAAGTGTCTCATCGGGACTAAGTGCCTCATCGGGACTTCGTGTCTCATCGATACTAGGTGTTTTGTGGACTACGTCCGATAATCTTGCTTTTAGTGTCATATAATTATAACAATGTGGGAGAATATAGTGAATATATTGACTATAATATCAAGACTCCTTGTCTTAGTGATACCGAATGTATCAGGTAAACTTTACGATGTACCGCGACCAAGTGTTGTCTCAGAAACCTTTGGTAGACTAGTTTTATATGCTTACTATCAGATGGATCGAGGAGTGTGATCTCCCAGAATGAGCGTTCTATGAACAGAACTATATGGATGGAAGTGTAAGAGACCTTGGGTCTTAGAATACTTTATGAGTATACTTGTATATTCTTGTCATAAGTTTTGTAGATATATACCTACATTGAGATGACTATACCCTCTTAGTGATTTTTTCTTTTTGATCCTTTACTTCATGTTTCGGGGTGTCCTACTGAGTATTGTTTTACTCACCCTTGCATTTCCTTTTCTCGCACGTGTTGTGTCTTTTGAATATGATCAATGCTTTGATGGAGTCCTTGCTAGACTTGGTCCAGGTGATGGTTAGTGAGAATCGACAGATGAGGTGTGATTCTACAGCTTCAGATAGTTGTTTTGTACCTACCATTCAAGTAGGTTTTTCTACAGAGGAGGTATAGGTACTTGTATCTTTTTTAATTTTTCTTTTTTGTTGGGATTTTATTCTTTCCCCATTTACTTTTATTTGTCTACAATTGTACTATGTGTTTTTATCTTAGTGTTATTCTTGTTTGTTTACTTTGTGTTTTTAGTTTTTTCACTCTTTCTTGAATATGTGTGCGTGTGTACAGGTACTTAGACAAATGCCTCCCATTTGTGAGATATTCCTACTTAGTGCTAGTCATAATACCCTAGCCTATGGGAAGAGGGATTGGTTTAGTCATAGTATGGGACCCACTAGGATGGGTCGTGACACTTCCCCGTATTGGAATATTCAATGACACATATAACATGTGGAATTAATATAGGTGGGTTTATTATTATAACCTCCTCTCTTGAAAATTACTATGTAAAAAATTCATGAGAAGAATTATCAATGTCTTGTGAGCCTCTAACACCTAATATCATGTATATTATATGTCCAATAAAATATATTTAATCTATAAATAGAACATTTATTTAAGAACATCATCGAAAGAAATTCAAGGTTCTCCTCATAATGGAGAATGACTATAAGCTTTTGATAAAGAATATACTCTAAAACAATTATCACATTTAATTTTACACAAAAGAAAAATAATCATGTGTAAGATATTTATTAATAATATAGTTTCATAATATATATGTAATAAAAATTACAAGGTAGTTGTTTATAGGGAAATGACTCTAATAGGCTCCCAATTTCACTAGAGACATTTTCTAATGACTTTCAATTCTCATGCTCCCACATGATGTTCATGATTATGAAAAGATAGATATTTAGTTAGTGGGTATACCATGTTCCCCCCTATGAAACCCACATTCTGCTATAGAGATTAATTTTCTTTATTTTATAATATCTTGGGTCATTATAGATTTTAATAGTTTTTAGGACTAAATTTTGAATTATTGAAGGCTTTTAGGGCTTTCATGGTTTACCCAAAGGGTTAAAAGAAATGATGTGGTTTCTATGTGGAGGATCCTATCATAGTGATAGAGCCATTTTTCATAGTTTCACATGGTTTTTCAAACTATGTGGATCTCCCTAGAAATTGTGTGAGTATCGTTTTCCTTAGAATTTTTAAACATACAATTTGTGTATGGTTTGAAAACTGTGTGGCCAAACCGTGTGTCTTTCCCATATGTTAATTTTTTTTCTAATTTCCTAAAATAATCTCTTCAAATTTAAAGGGTTTTCACCCCTATTCTCCCCCATTTTCAATGACTAGTACTTTGGGAACCAAGTATGATCTCCAACCTATTCCACTCTTGATTCTTGGCCTCACTTTGGTGGTTTTCAAGTAATTATAGGGTATTTGTTCCTCTCTTTCTCCTATAATCTTCCTTATTCTCACTTTAATAGGTTTCCCATTACCCCCATAACCTTAGTTTATTGAAAAAGATAGATATTGGTTTTAGGTTGATTATAACTTAGGTATTTGTTCTCTTATGACCTCTAGAGAAGGTCACCATGCATTATTGGGAGGTTATTATTGAAGGTGACATGTTTCGACTTGGTTTACGCTTCTTCCAAGTAGGTATTTCTATGAAATTGTTTTATTTTTGAATTTAAAGTATGCTTGTACTTTCTAAATTCCTTTTTATGAAAATATGAATATATGTGATATCATTTTGATGATTAAGAACTGTTTAATTTTATTTTGATCTTGGAATAAATGGTTTGTCTTATAAATACTATGTTATCATGTTTGAAATGGAATGTTTTCATGTGATGTGAATTTTTGAAATTACTATATGGATTTTAACATGGTTTTAAATTTATGTTTTTGATTTTTTGATTTTGGTTTGGTTTTAGATGAGTTGAAAATACTTTTTAAAGAGTGTGTAATTATAAAGTGAGGTTTTTACCTCAAAATGTTTTATAAAGAAGTTCTTTATTATATTTTAAATATAGGTTGTAAAGGTGTGTGTGGTTTACCCATTATTGAAATGAATTAATGGATTGTTTAAAATGTATTTGATTGAAATGTCTGTCCTTTAGCCATATTTTAGATTTCAAAGGGTAAAAAACATGTTTTAATGGTTTTTTGATTTTTTCTAAATGAGTGCATGATTTCCATTGTCTTCCAAAGAATGTTTGGAGTTATGTTTTATAAAATTTTAATGTTTTTGGTATTATGAGCATTGTTTTATGATAAATTCTTGATTGATACCTTATTTTTAAATGTTTTAATTGAATGGAACCCCTTGATTTCCCATAGAATTATTTACCTTTCTAGACCCATATTTTTATTTTTTTATTTTATTTTGGTTTATCATTGTGTATTTGGATTCTATATTTAGATTTGGTGGTTCAGATTGAAATTTTGAGTTTTGAACTCTTTTTCTTTTTTTAACAATTTAGGTGCATGGTTAAGGGGAAAACATGTGACCTAATATGGATGAATCTATTTTCAATTCATTCTGAATTCACATGGTTTGAGTTGCATGAGTAGTTAACAGTATGACCCAAACCATGTGGCTCCTAGGAGAAACCATGTAGGTATTGGGTGTCTTTAGTCCAATGTACACAACTTGAGCATGGTTATCCCCAAATATGTGGAAGGTGTGCATGTGGCTCTATAGTTTTTTGTAGAACCAAGTCACATGGTTAGTGCTTGATTTCCCAAATAGTGAATCCAACCCGCATGGGTGTTTAGTAATGGGAAAAGGGTTCGTTCATGTTTTACCAAACCCATAGCCTAACCGTGAGGCCTAACCATTCACAATGTCAAGTTTCATTAAAAGATTGAAATTTTATTTCTAACCCTATTGGATTTTAAGTCCAAAACACATCATATCCCCCATATTTGGTTCATTTAAATCATAAAGGAGCTCTCCATTCTTCTTCAAGACTCCTCTCCCTCTTCCATAGTGATTTTAAGTGGATTATTAAAGGGTTTGGGTGTTTCTTCAAGGTATTCTCCTCCTAGATTTTTTCCATTCCTTATTCTTCCATTTCATTTTTGAGTTCCTCTTCTTAATTTGTGTAATGCCCCAACCCAAGTTACCCAGAATCGGTGCATTATTACATAACATTGGAATGATCACAAAAGATTAAGTCTCGAAAGACCAATTAGTTTAGTATCCTTTGAAACACTAGATACATTCATAAGGTTTTCATAACATCATAAAATGGAAAACTACAACAACATTTTTTCAAAAGACAACACTGAGATCCCATAGACTATCCCTGCAGGTCAATCATAATATACTTTTTCGCATCCTGGGAAAAATAAAACATGGAAAGGGGTGAGCTCAGATGCTCAGTAAGGATAAAAATATAGAAGAAACTTTCATAAATAAGCATAAACATTTAAGGCAACGTATAAATAAAACAAAAGCCTTTTAAACTTCAACTTCAGCATAATATGGGAAAAATAAAATGAAATAATGTCATTTACATATTCACATGGATATTATACTAGTTTAATAATTACATGAAATATCAATAACCACTTTCATAATGATGGAATGAATAATTCCAGACTTTCATGACCACATATTCAAGGTCTTATGACAAGACTAGAAATAAGTTTTTGTCAAGGCCTTGTGCCAAGACACTAGTTTGTCTCATGGGACCTACTGATGCATCTAGGATCTATAACGGGCTCCACCCATCACTTACTAAGTCCAATGCATTCCTCATATGAATAGGTTTAAAGATAACATAAACATTCGTATCAAAACTAGCATATGAAATGTCAATAATTTCTCCACAAACCATGAATGGTATAAAAATAAAACATCCATAGTCAAACATATCACAAAACCTTCAATATAATATGGATGTTTTGTATCATAATAAATCAACTTCAAATAAGCTTAAAATTTATCAAAGGATATTGAAATAGATGAAATCAAAACAATTTGAGAGAAATATCTATTTTTTGAAATCATTTAAAAGTCACATAATTATAAAAGAAAAAATTTACTTTTAAAATACTCTTATAAGATTGAAAGGGAATCTTCAATGATTTTATAAAGGCAGAAAATATCTGCACCTACTGTATAGGTTAAAAAAATAAATTCTTACCTTAATTTTGTCGAAAATGTTAAAAAGGACCTTGTTTGGAAAACGACAGAAGGATTCCTTTATAAACATCTTATAAAAATTAAAACAAGGGTATAAGTGACTTTAAACCATAGTCTATAAAATAGTAAGAATGTTTTTAAATACATTTTTAAGAAACATGGATGTGGATGATAAAGAGGTCCCAGTAGATAATAACGTATAAACAACCTTGGATAATGGAGAGATTGTGAAATAAATCCTTATCTTTTACTTTTCCTTGGTTGATGGTAGGTTAACCTCCTATATAATAGTTAAATAGTTGTTTTTAAATTATACAAGAATAATATACATAAATATGATATCATATATGATCTTCTAATATTTCTTTGTTAATAATATTTTAGTATTATCATTGTTTCGGGTGTTCACTTACTCATTTTCTTTCATATGTTTTGTTACATAAGATGTGTTTGTTATGGATAGGTTGTATATTATTCATATTCATAATGATATCAAGTCCTTAAACATTATTTTTAATCATCAAATGAAAATTATACTTGAATGGATATGATGGGGAATGAATCTCATCGTGTTCGTGGAGACGGTAATCCGTACGTACGCACGAGCGACAATATCATTATTTTGATATTAAAATATTATATAATTTTATGGTATATCATATATAAAAAATAATTTTCATGTTATATATATCATTATTATACCCATCCAAATAATAATGTATTGAATAACAACTACACCACAACGGGGACACGGTAAGTCGTACATACGCACGTATGGTGACATTCCATTCAAAGGATGGATAGAATAATGAATATGGTTAAACCATTTTTATAATAACAACACAGTATATATAAGATACTGGAGTTATTATTTTAGAATGGAAACAATAAGGAAAGAAGAAGTGGAAGAAGAAAAGAACTTGAAATATGTGATGAAATATTTACCTCTTTTTCGGGTTCTTCCTTTTGATTTGATCAAAAGGGATTCTTAAGTTGGATTTCGGACTAAAGGAAGGCCTCTATAATGAAGTGAGGGAAGTTTAGAGGATATTTGGGTAGGGTTTGGCCGATCCAAAAGGCTTTGAAGGTGTCAATTTGAGATAAGGGTAAGTGAACTTTTATAAGAGGGGTGAGGGCCACCTTAGGAAAAACATAAAATATTATTTTATAATAAATTCATATTCGGTTTATAATGACTCCAAAGTGAATTATTTTGAGGCTAGGGTGGGTATGGGTCTAAATCCTTTAAACCAATAGATTTTAGACAGGTTTAGGTCACCATATTAACCTTATCATTTATATTTTACTCTTAGTTAAATATTTTGACATTTACCATGTCTCTTTGTATTTTTATATTATATGATTAGTAAACTTACTATATACTTCCAATCGAACCCCAAGTGGTTCATTAATGATACACCTGTAATTATATAAGTCCTTTTGCCAAACCATAGATTTTTAGCAATAGAATATCAATTAATAATATAATATTTGTTTTAAAAACTCTTTTATGTCAATTTGGAAACTATTGGGTATTTTGGTTTTTCTAAATTAATAATAGCATTATTACTTCGAAAAAAAGTCGTCTAACCAACCCTAACATGTCATGGTAACCTATAAAATTGGTGTAATTTATTAAAATTCTTAAATTACATTTATTTGGGAATTTAAAATATCCATTATTTTAATATTTCATGGTCCTTATCTTACCCGATTTGTTTACTTTTGAAGAAATGTACTAAACATGAAGCCTCGCAGCAAGTCAAAAATTTGTTTCTTGCCACAGTGGCAGAACTACTACATGAAATCTGGTATGTAGGAAATGATCTTATCCATAATAATCACTCTTTCAGTCTCAATGCAGGAAAAGCTCGAATTCTCATTGCGATACATGAAGCTGCCTCAATTCAAAAAGATTGTTGCAACAATTATATTGGAGACTTCGAGATCCTCAGACGTATCCGTGTCCTGGGTATTTTTCCGAAGACCAAGCACCCCTTTGAAGTATTCTGGAAACCTCTGATGCCGGGTTGGATTAAAGTGAATGTCGACGGTGCCTCAAAAGGCAATCCTAGACCTGCCAGCTGTGGGGCCATTTTTAGATATTCTGCTGACCATTGCCAAGGTTGCTTCTATAGTGGGTGTGGGATTGCCTCATCCATTGACGTGGAGATACTAGGAGTCATCCATGCTGTTTATTTTTCTCTCCAAAGAGGATGGCAAAAACTGTGGATTGAAAGTGATTCTACCACCATTTTTCAATCCATTTGGAACAGAGTTATTCATCTCGCCTGGCCGCTCACTACGCGTTGGATGAATTGCCTGAATTCGCTTCAGGAGATTGACTACATTTCCACACATGTCTTCCGTGAAGCGAATACTGTTGTTCATGCCCTGTCCAACAAAGGTGTCCACCAGAGCATGATTTGGCTGGATGCGCTGCCAGTTGATTTACTTCACCTCTTTGAAAGAGATTGTAATAAAACTCCATCCTTTCGACTCATGTAAACTATAATTTCTTTATTTAATAAATGATTCTTTGGTCTTCGACCGAGGCATTACCCAAAAAAACATATATTAAAAATATTTTAGTTATGAAACTTTGATTTTAACGTTTTTAACTCTTCTTTAAATAAGATAATAATAAATGACCTAATCTAATCCAAGTGGACCTAAAGGATCATATTTTATTCTTAAGGTTGTTTATGGTTGAATTATACTTATCCAATAGAATTAGGACATGTTTTAGAGTAATAATAATATCATTTTTACCCTTAATTACCCTATTTACTTTTAACTGTGGTAAATAAAAGTAAAAAGTTATTATTCACCAAAAATTATTTACATCTTATCGAACCACATTTTCTTACTGATATAAACCGTGTCTCTCAAATTTTTTAAATTCAACTCACAGAAGCGGTAAAATTATGTTTTATGTAAATTTTCAAATGCTCCTAGGAGGTGGTTAAAAGGCGGTAAAATTTTCAATAAACATTTATATATCTAAAATTATTATAAACTGATTCCAATGAATTACATTGAAATTATATAGGTATTATCTATATATTTTGACCTAAAATAAATTTAAATAAAATAACTAATTATTTAAATATAAATTGGGATTTAACTAATAACTTAGTGTTTTTTAGTATTCATTAAAAATAGAAAGTTTTCAGAAAAATACCAAAAATTCACCCTAAGTTAATTTCAATATTCTGAATCCAAAAATAAAGTCCATTTTGAAATATAAAATTTATAATAAATTTAAAATGTGGTTATTACTATTTATAAAATATAGTTTGATTAGTTGTGGTGTGTTAGAACTCAAAGTTGTGTAAAACACATGCTATTGCATTATTCAAAGAGAAGCGTACTGTGGAAGCTTGGGGTGTTACATTCTCCCCTCCTTCAAATAATTTCATTCTCTAAATTTCTAAATTATTACTGCGTAAAAAGACTCAGGTGGTTCTTCATCATAAGTTCCTCGGGTTCCCACGTTTCCACTTCCATCTTATGGTTTCTCTATAGAACTTTTACCAGACGATTCACCTGGTTTCTCATCACTTGTTCTCTTGTATCAAGACCCTTGACATGCTCTTCATAATAAGACCGATCGGGTTCCAGCTCTAATTCTTCATAGGTGAGTACATGCATTGGGTCAGGCATGTATTTTCTCAACAGTGATACATGGAACACATCATGAAATTTGGAGATACTAGGCATCATTACCAAATGGTATGTTATAGCCCCAATTCGTTCTAGAATTTTGAAAGGTCCAATGTACATGGGACTCAATTTACCCTTATTGCCGAAATGTATAACACCCTTCCATGGAGATACCTTTAAGAAAAAATGATCTCCTACCTAAAATTCCAAATCCTTCCTTCGGTTATCAGCATAGCTCTTTTGTCTACTTTGAGCTTCTTTGATGTGGGTTTGGATTACCTTCACCTTTTCCATTGTTTCCTCAACATGTTTGGGGCCTATAAGTTTTCTTTCACCAACATCATCCCAACAGGTTGGTGTGTGACATATCTTTCCATATAACGCTTCATATGGTTCCATTTGAATACTTGAATGGAAATTATTGTTATAGGAAAATTATACCAAAGGTAAATATTGATCCCACATACCCCAAAAGTCAAGTGAGCAGGATCTCAACATGTCTTCTAAGGTTTTAATAGTTCATTCTGATTGTCTATCTATTTGAGGGTGGTAGGCAGTACTCAAACGAAGTTTAGTATCCAGGAATTTCTGAAGAATTTTCTATAATCTTGAAGTAAAACAGGGATCGCAATCAGAAACAATCTATAGGGGTACTCTATGAAGTCTCAAAACTTTGTTAATATATAGTCTTACTAGACGTTCAAGTGGTAGATCTTCTCTTATAGAAAAAAAAGTTGCTAACTTGGTAAGACGATCAATAATGACTAATATTGCATCTTTCCTTCTAGGATTATTTGGTAGTCCCATGACAAAGTCCATTGTAATATTTTTCCCATTACCACTCAGGTATGGGAAGAGGTGGCATGAATCCTCCAGGTTGTTGCCTTCCAAATTTCACTTGTTGAAAAACTATACATCTTGACACAAATTCAACAATCTCCCTCTTCATGTTTTCCCACCAAAAATGTTCATTTTATATATCTATACATTTTGGTTCTCCCAGGGTGTATATAGAAATTGGAACTCTGAGAATCATCCAACGATTCCATTTTTAGATCAGGTACGTCGGGAATACAAAGTCTCTTCCAAAATTTCAAAAGTCTATCTTCATACACAATGTCACTCAATCTCCCATCATTTACATCTTTAATATTGTCTTGAAACTCTTTATCATCAGTCTGAGAACTCTTTATCCTTTCTAGTAAGAATGGTTTGGAAAGAATTTGAAAATGTATCGATGTTTCACCTTCCATGGTATTCCCCATATCCATCTTCACTAGATCCATGAAAATAGGATCCCTTTAAACTTTCATCTTGTTCAAAACTCCATGATCTTTTTTTCTCAAAGCATCTGCCACCTTATTTTCCTTCCTCGGGTGGTAGTGTATGGTTCAATAATAATCCTTAAGTAGTTCAAGTCATCTCCTTTTCCTCACGTTGAGTTCTTTCTGTGAGAAAATATACTACAAACTCTTATGATCAGTATATATCTCACATTTTTCACCATAGAGATAATGTCTCTATATATTCAAAGAAAATATTAAAACTACTAACTCAAGATCATGAGTATGATAGTTTGGCTCATGAATTTCTAGTTGTCGTGATTCATAGGCAATAACTCTATCTTTCTACATAAGGACACAACCAAGTCCTTTCTTTGAAGCATGACTATAAATAACAAACTCATCATTCCCTGAAGTTTGAGTCAAGATAGAAGCATTGACTGATATTATCTTCAGTTCTTAGAAACATTTTTCACACTCTTTTTTCCAAACAAATTTAACCCCTTTACGTGTGAGCTTCATTAATGGGTTATCCAATCAGGCAAAATTCTGGACGAAACGTCGATAATAACCTGCTAAACTAATAAAATTGTGCACCTCTGTTATACTCATTGTTGTTGGCCATTCTTGGATTTCTCTTTTCTTAGAAGGATCAATATAGATTCTATCCTTAGTGAGAATATGGCGATGAAAAGAAATCTCCTGAATCCATAATTCACACTTTCTAAACTTCACATTTTATTCGTGTCTTCTAAGAGTCTTCAAAATAGTGATTTTCATGATATTCGTAGATTTTAGAGTATACCAAGATATCATCAATAAATACCACTACAAATTTATCAATATATTCCTTAAAAACACCATTCATTAGATCCATGAATAAAGAGGGTGCATTAGTCAATCTAAAAGGCATTACTGTAAACTTGTAATGTTTGTAACTAGTTCAAAATGCTGTTTTTGGAATGTCTTCCTTCTTCACACACAACTGATGATATCCAGATCGAAGTTCAATCTTTGAAAGGTATTGATATCAATGAAGTTGGTCAAATAAATCATCAATGTGAGGTATGAGATACTTGTTCTTTATTGTTATAGCATTGATCTCCCTATATTCAATGCACAACCTCATAGATCCATCTTTCTTCTTAACAAAAAGAACATGGGATCCCCATGGAGAAACACTAGGGCAAATAAATCTCTTATTACTCAATTCCTATAGTTGTTTCTTTAGTTCCACTAATTCCATAGTGTCCATTCTATAAGGGGTCTTTGATATGGGACTTGAACCATGAATTAAGTCAATGGAAAACTCAATTTCTCATTCTGGAGGATGTCCAGGTAAATCATCTATAAAAAAAATCAACATATTTGTGAACAATAGGTACATCCTCTACTCAAACATTGATTTCCTCACCCATAGTTATTTCATTATCTTCCTCCCCAATAATTGAATTTAATTGAGCTACTGGGGGTGGATCTAGATAAGAATTAGGTGGTGACGTTTCTGCTCTAAAGATAAGGTACTCATTATCATCATCAAAAATTGTAACCTCCTTCTTATTACAATAAATTTTCACCTCATGGTCCAAAAGTCAATCCATACCAAGGATTATATCAAATTCCATTATGGGTATGATAAAGAGATAAGCATATAAATAACGTTTATATGCATTAATGGGAACTGATTCACAAAACTTTGTTGCAATGATACTTCCCTTAAGACTTTTGAATGAAAACACCCCGGTTAAATCAAATTGGAAATATATAATTTTTATAGCAAACTCGGAAGATATGAAACAATGTGATGATCCAAAATCAAATAAAGCATTGGATAGACTTGAGGAAACCATTAGATTACCTGCCACCATGTCTTTCGGAGCTTCAAACTCAGTAGCAGTGATCGCATAAGCTTTCCTTGATCCCTTGGCCTTTTCTAAGGTAAGTTTCTCTGATGCTTAAGACATTAATTTACATAATGTCTCATCTCCCTACAATTGTAGCATTGAACATCGGTAGCTTCTTTCTTCCCCTTGAAATCATGAGATTGGTGTCCTTTTTTACCACACTTTTAACGGACTCCCATTCCCTTCCATCAAGCACCAGGGTGTTTCTTCCCACATTTACTACAGGATAGATATTCAACTTTTCCATCTTCCCCTTATTTCCATTTACAGAGTGATCAGCAGATCTCTTCTTCTCTTACTTTGCTTTAAAGTCTTAAGACTTAGAGAATTCCTTTTTGTCTTGATAGCACATGAGACAATATATTTGTACGACAAGAAGGATTTTGAGACTAATTATTGATGGATAAATGGTTTTAAATCATCAAAGAAACGATCAATATTACTTCTTGGGTTATGTATATAATCTGCAGCATGCCTTGCTAACCTTGTAATGTTAGACTCATACTTTGCAACATTCTCTTCCTCCTTTTGCCTCGGACTCAGAAATTTTCTTTCTATATCCGCTCGATGGTCATCAAGAAAGTATTTTTCTAAGAAAATATATTTAAACTCCCTTTATTCCATATTTGATACTTCATCATCTTCCTTTGTGTTTTGAATCAATGACCACCATTGATCAGCATCTCCAGTGAGGCGGTAAACTGCTAAGACAACTTTTTCCCTTTTGCTACTCCCCAAGGCGTGGAATATTTTCTCTAAAGAATTTATCCATTGCTCGGATACTATTGGATTTGTACCCCCATTTAATGTCAGTGGTTGTTGCCTCATGAAGTGATCTAACATTGATCCTCCCTGCTGCGGATCGCGGTTCTCCATACGGGTAAGGTTATTGTTCATAACCTGAGTGAGTTGTCCCAGTATGGTGATAAGCTTATCAGCACCAGTTGTATCACCAGCTTCACTATAATTATATTGAGTAGGAGGGAAATACCTACATGGATTACATTCATTGATATGGTTTTCATTCCTTCCACTAGGCGCCATTTCTAGATAATGGCATAAACTAGATTAGTTTATGAATTGAAATATATAATTCCAAACTTGAAAAACACTTAACATAAATTGAACAGTTTATGGATATAATCCATAATCATAAAAAAATTATTTGAGGAAGTATATAATCATAAACCCTTTATAATGGTTTGTAAAGAAAATGATAATTATCCTAAGCATATCCCCTGGGAGTGTTGTAACCAAGAGTGCAGAAAGGCTCGTTGTCGTGCACCATTTCCCATTCGAGTCTAGCTCAAAGTGGGGTTTTTGGGTTTTACCCCTAGGTACATCTGTGCCAAATCCACCTCTAGCTACTCATATCCAGACAGGGATGTATTTCTTGGAAAAATCACAAAATCTATACAATACCAAAATTCTATGAAGTTCTTCTATATTAATCCTCAAAGTCTATCTTAGGGTAATGTTCTCTAATCAGAGTTTATCTAAATATGGCTTCCAAAGCTTGTACTAAACATCCCCTGATACCAACTGTAATGCCCTGGTCCCAGTTACCTAGAGTTGATGCATTATTACATAACATTGGCATGATCACAAATGATCAAGTCTCGAAAGACCGACTAGTTTAGTAGCCTTGGAAACACTAGATACATTCATAAGGTTTGCATTGCGTCATAAAATGGAAAACTACAACAACATTGTTTCCAAAGAAAACATTGAGATCCCATAGACTATCCCTACAAGTCAGTCATAATATACTTCTTCGCATCCTGGAAAAATAAAACATGGAAAGGGGTGAGCTCAGATTCTCAGTAAGGACAACAATATAGCTGAAACATTCATAAATAAGAATAAACATTTAAGGCAATGTATAACTAAAAAAATCCTTTTAAACATTAACTTCATCATAATATGGAAAAAATGAAATGAAATAATTCCATTTATTTATTCACATGGATATTCTACTAGTTGAATAATCACATGAAATATCAATAACCACTTTCATAATGATGGAATGCATAATTCCAGACTTTCATAACCACATAGTCAAGGCCTTGTGCCAAGAATACAAATAAGATTTTGTCAAGGCCTTGTTCCAAGACACTAGTTTGTCTCATGAGACCTACTGATGCATCGAGGAGCTATATAGGGCTCCACCCGTCAATTACTAAGTCTAATGCATTCCTCATATGAATAGGTTTAAACATAACATAAACATTCATATTAAAACTTGCATACGAAATTTCAATACATTCCCCATAAACCATGAATGGTATAAGAATAACACATCCATAGTCAAACATATCACAAAACCTTCAATACAATATGGAAGTTTTGTATCAAAATAAATCAACTTCAAATAATCTTAAAATCCATTAATGGATGTTGATATAGATGAAATCAAAACTATTTTAGAGAAATATCTCTTTTTTGAAATCATTTAAAAGTAATATAATTATAAAAGAAAAAATTTACTTTGAAAATATTCTTATAAGCTTTTAAGGGAAGCTTCAATGATTTTTAACAGCGGAAAATAGCCGCACCCACCGTATAAGTTAAAAAAATACATTCTTACCCTAATATTGTCGAAAATGTTAAAAAGGACCTTATTTGGAAAACAACGAAAAGTTTCCTGTATAAACATCTTATAAAAATTCAAACAAGGTTATAAATAACTTTAACCCATAGTCTATAAAATAGTAAGAATGTTTTGAAATACATTTTTAAGAAACAGGGAAGCGGATGATAAGGAGGTCACAGTAGATAATTACGTATAAACAACCTCGGATAGTGAAGAGATTTTGAAATATACCCTTACCTTGTACTTTTCCTTGGTTGATGGTAGGTTAACCTTCTATATAATCATTAAATCATTTTTATTAAATTATACAATAATCATATACATAAATATGATATCATATATGATCATTTAATATTTCATTGTTAATAATATTTTAGCATTATCGTCTTTTCAGGTGTTCACTTACTCGTTTTATTTTATATGTTTTATTACATAAGTCATGTTTGTTATGGATAGGTTGTATACTATTCATATCCAGAATGATATCAATTCCTTAAACATTATTTTTAATCATCAAATGAAAATTAGTCTTGAATGGATATGATGGGGAATGAATCTCATCACCTTCGTGGAGACGGTAATCCTTACGTACGCACTAGCGACAATATCATTATTTTGATATTGAAATATTATATAATTGAATGGTATATCATATATAAAAATCATTATCATTTTATATACATAATTATTATACCCATCCAAATAATAATGTGTTGAATAACCACTACACCACAACGTGGAGACGGTAAGTCGTACGTACGCACGTATGGTAACATGGCATTCAAAGGAAGGATAGAATAATGATTATGAATGTACCATATTTATAATAACATCGTAGTATATAGAAGATACTGGATTTATTATTTTATAATGGAAACAACAAGGAAAGAATAAGTGGAAGAAGAAAATAACTTGAAAGAGGAGAAGAAATATTTACCTATTTTTCGGGTTCTTCTTTTGATTTGATCAAAATGGATCCTTAAGTTGGAGTTATGACTAAAGTAAGGCCTCTAGTATGAAGTGAGATAATTAGAGAGGATATTTGGGTAGGGTTTGGCCGATCCAAAACGCTTTGAAGGTGAGAATTTGACAGAAGGGGAAGTTCCCTTTTATAAGAGGGGTGAGGGGCACCTTAGAAAAAAATAAGATATTATTTTATAATAAATTCATATTCAGTTTATAATGGCTCTAAAGTGACTTATTTTTAGGCTCAGGTGGGGATGGCTCAAAATCCTTTCAACCAATAGATTTTAGATAGGTTTACGTCACCCTATTAAACTTATCATTTATATTTAACTCTTAGTTAAATATTTTGACATTTACCATGTCTCTTTGTATTTTTATATTATATGGTTAATAAACTTACTATATACTTCTAAGATAACCCCAAGTGATTCATTAATGATACAACTACCATTATATTAGTCTTTTGGTCGAACCTTAGATTTTTAAGAATTGAATATTAATTAATAATATAATATTTGTTTTTAAAACTCTTTTATGTCAATTTTTGACACTATTTGATATTTTGTTTTTTCTAAATTCATAACAGCATTATTAATTAAAAAACAATTCATCTAACCAACCCTAACATGTCATAGTAACCTAAAATATCTTTTAATTCATTAAAAGTCTCAAATGACATTTATTTTGGTATTTAAAATATCAATTATTTTAATATTTCATTAATAAGGTAATTACTACATCACCATTATGTCATAAATAAATTAAGTTATTTAATGTATAAAAATTATAAATAAAATACCATAATCTAGGAAATATTTTTATCTTTATAAGGAATTTTTATAATCTAATTTATCTTATGTATAACCCTATGTTAAAAATGTTTTAGTTATTAATCATTGATTTTAACTTTTTTAACTCTTCTATAAATAAAATAATAATAAATGTCCTAATCTAATCCAAGTGGACCTAAAGGATCATATTTTATTCCTAAGGTTGTTTTTAGTCAAATTATACTTTTTAAATAGAATTATGACATGTTTTAGGGTAATAATAATACCCTTAATTACCCTTAATTACCCTATTTACTTTTAACCGTGGTAAATAAAAGTAAAAAGTTACTATTCACCAAAAATTATTTTCATCTTATTGACCCACATTTTACTTACTGATATCAACTGAGTCTCTCATATTTTTGAAATTCAACTCATAGAAGTGGTAAAATTATGTTTTATGTAAATTTTCAAATGCTCTTAGGAGGTGGGTAAAAGACGGTAAAATGTTCAATAAAATTTTATATATCTAAAATTATTATAAACTGACTCCAATGAATTAAATTGAACATATATAGGTATTATATATCTATTTTGACCTAAAATAAATTTAAATAAAATAACTAATCATTTAAATAAAAATTTGGATTTAACCAATAACTCAGTGTCTTTCACTATTCATCAAAAATTGAAAGTTTTCATAAAAATACCAAAAATTCACCCTATGATAATTTAGTTATTCCAAAAACAAAAATGAAGTCCATTTTGAAATATAAAATTTATAAAATTTCAAAAGGTGGTTATTATTATTCATAATGGCTAGTTTGATTGGTTATGGTGTGTTAGAACTCGAAGTTGTGTACAACACATGCTATTTCATTATTCAAAGAGAAGCATACCGTGGAAGTTTGGGGTGTTATAATTTGACTCTTGGGTCAAGGTTTCATTCTTAATTAGGTTTAAATTGGAGATTTTGTTTTCATAAGGTTCCTTGTGGGTGTTATTTCTTCTTTAGACCTTTGTATAGTTTTTTTGAGCCGACATTATAAAAGCGCCATGAGTTTGAGTTAGGTTTCCCTTTTCATTTGACCTAATTGAAGAAAATTTGATTGATCACCTTTTTAACCTTTATTTGATACTAATTAGTGATGTATTATTTATATAATATTTTTTTATGTTAAATGAAGTAAACTTCTCCTTATATCAAATTGTATGAAAGTGTTTTACTAAATTTCATCCACCATGTTTTTTGTTAAATTCCCTATTGAATTTTATGAATGGATCATATATTATAAGTCTTTTTTTGGGTTCCTGAAAATTTTTTAGATTAAAAAATGGGGTGGTTGATACTTTTTGGAAAGTGGTGTGTCACTCAAATATTATTTGAGTCCTGGTTAGCACTTTGAAATTGGTATTATTTTGAAAACTCTCTTTGGGGTGCACTTCTTTCCTTGTTAGATTATAATGGAAAAAGGGTGGTTCTAGGAATGTGACTTCCCTCTTGTATTTATGTTTTGAAGGAAAGGGTATATTCCTTGTATTGATTCAGGGCTGATGCTTGGTTGTGTTTCTCATGCGGTGGCTTATGGTTGTGAGTTTTATATGGTTGATTTGTTTGGATCACCCCCAATTTGGATATGAAATGGGAACATGAAATAACTATCATATTATACAAGAATGTTTTTTACTAAATTATAATTATTATCTAGATAGTGTAACTTTGTATGGATCTTACTATACTTTTGGATTGTGCTCCTCAGTTAGGCTCTGTAGGGTAATACCGGTCATTTAGGCTAGTTGATAGCATCGAGTTAGGCTCACCTACATGATGAATAAAGTTTTAATATGTTCTATATTATCCTTTAATATTATATTTATTCCCATGTTTTTATGACACATATTTATATGAGGTGGATAATTTAGGTTCCTCCTTCGGTTTGGTCCCCTATATAGTGTTTTCAATTTCCCTTACTGTGATATTTTTTCACCTTCTCTCTTGTATAGTGTACCCCTTTTGCTTAAAAAGAAAAATTCATTTTTAAATGATGTATGGAAAAAAAATTAATAATTTTTTACACTACCTTTATATTTTTAAATAAAAATATCATTCTTCTCACACTCCCTCATTTTCTCTAGAATTATAAATCCTCCTTCTAAGAAAAAAACCTGTTTTTAAATAAAAAGGGAAATGGACTATGATTTCTTCTGAAAGAAAATGTGTGGAAACCCATGCTTATGTGGAAGGTGACTGATCGATTCTATAATCCCATAAGGGGCACAGCGTCGCTCTGCTAGAGTTCCTCTCGCGCTGCCTTCCCCTTCCTAGATCTTCTCTTATTCTTCTCTCAAATTCGGCGGTTCGAGGTGTTGGTTCTCTTCCGCTGCGGTATTGCTGGCTCATCTTCGTGCACTGGTATCTATCTTCTTAACATAGTGTTGATTTTGTGCCTGAGTTCCTATCCTGGTGGCTCTAGATCGTCACTTCGTCCTTAGATCTTAGTGCTTGGAGGTTGAGCGTTATCTCTCTGGAGGTTGCAGTTAGTGGCATTGGGATCTTGATTTGGTTTGAGATGATAAGCCATTGTTCCAAGGTCCTCTGTAGAGGCTTCGCATAGGATTTGGAAGGTGGGGATTTGTAAGTGGTGGTGCTTCTGTGCGGTATGGTTTGATTTTGATGATACCCATTTTGATTTTGTGGATTTTCTCAAGACCATTTTAGATATGGTTTTGATTCCCCCATACATCTCTTGTATTGGCGAGGTGATGTATGAATGTGTCATTTTTTCGTTTCTCTATGATTTTTTATATCTTTTTTGAGGCGATGAATCTGTTGGTGGCGATGCCATGGATGGTTTGGATGGGTCTTCTGTTATTCTTCATGGGCGTTTTGCTGTTGCTTAAGATGCAGATGAAGTTTTCTTGTTTGTTCGAGGCAGTGTGGCTCATTCATCTTGTTTGTTTCTCTGGTGGACGGGTTGATGGTATTGATTGTGCTTCGACGACGACGACGGAGGATTATTGTCGTCGTTCTGCTGTTAATGGTGGTGTGTGGGGAAGGACCTCAGACCGACGGCTGGTGTGCAGAACGATGCATAGACAGTGGTGTGGTATGATGGCAGGTGTGCATCGAGGGCCCGTCTCATTGTTTTTTTGGTTTTGCTGTTTTGAATTTTAAGTTTGAATTGACGGTTTTGAAGTAGTGATTTATAAGTGATGAAGTTCTGTAATGGGTATCGGCATCCCTTAAACCGGCATTTAGAAAATGAAAAAAATGATTAGCATCATGCTTATGTAATTTAATTCAAATTTGAAATTGATGAATCTTTTATTTAAAGGAAATGCATTGGGAATAGTTTATTTGGGAACACCTATAGAGTTTTCATACTCATGATTATACTTCCTTCTTGTTTTTAGTCTCATATCTATGTGATAAATTGCTATTTATCACCTTTGGTGGTGTTGAGTTTTGGGTTCTTTGAGTGACCTATGGGGTCACATAGAGATCTATTTTGTTGTTAGGTTCTATTTGGTTTAATTTTGAGTTATATTTGGTTGTTCTCATTGGTTATTTTAATTATATTGAGATGAATTTATTATTTCTACTGATTTTGGATTACTTTTATTGGAAGAAATCATTCCCCTTATCCCTTGTTGATTCCATTAGTGCTTGTCACCATCTCTGGAGGATTGATAACACCTCTTGGGCCTTGTTGCGGGCCAGCTTGGGTGACCGGTTTAGGGTCGACTCAGGTTGGTTCGTGACAAAATGTTATCAAAGGATCAGTTTTCTAGAAGACCTAGCTTTTTGAGTGACCTTTATTATTTGGCTTTTCAAGGTAGATTATGACTATCATGACTTGGGGTGTAGGTATGAGGAAGTTTATAGAAAACAACTTTATACACTGAAACTTGGGTTACCATGGGAAGTTGGGTTTTATTTGATTTATTTGGTCCTTATGGGTTATTTGGTGTTTTTGTAAAATGAACTGGGAGTTGAGATAGTTTTTTCAGTGAGATCGTAGGGCCTGTAAATCCTTGTGAATCCTAGGGAAATGGTTTTGAAATATTATACATGATAGTGGTATGATTGGAATGTTTCTGGAAACCATATATGCATGTCACCCATCGACAATAGTTTCCCCCTCATGAGTTTATTTTGGGTCTCCTTGATTTTGAAGTTTTATTTGAAAACCTTGTTTTAAATTATGAAATCTTGGATATCAAAAAATTATTTTTTGGGTTTTCAAAATGATAAATGGGTTTTTATATTTATTCAAATAAGTTTTTGGAAATAAATTTTTCAATAAAATGAATCTTGATAAATTGGTTTTTTAATTAAATAATCTTTGGTAATATGAGGTTTGTTCTAAATAGAGGAAGTGTTTTAAAGGTAAAAGGTTGTATTTGTTGATGAAATTCATGATACTTTTTTGGTGGAATGTAATGGAGTGGAGTGTAGAGTTTGAAAATGGTTTTTAAGTTGGTGGTTAGTGAGATGTTTGAAAAAGTTTTGTGGAATTTTTGAGTTGGTTTACATCTATGCTTAGTTTTTTCTTATGGCGAGATCTTGTGGGTGAGTTGGTTTTGATTGAGTTATTCATTTCCTTGTTATTTAGTGTACACACCCACCTAGGCCTTGATATATATTCAATGTGTATCTATGGGTGGTTTACTGTTAGTAGAACCTCTGTTTGATCAACCTAAATACTTCATTCTTGAGTTTGGATAGTTGAACCCTCCTCTCTTTTATGGTCAAGAAGATCATTTTGAAGTAGAATAGTGGATGTTAAAAATCGATAGGATCTTTGGTTTCTTTGAGTTTTTGGAGTTTTTGAAAGTTAATTTCACCATATTTATGCTTGAAGGGTCTATTTATAAGTGGTGTAAGTATTTCATTAGGACCAAGATTTAGGAAAACCTCTCATGGGAATTCTTCAAGGCCTTTTTAATATGATAGTACTTCTTTGAGTCAATGATGTTGGTGAGGGAAATGGAGAATTTCCAACTTCAACATGGTGATAGATCAATGTTGGAGTTCATTTTTCGTTTTTTGAATCTAGTTCCTTATCCTCTATAGTGTTCTAAGGATGATTATCTAAAATCTAGAAATTTTTAGAACAATATTTTTCTTGATTTGTAGTTTAATGTGTCAGAGTTCGGTCTAACCTACTTCACCGACATGGTGAGGAAATTTTTTTAGGTTAAAGTTATGTTGGTAGGGGTGCTTATGGTATCCAATCCTTCTTTAATCTCTGGTATCAGTTTAAAGCTCCTTTTTTTATAAATGCTTCCTTTTTTGTAATGGTTGTGCCTGGTGATGCTGTCTTATGTGAGGAATGAAAAAACGAGAGGTGTGTCTCAATATCTATTTGAATGGAAGTTTATTTTTGGAAATTTTTAATTTTTTTGTCTTCATGTGAAGCATGTCTTGTTGTGTGGTGGTTTGTTTGGTTCCTTCTAGGATTGGTGTTCGGCAGTTCTAGTTTGGAGGTTTTGGTTTGATGGGTGGTTATGGTTGGGTGCCAGGATAGAATTTTAAAATGATGGGAAATCCATCATGGCCTCTTATGTTGATTTAAGTATGCAATCATTTCCCATATTTTTCTTTTCTTTTTTCCACTTAAGAGTTTTTAGTATATTTCCATGTCCTTCGGGGTCTTATAGTTTTGAATTCTTCTCCCCTTAGTAAACATTGGAGGCCTTGGAGTGGGATGGATAATTATGGGTATGAAAATATGTTTCATCGTGGTTTGAGATTTTTTAGTTGGGTTTTTTCTTAATGGTAAGCACCCCGTAATCCTACATGAAAAATGGGGGTTCAAAACTCATTGGTTGTAGGTACTGTAGCAGTACTGTAGCGGTACTGTAGCGGTACTGTAGCAGCGGTGGTATTGTAGATCGGCGGGTACTGTAGCAGCGACAGGGAACTATAGCAGCGGTAGTACTATGCGGGTACTGTAGCATGTGGGTTACTATTCACTGAATGAAAATCGGGCCAAAAAATTGGGCCTACGGGCTATGTAATGGGATACACGTCCACTGGTCCTTTGTGCTATGTAATGGGTCTCCCTCTACCTAGTTAAAAGAGGTCTTTGATTTTCTTTAATTATAAAATGAGGCTTCCGCCCCAACCTTTTAAAAAAATTGTGTTTTTAGATTCTTTTTATAGTTTGAGAAGTTATTAGAGCACAGTGGGTTGTTTCAGATGGAGGTCAAATTTTGGTTCTCATGATGGTTGAGTTGTTATTTTGTTTGAAGAGTCAAATCATGTGGATGTGTGGAAAAAAATTTGTTTGATCAAATGGAAACATTGAGGCTTTCTTCGGATAGAAATCATTATATTGGGGAGAATTTTCATACACTAATATTAATTTTATACTTTTATTTTGGTTTATTATTTTTTGTGGCTTCTCTATTGATTTTTGGAGGTTTAGATCAAAATATCGAGTTTTGATCTATTTTTCTTATGTTTCACTATTTTGGTGCATAATTAAGGGGAAACTGTGTGACCTCCTATGGATGAGTCTCTTTCTAGTTCATTAAGAACTCATATGGTTTGAGTTTCATGGGTATCACATGATTTTACCCAAACATTTTGACTCCCAAGAGAAATTTTGTAGGTAATGGGTGTCTCTGGTCAAGGGAACATGACTTGAGCATGGGTATCCCAAACCATGCGAAAGTCGTGTGTGTATCTCTATTGTTTTTGAAAGAACCAAGTTATACATTTGGTGCAAGGTTTCCAAAACTGTGCATCCAAACTGTGTTGGTGTCCAGTTTGTCTAATAAGGGGTGCAAAATTGGCATACAATTTCCCACACCATGTGGCCTAACCGTTCACATTATCCTATTTCATTAAAAGTGTGAAATTATATTTCTACCACTCTCAGCTTTAACCCTAAAATACTTCACAGCCCCATCATTTGGTTCGTATAAACCCTAAGGGAGGTCTCCCTTCTTCCTCAAGCCTCCCCCCCCCCTCTTCCATGGTGATATTAAGTGTATTATTCAAGGTTTTGGGTTAATTATTTGAGGTATTTTCCTTCTCTATTCATTATCATTCTTCTTCCATTTACTTTTGAGTTTCTATTATTCCTCAGTATCTTGGGTATAGGTTTTATGTTTCCTTGGGTTTAAATTGGGGGTTTTTTCTTCTTAAGGTTCCCTATGGGTTTTTTACTTCTTTGGACCATTGTGTAGTTGTTCTATGTTTCCATCATCAAAGCGATGTGAGTTTGAGGTTGGTTTCCCTATTTATATGAACATTAAAATGAATAAACATTGATTTATTTCCTTTATAGACTTTATTTTATACTAATTAGTGATTTATTATTTATATAATATTTTTTATGGTAAATGAATTAAATTCCTCTTGTATCAAATTGTATAAAAGTGTTTTACTAAACTCCACCCACCAAGTGTTTGATAAAATGTTGTATTGGATTTTATAAATGGATTTTGTATTATGAATGGTGTTTTGGGTTCCTAAAATGGATTTATAAATGGTTTTGGATTAAAATATGGTGTGGTTTATCCTTTTTTGGAAAATGGTGTGTCACTTAAAGATTTCTTGAGGCCCGACTAGCACTTTTGAAATTGATATTCTTTTTAAAACTCTACATAGGATGTAAACCATGACTTATTAGATTCTAATCGAAAGAGGGGTTTACTAATAATGGGACGTCTCTCATTTTATGATGGCGTAAAGTCAATGGGATATTCTATGGGGCGATTATGGGGTGATGCTTGGTTTTTTGGCTCATGCGGTGGCTTATGATTTTGATAATTATATGGTCAATTTGTTTAGATCACCACCATTTTAGATATTAAATGGGAACCTAGAATATCTAGTGGATTATCCAAGATCATTTGAAACGCTTGTTTAGAATTATTCTATGGCTAGTGTCCCTTAGTATAGACTTTTATCCGATTTGGGATTTTGACCCTTGGTTATTTTGAGTCAATAAGGTTTTCCTTATGACTTTTCTATTTCTTCTTGTTTTGAAAATCACAAACACCTTATACTTAAGAAAATGTATGCTTTACCTCCATAAGGAAAATTTTCTACCATAAGGAAATTTACCCTAACCTAGAGTTTCTTATATATAGTAATATTTTTATTAAGTACAAAAACCAGATTCTTAACCAAAATCCCGGAATCATATAATGAAAAGTATTGGAGTATTCTATTTCTAGGATCCGAATTCTGGATGTAAACTATATTGAAGTTCCACTCTGAATTATGGATACGAAATTTCATGAGTTCAACTCTGAAATCATAAGTATTTAGACTCCGAACTCTTAAGAAGTTCGACTCTGAACTCTTAAGTATTTCGACTCCAAACTATTAAGTAGTTCGACTCCAAACTCTTAAGAACTTCGACTCTAAACTCTTAAGTAGTTTGAATCAAAACTCTTAAGTAGTTTGAATCTAATCTCTTAAGAAGTTCGACTTCTAACTCTTAAGTAGTTCGACTCCGAACTCTTAAATAGTTCAACTCCGAACTCTTAAGAAGTTTGACTCTGAACTCTTAAGTAGTTCGACTCCAAAATCATAATTAATTTGACTCCGAACTCTTAAGAAGTTCGACTCCAAACTCTTAAGAAGTTCGACTCCGAACTCTTAAGTAGTTAGACTCTGAACTCTGAAGTAGTTCGACTCCAAACTCTTAAGTAGTTCAACTCCAAACTTTTACTAGTTCTACTTTGAACTCTGCAAGTTCAGATTCCAATCTCTGGTGAAACCAGACTCCGAATTCCTATAAAACAGAATCCGAACATTTCTTGACGTAGACTCTAAATATCATCTTGGTTAGACTCTGAACTTTTAATTTTCTTACACTCTGAACTTAGTATGGCTTTTACTTACAAATGCTTCATTACAAAATGATGTCTTGCATTCAGTTATACTTGGTTTGTTATTAAATGATGTCGTCTATTCTATTTCAAACTAACCGTTGGTTGAGTTACATGTGTACAGGTCCCTCCGAATTTCATGGAAAATATGACCGTTGGAGGAGGGAGCTGACTATTGGAGATTTTCCAATAAATATGAGCTCATTTGAAATATCCCAATACATGAAATGATGTTGATCGATCTAGAGACCACACGCTGTTAAGGTGATTTCTAGAGAGAGAAGTTTTTCATGATTTGTGTGTACTGAACCGCTCGTTCAGATTGCTTCGTGCGACTCCAAATGTTGGTGATTACATTCGAGGGCTTCCAGGTATAGGAAGACAGAGGTGCCAACTACCTTGAAGTTCGAGGGCTTCCTTGCTAAGGAAGACAGAGTTTCCAACTACCTTGAAGTTGAGGGCTTACGAGGATAGCAAGACAGAGACTCTGATCTTTGAATCAAGGGCTTACCCTAGTGTGGGTAAGATAGACTTTCTTGAAATTATAAATCAATGGACCTTTATCCAAGCTTGTTGGATACACTTCTCTTTGGGTTAAAATACTTATTGTTTGTTACTTGTAGTTATACTACTTGTTTTTCTGCTGCATATTGTATTGTAAGGAAAGTATAATCTTCTTCTATTTCCTTACACTTTTACTCTGATTCATTTAGATTCTATACACTTTATGGTATAATCTCATACTGTAAACGTTAGTTAAGTTTAAATTTTCGGATCCATATTTCCAGAACCTGTTATTCAGAATCACTTTCCTGATTCAGGAAAGTGTGTAGAATTAGTAGTTTGTAACTTCTTTCCTTATTCCAATTTCCAATTGGAGTTAGAGGTGTTGTGAATCTACTTAATTTAACTCTGTTAAACTTAGATCTTTCCTTGCTTAAGGAATTTTTTTTAAAAGTGTACAATTCACCCCCCCCCCCCCTCTTGTAAATTGAGCATCTACATCACTATTTCGATCCTACAATTGGTATCAGAGTGGGTTTACTCAATCCACAAGGGTTTGGTTCAATCTGATTCAATCTCACGATTAGATTCAGAAGGAAATTTTTGGATTCATATTTTTTAGACTCATAAAGTTCGGATTCATATTTTGCTTACATCAACTAAAGTTTTTTTCTGTTACACATAATATTCAGAGTTAATTTTCCAGAGTCATATTTTTTCCCGGATTCATATATTTTCTTTCATTACGAACTCTTGTTACTAACAAGTTTGTGTGCCAAAGGTTATTTTAAGAAAGGTAGGAATTAATTTTGGTTCTATTGGCAATCTAAATCCTACAAGACCACCAATTTTTTATGGGAATGATTATGAGTGTTGGAGAGATCGAATGAAGACTTTTGTTATCAATACTGGAGTGGATAATTTCATTATGATTACTGGTGATTATAAAATTCCTAATAAAGAAGTTAGAACATTCACTAACCAGGAAAAGCAAGAGTATCAACTCAATTATAAGGTACGTAATACCTTACTATGTTCAATGAATATAAATATATATAGCCAAATTTCTTCTTGTGAAGTAGCTAATTATATCTGGAAGAAATTAGAGGTTACACACTTTGGCACTTCTAAAGTGTCTGAGACTAAGAGAGCTATGCTTAGAGATGAATACTATGGCTTCAATTTTCCTTATAAAGAACCAATTTGCAAAGTTCAACAAGGATTTATGACTATAGTGAATAGTCTTCAGTCTATGGGAGAGAAAGGTCTGGATGATAAAGCTCTTGGGGAGAAGATAATTGATATTATTCCCAATGAGTGGGAATCCAAAAGAACAGTTATTGACAAGAATGGGAAGGTCACTCAAATATCGTTATATGGGCTATTTAGAACACTTCTCCAATATGAAACAAGAATGAAGAGAGATTTTGACAAAATAAAAAAGAATAATTTGAATGGTACGGTTTCTTTTACAACATCAAATCATATGAAAGCTAAGACTCTTGAGAGAGAAACTAGATTCAAGTCTAAGAAAGTTATTATCCAATCTGAATCTAGTGAGAGTGAAGTCTCTGAAAATGAGTTAGCAAATCTTGCTTGAAGGATGAACAAGATAGCTAGCCAGAGAAATTTACAACCCAAGTATAATAAAAAGGAAAGGAAATATAGGAAATATGGAGAAGTTACTTGTTATGAATGCAAGAGAGTTGAAAATATTAGACCGGATTTCCCTTTTCTCAAAAAGAAAGAAAGGAAAGAAAGGCATTATGACAGGAACAGAAAGAAGTATTATGAAGCCAAAGCTAAGAAATTTCTGAAAGCTAATGACACCTGGAGTGCCAGTGGTGGTGACTCTTCTAATGAATCTTCTGATTATGAATCTTCAGGACAGAAGAATCTTGGTCTTATAGCCAGATTACCTATAAACAATCATTGTTTTTTGGATAAGGTACGAAATGCTGAATCATTGACCAATGTTTCTTTAAATTATAATGATAGAGAATATTATAACTCTTCTGATGAATAATCATCTTCTGATGAAGAAAATACTTTACCTACCTATGAAGAAGTTTCTAGGTTTGCTGAACTTATTGAAATTGAGAATTCCAAACTCAATAAAAAACAAAATAAGGCAAACTCTAGGAATATTATTCTTACGAAATAAATATCAGATCTTACTAAATATCTTGATAGGAAAAATTCTGATTTTATAAATATTTCAAAAAATCTTGAGGAAGTATGTTCTGAGAAGAAAAAACTTTCTAAAGAGATAGAAAAAGTAATCTCTACGAAAAGTGTCTTTGAGCCTAGATCTAGTTCTAAATATAATGATTTTAAAGATAAAAACTTGGTTATAAAACTCATTTCTGAAATTTTTTCCTCAAAGAAGTGTTTATCAAACTTTTCCCATGGTAAAGAAAATTTTGATAAAATGTATTCTCAAATAAGACCTTTAAGAAAAAAATCCGGATTTGGTTATACCCATTCTAAACCAATTTTTAGTAACAATTACTTTGTTCCACAAAGTACCCTATTTTGTACCAAGTTTCATTGTGGTGGTCACTGGGCAAAGAACCGTTCTTTAAAAAAAACCCAATCTTTAGGTTTTCATAAGGCATATTTTTCAAAGAAGATGTGGGTGCCCAAAATTTTTTTATCTGGAAATTTCGGATCCAAATAAGTTTGGATTCTAAAATTCTAATTCCTTTCTTTATTTTAGGAAGATAAAGGAAGTATCAACAACAATACATGGTACATGGATAGTGGATATTCCCAGAACATGACTGGTAACAAAAGCTATTTTGAAAATATTATCAAAACGAAAGGAGGAAAGGTAACTTTCGGAGATAATGCTTAGAGAAAAATTGTTGGTATAGGTAATATTTTTCTTCTTGGTAAAACTTTTATTTCAAATGTTTTATTTGTTAAGGGTCTTAAGAACAACCTCATTATCATAAGTCAGTTATGTGATGAAGGATACCTTGTGAATTTTAGGAATGATAAGTGCTTAGTTCACAATTCCGAGGAAGAATTTATTCTCTCAGCCAATAGGCAAGAGAATGTTTACAATTTAAACTTAGAAGACCTTAGAAGCAAAGATTTACCTTGCCTTAGTGTAATGAAAGATCATTCTTGGTTATGGAATAGAATATTAGTTCACTGTAATATTAGGAACTTATGTAAACTCTCTAAGAAGAAACTAGTTAAGGATCTACTGGAGCTTAGATTTGATTCTTCTAAAGTTTGTTATCCTTGTCAATATGGCAAGAAACATAAATCTAGTTTTAAATCAATCGGTGAAGTCTCAACAACTGATTCATTACAGTTGGTGCACATTGATATTTTTGGTCTAACACAAACCGGAAGCATTGGAGGCAAATACTACGTGTTTGTTCTAGTTGATGATTACACTAGATTTACATGGGTCTATTTTCTAGCAAATAAGTCTGAAGCATTTTCTTATTTCAAAAGTTCTAGAGCCCAAGTTAAAAATGAGAAAAATAATCCACTAAAAACTATTCATAGTGATCATGGAAGAGAATTTCAAAATTCTGATTTTGAAACTTTTTGTAGTAGAAAAAGTATTACTCACAATTTTTTTTAGCACCCAGAACTCCTCAACAAAATGGTGTAGTTGAAATAAGAAATAGAATTCTTCAAGATATAACTAGAACCATGTTGAGTGAATATTCTATAGCTAGACATTTCTGGGCTGAAGCAGTAAGTACTGTTTGTTATACTATAAATCGAGTTTTGATTAGACCTTTTCTTAATAAAACTCTTTATGCGTTATAGAACGGTAAAAAACCAAGACTTTCCTACTTCAAGGTTTTTGGTTGCAAAGTATTCATTCTGAATACTAAAGATAATTTACATAAATTTGTACCAAAATCTAATGAAGGAATTTTCTTAGGCTACTCTACAACTTCTAAGGCATATAGAGTTTTCAATAAAAATACTTGTATTGTTGAAGAAACAATGCATGTAAAATTTGATGAATCTGATCCTTTTGTTTTTAAACCATCCCAACCTACATCCTCAGATGTGTTTCCAAAACTGATTATCATCCTTTGATAGAAGATCCTTCTGATAAGGAAAATGTTCAAGAATATACTTCGGAAACATTTACCCCAGAAGACTTCCTACCCTATGTTGATGAACATGATTTACAAAACCCAAATCAGGTGTTTCTTAAGAATCATCCCAGTGATAGCATCATTGGTGATGTAAATAAACCTGTAAGGACTTGGACTTCCTTGAGAAATGAAGTAGAACATCTAGCATTTCATTCCCAATTAGAACCAAAAAGAACTGATGAAGCTTTAGGTGATGATGATTGGATCAAAGCCATGTAAGATGAACTAAATGAATTTGAAAGGAATAAAGTCTGGACCATGGTTGAAAGACCTAATGAAACTTCTATTATTGGAGTAAATTGGGTCTTCAGAAACAAGTGTGATGAAAATGGATTCATTGTAAGAAATAAAGCTAGACTAGTTTCTAAAGGCTATAATCAGCAAGAGGGAATAGATTATGAAGAAACCTATGCTCCAGTTGCTAGACTTGAATCTATTCGTATTTTACTTGCCTTTGCAGCATTCTTCAATTTTAAACTTTTTCAAATGGATGTGAAATGTGCTTTTCTTAACGGTTATGTTCAAGAGGAATTTTTTGTTGAACAACCTCCTGTATTTGAAGATACAAAACATCCTGATCATTTTTTTGACTTACCAGAGCTTTGTATGGTCTTAAACAAGCCCCACAAGCTTGGTATGACAGACTCACAGGATTTTTGCTTCAAAATAACTATGTAAAGTGAAATGCAGATCCAACTCTCTTTATAAAGAAAGATAAGAAAAATGTTTTGATTGTTCAAATTTATGTTTATGACATTATATTTGGTTCAACTCAGCAATCTTTAACTGATTCTTTTGCAAATCTAATGAAATATGATTTTGAAATGAGTATGATGGGTGAGTTATCTTTTTTCCTTGTTTTTCAAATTTCTCAAAGACTAGAGGGAACCAATATATCTCAACATAATTATTTTAAAGATCTTCTCAAAAAGTATGGTTATGACAACACTGAGAGTATAAGTACTCCCATCGGTACCTCAAACTCCTTAGATCTTGATGAATCTAGGAAACTAGTAGATCAAGTTTCTTTAAGAGGTATGATAGGAAGTCTACTTTACTTAACAGCTAGTCGACCAGACTTAATGTTTTCAGTATGCCTATGTTCAAGATATCAATCCAATCCTAAGGAATCTCACTTAAAGGCAGCAAAAAGAATTTTTCACTACCTAAATGGAACCATGGATCTAGGATTATTTTATACTTATGGAAGTGATTTTGTTTTAAAAAGTTTTTCGGATGCTAACTTTGGTGGATGTAGAATGGATAGAAAAATTACATCTAGAACTTCTCATTTCTTAAGAGATTCATTAGTTTCTTGGTCATGCAATAAGAAATATTTTGTATCACTTTCCACTACTGAAGCTGAATATGTAGCAGCTGAAAGTTGTTGTGCTCAAGTGTTGTGGATGTAACACACACTCACAGATTATGGCCTGAGTTTTACTAAGACTCAAATTTTGTCTGATAACACAAGTGTCATAACCCTAAGTAAGAACCTTGCACATCACTCTCGTGCAAAAAACATAGATATTAGGCACCACTTTCTTAGGGATCACACACTTAAAGGAGATATCATTCTTCAGTTTATCAGAACGCAAGATCAACTTGCTGATATTTTCACAAAATCTTTACCCTCTGATAGATTTGAATACATTAAACAAAATTTAGGAATGATAACCGTAAGGTAATCATTCATCATTAACTTATTGTTGGACAATTCTTCTAACAGTAATAAACTCATTTTCATAGGGGGGTACATTTTATTGTTAGTATAACTAAAATTTTTGTAATTGTTTTTTTTACTTTCTGGAATGGACATTTCAAGAATGGAATTTCCAGAATGGACATTTCAGGAATGGAATTTCCAGAATGGAAATTTCTGGAATGATAATTTCGGAAATGGAAGTTTTAAAATGGAAATATCTGAAATGAAAATTCTTGGAATGATAATTTCCAGAATCAAAATTTCTAGAATGGAAATTTCAAAGAGTTAGAACTTTCGTAGTGGGTTTTTCATACTGGAACTTTCATAATGGTTTTTTTTTGTAATAATCTTTCGAAATGAGCTTTTCTTAATATTACCAATTAAAAATAATATATCTATCCAATCCAAAAGATATGATTTCATTACATAAGTTTTCATAATCATATTTTTCTTGCTGGTATTTTCCTTTTTTTTAAAAAAATCGGATTCTAGTTTTCCTTTAGTCCGAATGTTTTCTTTAAAACCTCAAAAGATCGGAGTCAAGTTTTTCTTGTTGGAATGTTCCCAACCGTCAGATCAGATCGAGAAGTTTTTCAACCATTAGATGGCTTTTGTAAGACCAAAGGTCATATCCATTGCCTATATAAAGGGGACCCCAAGACTCATCCCACATCTGTTTTGAAAGCTTTCGCGTCTTGAAGCCCTACTACTCCTCTTAAGACCAGTTCCGATCATTGCAAATTCGTTCTGAATCCTTCAGGTCTCTCTGTTCCGAATGTCTGTTGAAGAAACATCTCAAGATATGTCAACTTCAAAGCCAATCTCAAAGTGGTTAATCTTCAGGGAAAGGTTAGTGAATCTGGATTTCTATAAGTTTTATTCCCTTATTTCAAATAATATTAGACTGAATGGATGGGAGGATGTTTGTGTAGCAATGTAAGATAAACAAAATCCGGTTTATACTGATTTGCTGATTGAGTTCTACGAGTTTGTTTCCTTCTATATGGAAGATGGCAGAGAATGGTTTTCTTTCAAGTCTTATGGGAAGACTTATAAGCTATCTTACACCAAGTCCGTGAGCTTGGTTGGTTTATCCTACGAAGGAGAAGCTGAGTTCTGCTCACACAAACTTCCCGATGTGAAAGGAAGTTTCAACAAGGAGAAGGCACTGAGGTGTCTTGGACTTAAGGATGATTCAACCATTAAGATTTCTTGTCTCACTCTGAACAATAGAATTATTTAGCTTTGGGTGCAAGGATTTCTAGTTCCAAGAAGAGGTGATAAAGACAATTTGAAGAAAAGTGATATCTATGTCTTATATTTCTTGGTAAATCTATGAAAGATAAATTTGATGAGTCATGTCTTGGTTATGATCAAGGACATCAAAGAAGGCAATTTGAGAGCTCAGATAATCATTTTCCCTGCCTTACTATCTAAGCTGATAGTTCAGTGCTTAGAATCTTTCAAGGTTGCATGAAAATCAAAGGTCTGGAATTGTAAGATTATGCTGGTTAGTGATGCTACCTTGAAAAGGATGAAATGGGTTTTTCCAGTGAATCCGGAGAATTTTACCCTCTATCTGTGGAAGAGGTTGAAGCAGCTCAGAAAGAAACACAGAATCTGGAACCATCCAAAAAGAAAAGGAATAAGAGGAAGCTTAAGGAAGCGGCTGCTGATGAAGAAAATCCCAAATCTAAGGAAACTCAGTCTTCTCCCCCCAAGCCGAAGAAACAAAATACTTATCCTGATGAAGTTTTTTTGAAGTGGATGGAAGATAAACAGAAGAGGGAGGAAGGGGATCCACAACTCGAATTAGACCCTGCAGAGGCTAAGGCCTTAAAAGAAAGAGCTGTAGAAGAGTTAGAGAAGCAGGAAAAAGAGAAGAAAATGAAAAAGAAAGTGTTTGAATCTGAAGTGGTGCAATCTTTGCTAAGAGCTACAGAGTTAGATTCTGAGCTGATTCCGGTTCAGAAATCATTCCTTATAGAGCCTTCTTTACCAGAAACTCCAGCTAAGGACTATGCCGCTTTGGAAAAATCCAAGGGTAAAGAAGTAGTTGAAGAAGCTGAAAAATAATTTGGTGAAGAAGTAGAGGAAGAGCTTGAAGAAGAAGAAGAAGAGGGAAGTGAAGATTTATATGACATGATAAAGAAAGTAGAGGATTATAAAGATAAGGCTGAATCCTCAAAGTTAGTAACTCCGGGATAGGGAGATGAGGAAGTTAGTAAGAAACAGCAAGAAGACGAAGAAGAAAATGTCTTGTATGATGAGGAAGAATCCTATGAGAGGAATTTCCTTGAGGAAGGACAAGAAAAACAAAAACCAGATGAAGACCAGATTATTCAAGTTTCTGAATCCGAGAAAGTATCTCCTGATGAGAAACCCATTCCGAGAGCTGATAAGGGGAAGCAAGTTCTCATGGAGACACCTATAAAAGATATCATCAGAAATAAATAGGTTGGTGGTACCTCTAGAAGGAAGCTAGTGCAAGATGAAGAAGAGAAATCTCAAAGAGATGTATCTGATTCAGAATCATCATCTCATGGGCATGATTTTATTGTTGAGTTTTTGAAAAAGTTTGTGGATGTCATTCCAATCTTTCCCACCATTGACAATAGATGTCAAATGCTTTAGCTAATCAAAAATCAAAAATCAGAGACACTATCCATGCTAATGGAAAAGTGTGTGAAGATAGAAGTGGAACAGAAAAGTTTCTTTATCGATTATGATGTGTATATAAAGTCCTGCATTAAGGTAACAAAGTGGTCTAAGAGAGTTAAAGAAGACTTGGCTGTGTATGATAATTTTCAGAATGACGTGAAAGAAGATTTTGACACAGCAGATAAAAAGATTAAGAATCATCAAGATGAGCTGATTATTGAGCAGAGTTCCTGGAGTCAACAAGTGAAGGAACTAAATGACAAGGAAAATTCTATGGCTCAAAATCTTATAAATGATGGAAATCTCCAGATTGAGCTTGAAAAAAGACTCGTTCATCAATATGAGTTGATAAAGATGCAGAAAGAAGCTATCGAGGCTCAGGTAGAGGCTTTGAAAGCCCAAGAAGAAAATTCAAAATCCTTGGAGAGGCAAGTTGAGGAAGACAAAAGAGACCCAAAGAAGCTCAAAACTTTGTTAAAGAAGCGGATTCCAAAGGAAAAGGAAGAAAAATGAACCCAATCCAATCTTTTGTTGTAGTTTTCTTTCTTTGTAAAATTTTCCCAACTCTAATGAAATGTTATTTGGTTCGTTGTATCTTTTCATATACTAATGTTTCAGGTACCATGTTTTCTTTTCCATACCCTTCAATTTTTTTGAAAATCGCAAAGGGGGAGAAGGAAAAATAACTACTCCTAAGGAGGAGAAAGAAGAATTTCTAAGTGAAATATTCTTAAAGTGAGGAGGAGTTTCTCACTTCAAAGTTTTTCATTCCCATGATAATGAGAACTCCACTCCGGAAATTCAGAATACAATCCTTAGAGTTTCAATGCCTAAGGGGGAGTTAGTTGTATTCACTTTCATTCATGAACAAAGGGAGATAAGTTTTAATTTCAAAGCCTAATGAAATTTTTCAAAGTCCATAAATTCTTTTTTGTCAGGATGTTTGTGCCTTCCAAAAAGGTGGATATTGTTGAGTCAATAAGGTTTTCTTTATAAATTTTCCATTTTTTCTTGTTTTGAAAATCACAAACACCTTATACATAAGAAAATGTATGTTTTACCTCCATAAGAAAAATTTTCTACCATAAGTAAATTTACCCTAACCTAGAGTTTCTTATATATAGTAATATTTTTCTTAAGTACAAAAACCGGATTCTTAACCAAAATCCCGGAATCATATAATGACAAGTATTGGAGTATTTTGTTTCTAGGATCCGAATTCTGGATGTAAACTATAATGAAGTTCCACTCCAAATTATGGATACGAACATTCATGAGTTTGACTCAAAACTCTTAAGTAGTTCGACTCTGAACTCTTAAGAAGTTTGACTCTGAACTCTTAAGTAGTTCGACTCTGAACTCTTAAGTAGTTCGACTCTGAACTCTTCATAAGTTCGACTCCGAACTCTTAAGTAGTTCGACTCTGAAATCTTAAGTAGTTTAACTGTGAACTCTTATGAAGTTCGACTCTGAAATCTTAAGTAGTTCGACTATGAACTCTTAAGTAGTTCGACTCCGAACTCATAAAAAGTTCGACTCCCAACTCTTAAGTAGTTCGACTCTGAACTCTTAAGTAGTTCGACTCTGAACTCTTAAGAAGTTCGACTCCGAAATCTTAAGATGTTCGACTCCGAACTCTTAAGTAGTTTGACTCCGAACTCTTAAGAAGTTCGACTCTGAACTTTCATGAGTTCAACTACGAACCCTTAAATAGATCGACTCTGATCTTTTACTAGTTCGACTTTGAACTCTGCAAGTTCAGATTCCGATCTCTGGTGAAACCAGACTCCAAATTCCTATAAAACAGAATCCGAAGATTTCTTGAAATAGACTCAGAATTTCATTTTGGTTAGACTCTGAACTTTTAATTTGCTTACACTCTGAACTTAGTATGGATTTTACTTACAAATGCTTCATTACAAAATGATGTCATGCATTCAGTTATACTTGGTTTGTTATTAAATGATGTCATCTATTCTATTTCAAACTAACCATTGGTTGAGTTACATGTGTACAGGTCCCTCTGAATTTCATGGAAAATATGACAGTTGGAGGAGGGAGCTGACCGTTTGAAATTTTCCTATAAATAGGAGCTCATTTGAAAGAGCCCAATACATTAAACCAAGTTGATCGATCTAGAGACCACATGCTGTTAAGGTGATTTCTAGAGAGAGAAGTTTTTCATGCTTTGTGTGTACTAAACCACTCGTTCAGATTGCTTTGTGCAACTCCGAATGTTGGTGATTACATTCGAGGGATTCCGGGGATAGGAAGACAGAGGTGCCATCTACCTTGAAGATCGAGGGCTTCCTTGCTAAGGAAGACAGAGGTTCCAACTACCTTGAAGTTGAGGGCTTGCGGGGATAGCAAGAAAGAGACTCCGATCTTCGTATCAAGAGCTTACCCTGGTGTGGGTAAGACAGACTTTCTTGAAAGTATAAATCAATGGACCGTTATCCAAGGTTGTTGGATACCCTTCTCTTTGGGTTAAAAAACTTATTTTTTGTTACTTGTAGTTATACTACTTGTTTTTCCGCAGCATATTGTATTGTAAGGAAAGTATAATCTTGTTATATTTCCTTACACTTCTACTCTGATTCATTTAGATTCTATATGCTTTAAGTTAAAATCTCATATTGTAAACTTTAGTTAAGTTTAAATTTCCAGATCCATATTTCCAGAACCTGTTATTCAGAATCACTTTCCTGATTTAAGCAAGTGTGTAGAATTAGTAGTTTGTAACTTCTTTCCTTATTCCAATTTCCAATTGGTGTTAGAGGTGTTGTGAATCTACTTAGTTTAAATTTTTTAAACTCATATCTTTCCTTGATTAAGGAATTTTTTTTATAGTGTACAATTCACCCCCCCCCTCTTGTAAATTGAGCATCTACATCACTATTTCGATCCTACATGTTAGGCTATGTAAGGTAAGATCAAGAGTTTGGGATAGTTAATGGCATTGGGTTAGGTTAACCTACAAGATGAATCAAGTTTCAGTATATGATAGATTATCCCCATATCTCCTAGGTATTCCCATGTTTCCTTAGCACTTATTTATCTACGGTGGATAATTTAGGTGCATTGTTTGGTTTGGTTCCTTGTGTAGTGATTTCTATTGCTCTTGTTGTGAAATTGTTTCACCTACTCTCATGTATAGTGTGCCCCTTTTGTTGAAAGTAAAGAATTGGTTTTTAAATGTTTCATGGAATATGTTTAGAGAATGTTTTACACTCTCTTTCTCCTTTTTAAATAAAAACATACTTATTCTCAATGTACCTCCTTTTTATCTAGAATTCTAAAGCCTCATTCTTGGTAAATAAACCTATTTTTAAATAAAAATTTAAAAAGACAAATATTTTTTTTAAAGAAATGTGTGAAAACCGATGTTTATGTAATGTATTTCAAGTCTGAAACTTATGAATATTTTATTTAAATTAAAATAATTGGGAATGGTTTATTTGGGAACACATACTAAGTTTTAATACATATGTCTATACTTCCTTCTTGTTTTTAGTATCAGGTGTAGATTCTAGATTGTTCTTGAACGCCTTGAGAGATTTTGAGTTTTGGTTTTGTTGAGTGACCCACACTGTGACAAAGAGATCTGTTTGGTTGTCATGTTTGGTTTGGTTTTATTTTGAGTTAAGTATTGTTTTTCTCGTTGGATATTTCAATTATGTTTGGATGCTCAGTTTATTTATAATGATTTTAGATTAATTTTATTCAGAAAAATAATCCTCTATATCCCTCCTTTATTCACTTGTAGCTTGTTTCCATCCCGATAGGATCATTAATGCCTCTCAAGCCATGTCATGGGCTGGCTTGGGTGACCCATTCAAGGTCCACCTGAGTTATTTCTTGACATTCCGCTTATGTGGGTTATTGATCACTTTGTGATTATTGTTGTTTCCCATGTGTGGGAATATGTTTTTTATGCTATGGGTGCATATGATATGTGTGAATATCCATTGTGTGAGTTTTAGGGGAAAGGGTTAGTGATTACTTGTTTCATGCATGCTAATCTTGTCTCCCTTTTTATTTCTCCCCACTTCATTATTAGTCATGGGATCCATTGTACTAAGTGGTAGATCTAATTATATTACTCTAGAGAATTCAAATATTGAAAACAACCCTCTATTCATGCTAAGAACTAGGGCTAGGAGGGGGTGTCATCAAAAAATGCTTATGGGGGAGAATTGGATGACTTGTGGTTTGAATTTAAGGCATAGATCTAAAGAAAATCCATGAGTGATAAAACTATTTAATAAATTATATTTATCTCAAATTATTGATCCATATTGGATCCCTTGAAATTTTTTATTTATTGATTAGTTATTTATAAGGGTATTTTGATCTAGTTCTTGATCGTATAACTTCCCCTTTCTTATATTATTGTGGCATCAAAATCCTTCATATATTTTTTATGTTCCTTGTGTTATGTGATTCCTACATTGTTATGCTTGAACCATATGTTTTGGATCATTTACTTTGGAAAAATAGTTTTTAAAGATGTTTGGAAAACCTATTTTGAATTTAGAGAATATTTTGTGGGTTTTTAAAGTGAACTTAAAAAGAGTTTTTATTATTTAAAGAAGGATTCAACCTGTTAAATTTGATAAAGTGACCATTTTATGTTAAATAAAAAAATGAGTTATTTTGTAAAATGTTAATGGTTTTGTGGTATTGAAATATCCTGGGATAGTTGAAATGTTCTCAAAGTGTATGTTTTCAATTTAAGAAAACTAAAAAAATGTTTTGAAATGTGATTATGGAATATTTTTGGGTTTTAATAAGATATAATTGAAAGTCCTAATTTATATTTCATTTTAAAACTATAATTTATGAATTTATTTATGAAATTAATTTCAATGTCTTTGTAAGCTATGGTGACCTAACAGGATTTTTAGCACATGCATATATATTTCAGTTCCCAAGAATCAGTTGGATTATATTTACATTCATTGGGGCCAATGAGGGGTGAAATAGATGGTGATGAGTAACCAGAGGTTTAATAGATATAGTTTTGGGCTCAAATCAAGTTGATGTGTAGTTCTTTTATTTTTGGTTATTTTTTTATCTATTACTTCATGTTGTATCCTTATATTTAGGGATAATTCTTAAATTTATACTAATGGGTTAGATCATTGATGTTGGTCATGATATGTTTAGCATGTTTATTTATTTTAGTTACTTATATATTAATTTTACACTATATTGTTAGCTCTGATCTAAGAGAAATCATTCCTAAATGGATTAATATGATGTTCAAGAACTATTTTCCAGTCTGTGGGTATTGGGAACGCCCTTTGCACTTTATGGGAAACTGATGCAGGTGTCAATTAGATAGAAACTTGGATTATCTCACAAAAAATGGTATCAGAGACATAGGTTTTATTTGGCAGGAGAATAATATTATTGAGTATCTCTTGTTATTTGGGTATATTCTAGTCGAATGTATATTAAAGTTTTCAAAGCTTGATCATCATGGTTGGGGAGAGTCTAGATAGATCTTGATCATCCCATTAGATAAGTTTATAGGGGAAGTTAGTTTAAAATTGTGAATTTGAGATTGTTTTTAGTTGTTTCTGATGGATTTTTATTTGGATTGATGTATTTCTAATCCCCTTTGAATATTCAAGTGATATTTGGGGTTTTCCCTTAGTCTCTAGGTGAAATTTGTGGATAACTTGATCTGCATGGTCAGGTTACATGTGGTGCCCATGCGGATGAGTCTACCTCCTTCAAAGAGTGTGTTTCTTGAGTGGAACATGGTTTACCAACCCGCGTAGCCAAGTTATTCTCCACATTTTTTTCTTAATCAGTTGATTTATTTTACTCCTCTTTATCTTAGATTTCTCATAAGGAAATTCTTACTTATTGTAGAGGGTTGTGGATTATTTTGATTCCTTTTTGGGCTATGGTTCTAATGAAACTTTTTCAAATGTTTGTGTGCTTCTTTTACTGTGCTTGGTTTTATAACCTTATTATGGAAAATAAATTAAAATTTTTAAATATTCATTTTAAAAACCTTGTTTTAGTATTTAATGGGAAGAGTGTATTCCTTTTTTTTCATTAAATGTTTTATAAATTAGTTGTTTCCCTTATATTGTTTGGAAAATGGGATGTTTCATATTTTATTACTTGGAGATTAATAAAAGAAATTTATTTTGAAAAGTAGTTTCTAATGTGTTTCAAGATAATAAAGGGAGATTTAATTTTGAAACAAGTTTAGAAAGTGTTTTGAAAAGGGGATTTAATTTCTATGAGAATTATTTGGATGCTTTTGTTTTCAAAATAAAATAGAATTTTGAAATTAATTTTTGTTAAATTTCTTATTTTGGTGAATGTGTTCCATTGAGGTTATTTTATTTTTAAATATTGGTTTGGATTGGTTTTCAATTGTACACCTTGGTGACTTTGTGGTGGGTGATTTCAAAACTTCTTGGTGGAATTTTATGATTTCAAAAGAAAAGTTTCTATTTTTGGTATGAATGTTGTGTTCCTTATATGATGTCTTATTGCGTTGTTTTATGTCTGGAGGAATGAATTGTAATTATTATTATTTTTTTTGTATACCTCACAGAATAGTAAAAAAGGACTCTTCAGTTCCAGTATCTACCTAAACTCTGATTGGAGTATTGGATGAGGAACTTTTCTTGTGCTCAGACCCCATCTTAGTATTCTTGATTTATCATTTTCCTTCTTTTATTAGTGATCTAGGATCAATGGAAGTGGTGAGGTGGTTGGAAGTGATTTATGAAATCTTTTATTATCTTTTAAAACCATAAGATTTACATTTTAGAGTTGTTGAGATATTTATTACTGGTTTTATCCAAGTTTGGTGAGAGTCTATGCTGCCTTCTCACTTACATGATGGTATATCTTGTGAGTTTTTCAGTATGGACCTTACCTAATTGTTTTTTATTGAGGGTGTTAATGTTTATAGATCACTTCAATTTGTAATCATCCATTACGGTGACTGATCAATGAGGGAGTACACCTGTTAATTTTTAGAGATGGTCATCTTTTCTCTAAGGTTGGTCATAAACGATAATAATAAAGATCAATTCTTCAAAGGTGGTATCCACCCATATTTTGTTCCAACTGTAATTTTGTCAGGTCTAAAATATTTTAATGAGGTCTACAATGAGTCTATTTAAGTGTACTTTAACCAATGTAGGTAGCCAATGGTTGGTGATACCTTGGTCCCATCTATTGTGAATGAGGCTAACTCAATGAGTAAGGAGAATACAAAGGATAAAATAGAGCTATAAGAAAAGGGTCTTTGTCATGGGAAGATTAGATCCCTTTTGTGCTTCTAGTATTGTCCTTTAGGGAATTATAATACCTCCCATATTAAGTTTACTAGATTTTTTCTCAATTTTGGATGTTTTTGTCATATTTAAAAATTTTATAGTCTAGGTTCTTGGAAGATATATTTGGTTTAATATATTTGCGGATGTTTTGTTTTGGTAAATTTCCTTTGATTATTGTAATTTGAGTTGATATTTTTAGATCTTCAGCTATTTTTGTGGGAATCTTGAGGATGGTTCCTTTTTAAGATGTCTTTAATTGATGGATTTGAATGTAATTTTTTGGAATTCATTGTTTTTTGTGTGATATTTTTTATGGATGGATTTTGAGGCAATTATTTTGGTTTTCCTTGATCTTTTATGGTTGGATATGTGTTCCCTTTGATAAGCCTATTTGTCTAAGAGATTATTTCATAAAAGTGGTGGTTTATTCTTGATCTTGTGTTGATCCCATGAGGTGATCGTTTTTTAGATATGATAAAGACTTTGGGTGAAATATTGGGTAACTAGGGTGGATGATCTTCTAGTTGAGATTAGTATACTATATAGTATTTAGATTGGGCCATTGGAATCCACCATGTAATCATGATCTGGTTTGACCCTAGGGTATCTGAATGTGTCATGACTTATGGTGAGAGCTCATGTAATTATTTTGAGTCTACTTGTGGTTTTTATTCATTTATTTGTTTTGGAAGTGATTTTGGTTTAATAGTGTGTTTCTTTCATGTTGTTTTAGTTGTATCAAGCTTTTACCTCTGAGAATTTTTCTTTGTCACAACCATATTAGAGAAATTCTAAATAGTGTGGAGAACGTGTTAGGTATCTTGTTCTCCTTAGGAACTCTAGTATGAGGTTAATGTTTCAGTTGTGCTTAGATTCATTAGGATATATATATTTTTGATCATTTTGATCATTATTTTATGATCTTGATTGTTGGATTTGTTGTTTAATCATGTTGAGTAGTTCTTGGTTCGGTCATATTTGGATCTTCCATTTTCTCTCGCCTTATCCTTTAGACCACAATATTTATAGGGGAATAAAGTGTCATGGTGGGGTGAATTTTGACACTCACATGTCACTATAGATCATAATATTATCTATTTTATCTTATCTTGGGTCATTCCATGCTTTGATAGTTTTAGGGATAACATTTTGAGTTTTTTGGAGGCTTTTTGGGGGTATCATGGTTTACCAGCATGGTTAGAAGAAACCCTGAAGTTCCCATGAAGAGAAAATTTACATGGTGTTAGAGCTATTTTGAATTGGTTTTCCAATCATGTAGAGATCTATAGAAATTATATGGGTCTTCTTGTCCTTTGAAGTGGCCAACATACTGTTTGTAAAACCATGTGGAAAAACTATGCAGCTTTCCTAAGTGTTAAAATTTTGAGAATTTCCCAAAATAGCTTCTTTGAATTAATATTAGTTTCACCCTTATTCTCATAAATTTTTATTAGTATCCCCTTGGAAGGTAAAAGTTTCTCCAACCTCCTCACCTCTAGATTCATGGACTTTCTCTAGCATTTTTCAACCACTTCCAAGATATTTATTCCACTATTTATCCTACACTCTTCCTTCTTCCCACTTTTATAAGATTACCCATCCTCCCAAAACTATAGTTCACTGTAAAATATATGGATTGTGTTTAGGATGTTTATAAATAAGGGATTTGTTCTCTTATGGATTACATAAGAGGACCTATTTCTCGCTTGGTCGGTCTTTATTAAAGGATATACATCTTAGTTTGCTTTCTGATTCCTCAAATTAGTTGTTTTTATAAAACTATTTTATTTTAGAATTCAAAGTGTTATTGTGATTTATAGATTAATTTTTAGGAAGTACGAATATATGTGATATCCTAGTGATGATTTTAAACTATTTAATTATATTTTTGATCTTGTTATAAATGGGTTCTCTTATAAATTCTATATTTTCAGGTTTGAAATGGAATGTTTGTAAGTTCTAAGCATATGTGAAATTAAAATGTGACCTATGAAATGGTTTTAAATGTATGAGTTGGATTTTTTTATTTGGGTTTGGTTTTCAATGAGGGGAAATTATGTTTTAAACATATTTTTATCCTAAATTGAGGTGCTGACCTTAATTTTTTTTATAAAGGGGTTATTTACTATATTATAAATGTTCATGGAGAGGTGTGTGTGGTTTAGCCTTAGTTTAAATTCATTAATAGATATTTTAAAATATATTTGTTGGAAATGGTTGACCATTATAAATTTGTTGGATTTAAAAGGGTAAGAACCATGTTTTAAGTGTGGTTTGAAAAATGTTTTCAATGAGTGTGAAATTTCCATCAATGTCAAAAATAATTTCTGGGGTTATGTTTCAAGAAATTTTAAATGGATTGTAATTATGGTGAATTTTTTATGATAAAGGTTTGGTTGGAACCTTGGTTTTAAATGGTTGATGAGAAAAAAACTACTTGATTACTCCCTTGAATTATTTAACCCTTATGTGGGTTTTTGATCACTATGTTATATTTTTTAATTTACCTTATATGGGAATATGTTTTTCATACTATAGGTGTATGGGAAATGTGGGGCATCCATTGTGTTGGTGTTGCGAGTAAGGTTTGGTCATTTATTGTGCAACACATGTTAATCGTGGTTTGAATATTTTTTTCTCCTCGATTATTTATTAGTAATGGGAACCTAGTTAGTAAGTGGGAGATACAATTCTATTATTCTAGTTGGTTTACATGCATTTGGTAGCTCTCCACTTGTATTAGACACTAGGGCCAAGAGGGGATGTCATCGTGATGATTCATATGTGGGATAGTTGGATGACTTGTTTGGATTTCATTATAGACCAACAAATGATCTGTAAGTGAAACAACTCTTGAATAAATTAGATGTGTCTCACATTATATATCTAGGGTAGATCCCATTACACATTCAATTTATTGATCGATTATTGATATGTGGTATTTTGTTCAAGTTCTTGATTGTATCACTTTACCTTCTTATATTGTTGTGGCATCCATGCCTTGTTTATGTTTATTATGTTCCTTGTGTTATATGGTGCCTGTATTTTTATGTTTCACCAATGTTTATTGGGTTATTTCCTTTAGAAAAATAGTTTTCAAAGATTTTTGAAAAACATATTTTGAATTTAAAGACATATTTTTGTGTTTTTTTAAAGTGGATTTCAAAATGGTTGATTTGGTTTAAATAAGGCTCTAGGGGGTTAATTTTTTATTAGATGGTCATTTTTATTTAAATAAAAGAAATGAGTTGTTTTGGGAAATTTTAGTAGGTGTATAATATTGAAATGTCTTGGGATAGTGGTAATATATTCAATATATACGTTTTCAATTTAAGAAAACAAGTGAATATTTTGAAGTAGGAATATAGATTTTTTTTTGTTTTTCATAAGTTAGAATTGAATTCCCTACTTTCTAGTTTATCTTCAAACTAAAATGTATGTATTTCCTTATAAAATTAATTGCATTGTATCAATTGTTTGTGGTGATATGCTAGTATTTTTATCTCATTCGTATATCTTTTAGGTTCCATATTTCAGATAGATTCAGTGTTTCCTCCTTGAGGCCAATGCGGGGTGAGTTCAGTGGTGGTAAGTAAATGAAGGTTTCATAGAGATAGTTTCAGGATCAAATTGAGTTGGTATGTAGTTGTTTTATTTTTGGTTAGTTTTATATATTTTATTCCATGTTGTGTATTTCCATTTATATATGATTATTATATTTATGAAAATGGGTTAGATCAGTGTTGTTGGTTATGACATGTTTTGTATGTTTATTTATTTTGCTTTCTTGTATGTTAATGTTCCACTATATTTTTATCATTGATTTTAGTGAAATCATTCTCAAAGGGATTCCAGTGATGTCAAGGAACTATTTTCCAACCTATGGGGATTGGGAATTACCTTTAAGGACTTTTATAAATCCAATTCATGTGTCAAATAAATAGAAACTTGGATTAGTTCATTGTATCCTCTATAGAAATTCTCCTTACTGTGATCTCACCCCTTTAAAAAACCCCTCAAGTGGTGATACTTATAAATCATGTTCTTTTTCTGTTGATGTGACATTGACTCACTGGATGGAGTCACCATTGCAAGATCATCACAATATACTGTGATAGGTTCTTTACTACTAGGTACCATATTAAGATCCTGGATGAATTTTTTTATCTATACTACTTCATCAGTTGCATCCGAGGAAGAAATATACTTAGATTCTACTATAGAATTAGTGAAAAATGTATAATTTGAGATTTTCTATCTAAAAAACCTCTATTAAGAAAAAAAAATACAAGTCCTATAAATTATTTCAGATCATTCTAATATGCCTAGAGGCTATAATCTGTATATACCTTGATGACTAGCTCCTCATCCACTCTATAAACATGGAACGTATTCTTAGTACACCTCAAATACATTATGATAGTCTTCAAATCTATCAAATAATGGTCTCTTGGTTCTATGTGATATATTCCTAGAATTATCAAGGGGTAGGTAACATAAATCTGGATATACAATATATAATACATGAAAGAACCTTTTGTAGAAGCATAAGGCATTATAATCATCTTATCTCCTTCACTCTCATATCATATCTGGCAGAAACTTTTATTAGAGAGATGTATACCATGTGACACTAGAACCAATGCCATCTTGTATTATTTCATACATAAGCTCTCCATTATCTTACCAATGTGTGTTCCTTGACTTTGTTAAAGTAGATTATATGATCTATAATGAATGGTATTGATCCCTATAATGTAGGCCACTTCACCTAATTATTTCATGGAAATTTACATGTTTAGAAACTTATTAACTAATTGTAAGACCGGTATTGTCACGAACCAAGCCAGGTCAACCTCAAACCAGTCACCCATGTTAGTCCATGACAAGGCTTGAGGGGGTTCCCCTATCCCCACAGGCTGGAAAATAGTTTCTAGCATCAAAATAAACCAGTTGAGAATGGTTTAGCCTAGAAAAGATATATAAACAAACAAAATTAAACTGAATAGACTGGTAGTAGAAAAATAAGTAAACTAAGAAAAAAAAGATACCTCAAGTGACCTTATGGGTAACTATAGAATATAAAAACCACACTCGCTCCAAGAGAGAACCATGAATAGAGAAACCTAAAACTAAAAAAACAGTTGGTGTGAGCACCGTGATGCTTAGTAGGAATGCCAGAGTACAACAATTCCCTATGCCCTTACCTTTAAAAAGGAACCCAAAACATGCTAGTTTGAAAATAAGACATACTAAAATAACTCTTTTCATTTTTTTTAAAATTCAATTAACAAGCTTTGATTTTCAAGAAAAGCATTTCTCTTCCACTTTGTTTTAAAAAAAAGGCTCGAAGCATGCATTAACATTTAAAAATGAATGGAGACTGATTTAAAGTAAAAATATGGTTTTCTCAAAAGAGTGAACAAAAATATAACAACTGAGTTGAAAATCATATCACAAGAACTGTGGAAAATCCCTAAGTATATAGTGTTAGTTGGGGACCTTGGATCCTCATACATTAGTGAGACATGGTAAAACAACCACAATGAGCTATGTTCTCATGCATGAGCCACTAGTTTGGAACACACCCATAACCCAGTGGTCAATAATCAATCATCATTATGTTTATATGGTGTTGTAAGCCTCAATACTACTAGAAAAAACTAGGATGAACCACTTCTATGTCATCTAGCATACTATTCCTAGTTCTACCACCTAGATACCCAGGTTTCTCATGTGCTCCTTTTCAAGTGGTGGTGAGTTTTTATCAAGTAATATATATGAACTTCTCATTTTATTTACTCAAAAACACATCCAACCTCTCACTACTGATCACCCTCCTTGAGAACATCCCCCTTTATAAGTCACACAACAAGGCACACACCCTTCACTAGTCACATATAACAAATCACACATTTAACATACACATCATGTTTCTAAAACAACAGGGCATGCCTCAAGAGGGGTTTTTACATTTACAAACCATTTTCATGGTTCTAAATAGGTTCATTGCTTCACAATGAATAAATTAACATTAGAAAACACACTCACCCAATACTTTAAAGTTCTAGAGCCATTTGAAATTCCAATTAACAAAAAATGCTTCACACAATTTAGAATAATTAGAAAAATCCACATCAAATACCATCCACTTTTCTTAACTTACCAAATTGTGGAATTTCACCTTTTTAAAATCATACAAGAATCCATATTCATTTAAATCAAATTTCACAACTAATATACACACCAACATTTTGAGAAATACCCTCCACACACCCAAAACCATTTTAGAAACTACTTTTAAGAATTTAAAATGTTAATCATTATAAAACAAGCTTGGGATCATATTTTAATGGAAAATAAACATGTCAACACTTAAAGAGAACCTGAAAAATGAAGTAAAGACCAACATCAAGCATCACCATCACTTTTTGTAGCGTACATATACTATTTAACATAAAAATACTTTTTAAAACACTCAATCAATTAAGGAATTCAATTTAAAGGTATATGTATAGGGAACCTACTTCAAGGTGGAACCAAACCGAACATCCTACCCTTGGCGCTTTCTAACTAAGAGATGATGCTCCCCCACTAAGTATATGCACTTTCACATACATATAAGGACACCTAGCCCCTATACACACACCAGCATGGCCATGACCATGTTCAAGGGGATCCTTAAATATATGGTTATATACATATACTATCCTCCACTCACCTACGTACGCATTTTCATAAATATATATATGGGAAAACCAATCCCCATACATGTATATTCACTATCATGGATGACTATAAATATAACAGGGGAACCCATATATATATATATACACTTACCTATGCACACCAGGCGAGTCACCTTAGAACCTTCAACTCAAAACCATAAAGTACGGACCACACACTACACATATAATTTAATAAATCCAATTAAGAAATTTACAAAACACTTTAAATTACCACAAAAAAATTACACAAAAACACACCTGATTTCATATGAAAATACCCCTTTAAAAATAAACTCAAAGACAAACTCTTTCCAATCATGATTCAAAGCACAAACTCAATTTAATAAATCATCAACATAATTATTAAAACATTTAAAAAAACAAAATAAGGGATTTAATCAACATTACAAAAAAAATTCCATGTAAATCCCACTTTAAAACTTATTGCATATTAAATCTCTTCAAAACTAATTTCGTAACTTGATATAATTTAATAAGACATAAATAAAAGTTTGTAATTGTTTTTAGAAAGTGGCACTTAGATTTACCTACAAAACCCACTCAAAAACCATTTTTATACTAAGCACACACCAACACTATACCAAAACACAATACGCATCCCTTATGAAATTTAATAAATCAATTTCATATATTATAAAACACTAACAATATATGCAAAAAATAGTTTTACACCAAAGCACACCCAATTTATTTAAATATTAAACTTAAAAATAAAACACATGTAAAACTCATTTGAAAACCAATTTCTCACAATGAAAATTAAATTAGGAACACATTAAATTAATTATGAAATCAAAATATTTATCCAAAAAAATATTATGCACTAAATCACCAACATTTGATGCCTAATTTCCCAAAAATTGGTACATAACTCTAATCAAACCACAAAAACACCACATGAAGATCAAATTGAACCCTAAATTAAACAATCAAACCAACTTTATCAAGAATTAACCCTAAATCTAAGATCATACCCACTCAAAACCTAAAACCCCAAATAAAAATGAACCAAAATCCTATCAAGGAGGAAGTATGATCTTACCGAGGGAAGGTGTGTGTACCGAAGGAGAATCCTGCGACCAGGGTCATGGTTACCCAAAAAAGAATCAGAAACAAAGGCAGTGGGGTACGTCAGATAGTTCCAGACAGTAGATAAGGGGTGTGAACCAGACTGAGCAGGAGGCCATAGGGTGTGGGTCTCCCAAAAAAGATATCATGTGGCGTGACGAAGCTGGCTAACCAAGAGGAAGAAGGCATCATGAGGGGGTGTTGTGAAATGGAGGTAGAAGGGGAGGGGGGAAGTCGTTCTAGGGTAGGGTTACAGGGGAGAAGGGAGATCGAGACTAGTATGGATTTCCCCTTTCTTTTTCTAAATTCTAGCTAAAATGAAAATAAAAATAAAAGTCAATTAATAGTAATGAAGATTATAATAATAATAATGTTCTTAATAATAATAATAATAATAATGATAATAATAAAAATAAAAATATAATTATAATAATATTAAATTATAAAATTTTTAATGACATTTATATTTTAACAATAATAGTAAAAGTAATAACAATAATACTATTATTAATTTAAATAATAACCAAGATAATAATAATAATAATATTCTTAAATTGAAACATTATCATAATAATAAATAAATTAAAACATTAACAACAATAACAATAACAAAAACAATAATAATAAAAATTACCATTATTATTATTATTAAAATAATTTAATAAACTTCATTTTATTCTCTCATTTTACATTGTCCTTATTTTATTATTAATTTTATTCTTATTTATTTGTCTTGATCATCAGGCAGGCCACACGGTCATCCGGGCGAAGCCGCGCTGCTTCGACCATGCCCTGCCCATGCGCTGGATGCTGCCAAGGCCAAAATATTCTTTTATTAGCTAGAAAAAAAACATTAAATTGGGATCAACCCACACCTCGAAAGAATATTTCAAAATATGATAAACTAATAAAATAAAATTATTTCAATAGTCTGAGGGTGACAATTTGCCCCACTATAAAACATTTCATCCCCAGAAAGCCATTCCAAAAAATTTTATAAGACAGAACTTATACACCATCATAACTCAAAGAGGTTTCCGAAAAACAACAAATGAGATAGAAATAAGTTCACAATCAATAAGGAGAAAATACTAAAAAAATAAACTTGGAATACCCAAAATGGACTCCCCACCAAGTGATGCTCACCCCCAAAAGTTATGTCACCTCTAATTGATGATTAAAAGAAAAAAATTCTCACAATTCCCCATTCAATGTCCTAAGACAAAACACTTTGAACACTTTTGATAAACTCAAGTAGTCCACCTAAAACAAACAAAAAATCATAATAAATGACACATGGAGGCCCGAACGGACTCCCCACCATAATAAAAAACCTACACCAAAGGTGAAACCAAGACACTAACATGGGGAGGCCTGAACGGACTCCCCACCACTAAGAATATGCTATCACCATTTCATTTTAGATGAACTTTCAGTGAGACCCAAGATGGGTCTCCCCGCTATAAAAACTTTCCAGATTATTAGAACTCAAGTGATTTTTTGTACAGACCACGAATCCCCTCCACGAGGGGAGGGGAGGGAAGGGACCCATCTAATGGATGAATGAGAGCACCACAAACACATCCCAATTATTTACTTGTCCAAAAATAACATAAATCCAACTACTCTAGATTTATAATCATGGTCCAGTTAGGGTCTAGTAAAGGAAGATCCGCATTTAGTGGAACACAACCACCAAGATTATAAGGAAACAAGATGAATATACATTCTTATAAGTAATGAGAAACTCTTACACCCAAACAAGAATTGATGTGGAAACAGGGTCCTCACACCTCCTTCCACCGAACATGAATAATTAAAAAAACAACTACATGTGAGGATTAAACTATCTCTATATTCCATAATGAGAATAGAAATTAGATACAAACCTTTAACTCTATTGGAGTTCTTCTGACTACGCACCATCTTCACTCTCAGACCTATGGCTGAAGATCTGGTGATTGAAGCATCTCCTGCCTTGTATTCAGGCTTCAGAAACCCCCTAAATGAAACTCCTCCTATCGTTTCCACAAACAATCAAACTATATTATGGAAAACACCAACAGACATAACAAACTCCAACATTCACTTGCCCCCACACAACACTTTTACAAAAACAGGGGATTAAAAGATTCATAAGAACCATTTCTTTCACTATAAACTAGAAAATGTAAGAGAAATAACACACAGAATTCACATTCACTCAGAACAGAGAAATTCAAAGTTTCCCAAAGGAAGGCACCTTTATTTTTAAAATAGAGATTCTCAAAATATTGTACAATCTTCACCCTTGCAGTCAAGCTACAAAGTGTCACCAAACATGATCCCTACAACTGAAAGAGACATTACAATGAGTGGGACCTTGAACCGAGTCCCATACAGCATGATATTACGACAAGTATCCATAGTATCCTCTTGAAACCATATTTTCATAGCCTAACATGAACCTTTTCTTAAATGAAAACAACAAAATATCCAAAGGCCCCTTTTATACAGCATCCAACACTAACATCTCCAGACTTATTCCTCTTTTCCCCTATCATGACCCGTCCTCGGGGCCTGTGCCGTGACTACCCCAAGACCTCCTTCTATAGGCCAGGGGCTGGCGACTAGCACCAAAGGCGTAAATCCCGATAACTGGGAAGGCATTACCTATATAAAAATTAAACAAAACACCACAGAGTACAAGCGGAAGTAATACACTAAGTAAAAAAGAAAGTGCTGAAAACTAAATGGTCCAGAATACAAACCCAACTGAAAGTACAGCTACAACTGAACAAAAGTACAACAGAAAAGGATGATAGCTGGAAGAACAGAAGCGGCTCTAGGTTCGTCCTCCCCTGATCCTACCTGAAGGGTAGGTACATATGGAGCAGCTCCTGGATCGTCCACCACGGATCCTACCTGAAGGGTAGGTACAGATATCCTCCACAACGCTCTCACCCGTCAACCTCCTCCGTGTGTTTTCTAATCGTGAAGTCCACCTCCGGATACTGACTCGTCATGTGGTCGACCTTCGGGTACGGACTCGTCCTCGAACACTCGGCCTCCTTCATCACTACTCGTCGTCTGCAACCAACACAACGAGGTGCGGGCATATCCCGTGCAGGGGTGAGTATAACGATACTCATTAGGGACCCCGAGACCCTCAAGGTCTCACTAAAACCAACATGGATAACCGCAAAGAAGATCTCAACAGATAAACTCTACTTAGGTATATTCCCATACATATACCTAAGTTATCAAGTAACCCATATCAATCATGAGGAAACACAAAGATTATGAAATCAATGGATAACCACTACCCAGGTATATGCCCATATATATACCTAAGTTATAAAGTGACCCATCTCAAACATTAGGTATACAAAAAGATCAAAGACTCAGCTCAAACCAGGATTTTCATTATCGAAACCGTAACTGCTGAAGAGCTCCGTCATTGGAGTGTACACTGGTCCTGTCACGACTCCGAGGTACTGCTCACTAACCTAAGACTACTAAGGTACTCCTCATGTCGAGTACTGTGGGCCTGCAGCTACAACCAAGCACATCCCACCATGGGTCTGTCGCTACAACCAAGCGCTCCCCCTCATAGCCTCCAGAGGTACTCCCTCTGTTGAGTACCGCGGGTCTGCCGCTACAACCAAGCGCTCCTCCTCCGTGGGTCTGCCACTACAACCAAGAGCTCCCCACTGGGCTATCCGAAACACACCGAGTCGATCGGTCAACCAGTCGTCAGGTCTCAGCCGGCTACATGGTCTCTGTACTCCGCATGCTCGTCTCTGGGAGGTTCCTCTCCATGAGCTACTGGTCGATACTCCAAGTGTCACAAGTTCCCGTGAAGAAGTATCAAAAAGTACCGAATCGTCATAGGGGTCTCAACACAGTAGACAGCGCGTCAATCGGACGCCCGGTCTGTGAGTTATTAGCCTTTTCATCCAAGGGGCCCGGTTGGTTTTGTGTACGAACCAACCGGACCATATCTCAACTGTACCCTGAACTCACATAGGGTGTACTCATAGGGACCATTTCTCAATGTGATCACCAACACCGCTGACGGTTCGTCAAACGGACGTCCGGTCTGAAAGTTATCAACTTTTCCCTTCCAGGGGACCGGTTGGATTTCGGGTACAATCCAACCCGGCCACTCTCCAACTGCATACAAACCATGGGTGAAGTACGCCAAAAGTTCTGTCTCAACAAGAGGAATCCAAAAAAGTCGACGACAGGTCAATCGGACGTCCAGAGCTCAAGATATAAGCATTTCTGCTCCGAGGGCCCGGTTGGTTTCGTATCCGAACCAACCCGTCCGAACCCAAAGTTCTCCGAAACCTTGAATGTAATATACCGAAATGATCTTCTCGATCCAAGGATCGCATCTCAACTAACGGTACATCGATCTTAGGTCTGTATCCGCCCAGCCCAAACCCCCCTGGGTCGGCCCGAACTGGGTCGACCCGACCCGGGTGAGGGTCTGGCCCATCAGGGCGCGGCCCGGCCGCAAGGCCAGCCGCGGCTCGGCCCACGTGGCCGAGCGGAAGCCGCGGAGTGGGGGCGGGGGATTTCTCGGCCCCCTCGACGCTGATTAATGTCGGCGGTGGTTTGCACCGCCGCCTTTCCTCTGGGATCTCGCGTGGTCGCAGGATCCCCCGTGCCGCACTACCGCGGCAAGACACGGCGGTTTGTTTCCTCCGGCGGCGCGCTAGGGCGCCGCCGCCTCCTGGAGGCCGGACGGCTCCGGCCACCGCCCCCGGTCGCCGGCGGCGCCGCGCCGGCGACCCGTGCCTCCAACGTTTCCACGGGCCACTGGAGTTGCTCCGGTGGTCCGTTTTCAAATCCGTCTGTGCCGGCATTCATCTCGGGTCTCGAACTTTACTGTAGAAGCTTCAAAATTACCTTGCAGCCTCGTTTGTCATTGCCCGTCAATCCACGCATAATGATCAATAATCAAACCGCAGCCTCTTCATGGTTTTCTGGCGCGGCGCGACGGCACCGTGCTTCTTCGCCCTTTCTCATAGTTTCCGCACGGTGCAACCGCACCGCGCCGCCTTTCACGTGCCGCAACAAATTCAAACAAACAAGGGGGGAGGAGGGTAGGTCATGTTCGCATGGTCCGACCTCCTCCCGTTATTACGATAACAGGCGGCCTAATTGAAACTAATAAAGGCAACAGATGAGATCACGATCAACAATAAAAAAACCCATACAATTTTCCCAACAATCAAGAATTCCCAACCCGCAAACATATTCTTCGTGAATCAACTTAATATTTAGTTGATCAGCGTTCTTTGATTTAGAAGGACGTAAACATGGGTTCATTAACAATCAAAAATTAATTCCCTACCTCAAAAATGACGTCGCACGTCGTCGAGTCGCAGAAGTCGAACGTCGCGTAAAAGAGAATCATCAGCGTCGCGTCGTCGATCTCTGAGGATGGAATCTCTCACCGGCTGCAGAGAGGGAAGAATATGGTATGATGAACTCCCCTTTGCGTTGATGGAGTTCTTCATCGAAGGCTCGGTGTTCTTCGCGGCGACGGTGTGTTCTTCGTGTTCTTCAAGGAGGAAGAAAGTTCTTCGGAACTTAGAGATTTCCTCTCCAAATCCCCCCCGCACAACAAAACTAACCTCCCACGAAATAATACTTTGTCTTATTTAATTAACCCACAATCCAACGTTTCATTTGAAATTCAAATTAATCTAATAATTAATTACTTTGAATAAGTTAATAAATTAATGAGTTGAATTTTCAATTAAAGGGGGGTGCGGGTGGGTTGCCTAATTAAAAGAGGGGGTTTTCTTTTAGAGTTACAAAATGAAGAGGGAAAAAGGTTATGAACGTTAGAAGAAGGTGAGGGGTTGGGCTCGTGTGGGACCTACCCCACCTTAATCCTCACACAGGTAGTTAACTACAAGTGGGTCCCACCCCCCAACTCTCTTACTTAGGGTATAACCACATAAGAGAGGGGAAAAGTGTTGTGACACAACACTTAATCCATTTAACAAGAAATGAAAATATAATTATAAAACAATTATATTTTTATTCCTCACTTTTTTTTAAACAACTCCTCCTGAGAAAATGCAACTCCAGAAAGGGTCTTCTTAAGCAATTACCGGTGCTGCGAGTTCATCGGTGCCCTCAGATTTCAATTCCGAGCACCGGTTCAAAAGTTAGGAAAACTCACTCGTTCGTTCACTGAACGTACCCGAGCTAAACTTTGGAAAATGATTCAGGGCACACCGGGCCTCTGAATCAGGGGCCGTTAGAAACTGCATTCTTGTAAAACCCCAAAGAAAATTAAGAAAAAAATTCCCTTGAATTTTACGGGTCTTTACACTACTCCCACCTAAGGGATTTACATCCTCGTAAAGATTTAACACAAACTAGGGATACAAAAACGGTACTAAGCACGCATCTGAGCCTCCCGCTCTCATGTGCTCACCTAGAGGTTCCCGTACTGCTAGAGAAAGCACACCCGATGAATCGACTATCCTTGTAGGATCCACTCATGTCGATCCTCGATCCCCACTGGAACCTCTGTGAAAGTCACCCCATCGCCATAGTCTAGCTCCTCATGGTCGATGATATGCGAAGGGTCGAGCACGTATCTCCTTAGTTGAGATACGTGGAAGTCGTTGTGCACCTGGTGCAACTGAGGTGGATGGGTCAAGCGGTAAACCACCTCACCTATCCTACTGAGGACCTAGAAAGGTCCGCTGAACCTCGGAGATAACTTTCCGCCTTGGCCACATCTCCTTAAACCTCGTCAAGGTGAGACTCGTATAAGGACGTGATCGTCATCCTCGAACTCTAGAGGTCTCTAATTCCTGTTAGAAGTGAAACTCAAAATGACATCTACCACGAGGGTAAGGTTGACCGACTCAAGAGTGATCGGTCTCACCCTCCTGTGCATGAGTTTATCATGTGCTTCTTGGGGTTTCCTTTTCGCCGACCAAGGGAAACCCATCCCGATGTCGTAGTTAAACCACAACCTTTTTGCCTAATACCGTCAATTTGTGTATGAACTGTGATTTCCCAGTCCATACTCAAACCAACGTCGTAAGGCCTAGACGCTGCCACCAAGAGATTCCAACCGAAACTCTTGCCTCGAGGGTCTGACCACACCATCGACGTTAGTGTGATTATTGAGTCTTCCCCCAAGGTATCTCCAAACATGAGGGTCAAGTCTATAGCTTACCGGAAACTCTAGGTCTGGGACATGATTCGTGGAAGGAAGGAATGATTCGTATCAACGTCTGTTACTACGGAAGCTAGTAGTGGACACAGACTATCCCAAGAATCATTCTTAGAGCCATTAGGTCACTCTCTCTGACCGCATGCAGCTACTCTCTTCCCCTGCCCTCCAGCTCCCGGACCCTGGCGGGGAAAACTAAGGTGGGTGGTTGTATCATGTTAAAACGTACACCACCTCATGCTTCTCTCCTAGCTCTGCCTCCACGTCTACTACTTCGCAGACTCATCTCTCCATTAAGCTTCCTCTTATTGAAACATTTAACACACCCGAGTCTCTAAGACTGGCATCGGTTTCCCGTTTCTTACTGCACTGTGCAGTCTTCATCCGCTCCTGGATGATCTGCACCTTCTTTTCCTAGGATCTGAAAGAGCTGATAAAATTTCTCCTTTTCCGGAAACAGAAACTCAGTCTCATCCCCTGGATGAACCATACCCATTTCCTAATACATTCAATCCTGACATGAATGATGTATGTATGCCATGGATGACGTCGTAAGGCCTCGACATTACTACCAAGAGATCCAATTGTCACTCTCGCCTCCAAGGGTCGAGTAACACTATCGGCATCAGTGTGAGGTCACTGGGTCTCCTCCAGTAGAAATCTCGAAAGTGAGGGTCAAGTCAACAGTCTTAACTGGGACCACTCAGTATCAACCAATCAAAAGGATAGGAAAGAAAACATCACAAAGATAAGTGTCTTTTTATTATTGCAGCTCATAGTACAAAGACACGAATACAACAGCAATATGGAACTAAAATTACAAGGGGCATATCCACTAGTTCTGCTCTTGTCCACCTGCTCCCGGATCTCTACTACCTTGTCCACTGCTTGGCTGTTTCTCAAGCACCTGCCACTGCTTCTGCCTCGGTGGCTCCTCCAACGCCTGCGGATCGACTGTGCGGGGGGTCGGACTGTCACGTGCCAGGTGACCCTTCCTGCCGCATTCATAACACTTCATGCTCCTCGTATGGATGGTTCTGGTCCTCTTGGACCTCTTCATCATCTGTCTACTGCCCACAGATGACTCATCTACTAATCAAAAAACCTGTGGGAAAGGCAGCCACTCCTGAACATGCTCGGGGTGCAGAGCTACTGGTACAAACTCCACCCTGAAGAAGGTCTCGAAGTCTCCCCATGTAAAGGTCATCCCGTCGCAAAACTACAAAAAGTGGCTCCACCACCTTCCTGTTATTTCCTGAAGAAGGCTGGAAGAAAAGATCACCATGAAGTCTGTTGGTGTCCCCACTAGCCTGAAGACTGTCACCACAGCCTCCAGCCAATCCTCAGCCACCTGCGGGTCCATCTCTCCCCGGAATCTGGGTGGCCTCTGGTGCTGGAACTCATGCAGCACGCTCAAGTGGCGTGTATCGCCTATTGATGGGGCTGGTGGCTTCGGTGGCCCAACGTATGGTAGTACCGATGGTGCTTCCACTGGTGCTTCCACCGGTGCCTCAACTGCAAGAGGTCCCTGTACCGAAGCCTCGTCGCTCGGCAAGCTGTCAGTACGGACATCCCTCTGGGCTCTAGCTAGTCATCTGTGAAATGGAATCCTTAATGAAACAACGTGACATAGTCAAACGATTATACCTGGTGAGATGAATTAGTTTGAGCTGACTTTTAAAAACTTCTGGAAACACACAGGCAATCAGTGTTTTCGTGCACAAAGTCAGAAATCAGTTGTCAGGGTCCTGTTGTATGGATATGTCGGCCTCCCGCACCAACGCTGGACTCCCTGAACTGAAAACCACACTCGGTACTCTTAACACTATCACTTCACAGAAAGAAAAATATCAGAGTTATAAGTTCTGTGGTAGAACCTACTCCTCTGATACCAATTGTGAAAACCCATCCTCGGGGCCCATGTCGTGACTACCCCAATCCCGTCTTCCATAGACCAGGGGCTAGAAACTAGAACCAAAGTCATAAATCCCGATAACTGGGAAAAAATTTCCTATATAAAAAGTAAACAAAACACCACATAGTACAAGCGGAAGTAATACACTAAGTAAAAAAAGAAAGTGCTGAAAAGTAAATGGGCCAGAATACAAACCCAACTGAAAGTACAGCTACAACTGAACAAAAGTACAACAGAAAAAGATGACAACTGGAAGAATGGAAGCGGCACTTGGGTCGTCCTCCTCAGATCCTACCTGAAGGGTAGGTACAGATGGCGCAGCTCCTGGATCGTCCACCACGGATCCTACCTGAAGGGTAGGTACAAATAGACTCCACAATGATCTCTCCCATCAACCTCCTCCATGTGTCATCTCATCATGAAGTCCACCTCCGGATACTGACTCGCCGTGTGGTCCACCTCTGGGTACTGACTCGTCCTCGAACACTCGGCCTCTATCAGCACTGCCCGTCGTCTGCAACCAACACAACGAGGTTCAGGCATAACCTGTGCAGTGGTGAGTATAACGATACTCAGTAGGGACCCTGAGACCCTCAAGGTCTCACTAAAACCAACATGGATAACCTCAAAGAATATCTCAACAGATAACCTCTACTTAGGTATATGCCCATACATATACCTAAGTTATCAAGTAACCCATCTCAATCATGAGGAAACACAAAGATTATGAAATCAACGGATAACCACTACCCAGGTATATGCCCATACATATACCTAAGTTATCAAGTGACCCATCTCAAAAATGAGGTATACACAAAGATCAAAGACTCAGCTCAAACCAGGATTTTCATTATCGAAACTGTAACTGCTGAAGAGCCCCATCTCTGGAGTGTACAGTGGTCCTGTCATGACTCTGAGGTACTGCTCACTAACCTAAGACTGCTGAGGTACTCATCCTTTAGAGTACTATGGGCCTCCTGCTACAACCAAGCACTTCCCACCATGGGTCTGCCGCTACAACCAAGCGCTCCCCCTCTTAGCCTCTAGAGGTACTCCCTCTGTTGAGTACCGTGGGTCTGGCACTACAACCAAGCGCTCCTCCACCGTGGTTCTGCCGCTAAAACCAAGCGATCCCCACTGGGCTATCTGAAACACACTGAGTCGATCGGTCAAGCAGTCGTCAGGTCTCAGCCGGCTACACGGTCTTCATACTCCGCACGCTCGTCTCTGAGTGGTTCCGCTCCAAGAGCTACTGTTCGATACTCCAAGTATCACAAATTCCCACGAAGAAGTATCACAAAGGACTGCCTCGTCATAGGGGTCTCAACGCAGCAGACGCCGCATCAATCAGATTCTCGGTCTGTGAGTTATTGGCGTTTTCGTCCCAGGGGCCCGGTTGGTTTTGTGTACAAACCAACCCAACCATATCTAAATTGTACCCCGAACACACATAGGGTATACTCATAGGGACCGTTTCTCAATGTGATCACCAACGCCGCTGACGGTTCTTCAAACGGACGTCCGGTCTGAAAGTTATCAACTTTTTCGTTCCAGGGGCCCAGTTGGATTTCGAGTACAATCCAACCCCTCTACTATCCAACTATGTCCAAACCATGGTCTAAGTATGCCAAAAGTTCCGTCTCAACAAGTGGAATCCAAAAAAGTTGACGGCACGTCAATCGGACGTCTGGAGCTCAGGATATAAGTGTTTCCGCTCCGAGGGCCCGGTTGGTTTCGTATCCGAACCAACCCGGACGAATCCAAAGATCTTTGAAACCTTGAGTGTAATATACCGAAAAAGACCGTCTCGATCCAAGGATCGTATCGCAACTGACGGTGCATCGATCAGAGGTTTGTAGCCCAAGTTATGGGCGTTCAAACGGAAACAATCTGAAATGGGGGGTCTGGGCCCGGCTCGGCCCAGCCCAAACCCCCCCTGGGTCGACCCGACCCGGGTCCGGGTCCGGCCCATCAGGGCGCGGCACAGCCGCATGGCCCGCCCCCGGCTTGGCCAGCGTGGCCGAGTGGAATCCGCGGAACGGCGGGGGGGGGGGGGGGGGGGGGGCCCTCGCCGCTGATTGATGACGGTGGCGGTTTGCGCCACTGCCGTTCCTTCGGGATCTCGTGCGGCCACGGGATCCCCCGTGCCGCACCGCTGCGGCAAGCCGCGGCTGTTTGTTTCCTCTGGTGGTGCGCTAGGACGCCGCCGCCCCTGGTCGCTGGCGGCACCACACCTCCAGGGTTTCCTCAGGCCACCGGAGTTTCTCCGGTGGTCCGTTTTCAAATCTGTCTGTGCCAGCGTTCATCTTGGGTCTCAAACTTTACTGAAGAAGCTTCAAAATTACCTTGCGGCTCCGTTTGTTGTCGCCCATCAATCCACACACAACGATCAATAATCAAACCGCGGCCTCTTCGTGGTTTTCTGGCGCAGCGCGACGGCGCCGCGGCTTGTTCGACTTCAATTGCGTGGAGCGACGGCGTCGCGCTTCTTCCCCCTTTCTCATAGTTTCCACACGGTGCAACCACACCGTGCCACCTTTCACGTGCCGCCACAAATTCAAACAAACAAGGGGGGAGGGTCGGCCATGTTCGCGCGGTCTGACCTCCTCCCTTTATTACGATAACAGGAAGCCCAATTGAAACCAAGAAAGGCGACAGATGAGATCAGGATCAACAATAAAACAAAACCCCTACAGTTTTCCCCGCAGTCAAGAATTCCCAACCCGCAAACATATTCTTCGCGGATCAACTTAATATTTAGTTGATCCACGTTCTTTGATTTAGAAGGAAGTAAACATGGGTTCATTAACAATCCCAAATTAATTCCCTATCTTGAAAATGACGTCGCATGTCATCGAGTCACAGAAGTTGAACGTCGCGTAAAAGAGAATCATCGGTGTCGCGTCATCGATCTCCGAGGATGGCATCTCTCACCGGCTACGGAGAGGGAAGAAGATGGTATGATGAACTCCCCTTTGCGGTGATAGAGTTCTTCGTCGAAGGCTCGGTGTTCTTCATTGTGACGGTGCGTTCTTCGCGTTCTTCAAGGAGAAAGAACATTCTTTGAAACTTAGAGCATTCCTCTCCAAATCCCCCTCGCACAACAAAAATAACCTCCCACGAAATAAGACTTTGTCTTATTTAATTAACCCACAAGACAACATTTCATTTGAAATTAAAATGAATCTAAGAATTAATTACTTCGAATAAGTTAATCAATTAATGAGCTTACTTTTCAATTAATGGGGGGTGCGGGAGCGTTACCTAATTAAAATAGGGGGTTTTTCTTTGAGAGTTACAAAATTAAGAGGGAAAAAGGTTATGAACATTAGAAGAAGGTGAGGGGTTGGGCTCGTGTGGTCCCCACCCCACCTTAATCCTCACACAGGTAGTTAACTACAAGTGGGTCCCACCCCCAACTCCCTTACTTAGGGTATAACCACATAAGAGAGGGGAAAAGTGTTGTGACACAACACTTAATCCATTTAACAAGAAATGAAAATATAATTGTAAAACAATTATATTTTTATTCCTAATTTTTTTTTAAACAAATCCTCCTGAGAAAACGCAACTCCAGAAAGGGTCTTCTTAAGCAATTACCGGTGCTTTGAGTTTATCGGTGCCCTCGGATTTCAATTCTGGGCACCGGATCAAAAGTTAGGAAAACCCGCTCGTTCGTTCACTGAACATACCCGAGCTAAACTTCGTAAAATGATTCCGGGCACACCGGGCCTTGGAATCAGGCGCCGTCAGAAACTACATTCTTGTAAAAACCCAAAGAAAATTAAGACAAAATTTCTTTTGAATTTTACGGGTCTTTACATCCCCACTGTAATTTCGTTTACCACTTCCATAAAGTACCTATAGAGTTAACAATGTTGAACTTCATATTAAATAACCCAGGAAACCCAAGAGACCAATGTTTCTTCTAGATCCTCTCACACCCGATCTCTCTCTATGAGAGGATCCACTAGACTGCAAAAATATAGGTGGATTAATATTCCAATGTTCAAGAAAAATAAGGTTATTTCACTGATCAATTGGAGGATCAACCCATGGATAATCACCTATGGTTTCACTTCAACTTTTCGCTAACTCATTATGGGGGAACACACTTGATAATGAGGATACCCAAGAACCCAATCAAATAGGTTCATTTTCCAACAATACCATGAACTATCTCTAAAACACACAAAAGGGAACCACCACTAGGCTTCCCGAAACACTCCTCGAAAAAGACCACTAACCAACATCTCAAAAAAACCTACTAATGAATCCAAAATTAGAAACATTACTAAAAAAAATTGAAAATTCATTTTCCAACCATTGAAAATCAACCAATTTCTATTTTAAAATTCAATTACTACACTTTTCAAACAAGGGTTTTCAAAAAAAAACAGAACCGAATAAGTCACAAGATTATTCAAGTGGAAACTAGTGCCAATGGGAGACTCAGACATTTGGTTGGCAGCCATACACTAGTCACACCACTATCACAAAGAGTGTTCTAGGAAAATGTTCCCAACTTCATATGGCTTGACAGGCCATGCGAGCTCCCTGAGACCATTGACCTAACTCTCTTTTCATTTCCCAAATATCAATGAACTAAAAGGACCAAAAGACTCACTTGAAACTCAATTTCCCTTGTAACTCAAGTCCCACTACGAGGTGTGATGGAAAAGAACCTTAGTTGTAACCAAAACATTGAGTTCTGAAAATCATAGCTCCATTCTACCATGAATATTTACCAAGAAATAAACCCCCTAAAAAAAGTGAACCTGGAACTGATACCATTTTTTTCATGAACTACGTTGAGTCGACCCGGAATCGGTCAACCGAGTCGGTCTGCAACAAGGCCCGAGAGGCCTTCCTGATCCCCACAGGATGGAAAATAGTGTCGGGCATCAATGTAAATCAGTTAGGAATGATTTATCTTAGAAAATACAGATAAAAAAACAAAATTAAACTGAATATACTTGTAGTAGAAAAATAAGTAAACTAATCAAAAAAGAAACCACAAGTGACCTCATGGGTCACCACAGAATATAAAAACCACACTCTCTCCAAGAGTGAACCATGACTAGAGAAACTTGAAACTAAATAAACAAATTAGGCGTGATCATTGAGATGCTCAGAAGGAATTCTAGATTACAACAACACCCTATTCCCTTACCTTTAAAAAGAAACCCAAAACGTGCTAGTTTGAAAAGAAGACATACTAAAATAATTTTTTTCATTCTTTTCAAATTCAAGTAACAATATTTAATTTTCACGAAAATCATTTATCTTCCACTTCTTTTAAAAAAAGGCTCCAATCATGCATTAAAATTTCAAACTAAAAGGACACTAATTTAGATTAAAAATGTGGTTTTTACAAAAGATGCAACAAGCATGAAACAACTAAATTGAAAATCATATCATAAGCACCATAGAAATCCATAAGCCGCTATTATTAGTTGGGGACCTGGGATCCTCATACCTCAGTGTGACATGGTATAACAACCAAAATGAGCTATGTTCTCATGAACGATCCAGTAGTAGGGAAAACACTCATAACCTAGTGGTCTTTAATCAATCATCATTATGTTTAGTTAGTGTTGTAAGCATCAATCATGCTTGAAAAAATAGGGACAAACCACTTCCATGTCATCTAGAATACTTGTCCTAGTCTGCCCACCTTGATATCAAGGTTTCCCATGTGCTCCATTTCAAGTGATAGTGGGTTTTTATCAAGTAACATATTTGAAATTCTAATTTTATTTACTAAAAAACACACCCAATATCTAACCACCGATCTCCCTCCTTGAGAGCATCCCCCTTTATAAGTAACACAACGAGGCATGAGCCTCTTCACTAAGAACATTTCGAAAATCACACATTTAACATACACATAATGTTTCTAAAACAATGGTGCATGTATCAAGAGGGGTTTTCACATTTACAAACCATCTTCAAGGTGCCAAATGGGTTTACTACTTCATAATGAATAAATTATATTTAGAGAAAATGATCACCCAACACTTTCAAGTTCTAGAGACATTTGAAATTCCAATTAACAAAAAAGGCTTCACACATTTTAAAACAACTAGAAAAATTCACATCAAAGTCCATATACTTTTCTTAACTTACTAAATTTTGTAATTTCAACTTTTTAAAATCATACAAGAATCCATATTAATTTAAAAAAAATTCACAACTAATATACACAAATTTTTTTTGGAAAAACCCACCACACACCCAAAACCATTTTAGAAACTATTTTTAAGCATTTAAAATGTTAAGCATTATAAAAAAGCTTGGGGTCATATTTTAATGGAAAATACACATTTCAACACTTAAAGTGAACCTAAAAACAACAGAAAGACCAATATAAAACATCAACATCACTTTTTATAGCATGCATATAATATTTAATATAAAAAATACTTTATAAAACACTCAAGAAATTAAGGAATTCAATTTAAAGGTATAGGCATAGGGGACCTACCTCAGGGTGGAAGCAAACTGAACATCTGGCCCTTGGCGCTTTCTAACTTAGATCTAATGCTCTCCAAATTAGTATATGCACACCTATCCTCTAAACACACACCCGCATGACCATGAATATGTGAAAGTGGATCCTTATATATATGATTATATGCATATACTAGTCACTACTCACATACGTATGCATTTTCATATATATACATGAGAAAACCTATCCCCATATATGTTTATTCACTTCCATGGATGACTATACATGTAATGGGGGAACCCATATATATATATATATATATACATACCTATGCACACACAAACGAATCTCCTTAGAACCGACGACCCGAAACCATAAATCAAGGACCACACACTACACATATAATTTAATAAATCCAATTAAACAATTTATAAAACACTTTAAATTGGAACAAAATTTACACAAAAAACACACCCGATTTCATATTAAAACACCAATTTAAAACCAAACAAAGAGAAAAAATCTTTCCAATCATGATTCGTAACACAAACTCAATTCAATAAATCATTAACATAATTATTAAAACCTTTCAAAATAACACAACAAGGGATTGCATCAAGATTACACCAATTTTTTCATTTAAAGTCCACTTTAAAACTTATTGCATATCAAATTTATTCAAAACTAATTTTATACCTTGATATAATTTGATATGACATAAATAAAAATTTACATAAAAAATTTAGAAGGTGGAACTTGGATTTACCCAAAAACCCACTCAAAAACATGTTTTATACTAAGCACACACCAATGACATACCAGAACACAATACCTAACCCTTACACGACTTAATAAATCAATTTAATATATTATAAAACACTAATAATAGGCATAAAAGGGTTTTACACCAAAGTGCACCCCATTTATATAAATATGAAACTTAAAAATCAAACACATATAAAACTCATTTGAAACCCAATTTTTCACAACACAAACTAAATAAAAAACAAACTAAATTAATTAATCAAGAAAAATATTTAGACAAACAAGAATTATGCACGGAATCACCAACTATTGATGCCGAATTTCCCAAAAATTGGTGCGAAACTCCAATCGCACCACAAACGCACCACATGAAGATCAAATTAAACATTAAGTCAAAAAACCAAACTAACATTGTCAAGAATTAACCCTAAATCTAATATCCTACCCACTTGAAACCTAAAACCCAAAATAAAAATGAACCAAAACCCAAACAAAGATGAAGTGGGGTCTTATCGGGGGAAGGCACGTGCACCGGAGGAGAGGTCGATGACCGAGGTCGTGGTTTCTTGAAAAAGCGCTGGTAGTGAAAAAAGGTGGGGGTGTCAGATAATACCAAAAAATAGAGGGGTGTATGCAAGACTGAGCAGGAGGTCAGTGGGTGTGGGTCGTACAACAAAGAGAGCAGGCAACGCGACATGGTTGGCTGATCGGGAGAAAGAAGGCAGCACGAGGGGGTGCTGTGCAATGGAGGTAGAAGGGTAGGGGGAGGTCATACCAGGGTAGGGTTATAGTGGAGAAAGGAGATCAAGCCTAGTATGGATTTCCCATTTCTTTTTTTAAACCCCAACTAAAATTAAAATAAAAAAAATAAAAGTAAATTAATAATAATAAAGATAATAATAATAATAATAAAGTTAATTATAATAATCTTAAATGATAATAATATTATTGATGTTAATATTTTAATAATAATAGTAATAATAATAATAATAATAATCTTAATTTAAATATTAACCAATATAATAATTTTATTATTATTATTAAATTGAAACATTATCAATAATAATGATATTAATGATATTCATAATAATAACTTAATTAAAACATTAAAAATAAAAATAATTTTTATTATTATCAATATTATTATTATTAAAATAATTTATTAAACTTCATTTTTTTATTTTACTTTGTCCTTATTTTATTATTGATTTTATTTTTATTTATTTGACTTGAACATCGAGCAAGCCCCACGGTAACCCGGGTGAAGCCGTGCAGCTTCGACGGCACCCTACTCGTGTGTTTGATGTTACCAAGGCCAAAATATTACCCTATTAGCAAGAACACTAAAATTTCAATCGGGCTTGGCCTGCACCTTGATATAATATTTTAAATTTTGATAAAATAATCAAATAAAATAATTTCAAAAGTTCGAGTGTGACAATTCACCCCACTATAAAGATTTATGTCCCAAGAAATCCATTCCAAGATTGTTTAGAGGGAATAATTGTTACACCATCTTAGAACAAAGAGTTTTCCAACAAACAAAAAATGATAGAGAAGTAAGGTCACAATAAACAAGGATAAAAGACTTAAAAAATAAACTCGAGATGCCCAAAATGGACTCCCTGCTAAGTGACACTCGCCCCTAAAAGTTAATTCACCTCCAATTGATGATGAAAAGACAAAAATTATTACAAAGAACAATTAAATGTTCCAATAAAAAACACTTTTAATTCTTATGAGAAACTGAATAAGTCCACCTGAAATGAACAAAAAACTTAATTACTCACACATGGAGGCCTGGACGGACTCCCCGCCATAAGAAACCACCTACACCAAAGGAGGAACCTGTAACGACTCAAACATTTATTAATAAAAATTTATCTTGATCTAATTAAATGCATTATTATGTAAAATGGTTACAAAAAACATATTCATTTCCTTGGTTTTATGTTTTTGGATTTTAAAATACCGCTAATAATTGCTATTGTTTCTAATATAGTCATTGAACGGTGATTACATGATTAATATATATACAGGGATTTAACAAATCCAATTTATTCAGACCAAGGAAGTGATGGCCTCATCCGGTAGAATTTCTCTATACGAAGCCCATTTCTTAGAGCTCGGAAAGGAGGTATCGTCACTGGGATTCATTGTTGACCAAGCCCCAATCGAGCATCAACACGTTAAGCTTGAATGGAATTGGCTACAGGATACATGGAAGTAAATAGAGATTACCACCACAGCGATGTTATCAGAGCCTCCCCAAGAGTCTGTCACTATCACACACCTTACCCTTAGGTCTTATGCAGGCGTGATAAGGGTTTATGTAACAAGACCCTAGCACTATGATTATGGGCATCATTTTTTATAGAAAAAATAAATAAATTCATTTTATTATTGTTACTTTGTAAATGGTTTTTAAAACACTAATAGTATTTTTATTTAATATTTAAATTCAATTAAGAAATCTATTTTGATGAATTAATGATTTTTCTTAATTAAATTATATTTTAATAAAATATTATTACACAATTAATTTTTATTAAATATAAATGAATGTATAATTTGTATGAATACAATTGTAATTTTTATTAAGGTTTGAAAGTTGTTTTTGTCTAAACCTATGAATTTTCGATAAATTTCAGTTTTTATTTTAAAAGTAAAAATTCAAATATTTATAAAATTATTTAGACAAAATGAATATTATTTTTGGATTTAGGATTTCAGAATTATCTAATGGTGAATTTTTCAGAATTTTCTAAGATAGTGAAATTTTTGGGTAATAATTAAATATCATTTAAATATATAATGTGTTTTATGACATCATAATGACCCAATAGTGATGTAATAAAATACTATAAATGGGATATTCAGACAATATATGTTTTACCTTTAAAATAATGTGATTTTATATTTGTTTTATTAATTTTACAATGCCTTAGTGGACCCTCCAAGACTTATAAAACATTTTAACATTTTAAAATGATTTCCTTGAGAGGGTGACTCACCTCCACATAATCAAGCCTAATATTTTACTTATTTTGAACATTGTACTTATAAAATATATTTTCCACTACTTTTTAAAAAAACCATGTCCAAAAACCAGGGAATGGTTTGTGGTTTTGATTAGTTAAATGTGTAGTGTCCAAAACTTAAATAATAAATAATCCCCTCTCCTTTCTTATATAAGCCCACTCAATATCCAATTCCTCTTCACTAAAACCATTTGGATCACAAAAAACCTCTATCCTAATCTCTCTAGAATCCTCCCAAGTCACCCCAATCTCCCAATAATCCTCTCTCAAGCCTCTACCAAGCCATTGATATCACACTTCCAAGTAAGGGATTTCTTCTTTTTCCATTTTTGTCCAAATTTTTTTATATTGTTATACCATATTATTTTCAATTAAAAATGTTGGTATATTATTTTTGACCTCCCCTATACTTCCCTATTTATGTTTGAATGATTATATACCCCTTTATATCTCATTAATGTCTTCCATGTACACTCGTTACTATGCCGAAATTCCGTAATGGATCCTCACTTTCCTTCCTTCCTTATTTATGTCCAAGTTTCCTTATATTGTTATCCCATTTTATTTTCAATTAAAAATGTTGGGGTATGATTTATAACCTCCCCTATACTGCCCTTATTATGTTTCAATGATGATATACCCATTTATCTCTCATTAATTCCACCCATGTACACCTGTTACCTTGGTGAAATTCCATAAGGGATTTCTCTCTCATCATTTACATTCAAGCAATTATTTATATTATGCATATAAATTCCATTAAATGTTTTGGGATATTATGTTCCATGACAACCTTACATTAAATTTCATGTATTAGTTATGAGATACCCCTTTCCCTATCATCAACCCATTTTACAAGTTTTATTTGATGTCGTTATGCTACCAAAGTTACACCAAAATTTCCATGCCAAAATCATCGTGTAAGTGAATACCATACTCATTTATCTATCAAGGGTATTCACCTTTATGAACATGTACTTTTTGATTGAGTAATTACATTTATGTATTCCACTTGTCTTATTTGTGAAATAAATTATGATTTTTAATGAATCCATGTTGTAAGATATATGTGGCACACTTATGCATGAAATGAACTGTTTATAAAGGGTGCGCCCTGATAGCACTCCAATGCATTGGGTAAAGATTAGTATCCTGATATGTCAAATGTAATGAGGGTTTACGCATGTTAATTCAAGTGAAATTAGTGTTTCAGCATGCTAAATAAAGTGCAATGAGGGTTTACTCATGCTCCATGTGCAATGAGCCTTGGATCATGCTAATATCATGTTAAATGTTGTTGCCACACTTCCATGTTATGATAAGAATGTTATATCATGACTTTATGTTCATGTTTCTCTTATGCTCCATTGATATTACGATGGCCTAACATATATTTTATTCTTTTTTTTAGTCCTTTTTTACTCCCTTACTGGTCTTTATAGCTCACCTTTTTCTTATGCATGTCCTCAGGTTATCCCATAAAATGCTAAGTATGAAGGAATGTTGTTGTCATGTAAAATAAGTTTTCAATGAATATGTTGTATTTTATGTTCTAAGTTGTTATGTAATGTTCATAATTTCCCAATAAACTATACCTCTTGATCCTCAGAGTTTTCTTATGTGCATGTTTATGTAATAAATCAGGTTAAAGCGTGTAATAAAGAGTAGGGTTGTTATAGTTGGTATCAGAGGATAGGTTTAGTTATTGTTGGGATTAGGATTAGAAAACCCAAGTGAAAGACTTAGGGATAAGACTTAGTATAATAAAAACATCCCTAAATTTTTTTGAGTATAGAGTAAGTGGTTTATCAAGAAAATACAACCCTTTCTGGATACGAACAAGTAGAAGTGGATCTGGAACAAATGTATCTAGGGGTAAAACTAGAAAACACCGCTTTGATCTAGACTCAAACGAGAACAGGTGAACGAAAATGGGCCTTTCTGCACTCTTAGTTATGACACTCATAGAGGATATGCTTCAATAAATTCATAATATTAGTATGAACCATTATTAAAGGAATGAAAAAAATTCCACTAAGAATATATGTTGGGAAGTAGGTCATGGATAACATAGATTGAAACCTATAAATTAATAAGTTATGAAAATAAATGTAATTTATAATTTTTCCTTTTTTTTATTTGGATTCCCCTTTATGTGTTACCCCTAAATTTCTTTTTATTCTATCCAATGGTTGATAATAGAAAGACTCATGAAAATAATCGATGAGAATATCAATGTGATGACTCATCTAATGAGATGCCCAATCCGATGGGAGTGGGAATCACAAACTTTGTCTTGATACTCTCTCAGTTAACTCAAGTATTTATTATAAACATAGTTCAAGATGAATTTTAACCCCCCCCCCCCAAGAAATAATAATCTATAATTTAGATCTTCATGAGACAAAGGCCTCCTACTTTTAATGGATCATCCAATCCCTCAATCATCGAAAAATTGATCAACTCCATTGAGAAGATCTTATCTATCCTTCAATGTTATAAACAGGAGAAGGTTCTTATGGATACTTATTTTATGGAAGGTGAATTTGATCAATGATGGACATTGATCAAAAATATGAAGCCTTCGGAATAGATCGAGGCGTTAGAATGGAAGGATTTTCTGAAAATGTTTTTAGATAAATATTTTCCTCGCACCCTCTAACTCAAGATGGAAAGGGACTTCCTTTCCCTCAAGAAAAAAGATAAAAAATACATTAGAGTATATGAGGAAAACATCACAAGGCTTTCATGATACACCTCTGGCTTTGTCATTACCCACAAATTCATGGTTGACCGCTTCTTTGGTGGTCTAAAACCTAGCCTACAGAAATCCCTAGTGATCCGTGACATTGATAATTATGAGGAAATTTTTTGATGTTCCCTCAAAGTAGAAATGAAGATCAGATAATATCAGGGGTATCATGGGGATAAGAAGTGGAAAGTGGAATTTAATTCTGGTGGTCCAATGGATAAATGCAACAGTGCTAAGAAATTAAATCACCCCACTTTCCAATGGTGTGGAAAGAAGCACCCTTGAAATTTCCTAAAGGGGACTAGGAAATGCTTTAGGTGTGGAATAGAAGGGAAACTAGCCATTAACAGCTGACAAAAAAAACTCCTTGCTATGATAGAGGAGAGGAATTATCCATTAAACCCTCAATGCATTTTTCATTGCTTCAACTACAAAGAACTAGGGCACTTTTCAAACCAATTCCCTAATCCTAGGGTTTTCAAAGGCAACAAAAAACCTCCAAGGTAGCAAGGGAGAGATTCATACATCTCTAATGTTGAAGCATATCCCAACAATGAAGTGGTGAAAAGTATGCTAGTTATTTAAGAATGGAGAATGTAATTTTTGATTCTGGTAATACACATTATTTTATATCCCAAAAGTTTAGTAGAACAATCCCAACACCAAAAAAAATCATGAAAGTAGAGATTTCATTGAGAATGGAAAATGGGACAATTATTGAATCCCATGAATATAACTGCTCCCCTGTCACAATTTGTGGATTGAAATTCCCAGAGAATCTCTTAATAATCTCTTTGGTGGAATTTGATTTAATTATTGGCATGGATTGGATTTACCTATATAGAGCCAACATAAATTTCCATGAGAGGGAAATCACTCTCCACATGGAGAATCAACCCCCAATTTTTTAAAAGTGCAAAGAGAAGGATGAATCTTCTTTAGCACCATCATCTTAAGCATGAATATTACAACCCTATGAGAATGTGTATCTTGCTCATATGATTGAGTCTAAGGAAGTAACCATCCTTGAAGACATGCCTATTATGAAGAAATTCACTAAAGAGTTTTCTAAGTAATTTTCTAGTCTTCTCCTAGAAGATATATTCAATTATTGATTGATCTTATACTTTTAGATTTTCTTATATCTAGGAAACTATATAGAATGGTTGTTATGAATCTTGGGAAGCTAAAGAAACAATTACATTAGAATCTAGATAAAGGGTTTATATTCCAAAGTGCTTCACCATGGGGTGAAATAATCCTCTTCATCAAGAATAACGATGGGTCAATGTGCCTTTGCATTGATTATCATGAGCTCAATAAAATCATGATAAAGAAAAAATATCCTATGCCACGAATTGATGACTTATTAGATCAGCTACATGGAGAAAAATATTTATCCAATGTGGATATATGGTCCGGATATTACCAAGTAAGGGTGAAGAATGAGGATATCCCCAAGACTTCTTTTCGCATAAGATACAGGTACTATGAATTCATATTAATGCCTTTAGGAATCACTAATGATCCATCAATCTTCATGGACTTGATGAATAGATTATTTAGATATTACCTTGACAAATTTGTGGTATTCTTTATAGAAGATATTATAATATACTCCAAAACCAAGAAGGAGCATGAGGAGAATCTAAGAATTGTACTAGATACCTTGAAAAAGGAGAAACTCTATGGAAGGTAAAACAAGTGTGAGTTCTGGTTGAAGGAGGTCTCATTCATGGGTAATATCATCACAAGAAATGGGATATCTGTGGATCCCTCCAAGGAAGATGCAATTGAGGGATGGATGAGGTCAACATCAGTGATAGATATTTGTAGATTCTTGGGGTTAGCTGGATATTATCACCAATTTGTGAGAAATTTCTCACAGTTGTCAAACCCTCTTACCAAGCTAACTCGGAAGGGAGTTAAGCTTTCTTGGAGTTATGAATGTGAAGATAGCTTCAAGGAGTTGAAAAGGAGGCTTATCACTGCACCTATTCTCACAATACCCACAAGTGGAGAACTTTTTGTCGTATTCAGTGATGCGTCAAAGAAGGGACTAGGTTGTGTGTTGATGAAAAATGACAAAGTCATTGCCTATGCTTCAAGAAAATAGAATGTTAATGAGAAAAACTATCCAACACATGATCTGGAGTTGGTTACACTAATATTCAATTTAGAAATTTGGCTACATTACCTCTTTGGGGAGAGGTGTTAAATATACACAGATCACAAAAGGATCAAGTATGTATTCACACAGAAAGAGTTGAACATGTGTCAATGAATATAGTTAGATCTGATCAATGACTATAACTTCCCAATTCACTACCATCCAAGGAAAGTGAATAAAGTGGAAGATTCTCTAGGTAAAAAGGATCCAGAAACTCTTACATTAATTATAATTGAAAAGGATCCAATATTCTTAGATTTGATGAATATGGACATGGGAATTATAAATAATGGAATATCATCAATCCTTTCACAAATTATTTCTAAATTGTATCTTTTGAAAAGGTTAAAGGATGCTCAAAAGGATGATGTGGGAATTCAAAAGAAAGTGGAAACTATAAAAAAAAGATAAATCCTCAAGGTTCAATGTTAATGAATAAGGAATTGTGATATTTGGGACAATACTATGGGTTCTATAAAATCCAGAGTTAAAGAATGAACTTTTGGGTGATGCACATAGTTTAAATTTCTCCATTAACCTTGGAAACACAAATATGTATCAAGATATCTAAGAGAATTTTTGGTGGGACAACAAAAAGAAGGAGATCACTGAGTATACATCAAAGTTCCTGGTATGTCAGCAAGTGAAGGATGAGAGAAAAAAGTCTAAGGGGATGATGAAAGCATTACCCATACCAACATGGAAATGATAAAACATAACTGTAGACTTTTTCACTAGACTTCCGAAGACATCCAAAGGAAACAATTCTATCTGGGTTGTTTTGGATCAACTTAAAAAGACTTCACACTTCATTTCAATTCGGGAGGATTTATCATTGGATCAAATGGAATGGATATACATCAGATAAGTGGTAATTATGCATGGAGTACCACTATCTATTATATCTGGTCAAGATCCAAGATTCACTTATAAGTTCCGGAAGAGTCTCTAACATGCTATGAATACTGAGATGAACTTTAGTATGGATTATCATCCTCAAACTAATGGCCAATTTGAGCTTGCTATTCCAACACATGAGGACATGTTGAGAGCATGCTCAATGGACTTCAAAGGAGGATGGGATCAACATCTTCCTCTGGTTGAGTTCTCTTATAATAATAGTTTCCACTCAAGAATCAAAATGGATCCTTATGAAGCCATTTATGGGAATATCTGATGAACACTAGCATGTTGGGATGAAGTTGGGGAGAGAAAACTCCTAGGTCCAAAAAGGTTTGAATAAATGTTGGAGAAGGTTAAGACCATCTGGTAACACATTAAATCTACTCAGAGTCAACAAAAGAGCTATGTTGATAATCATTGTTGAGATCAAGAGTTTGATGTTGGGGACATGGTATTCCTATGTATATCATTGTGGAAGAGATTTATGATATTTGGGAAGAGATTAAATCTTAGTCCAAGGTACATCTTCCTATTTGAGATCCTTGGTCACATTGAAGCAGTGAACTATCGACTAGTACTACCACTAAACCTATCTCAAGTACATGATGCATTCCATTTATCACTCTTGAGGAAGTACATACCTGACCCATCATATGTACTCAATCTAGAGGTTGTTACATTGGAGAATGACCTCTCCTATGAGTAAAATCCAGTAAGGATATTAGATTGTAGGGAAAATGTTTTACGAAATAAGGCAATTCCCCTCATCAAGGGGTTGTGGAGAAACCACAAGCTTGAAGAAGAAACGTGGTAATCAGAGGAAGTGATAAAGTAGAGTTACCCTCATCTATTTTAGTGTGGGAAAAAGAAAATTTTGAGGGCAAAATTTGTTGAGGGGGGAATATTGTAACAACCCAAACTTTTATTAATGAAAATTCATCTTAATCTAATTAAATGTCTTATTATGTAAAATGGTTATATAAAACATATACACTTACAAGGTTTTATGTTTTTGGATTTTAAAATACCATTAAGATTTGTTACCGTTGCTAATATAGTTGTTGAATAGTGATCACATGATTAGTATAAATATAGGGCTTTAACAAATCCAATTTACTCATACAAAAGAAGTGATGGCCTCATCCAGTAGAATTACTCCATATGAAGCCCATTTTTAGAAGCTTGAAAAGGAGTTATAATCACTAGGATTCTCTCTTGACCAAGTCCAAACTGAGATTCAGCACATTAATCATGAATGGAATTTCCAATGGGAGAAGTGGAATTTAATAGAAATTACCACCCGAGCGATGTTATCCAAGCCGCCCCAAGAGTCTTCCACCATCACACACCTTACCCTTATGTCTTATGCGGTTGTTATAAGGGGATATGTAACAAGATTCTAGAACTATGATTATGTTCATTATTTTTGTACAAAATAAAAATATACATTCATTTTACTATTGTTACTTTGTAAATGGTTTTTAAAACACAAATAGTATTTTTAGTTAGTATTTTAATTCAATTAAGAAATATATTTTGATGAATTAATAGATTTTTTAATTAAATAATATTTTAATATAATATTATTACAAAATTAATTTTTATTAAATATAAATTATTGTATAGTTTTTATGAATACAATTTTAATTTTTATTGAGGTTTGAAAGCTGTTTTTATCAAAACCCATGAATTTTTTATTAATATAAGTTTTTTTATAAGTAAAAATTCACATATTTATAAAATTATTTAGGTAAAATTAATATTATTTTTAGATTGAACACGTTGAAATTATCTAACGGTGGATTTTTCATAATTTTCTAAGAAATTCGAAGTTTTGGGTAAAAATTAAATACCATTTAAATATACAATGTGTTTTTATGACATCATAATGACCCAATAGAATTTAATAAAACACTAAAAAGGGATATTTATCCAATATATATTTTAAATTTTAAAATAATGTGATTTTATATTTGTTTGATTAATTTTACTATGCCTTAGTGGACCCTCCAGGACTTATAAAACATTTTAACATTTTAAAATTATTTCCTTGAGAGTGTGACTCACCTCCACAAAAGAAATATAAATATTTTAATAATTTAGGCAATTTTACTTATAAAATAATTTTTTCCACTTCAATTTTGAAAAAACCATGGACAAAAACCATGGGATGGTTTGTGGTTTTTATTAGTTTAATGTGTAGTGTCCAAAACCTACATAATAAATAATTCCCTCTCCTTTCCTATAAAAACCCACTCAATATCCCATTACTCTTCACTAAAACCATTTGGAAATCGACCAAACTATTCCTTATTTTCTATATAATCCTACCAAGGTGATAAAATCTCCCTATAATCATATCTCAAGCCTCTCCCAAGCCTTTGGGACCACACTTCTAAGTAAGGGATTTCTTCCTTTCTAATTTTTTTCTAAATTTCTTTATGTTGTTATGACATTTTATTTTAAATTAAAAATGTTGGGGTATGATTTATCACCTCAACCATACTTTCCTCTTTATTTTTTAATGATGGTATACCCATTTTTATCTCATTAATGTCTCCCACGTACACCCGTTACCATGCTGAAATTCTATAAGGTTTCCTCACTTTCCTTCCTTTCTTATTTATGTCTAATTTTCCTTATATTTTTATTCCCTTTTATTTTCAATTAAAAATGTTGGGGTATAATTTATAACCTCCCCTATAATTCCCTCCTTATTTTTCAATTATTATAGACCCCTTTCTCTCTCATTAATTCCTCCCATGTACACTTATTACCATGCCAAAATTCCGTAAGATATTTCTCTCTCCTCATTTACATTCAAGATATTATTTTATATTATGCATATAAATTACATTAAATGTGATGGGATATTATGTTCCATGACCCCCTTACTTTACATTTCATGTATAATTGATGAGAGATGTATTTCTCTCTCATCAACCAATTTTATGAGTTCTATTTGGCGTCGTTATACTGCCAAAGTTACACCAAAATTTCCATGCCAAAATCATCGTGTAAGTGAATGCCATGAGCATTTCTCTCTCATGGCTATTCACCTTTACGCACATGTACTTGTTGATAGAGTACTTAAATTTATGTATTCCACTTTTCTTATTCGTGGAATAAATTATGTTGTTTAATTAATCCATCTTGTATGAACTATGTGGAGCACTTATGCATGAAATGAAATCTTTATAAAGGGTGCACCCTGATAGCACTTCAATGAATTGGGTAAAGATTAATATCATGATAAGTCAAGTGCAATGAGGGTTTTCTCATGCTAATTCAAGTGCAATGAGGGATTACTCATGCTAAATCAAGCGTAATGAGGGTTTACTCATGCTCCATGTGCAATGAGCCTTATCTCATGCTAAAATCATCTTAAATTTTGTTACCACACTTTCATGTTATGATAGTCATTCTTTATCATGACTTTATGTTCATCTTTCTCTTATTCTCCATTGATATGACTATTTCCTAGCATGTATTGTATTCTTTGTGTTATGTCTTGTTTACTCCCTTACTGGGCTTTATAGATCACCCTTTTCTTGTGCATGTCCTCAGGTTATCTCATGAAATCATAAGTGTAACAGCCCAAGATTTTATAAAAAATATTCTTTTTAATTTTATTAATGTCTTGTGTTGTACGCTACACCAAAAGGAGCTTGCACAACACGCATCCTTGACTTGACTTGCATTACACGCAATCGCGACCTTCCTCAATAGCGTGTGTAATACGCAATACCGAGTTTCACTAAACAACGATATGCTATTAAAATATTATTAAAACTAGCCGTTATGAATAGTAATAACCACTTTTTAAAATTCTGTAAATCTTATATTTCAAAATGAACTTCATTTTTGGATTCGGAGTATCGAATTTAGCCTAAGGTGAAATTTTGGTACATTTCGGATAACTTTCATATTCTGATGAATAGTGAAAATTACTAAATTATAATTAAAAAACAAATTTTTTAATCGAAATAATTAATAGTGATAAATTATTAATTTGAGTAGTTTTAAAGTATATTTAGAATATATTTTTACAATTTAATACAATGTTGGTCATTGGATGTAATTTCACATTTAAACTAGACATAAACAAGTGTCAATCTTTTGATAGATATTGTTTCTTAAAAACACGCTATTTGTTTTAACAGCGGGATTTAATTATAAAATTAATTAATGCAACTTTTATGTTATGAATTCGGTAAAATAGACTTCATTTTTGAATTCGGAATATGAAATATAGCTTGGGATGAAATTTTGGCATTGTTCTGAAAAACATCAATTTTTGATGAATAGTGAAACTACTAAGTGGTAGTTAAAAAAAACTGAATTTTTCATAAAACTTAATTTTACCGCTTCTGTGAATGGAATTTCAAAAATACGAGAGACACGGTTGATGTCAGTAAGTAAAATGTGGTTCAATGAGATGAAAATAATTTTTCGTGAATAGTAACTTTTTACTTTTTTTTACCACGGTTAATAGTAAATAGGGTAACTAAGGGTAAATATGATATTACTATTACCCTAACACATTTATTAATTCTATTGGACAAGTGTAATTCGACCAAAAACAAACTTAGGAATAAAATATGACCATTTAGGCCCACTTGGATTAGATTAGGACATTTATTATTAATTTATTTAAAGAAGGGTTAAAATAGTTAAAATCAAAGTTTAATAAGTAAATCATTTTTAATATGGGGTTATACATAAGATAAATTCGATTGTAAATATTCATTAGAAATATAAAAATATTTACTACATGATGGTATTTTATTTGTAATTTTTAGACATCAAATAATTTAATTTATTTATGACACAATGATGATGCAGTAATTATCTTATTAATGAAATATTGACATAATTGATGTTATAAACACCAAAATAAATATAATTTGAGACTTTTTATTAATTCCACTAATTTTATAGGTTACTATTATATATTATTGTTGATCTAATAAACTTGGTTCGAACATATAATTCTGTTATGACTTTCAAAAAAATCATATATCAAATAGTGTCAAAATTGACACAAAATAGTTGTTAAATCAAATATTATATTATTAATTGTTATTTTATTCCTAAAAATCTAAGGTTCGGCCAAATGACTTATATAAGGATATATATATTAATAATAAACAATTTGGGGTTCTTTTGGCATGTTATAGTAAGTGTATTAACCATATAGTGAAAGAAAACAAAAAGACACGGTAAAAGTTAAATTATTTAACTTAGAGTTAAATCTAATTGATAAGGTTAAAATAATACCCTAAACTTGTCTAAATCTTATTGGTTGATAGGATTTCGACCCATCCCCACTTTAGCTTCGAAATAAGACCCTTTGGAACCATTATAAACCGATTTTTACTTTAATATAAAATAATATTTTGAGATATTCCTAAGGTGCCCCTCTCCTCCCCTATAAAAGGACACATCCTCCCCCTCCTCCTCACACCAATTTGAGCACTCAAGCTCGGCCAACCCCTGCCAATTTCTCCTCTCCACTTCCCTAGAAACATCCTAGAGGTTCTGGTCTTCCTCAAAGACCAATTTTAGTGCCCTAAGAGGAGGTCTCAAAGAGGCACTTCAAAGAAGAGGTAATTACCGTTACCAATTCTTTCATCTTTATTTCTTCTTCCACTTCTTCTTATTAGGTTGTTTAGTTATGAAGTAATAACATCAGTATCACTCATATACTGATATGTTATTATAAGTATGAAACAACCCTATTTCACCATCTATCCATCCTACGGAAAAAGAAATCACCGCGCGTGCGTACGTACGGAATACGGTCTCCACGCCGTGGTGTAATCTATTTTCCACCACCACCTTACATGGATGGGTATAATGGGGTAAAGAATAACTATACATAGTTATTACAACATCATATTGATTCTGATATATTGTATAATCCACTCCAATTCAATTCAATATTTATAGAAATGATATCATCGCTCGTGCGTACGTACGGAATACCGTCTCCACGACGCGATGAGATTCATTCCCCATGTTAACCATTTAAGAATGATTATAATGTATATATAAGAAATAATAATGAAATATATGACATTATAAAGCTACTGGATTTATGTATATATATACATATGTATGTCATCTACTTACTTCCATTTCAAGACAATAAGGAAAGGAAAACAGCGTTCATGCGTACGTACGGACTACCGTCTCCATGAACGGTGTTTTTCATTTTATTTATCTACCTATTATATATATATATATACTGAATGTATATGATATATAAATCATATTTTATATTCTGGAAGTAAGTAAATCATGATATAAGTAATAATTATGTCAAGAACAACAAGTCAAAACACATACGATAAATGAAACGATTTTACCCAAAACGCTTCTTTAACATGGAATTTACAAAAGAACGGGTAATATAATGTCATAAGTGAACCATATATGATATCATAACAATGAATATGATTCTGTAATAAGTCAATAACATGATTTAAATCATTATACAGGAGGTTCGGACACTTACAAAGCAAGTCGGACCTAAGGTAAGGGAAATATCACAATCTCATTTTTATCCGAGATTGTTTATTCGTAAGTATTTACTGGGGTGTATTTTATCATCCACGTCCATGTTTCATCAATATGTAATATTACTTCCATCCACCTACAATTTTTTAAATCCATTTTTAACCTTCGGTGAGTTTTTAGTAAAAGAAATGAAAGGAATCTTTTGTCGTTTTTCGTACGAGGTACTTTTTGACTTTTCCGACGAAAGTGCGAAGAATGTTTTTTTTAACTTATACTGCATGAATGTATTTTTAAAAACAAAATTTCCAAGAATCTTCCTTTACAAGTTTTCAAGTTTATTTTTAATCAACTTCTTTTATTTTAAAGTCGTATGACATGTTATAAAAGGAAAAATGTTTTTGAAGAAGAAAGGATATTTTCCTCAAGAATGGAGTTCAAGTGTTTTATCAAAATTATTTTCCATCTAAGATAATAAAGGGTTCTGTTTTATCCCTATTATTACATGTATTTGATTATGTTGTGATGGAAACATTTTTATGAATTCCTTTATCTTATAGGAATTGTTTTATGATGTCATGTTGTTTAAGAATCCCATTTTTATGACATGGGTTATGAAATGATGTATGATTTATGATTTTGTGGCACACATAAGAATGGTATCATTATGAGATGGGTGGGACCTATATCTCCCTCCAATGAATTGGGTAAAGATTTTATATCTCATGAGATAGACATGGCTGAAATGGTAGGTTATACCGGTTCAGTGAAACAGGACTGAAATGAGGGTTACTCGATTCAGAAAGGGACTTTGTCCACTAAGATAGTCTTGGCAATGAGTCATGACTAACAAGAAATGATTTTCTATGATTATGTGTGCATGCCACAAAGTTTCAAGTTTCATGTTATGATTATGGGGATCTCATTTTCACTTCTATGATTTATCCCATGTTATGATATTATGAGCTCTTTTGCAGGTTAAGATTTCCAAAAAGCTATGTTATTATGTATATGATGTGATTGATATTTCTTTTGTTTACCCTTACTGAGAATTTGAGCTCACCCTTTTATGTTTTCTTTTCCCCAGGATATAAAGAAAGGTTTATAGGTAAAAAAAGGGAAGATCTTTATGGGAGATATTGAAGATCTTTCACCACGATTAGAAGATTACGTTCCGAGTTTCCAAAGACACTAAATTATTACGATCCTTGTGTGTGTGTTTTTGTTATGTACTAAGTATTCCGCAAAAGTAATGTAATGTCCATGTACGATAAGATTCGGGTCTCTACAGTTGGTATCAGAGGAAAGGTTTAGTCAACCTTTGGAAACTAGGATGCAAAAACGTTAGTGAGATCCCTAGAGATATTTCTAAGGTATGTCTAGGGATGTCCCTAGGGATAAGTATACGTATAGGTTATAGTAATAGAATTACGCTAACGATCATAGAATTAAACCTAAGATGTTGGATATTGAAGGTACTCCCCCTTTATTATGTTGTTTTCCCTAGCATGATTTTTGTCTCTCACACTATTCTTTTTGGGTTTTAGACGATGGCTGGAACCCGAAGGAACCGTGTTGATCAATGCAATGGACAATGTAATGATTGCCCTCCTGAACAAACAAATGTTATGGGAGATGGAGTGCAAAATCTTATTGCTATACTTACACAAGCTATGAATCATTCTGGACTTCCAAATGAGCAGAGAAGGGAACAATATTCTATTGAGTCCTTCATGAGGCAACGTCCACCTTCTTTCAGTGGGTCTTCTGATCCACTTGTGGCTGAACAATGGATCAGTACTACTGATAAGATATTTTCAGTTCTTCAATGTTCTGATCATGATAAAGTCATCTTAGCAGTATATCGTTTGGAAGGTGAAGCTGATCAATGGTGGAATCTTATCAAGAATACGAGGCCAAGAGATGAAATTGAGTCCATGGAATGGGACGAGTTCAAGAACCTGTTTTTCAGTAAGTACTTCCCTCGTATTCTTCGAACAAAGATGGAGAAAGAGTTTCTTGAACTGAAGCAAAGGGACGATGAATCTGTTGGTACCTATGAAGCAAATTTTACAAGACTTACAAGGTATGCTTCTGGAATTATCATCCAACCTGAAAGTAAAGTTGATCGATTTTTCAGTGGCTTAAAACCAAGTCTTCGAAAGGCATTACCTATAAGAGACTTCAGTAGCTATGAAGAAATTGTGCGTTGTGCTATCAAGGTAGAAATGGAAGTTGGTGTTACATATCCATCTCATGGTTTTGACAAGAAACGAAAGATGGAGTTCAAGGAGAAATCTCAGAATAATGGTGAAAAGAAGATGAATGTTTCCTTATGCACAAAGTGTGGAAAGAAGCATGGTGGAGATTGTCTTAAAGGGACTAGAAAATGTTTTAAGTGTGGAAAAGAAGGTCATCGAGCAGCTGAGTGTCGAAGTAATGTAAAAAGGGTTTCTAATGATGTGAATAAAGAAAACACTGCAGAGAACGCACCGCCAACACTTCAATGCTTCAAGTGCAAGGAAATGGGGCATTATTCTAATAATTTCCCTAATCCAAGGGTTAGTGATGATCAACATGAGCAACCACTGAAGGCAAAGGACAAAGGGAAATCACATGCGATCACTATTGGCAATGTTGAATATGACAACGATGTGGTGGAATGATTAAGTGTTTATGTAATGGGATTCCAAAATAATGTTGTATCATTGAGTATTGCAATATTTATTGATGTGGTATTCAAAGTGATTGAGATATTTTTTGGAAATAAGATGATATGCGCATAATGAAGACGAGAAAATGAAATGTTTAATAGTATTCATGAGCTCATGATTGATATAAGGACTAAGTGATATCATGGTTTGAGTATATAGAATTTTTAGGATTTTGGTATGTGGAAAGTGTTAACTTTTAACTGCACTCATGTTTTCACTAAGGTATTCAAGAGAATACACGATTAAGGACTTTGAATGTTTGGAATGTGACCAACAAGACATATCTTGTGATATGTGGGGATCAACGACAGTATTAAATCTCTGGTAATCATTGTTACTATATTATGAGAGTGGACTGAAGTATTATGTATAAGCCTAAAGATTAGACTGGATTATGTTGGACATAAGTTAGTATTGTTTAAGGATAGAAGATTTTCGATATTATTGATGGGATGTTATAGTAACGTAGTTTTAGAAAAAGGACAACCTGCAGGACGGGCGACAGCCCATCGCTTCGGACAAGGCTGTAGGAATCGAACCCACAACCGAAGTACGACTGGCCTTTATCGCCTACCACTGACCTACAGGAAGTCCCTATTTAGTAGAAACTAGTTTTATTATATTAAGCAGTATGATATATGAAGTATAAGTCCATTTTAGAAACCATATGTGATTAATCTCACTATAGATCGACTTATGTATATAATTTTTACTAACCTTTTGTTTGAGACAGATGGAATGACTCGTCATTCTATCACATGATCTGCTAACACTTCACGAATAACAAATTCAACTTCATTTATTTAATAGATGAAGTGGAAATTGTTCAAGGCACGAACAATAGTGAGATTGTACCAAAATAAAGTAATTATTTATTCTAAATCAAATTTTCAACTTTAGGGAAATGATCTTGAAAACCAAAAATGTTGTCCTAGTGATATTATACCTGATGAATCAGATGGTACCTTATATCATCACAAATCTATGGATTTGTGATTATTGGCTTTTCCATAGCCATGTTCTCTACCACTCTCCATCAGAACATGATGTTTTGATTTCTCTTCCATATCCATATTTTCACCTATGTGGAAACCCAATGATTTGTTTATTTGGGTAACCGTTATGTTTCATACTTTTGTTTTTAAAGATTAGTTTTGATATTCCTTTTTACGATGTGGGTTTCTATTAAAGAAACTTTCGAATAGTAAACCATTTATAACCCCGACGAATTTCGAGGGCGAAATTCATTTTAAGGGGGGTAGAATGTAACAGCCCAAGATTTTATAAAAAATATTCTTTTTAATTTTATTAATGTCTTGTGTTGTACGCTACACCAAAAGGAGCTTGCACAACACGTATCCTTGACTTGCCTTGCATTACACGCAATCGCGACCTTCCTCGATAGCGTGTGTAATACGCAATACCGAGTTTCACTAAACAATGATATGCTATTAAAATATTATTAAAACTAGCCGTTATGAATAGTAATAACCACTTTTTAAAATTCTGTAAATCTTATATTTCAAAATGAACTTCATTTTTGGATTCGGAGTATCGAATTTAGCCTAAGGTGAAATTTTGGTACATTTCGGATAACTTTCATATTCTGATGAATAGTGAAAATTACTAAATTATAATTAAAAAACAACTTTTTTAATCGAAATAATTAATAGTGATAAATTATTAATTTTATTAGTTTTAAAGTATATTTAGAATATATTTTTACAATTTAATACAATGTTGGTCATTGGATGTAATTTCACATTTAAACTAGACATAAACAAGTGTCAATCTTTTGATAGATATTGTTTCTTAAAAACACGCTATTTGTTTTAACAGCGGGATTTAATTATAAAATTAATTAATGCAACTTTTATGTTATGAATTTGGTAAAATAGACTTCATTTTTGAATTCGGAATATGAAATATAGCTTGGGATGAAATTTTGGCATTGTTCTGAAAAACATCAATTTTTGATGAATAGTGAAACTACTAAGTGGTAGTTAAAAAAACTGAATTTTTCATAAAACTTAATTTTACCGATTCTGTGAATGGAATTTCAAAAATCCGAGAGACACGGTTGATGTCAGTAAGTAAAATGTGGTTCAATGAGATGAAAATAATTTTTGGTGAATAGTAACTTTTTACTTTTTTTTTACCACGGTTAATAGTAAATAGGGTAACTAAGGGTAAATATGATATTACTATTACCCTAACACATGTCTTAATTCTATTGGACAAGTGTAATTCGACCAAAAACAAACTTAGGAATAAAATATGACCATTTAGGCCCACTTGGATTAGATTAGGACATTTATTATTAATTTATTTAAAGAAGGGTTAAAATAGTTAAAATCAAAGTTTAATAAGTAAATCATTTTTAATATGGGGTTATACATAAGATAAATTCGATTTTAAATATTCATTAGAAATCTAAAAATATTTACTACATGATGGTATTTTATTTGTAATTTTTAGACATCAAATAATTCAATTTATTTATGACACAATGATGATGGAGTAATTATCTTATTAATGAAATATTGACATAATTGATGTTATAAACACCACAATAAATATAATTTGAGACCTTTTATAAATTCCACTAATTTTATAGGTTACTATGATATATTATTGTTGATCTAATCAACTTGGTTCGAACATATAATTCTGTTATGACTTTCAAAAAAATCATATATCAAATAGTGTCAAAATTGACACAAAATAGTTTTTAAATCAAATATTATATTATTAATTATTATTTTATTCCTAAAAATCTAAGGTTCGGCCAAATGACTTATATAAGGATATATATATTAATAATAAACAATTTGGGGTTCGTTTGGCATGTTATAATAAGTGTATTAACCATATAGTGAAAGAAAACAAAAAGACACGGTAAAAGTTAAATTATTTAACTTAGAGTTAAATCTAATTGATAAGGTTAAAATAATACCCTAAACTTGTCTAAATCTTATTGGTTGATAGGATTTAGACCCATCCCCACTTTAGCTTCGAAATAAGACCCTTTGGAACCATTATAAACCGATTTTGACTTTAATATAAAATAATATTTTGAGATATTCCTAAGGTGCCCCTCTCCTCCCCTATAAAAGGACACCTCCTCCCCCTCCTCCTCACACCAATTAGAGCACTCAAGCTCGGCCAACCCCTGCCAATTTCTCCTCTCCACTTCCCTAGCAACATCCTAGAGGTTCTGGTCTTCCTCAAAGACCAATTTTAGTGCCCTAAGAGGAGGTCTCAAAGAGGCACTTCAACGAAGAGGTAATTACCGTTACCAATTATTTCATCTTTATTTCTTCTTCCACTTCTTCTTCTTAGGTTGTTTCATTATGAAGTAATAACATCAGTATCACTCATATACTGATATGTTATTATAAGTATGAAACAACCCTATTTCACCATCTATCCATCCTACGGAAAAAGAAATCACCGCGCGTGCGTACGTACGGAATACCGTCTCCACGCCGTGATGTAATCTATTTCCCACCACCACCTTACATGGATGGGTATAATGGTGTAAAGAATAACTATACATAGTTATTAAAACATCATATTGATTCTGATATATTTTATAATCCACTCCAATTCAATTCAATATTTATAGAAATGATATCATCGCTCGTGCGTACGTACGGAATACCGTCTCCACGACGCGATGAGATTCATTCTCCATGTTAACCATTTAAGAATGATTATAATGTATATATAAGAAATAATAATGAAATATATGACATTATAAAGCTACTGGATTTATGTATATATATACATATGTATGTCATCTACTTACTTCCATTTCAAGACAATAAGGAAAGGAAAACAGCGTTCATGCGTACGTACGGACTACCGTCTCCATGAACGGTGTTTTTCATTTTATTTATCTACCTATTATATATATATATATACTGAATATATATGATATATAAATCATATTTTATATTCTGGAAGTAAGTAAATCATGATATAAGTAATAATGATGTCAAGAACAACAAGTCAAAACACCTACGATAAATGAAACGATTTTACCCAAAACGCTTCTTTAACATGGAATTTACAAAAGAACGGGTAATATAATGTCATAAGTGAACCATATATGATATCATAACAATGAATATGATTCTGTAATAAGTCAATAACATGATTTAAATCATTATACAGGAGGTTCGGACACTTACAAAGCAAGTCGGACCTAAGGTAAGGGAAATATCACAATCTCATTTTTATCTGAGATTGTTTATTCGTAAGTATTTACTGGGGTGTATTTTATCATCCACGTCCATGTTTCATCAATATGTAATATTACTTCCATCCACCTACAATTTTTTAAATCCATTTTTACCCTTCGGTGAGTTTTTAGTAAAAGAAATGAAAGGAATCTTTTGTCGTTTTTCGTACGAGGTACTTTTTGACTTTTCCGACGAAAGTGCGAAGAATGTTTTTTTAACTTATACTGCATGAATGGATTTTTAAAAAAAAATTCCAAGAATCTTCCTTTACAAGTTTTCAAGTTTATTTTTAATCAACTTCTTTTATTTTAAAGTCGTATGACATGTTATAAAAGGAAAAATGTTTTTGAAGAAGAAAGGATATTTTCCTCAAGAATGGAGTTCAAGTGTTTTATCAAAATTATTTTCCATCTAAGATAATAAAGGGTTCTGTTTTATCCCTATTATTACATGGATTTGATTATGTTGTGATGGAAACATTTTTATGAATTCCTTTATTTTATAGGAATTGTTTTATGATGTCATGTTGTTTAAGAATCCCATTTTTATGACATGGGTTATGAAATGATGTATGATTTATGATTTTGTGGCACACATAAGAATGGTATCATTATGAGATGGGTGAGACCTATATCTCCCTCCAATGCATTGGGTAAAGATTTTATATCTCATGAGATAGACATGGCTGAAATGGTAGGTTATACCGGTTCAGTGAAACAGGACTGAAATGAGGGTTACTCGATTCAAAAAGGGACTTTGTCCACTAAGATAGTCTTGGCAATGAGTCATGACTAACAAGAACTGATTTTCTATGATTATGTGTGCATGCCACAAAGTTTCAAGTTTCATGTTATGATTATGGGGATCTCATTTTCACTTCTATGATTTATCCCATGTTATGATATTATGAGCTCTTTTGCAGGTTAAGATTTCCCAAATGCTATGTTCTTATGTATATGATGTGATTGATATTTCTTTTGTTTACCCTTACTGAGCATTTGAGCTCACCCTTTTATGTTTTCTTTTCCCCAGGATATAAAGAAAGGTTTATAGGTAAAAAAAAAAAGGGAAGATCTTTATGGGAGATATTGAAGATCTTTCACCATGATTAGAAGATTACGTTCTGAGTTTCCAAAGACACTAAACTATTACGATCCTTGTGTGTGTGTTTTTGTTATGTACTAAGTATTCCGCAAAAGTAATGTAATGTCCATGTACGATAAGCTTAGGGTCTCTACAATAAGTATGAAGGAATGTTGTGGTCATGTAAAAGATGTTTTCAATAAATATGTTATATTTTATGTTCAAGTTGTTATGTAATGTTCCTAATTTCCCAAGGCACTATACCTATCATCCTCGGAGTTGTCCTAAGTGAAATTTAATGTAATAAATCATGTTAAAGTGTGTAATAAAGAGTAGGGTTATTATAGAACTAGGAAACTAACATGGGGAGGCCCAGACAGACTACCCACCACCAGGAATAGGCTAACACCATTTCATTTTAGTGGAACTTTCAGCGAGACCCATAATGGGTCTCCCCAGCATAAAAATTGGTCAAATTATTTGAACTTGAGTGCTTATCCATATGAACCACAAACCCCACTATATGAGGGGAGGGGAGGGAAGGGACCCATCTAATGGATCAATAAGACTACCACCGACACATCCCAATAGTTTATTTCCCTTGAAATAACACAAATCTAACTACTCTTAATTTATAAGCATGGACAACGTAATGGCCATTAAAGTATGATCCACATTTAGTGGAACAAAACCACTGAGATTATAAGGAAAAAATACAATTATACCTTCTTATAACTAATGATAAACTCTTACACCCAAATTGTTCATGATGTGGAAACAAGGTCCTCCCACCTCCTTCCACTGAACAAGAATAATTAAAACAAAACAACTACACCAGAGGCTTAAAATATCTCTATATTCCATACCAAGAATAGAACTTAAATCCAAAACTTTCACAACATTGGGGTTCTCCTGATTACCCACCATCTTCACTATGAGACCTATGTCTAGAGCTCCAATGATTGAAGCATATCATGCATTGTAGTTAGGCTTTAGAAACCCCCTAAATGAAACTCCTCCAACTGGTTCCACAAACAACCAAATTGTGATCTAGATATCACCAATAGACACAACACACTCCAAAATTAACTTTCTCCCACATGACACTTTTACCAAAATAGGGGATTAGAAGATGTATAATCACCATTTCATTCCCACTAAACAAGAAAATATAGGAGAAAGAACACACAGAAGGCACATTCACTTGGAACAGATAAATTCAGAGTTTCCCAAAGGAAGACACCCTTATTGTTAAAAGGGATATTCTCAGAAGATTTCACAATTGTCAACCTTACATTCGAGCTGCAAAGTTTCATTGAACTTGAATCCTATAACTGAAAGCGACATTATAAGGAGTGGTACCCTGAACTGAGTCCCAGATAGCATGAGATTCCCACAAGTATCCATAACATCCTCTTAAAACCGGATTATCCTAGCCTAACATGAACCTTTTCTTAAAAAAATAACAAAATATCCAAAGTCCCCTTTTATATAGTAGCCAACACTAACATATTTGGACTGCTTCCACTTTTCCCCACTAGAATTTCTTTCACCATTTCCAGACATTCCCTACAGACTTTACAGTGTTGAACTCCATAGTCAACAACCCAAGAAACCCAAGAGACGAAAGTTTCTTCTAGATAATATCACATCCTTTCTCCCCCTACGAGAGGATCCACTAGACCACAAAAAGAGAGGGGGATTCATATTCCATTTTTTCATGAAGAATAATATTATTACACTGATGAAATAGAGGATCCACACATGGATAATCACCTGTGGATGCACTTCAACAGTGCACTAACTCATTATTAGGGCATACACCAGTGGATGAGGAGACCCAATAACCCAATCGAACATGTTCATTGGATAGCAATACCATGAACTATCACTAAAACACACAAAGGGGACCACAACTAGGCTCCACTAAACACTCCTCGAAAAAGACCACTAATGAACGTCTCAAAACAACCTATTTATAAAACACAAAACAGAAACATTTCTCAAAACAAACATGAAACCCCATTTTCCATCTATTGAAAATCAACCCATTTCTATTTTAAAATTCAATTCCTACACTTTTCAAACAATGGTTTTCAAAAAAAATTGGAATCAATGAAGTCACAAGAAGATTCAAGTGAAAACTAGTGCTTATGGGAGACTCATACATATGGTTGGAGGCCATACATTGGTCACACCACCATCATTGAGAGTGTTCTAGGGAAATTTCCCCAGCTTCACATGGATTTCCAGGCCATGCGGGCTTCTGGAGGCCATTGACCGAACTCTCTTTTCATTTCCTAAACATCAATGAATTATAAGGACCAAAAGTCTCACTTGAAACCAAGTTTACCTGGTGGATCAAGTCCTACTACGAGGTGTGCTATAAAGGCACCTTAATCATAACCATACCATTGAGTTCTGAAAATCCTAGATATGGTTTACCATGACTCTTTCCCATGAAACAAGACCCAAAATAAGTGAACCTAGATCTGATACCATTTTGTCATGAACCAAGCTGGGTTAACCCCAAACCTTTCACTTGAGTAGATCAGTGATAAGGCCCGAGGGTCATTACTGATCCCCATGCGATGAAAACTAGTATCAAGTAACAAAATAAATCAGTTGGGAATGTTTTATCCTATAAAAGATATATAATCAAACAAAAGTAAACTGAACGGACTCAAAGCAAAAAAAGAAGTAAACTATGCAATGAAACATACCTCAAGTGACCTCATGGGTCACCATAGAATATAAAAACCACACTCTCTCCAAGAGAGAACAATAACCAGAGAAACCTAAAACTAAAAAAGTAGGCATGAGCATCGGGATGCATATTAGGAATACTAGAGTAAAAAGATGCCCTATTCCCTTACCTTTAAAATGAAACCCAAAATGTACTAGCTTGAAAATAAGACATACTAAAATAATTTTTTCATTCTTTTCAAATTCAAGTAACAAGATTACATTTTCAAGAAAAAAATTTATCTTCCACTTTGTTTTAAAAAAAAGGCTCCAAACATTAATTAACATTTCAAAATGAAATGATACCAATTTTGATTAAAAATATGGTTTTCACAAAAGATAGAACAATCTTGAAACAAATGAATTTAAAATCATATCACAAGAACCATGGGAAATCCCTAAGTAGATAGTGTTAGTTGGGGGGCCTAGGATCCTCATACCTCAGTGAGATGTGGCATTGTAACCACAAAGAGCTACATTCTCATGCACGGGTCACTAGTAGGGAACACACCCATATCATAGTGGTCTCCAATCAATCATACTTATGTTTAGTTAGTGTTGTAAGAGTCAGTCCTACTAGATTAAACTTGGAAGGACCACTTTCGTATCATCTAGAATACTAGTCCTAGTCCACCCACATAGATACCTAGGTTTCCCATGCTCTCCATTTCAAGTAGTGGTGTGTTTTTATAAAGAAACATATATGAACTTATCACTTTCTTTACTCAAAAACACATCCAACTGCTCACCACCGATCTCCCTCCTTGAGTGCATCCCCATTTATTAGTCACACAATAACGCATGAGTCTCTTCACTAGGAATATATCACAAATCACACATTTAACATACACATCATGTTTCTAAAACAAGGTGTCTTGCCTCAAGAAGGGTTTTCACATTTACAAACCATTTTCAAGGTGCAACCGGGGTCATTACTTAACAAAGAATAACTTCTCTTTACAAAACATGATCACCCAACACTTTGAAGTTCTAGAGCCATTTGAAATTGAAATTAACAAAAAAAGGATTCAAACATTTTAAAACAACTAGAAAAATTTACATCAAATCCCATAAACTTTTTCTAACTTACCAAATCATGGAATTCCCCCCTTTTAGAATCATACAAGAATCCATATTCATTTAAATGAAATTTCAAAACTAATATATACACCAAAATTTTGAGAAATACCCACCACACACCGAAAACTATTTTAGAAACTAATTTTAAGCACTTACAATTTTAAACATTCTAGAAGAATCTTGGTATCATATTTTAATGGAAAATACAAATGCGAACACTTAAAAAAAGCTGAAAAATGAAGGAAAGACCAACATCAAGCACCACCATCAATTTTCATAGAATGTATATACTATTTAATATAAAAACCATACTTTCTAAAACACTCAATAAATTAATGAATTATATTTAAAGGTACATATATAGGGGACCAACCTCATGGTGGAACCAAACCGAACATCCGACCCTTGGGACTTTCTGACTAAGAGATTCTTCTCCCCCACTAAGTATATGCACTTTCACTTACATATAAGGACACCTAGCCCCTATGAACACATCCATATGTCCATGAACGTGTGCAAGGAGATTCTTACATACATGCTTATATGCATATACTAGTCTTCACTCAACTACGTATTCATTTTCAAATATATACATGGGAAAACCTAGCCCCATATATGTATATTCACTGCCATGGATGACTATACATGTAACATGAAGCCCATATATATATATATATGTATATATATATATATACTTACCTATGCACATGCAGGTGAGTCTCCTTAGACCCAGAGACTCGAAACCATAAAATAGAGACCACACACTACACATATAATTTAATAAATCCTATTAAACAATTTATAAAACACTTCAAATTTGCACAACAAAATTTACACAAAACACACACCCGATTTCATATAAAAACGCCACTTTAAAACCAAACACACAACACAACTTTTTCCAACCATGATTCGCAACACAATATCAATTTAATAAATCATTGACACAATTATAAAAACATTTCAAAACAACACAACAAGGGATTTCATCAAGATTACACCAATTTTTTCCATGTAAAGTCCACTTTAAATTTTTTTTCATATCAAATCTCTTCAAAACTAATTTCATACCAATATAATTTAATTATCCATAAATAAAAGTTTTTAAAACAATTTTCAAAAAGTTTCACTTGACTTTACCCACAAAACCCACTCAAAAATATCTTTTATACGAAGCGCACAACAATGCCATATTAGAACACAATATGCAGTTGTTACACAATTTAATAAATCAATTTCATATATAATAAAACGCTAACAATAGATGCAAAAAAAGGTTTTACCACAAAGCACACACCAGTTGTATAAATATGAAACTTAAAAATAAAGCACATATAAAACTCATTTGAAAAAAAAATTCACACAACACAACTTAAATCAAGAACACATTAAATTAATTAATCAAGAAAAATATTTATCCAAATAAAGATTATACAAGTAATCAAAAACCTTTGTTGTCAAATTTCTTACATATTGGTGTGAAACTCCAATCACACCACAAATGCACCACATGAAGATCAAAATGAACCCTAAATCAAACAACCAAACTAACATTATCAATAATTTACCCTAAATCTAACATCCTACCCACTCAAAACCTAAAACCCCAAAAAATGAACCAAAACCCTAACAAGAAGGAAGTAGGGTCTTACCAGGGGAAGTTGCATGCGTCGAAGGAGAGACTGACGACCCGGGTTATTGTTTCTAGAAAAAACACCAACAGAGAAGGCATGGTGTGTCAGATAGCACCGAACAACAGAAAAGGGGTGTGCACCAGATTGAGCAGGAGGCCAGCGAGTGTGGGTTTCACAACAAAGAGAGGAGGCAGCACGACCTGGCTGGTTGACCAGGAGGAAGAAGGCAACGTGAGGGGGTGTTGTGCAATGAAAGTAAAAGGGGGGGAGGTCGCACCAGGGTAGGGTTATGGGGGAGAATGGGGATCAGGCCTAGTATGGATTTCCCCATTATTTTTTTAAAACCCTAACTAAAATGAAAATAAAAATAAAAGTAAATTAATAATAATGAAGATCATAATAATTATAATAATAATGTTCTTAATAATAATAATAATAATAAATATAATTATTATAATCATAAATGATAATAATATTAATGACATTAATATTTTAATAATAATAGTAAAAATAATAATAATAATATTCTTAATTAAAATATTAACTAAGATAATAATAATATTATTATTCTTAAATTGAGACATTATCAAAAATAATGATATTAATGAAATTCATAATAAGAACCTAATTAAAGAATTAACAACAGCAACAACAACAACAATAATAATAATAATAATTACTATTATTATTATTGTTAAAATAATTTATTAAATTTTATTTTATTTTGTTATTTTAATTTATCCTTATTTTATTATTCAGTTCATTTCTATTTCTTTGAATCAAACATCGGGCGAGCCAGACCATGACCCGGGTAAAGTCACGCGACTTCGACTGCACCATTCCAGTGCGATAGATGCTGCTAAGGCGAAAAATATTAATTTTTTAGCAAGAATGAAAAAATTTCAATTGGGATCAGCCCACACCTCGACATGGTATTTCAAAATAAGATAAAATAATAAAATAAAATTATTTCAAAAGTCTGGGTGTGATAGGTATCTTATTTCTAATTAGTAAAATTCATCAAAATATACTACTATGAAAAATGACTACACTTCAACATAACTATTTGTAGAAATAGGGCTCACATTCGTTATTTGTGAAACTAAATTTCTTGATGTCTTAATCAAAGTAAATGTTTCATGATCTTGCGTAATAACCTAGGTAATGTTAATATAAATCATTTTCATGTCTTATTAATACTCACTAATAATATTTTATATAGTTATATTCAATATACTAAAATTAGGTAATTTATTAGCAAAAAGGAAAGGGGTTTATTTCTAACAAAATTTGGATTTCATAAATTATATGGTTTTATTTAAAAGATTGTTTTCAAAATTATAGAATTTGAATTTGATAATATGAAATTAATTTTTTAATTCATAATTTCAAATTTATCTTCGGGTTATTTTTTTATAATTCTCTAAAAAGTTGGATTTTTATTGAATAGAAAACTAATTATTTGTATTGAAAATTGTCTTTTATTTTCAAGTATTTACAAAGTAACATTACATTGTTATTAGATTTAAAATTTAATTAGTTAAATTTTAATGAAAATAATATAATATTTTTTTGGAATCAATATTCAACTTGAATTTTGTATAAAAATATTTTTATACTTTAAAATGTATTTTTTCTAGAAAATCACTTTTCATCATGTTTTGTGGATTTTATTTTTAAATAAAAAATCTTATCCTATCTGAATTTAAAATGATAAAATAAATTTCATATTTTTAATCAGAATAATTAATATTAGTAAATAATTTCAACTTATGTTTTGGTCAATATGAATAATAACCATATTAATTTTTTGTTACCACGATAAAGGTAAAATTGGTTAATTAGGGTTAAAACTAATGGGATAAGAGTTAAAATTCATTAAAACACTTGGAATAGTTTCATCAGATGAGTCTATTTATAATACATAATCATTCAAAATTCTAAAATATGACCTTTTTTCATTTAGCATTGATTTTAAACTTTTTAATATTTTAATTAAAGGATAAACTAAAAAATGTCACTCTCTTGATTTTAATATTTATAATACTGTTTGAAATGACAAAAAATTTATGTTTGGTTATGAATAGTTATTTTAAATATTATTTATTTTCTTATCATGATTTTTTAGTGCTTAAATGATACCTTAAATTCCTATGCAACACCAACAAAATTCTTATAGAAGAAGTATAAAAATAAAGTAAATGTTTTTAAAAACTCTAAAAGTAATTTTTAGGTGATTTATAGTGTCCCAAAAATTTTATAGATCAATATAGAATATTAGAGGATGTTTGAAAGGTTTATATTTTAAATAAATTTCTATTTTCTTATATTTAAAGTCAAAATAAATTAACAGTGTCAAAAATGACATTAATGAAATTTTATGTTAAATAATATTTTATTGAATTATTTAAAAATAATAAAAATATTGAAAGTGGAAAATTAGGATAATAAATGGTCTAAAATTTCATCCCTTTACCATTTATAATACAATTTTCACTTTATGAGTAAAATTATGACCCTTTAATATTGAAAAAGTCACTGCCAAAGTTAAGGTTAAAAGTGGTTAACAAAAGGGATAAAACAAAATATAAGGTTTAAAATAATGTACAAACCTATATAAATTTTATTATATGATTATATTAATACAATATAATCTATATCATATAATCCATGTCATCTTAGAACAATTTTACATGAGTTTGTCTTATAATATATTATAATATTTCATGATTTTTCAAAATAACCATCCCATACCTTATAAAAAGACACCCCACATTTATATTATATACACCAATATTTTCCATATATCTTGACCAAAACCTAACCAATTATCATATAACCTTCCATAAAAATAAATTATATATTCCAGTCTTCATAAAATATAATTACAAAGTTCCTTAAGAACAGATCTAAAGAAGGTCTATCGAAGAATAGGTAATCATGCAACCCCACCTATTACAAATTATTTATTCTTATACATCCTTAAAATATTATTCAAACGTTATGAAATAATATAATAAATATATTCCATATACTGAGATGTTATTATTTTAATTTTATAACCTATATCCATATTCTTCTTCTATAAAATTGGAAAATAAACCCTCGTTTGTGTGTACGGTGGACTATAGCCTTGCAAATCAATGTAATTTGTTTTCTATAATTACCACTCATATATGGTTATAATGATGGATTTTATTTATATATATGATATTCATGAAATAATTATTATTCTTTAAATATAAAATAACTTATATTTTATTACCTTTACATATATTGAAAAATGATAACTTCATTCATGTGAACATGTAGATTACTATCTCCATGAAGCGATGTGATTTGTTTTTTGTCATTGTATCCCATGTCTGGTATATATAAGCTTATTTAAATATATAATATTATATTTAATATAAAAAATGGAAATGTTACTCATTCACACCTATGACTTACTGTCTCCATGATTTTAACATAACTCATTTTTCATAACCATATTTCATATTTGGTATTAAAAGTATAATTAATTTATAAAAAATAATAATTATTCCAACATTATTATTATACATATTATGAAATGTTTATCACTTTGACTATGGTCAATATACTAATTTTTTTAAACTATGAACCGAACGCCCTCAAAATACACTACATAGATTTAATAGATTAAGTAATTAAATAATTAATTAAAAAATCTAAAATAAATAATTTAATGATAAATAAATAAACTCTTAGAATTTTATTAAACATATAAATAGTTTATGTAATTTTATTATACATGAGTTAAAGTATGTATATGGAAAGTTTTAACTTAAAGTAAAGAATTTCATCTCAATTTCCTTTCATTATGGTATATTTATTTTTATGAACCAAATTTATTTCATGAGGTTTATATACTTCCCTTTTTTATATGTTATATCACAAATACTTCATACTTAATTGAATTTTAAGTTTCAATTTTAATTATTTCATTTAAGGGGTTTCTTAACTCAATTTCCATTCATTGGGTTATACTTATAATTTATTGTCTTTATTATTCCATTATTATCTATGAATTGATCTCTAAACTATCTTATTATTTTTTTAAACTTGTTTTATATGGATTAAAAAATATTCACATAATCACATTATGGATTAATTAACATTTCAAATGATATGAAGTTTTTATGTGTTTTGTTTGTCTCAAACTCATTTTCATGAGACATGTTTCATGTCATGTAGCATGATATCCTGGGATGGTGTACTTACTTCCTCAGGAATAAATTTTTACATATTACTTTATTAAATTCATGTGATTTATTGAGCTATATCATACTATTTTTTTCAATTAAAATTGATTCAAAATTTACCAAAGCTGTAAAAGGATTTTTGTTACAATCTCCTTTCTTTTCGAGATTTCTTATGTTCAAGGTTACTTTGGGGAAATCATGTGCTCTTATTTTCATGAACCACATCTATTTTCTTATCATATAGTTATTAATTTTTTTTACATTTTTCGTTTCCATTTACTCCATTATTTATTAAAGAAACATTAAAAAAGTTTATTTTGAGTGATACCGATCTTTTATCTTCTTTTAGATCAATAATTTTTCACTTACATATCCATGTTTTCTAAAATATTTTCAATAATATTTTTTATAAGTATAAATGATTTAATAAAGTTATTTAATTTATGTTTGAACTTTTTTAAAACTTTTCAAAAAGATATTCCTTATCTTTTTCTACATGATTCAATTTTGACTCTCTTTACAAATATTGAAAAGAATGTTTATTTTTTTCACTGTTATGACATGAACAAATTTTCATACCATAATATCCATTATTTTATTTGAATATTCCTTTATAAGTTTCCAAGTTTATTTTCAAATAAAATTATTTACAAAATATTTTGTGAATTTTTAGTTTTTAAAAGTGATTTTCAATGTGAAATATGAATTCTCTTCATGAATTTTTTAATGATATTTTTATGGAATTTCTATTTATAAATGATAACAACACTTGGTTTTAATTATTATTAAATAGAGACATGATGTAATGATACCATCTATGTTCTCTATCTAGATATATTATGATTGTTTCAAAGTGATTTTCATGGAACTCATTTCATTTCCAAAAGTAAATTAACCTATGGAAGAATAATTGTTATTATTATGTTGAAACAATGAAAGGTTTCATGGTTTACAATTATACTATTTTTCTTGGAAATTTTTTATGATGATAGGTGATCTTGATATAGATCTCCAAGGAATTAGGTAAGTATTATATTCTCTAGAAGATTATGTTGGACGTTGAATGTATTGGTTATTCCACTTATAATGGTTCTTTCAAGGGTTCTATGATGATAATGTTCCAAGATACCAAAATGTTTTATTTATTATTGATATAAGTTTTAAATGGTTTCTTTAATCAATATTGACATCACATGGATCATTATTATTGATTCTTACATGACTATTGTCTTATGTTAAATATTTATTCCATTTGTCTTGTTTTATAATCTAAGTTTTGATGGTTATAAAATCTATTATGTTATGGTCACACATTTCAATTATATCATCATACCCATATGATCATATTATAATCACTAATGACATTAAATTATTAATTCTTTCATTTACCCTTATTGAGAATTTGATCTCACCCTTCATATGTTTCCTTTTCCCTAGGTTATGAAGAATGATGTTAAATGATTTTTTTCTAAAAAGGATTCATGTGTGTTAAATTTAATGGAGAACTGGAATACTTATTATAGAATATGAAAATATGGGTATAAGTGGGAAACATGCTCACTTAAAAACATGTTTATTGTTATGTAAGTGTTTTTTCTTAATTCCCTAAAACTCTAAACCAAAATGGTCCTTTAGTATGTAAGTTATCAAATAATTTTTTTATGTTTTATGTTTTGGATGGATTAAATTGGGTCACATTTATCAATATCAAATACATAAATTTATTGATTATGTTTTTTGCACTAGATCTAGGAGTTTGGGTTCAAAGATGTTATATCTTAATGTTTACTTCAATACATAAATGAATCTTTGAAACTTTCATATATTATTTGAATCACTTGGATTAATAAACCCTTTTGGTCATGTCTTAGATGAATCTTAGAGAAGTTTCTCATTAAAGAAATATTTATTGACATCCATTTTCTAAATTTACAAAATACTATAGAAAGAAAAGTCATGACACCCCAGACCCACACTCCTGAATTCAGATCCATAAATAAATAATTTATATACTGGCTTCGATACAAACTATTGATTCCTAAACATAACTTCCAAAAACTTACATGAATTAAATAAAATATTTCATTAAATTTATTACCAATACCTTTTATATTTTTATATTTAGAGAATTAGAAAAAAAACATAATCTAAAAAATCCCACATATTTCTCAACCAATGGATTTTTTTCCACTATATAAAAAACTACATGATCCATAATAAGTCTTAAAAAACACCCACCAATTATACACAGATCTATCTAGTTAAACATATGATGTGTAATATATTTCTTTATAAACTTGTCTTAAATAATATGGAATGAATTAATAATTATAAAAATTCTATAATCAACTGAATTTTAGAGTATTCTATATCTATGAAAATAAATGAAAACATGGATAATGGTAATTACCAATCTTGTATTAGTGAAAATCATAATATCAAGCATAAAAACATTCTACCAAGGCCCTTTTCTAAGACATTATATTGATATGGGAAGATTTATACACAAAAAACATGTTTTTTGTCTCATGAGACCTGTCAATCCATAAAGGGTCTATATAAGTTGGGGCCCACCCTTCACTTGATTTAGTCTAATTCATTGATCATATGATAAAATAAATAAATGAAATTTTCTATTAATTATCTGTATAGAAAAAATAATAATATGGAATTTAAATATATCTCAAATAATGTATATGGTACTTTAATTTATAATCAACCTTAATAATTAGTAAATAATCATCAAGAATGTCAATACATACTTAGCCAGTAAATAAACTATCTTTCTTGATGACCATCCTCCAATCTAAATTATGTAAATTGTGATGTTTACACCATATATAATAATGATTATATAGATAATTCAATGATGGAATAACATGATAATAATATATCTAGATAAAGAAGGTATATTATTTCAAAATATTATAACCCTGGTATAATATAGGAAACATTGAAGGATGTTGACATGGATAAAAATCATCCTTGTAAACAAATTCACGAATGATACCACCAAATAAGGGATTAGGTATTTGATTATTTGGTAAAATGTGTTAAATCCTATAAAATACAAATATAAATAAGAGGTTATATCATGAAACATAAATCATAATAAGGTATACCCTTTTAAATATTAAATATAAAATGGAAGTGGTAATATAAATGAGTTTTTTTAAAACATTTTTAATATTGATGTAAAATACAAAATAACACGTCACATTAAAAAGTAACTTTTGAAAATGTGATGTTAAGGATTTTTAAAACTTTTAATTTTGAAAATAACCTCTAATAATGGTTCCTTGAAAATGACTTAAATTTTTCCATAAGAAATTCAAATCCAAATATAAATAAATTTATATAAAAGGAACATTTTTAATACTCTGAAATTACCATTATTAAAAAACCACATTGTAAAAAGAGTAATAAGAAATTTTTTTATTGAAAATTCATTTTCCAAAATTTGATTATAAAACACCATATAATAAAACATTAGAATGGAAGAACCTAATCAAGTAAAGGTAATTTTCAAGATGAAACATTATAACTCAAGTAAAAGATATTTGATTTATCAATATACCTTATGAGAAACATACTCCCTAATGAATGAAATATTTGAAAATGGTTTTATGTGTTAAAAATGTGAACAATGAGATAATACCACATAATATAATAAAAGGGTATAATTCACCCAACTAATATGAAATAACTTCAAGAGAAATATCATAACTCAATGAATGAAAATTGATTTAACAAAAACTCTTATGGGTGGGGTAACACTTATGTCAAAATAAATTTAAAGAAATTAATTTCAATAGTATTATTATATCCCAAGAATTAAAATTAAAAAAATTATCAAACATTCATGAGGTATTAATTCAATATAACACCATACAACTAAAAGATGCTTCATAAAATATACCATGTCTGGATGAATCAAAATTAAGAACAAAAAAACCCTTACCTTGACCTCCACTTAGTTGAATGCATTATATACTCCTACAAAACAAACATAAATATCTTAATATTACATTTTATAACATTATTCATATCTATAACCTTTTGTAAACTTCATTTGTAATTATTCTCTACATGTATATTAGTTAAATATTATATATTTTCAATATCAAGTGTGAATAGTCTTGATCATTTTGAACTAGTTAAGAAATAGAAGTTTTATTCTTAATTATTATCTCTAATTTAATAATTAATAGATAATAAAAGGTTCTAAAATTTATTTTTATTAATTGTTTATTATTTTATAATTTGATTTAACAAGTATTTTATTTATTATTTGCGGTGACAAAGTCGGGATAAGTTTATTTTGGTAATTTATAACAAACTAACAATGTTTCATAAATCAATGAGTTAAATATTTATATTAATATTAAATAAATAAAAAATATTAAAATACTAATATCCAATATTATGTTTCCAAATCCATCATTGATATAAATTTATAGCACTATACTGGTATGTGGTTAAACCAACCCAATAAGAACATGTTACATTTTATGTGTGAGTAGATATTATATTGTTATAATATCATTATAAAAAAGAATAATTATTAAATTTATATTTTATTACGTTTATTAATTATAGTTGGTAATATTTATAAGAATAAGTTAAATGAAAAATATTTGTTCACTTATAAATAAATCACTTTCTTTGTATTCTTATTTAAGGCGATTAGTTTTACAATGATCTCTTATTGATAATATTACTTATATAATACATAATTTAAATTTATAAAATATAAATTATAATGAAAATAACATATATATTTACAAAACCCATTTATTGAATCATCCTTTAAATGTGGTGATTGAAAATGAAACTTATTGTTCATGGAGATCGTTGTCCGCACACATGCATGAGTAACACTTTTAAATTTTTATTAAATTGGAGGGGGACATATAATGGTTATACCATCAATATAATTACATTTTGATATATTATTAATACTGATTTAATTATATACATATTGTTATAATTTGTTTTATGAGGGTGGATGAAAAGGATAAGGAAAAAAGTTAAAGGAAAAGCAATACTTACATTGAGTATTCGGATATTCTCTTGGAGTTTTCTTTGTAAATTAAGGACTTGAATAAATTTGTTGAGTCGAGGGGGTTCCAAATGTGTAGAGGTGATATAGAATAACTAACATGGGTATATTTTCATGGGATATTTTAAATTTATGTGTGGGTTTAAGTGGGAGGGAGTGGCCTCTTTTTATAGGAGAAAAGTGGGAGAAATCTTTTGTAAAGAATGTTAGGCAAGGGATAAGAATGAAATTGCAAGGGAGTTAAGTGAGTTAGGTTGAGAAATTTTAGTTGAGAAATGTGGGTATTACCTTAATTCCTGACAAATTATTTTTAGTTTTAAGTTATCTTATTATTACTAAAAATTTGAGATACATTATTTACCCATTTTACCCTTATTAATCATGATTAAAAATAAACAAAGGTAATTATTTTATCACTAAAATTATAATATTAAAATTATTACCAAATTTAAAGTTATTTATTTAAATATTAAATCTATTTAATATAATTCAATTATAAATATGAGAAAATTAACTTTTAAATTAAAATATATAATGGGTTGAACAATTATTTTAAAGAAAAATGTTATTTTAATCAATAAGTATTCTTAATATTATATAAAATTCATAAATAATTAAATTAGTTGTTAATTTATTTTTATATATTTTTAACATAATAATATATTATTTAATTTAAAATAGATAAATTTAATATAAAATCATAATATATTAGAAAAGCATTATTCCTTAAAAAATTAAATGTTTTACCGTCGAAACTAATATTTACCTTGGTAACTTAACTTTTTAATCTAAAGATGAAATTGAACCCATTAAATAATTTTATCACATTGATTAAAAATATGGAAATTATATTATCTAAATCTATTTTAAAAAGTGGTAAAATTAAATTTTAATATAAGCTTGAATAACACATAAAAACAATTTTATTAAACATTTATATTTTAATCATAAAATTAATTTATAACTTACCTAGTAAAAACTATTAGATGGATTCTAAATTATTTTATTGTATATATTATCAATAATTATGATTTAAATAATTATTTAATGATAACATAATAATATTCATAGCACATGAACATGAATTATTTTAAGAAAATATATTTTTATGCATAGAAATTTTTATTCATTATTTAGCTATACTAATTGAATTTTATCAATTGATTAGTGTTAATAATAAACTATAATATATATATATATATATATATATAATTGTTTAGCTCTATTTTTACCCACCAATTATAGGGTTTCATCGTAACAGTTACATAAAATTCTTCTATTCATTTTGGTTTATTGTTGCATGTGAAGCAATATACTAAACACATTAGGTTTTAAAGGAAAATAAATATTTAAAAAACATAGGGTGTTACGTTATTCACATTAAATAAATTTTAACCTAAATTTTTTTATTTTTACTCACTAATGAGAGTGGGTGAGGGTATTCATAACATATTCATCATTATGAATAAAGATTCTAATATGACATTTACCATACACTCTTAGACTATATCAAGTTACTTTTATTTATTCAAATAATATTATACATTTATACAATCATAGACACAATTATTTATATACCCTAATCATATACTCTTTATAATATACTTTTACAAAAACCATTTGAATCTCCAAGACATTAAACCACATAGAAACCAAATATCCTTCCAGAAATTAACACTATATTTAGCCCTCAAAAGTATAAAATCACTCACTAGAAATTATATACCCCAATACAAAAAAATGTGATGAAAATCACAAATATATGATGAATCAATTATCAAACCCAAGGTTACCAATAATGACTAACTTACTTTTCCAAAATCAATCAACCCTTTATTATCTGAATATCAAGCGATATTAAACATAATAGTTGTCCACACCTCAATCATGAGTTCTCTAATAGTTATCCCAAAAATATATTATTTCTATAAAATCAATTTTCAATGTTATTAAAATCATTTAACATATGTTTAAAAACCTTAAAAACCTAATAAATAACAATACTTAGATGTTTCACATGATCCTCATAAATTTTAAAATATATTATAATATTATCGATTAATATCACCCACTAATGGAAATATCTAAGTGATCCAAGAAAATATCAATCTCACTAACTTATGTAAGACTATATAACTCTCATTTCCCATTATAATAATCATATACTAAAATTATAAACCATTTAATTATGCTCTATTATTTAGTTATATGATATAGTGGATTCTTAAAACATACCTTTCTCGAATTCATTTTCATGATCATATTCCAATTAAATACTAAAAGAAAAATGGTTATGATAAATTCCAAAATACTAATGTAAAAGTATAAATTTGGATGTGTATTACCCTATGACTCCTTCATTTTTAATATATGAAAATTTCAGTTCAACCTATGATTCTACTTGTTTAATCTTTTGATATCCATGGTCATTTTTCTATTTCATTATCTAACCTAATTAGTTAAAATCATACATAAATCATTCATATTGGTTCATAAAGAGAATTTGATTAACCAAATCATACCCCCATGGTAGTGTCAAAATAGTCATGTTGTTAGGACACTTTATTGTTCATTAGGTAGAGATTGAGTTAATACTCAATCTTCCCTTTTCAGGTTTACTTCTCCTAAGTACATTAATTCCAGAGCCTATATCCACTTATAAAAACATAAATAGATGTAATTTATAAAATAACCACACAATATCTACTTTACCAAATTTTTTGGATTTTATCCTATATATAGACTTATCCCTTAAACCTATCCCTAGTGTTTTCACTAATGTTTTCTTATCCTAATCCACAAATAAAGTGTCCATTATTACCTTAAAATTAAATAATACACTATTCAAAGGTATTATATATACCTTTTAAATTATGATCAAACTTAACTGATCCAACCTAAAATTATCCTAAACAAACATCATAATCTAAAAAGTTATCTAAACCCTAATTTGATACCAATTGTGGCCCCCGATCATGCACTCCCAAATTCTATTCCATAAACACATACTTTACATACTAAATTTGATACCAATTTTAGATCCTCATATATAAATATCGTATAATTAATTGACTTCAATAAAATATTACAATATATTCTTTCCCAAGACCTTTTTGGTTTATATATTTAAATAATTAAGACAAAACATAAACAAAAAAATCCATATATTTTTTAACTATTATATTTTTCCTGATATATAGGAAACTACTTAATCTATAATAAGTATTAAAAATCTCCCATACATTCTCCACAAAAACGATCCTATTATAAATATCATGTGTAATACATCTCTTCATAAACTAGGGAATGAAAAACATAAGAAGGGGTGAGCTTAAATGCTCAGTATGGTAAACATATAACCAAAGTCATTAAAACATAAGCTTGGTTTAAATAATACAATGGTAATAAATAATCATAATAATTAAATAATCAAAAAAATATGATATCATTCTATATCCATGATAATAAATTAAAACTTGTATAAAAATCATTACCATTCACATAATGAATAAAATCATAATCTCGAACATTAAAAACATTCCACCAAGGCATTGGGCCAAGGAAATATAATAATATAGGGAGAGGTATACACCAAAAACCAATTTGTTTTTTCTTATAATACCGATCGATTCATTAAATTCCTATAAAATTTTGGGCCCCACCCACCATTGGATTAAGTTTAATGTATTAATCAAACATTAAAATTAATAAGTCAAATTTTCTGATAAACATACGTATAGATATAACAATAAAATGAAATTTCAATATATCCCCAATCATGTATATAAAATATCAATAAATGTTCAATATACCTTATCAATAAATAATCAATAATAATTTCAATACAACCATAGCTAGTAAATAAACTATCTTTACATATGAACATCCTCTAAAATAAATTATATAAACTATGATGTTCACGCCGTATAGAGTGATGAGTATACAACTAAATGAATGATGGAATAACATGATCATATTGCTTATAGAAAAATAATGTGGATGTTTTTAAAATAATATAACTCAGTGTGATAGAGTAAATATAGAAGGATGTTGATATGGATGAAAACATCCTCACAAAAGAATGCATAAACGATACCACCAAGGAACGGATTAGGAATTTGATTTTTTTGGTATCGTGAGTTCAATTCCCCAACATATAATTATAAATAATATGGTATATCATTAAACATAAATCATAATATTTTAAATCATTATTAATATGAAAATTAAATTGGAAGTGGAAACATAAAATTGTTTTTAGAAACATTATAAACATTTACATAAAATAAAAACTTAAATGCCACATTCAAAAGAATATTTTAAAAAGGTTAAGTGAAACAATTTAAAAAATTTTAATTTTAAAAACAATATAAAATAATTTATCCTTGAAAATGAAATAATTTTTTCTATAGGTATTGTAGATCCATTGATAAAAAATTTGATTATGAAAGGAAACATTTTATTACATTGAAATTTCCTATATTGAAAACCCACAATGTAAAAAGAGTAATAAATAATTTTTGTATTAAAACTTAATTTTATTAAATATTATTATAAAATATAATATAATATAATATTATTACTGGAGAGCCCAATAATATAAAATTAAAGTTCAAGAGGAAACATTATAACTCAAGGAAAAGAGATTTGAGTTATAAATATCCCTTATAAGAAACATAGTACATGAAGCATGAAATGTTTGAAAAGGGGTATATGTGATTAAAATATAAAAAACTATTGAAGACCAAATAATACAATAAAAGATAAAAATTCACCCAAATTATATGAAATAATTTCATTAGAACATTCATAACTCAAAGAATGAAAATTAAGTTACAAAAACTCTTACAACTAGATTAACACTAGAGTAAAAATAAATTTTAAGAACAGAAATTGATTGGGATTAGTATATCCCCATAATTACAAGGGAATAAATTATAAAACTTTTATATTATAATAACTAAAAATATCCCATACAAAGGAATCATGGTGAATAACATGTAACATATCAAAATGAAAATGAATTGAGGACAAGAAAACCCTAAATTTATTACCCTCTTAGTTGAATGAGTTATATCCTCATGTAAAAAATAAATATCATAATATTATATATTATAACCTTATTCATATTTTATAAACATTTTAAACTTAATTTATTATTATTATCTACATGTTTATTAGTTATTTATTATATATTTTCAATATCAGGTGTGAGCAATCTTGAAGGTTTTGAACTAGTTTCATAATAGTAGTGTTATTCTTCAGTCCTACGCCAAAGTTTAGAATTCCTAGATAATAAAGGTTTTAGAATTTATTTTTTATAGTAATTTATAATGTTTTAATTTAATTTAAAAATTATTTTAGTTATTATTCATGATGATGAAGTTAGTGATGAGCTTGTTTTGGTAAATTATAACAAATGAATGATGTTGTGTTTATTAATGAGCTAAATGTGTATATTATCATTAAAAAATTAAAAATAATTATTATTTACTTATTAATATCCAATATTAAGTTTCCAAATCCATAATTGATATAAATTTATAGCATTGTTCATATATATAGTTAAACTGAACCAATAAGAACATGTTACATTCTATGTGTTAATATGGCTATATAAGAGATTATTTTGTTGTAATATAATTATAAAAAAAAGTATAATGGTAAAATTCAGATTCTATTAAGGTTTTGAACTAGAATTGAGAATGGTTATAAGAATAAGCTAAATTAAAAGAAAGTTGTAACTTATAAATAAACCACTTTTCCTCTTGGTATGCTCATTTTAGGAATTTAGTTTTATAATGATTACTTATTGTTAATATTAATTATAGAGTGCCTAATTTAAATTTAAAGAATATAAATAATGAAATAAATTAATTTAATTTATCATAAAGAATAATATTTAATATATTGAAAACTTTTTTAAGATCTAAAATAAATCTGGTAAAATTTGTGCTGATTTATGTTACAAATTATACCAAGTATGATTCATATATCGATAAGAATACGAGAACAAAAAATATGAAGAAAAAAGTGAGAAGAAATGTTGAGTCTTACTTGAGGTGTAAACAAGAGAATATTTTTAAACAAAGTTCACCCATTATAAATGGTCAGAATGATGTCACACCAATAAATAAGATATGTTTTTATTATGGTAGAAATTTTAACATCATGGACCATTAAAAATTACCCATGAACATCCAAACTGAAGGAAACAAGATGAATTAAATAAGGAATCAATAAAAGAAATAAATAATTGGTTTGGTTTGATAAAAGAAATCCCATAAGTCAACTTAAAAAATTTCCTAAGAAGTTTAACTCAAAATTTATTAATAAACATGTGAAACATCCAAAAAACATAATAAAATACAACTACTAAAGGAAAAAAATAATTCCAAATTAAAAGGTTGAATTTACTGAAAGGTTGTTAAGAATTGATTACAAAATATCTATTTATAATAATTGTTATGGTGAAAAAAAGTTTATAAAACTTTTAACAACTTTATAAAATAGATACATAAACAAAATGAGTTATTGAGAAATAAATAAAAAGTATCATTGAATCCATGTTCTAAGAATAATTTTATATAGGATTATTCATTCAAGAATAAATCGAAATATACTCCTAAGGAATGTATGATCATTTGGAAATAATAATATATAAATGATAATAAAATAGAGAAATAAAAAAATAGTGTATGTTACCTTCTAAACAAGGTGTGATGGACTATTCTATATGAGAATAAAATTGGAAATAATAATAGGTCAATATGACCCTAATAAGTCCAAATTTGGAAAGTCAATGGTGGATCTAACATGAAAGTTTTCTTATAAAAGTGTTTAATTGAAAAACTTTTCTAGGTTGAAAAGAATATATCATCCTTTTTTCTCTAATTAATAATCTAATTAATACCACCTTATTACCATATCATTATTTATTTATGTGTATGTGTAGGGAATTGTAGGTGATAGATATAAGAATAAAATTGGATGAGTGTTGTAAAAAATATACAATAAAAAGAGATATATATTATAGAATTAATTGATTAATATAATTCTTTCTCATTATAATGTTTCAATGTTCCATCTCAAAGGATATTCTTGGAGCTTATTCTAAAATAGGATCAATCATGTTGATGAGTGATGAAGTACATCCCTTAAGGGGGATCCAGCTAGAAAAGTAGGATTCTAGATAAAATTAATTCACGTGAATATAAAATTTGGACAATAAATAGAGAAATATTAATCTAAGTTATTATAATCAAATTTCTTATACTATTTTGATGGAATAAAATATGATTCATTCAGGGGTGTTCTTTTTATGTTTAAAGGTTTCTTGAAAGTGAATTAATCTACCTTAAAAAATAATATCATTGATGTGTTTATTGAGTGGAGTGAAATTTAATATTTTTTTATAAATCTATTTCAAATTCCCCTAGAAAGTGAAAATTGAGTTGACATCACATGTTGGATGTAGTATCCCATGTTTTTTATAGAAAAAAATTTCCAATGGAATTTAAAATTTTCATTTGGGGGATGGGTTATTTTGAATTTTTGGAACTAGTGTAAGGTTATGAGGGTTTGGACATCCCAAAATGGTGTTTTTGGATGTAACTTATGTTTTGGTGGAAGTTTTAGGGGTTTGAGTGAACACCGAAGGAATAATGGATGCAAAGGCTTTTAAAAATAGCTGCTGCAAGTTCTGCACATCTAGTAAACCATTACACAATATGTAATGGTTTCATGGGGTGTGGGTGACAGATTCATAATGTGAAACCTCATAGGATTTCTCTAATTATTACATCATTTGTATATATTATACATCATGAAACCATTACACAATGTTTTACAATTACACTTCATATAATATGAAGAGATAATTTTTAAAAAAGGTAAGTAGGGTATCAACCCATCATTTATTTGTGCACATAAGGCACCCCACTTGGAAGTTCCTCCCTATCCTCTCCATGGGTTTTTTAAGATCTCCTCTATCTAGTTTCTGTTTTTCTTTCTATCAGTCTTGTTGGATACATAGAGGTAAGATCTGAACTCCACTTCCTTCTCGTCTTCGTCTATCTCACTATATTCAGTGTTATTTTGGTGTGATATAATTCACATATTTTTAGGGAATTCATAAAATTTTCCATTTTCTATCAAATTGGATTGATTTAAAGATTGATGTTGGATGAGTGGAATGTCTTAGACATGAGTCAGACAGCCTATATATTTCCCCTCAATTTTTTTTGATTTATAACATACATCATTATTCCCCCATGGTGAAGTTCAGTGGTAGCTGCCCTTGGGGGGTCTCGACGAGGTCTCGAGGTCGAGTCTCATTGAGTAATTCCTTTTGGAAGTGTAGTATTTTATTGTATTTCTTCCCCCTACCTAGAACATTGTATGACATATGACATTGTGATGCACACTAGTATTTCCATGCGACACCTCTTAAATGTGAAATTTAATTTTTAGATCATAAGACCCAAATTTTCATAGCCCTTATATATTTAATTGTATTAATTTATGGTAATGGACCTCAAGTATAAACCACCCTTATGGGTGTGATCCTTAAATTCCTTAATTAATTAATTGTTTTCTAATAAAACCCCTCATTGAGGTGGAATATCTTATTAAATGGAACAAGTTGATTAATTGGAATGCAGAATGGTGTAACCGCTCCACTATATTAACTCCTAGTGACCAAAACACCACCTTTGAGGTTGGAACCTTCTATAATTAAATGAATTTGATGACTCATGTGTGGTAGGATTGTTAGCAAGAATTATTTAATACTGCTTGAATGTATGGTGTTATCTACCACGGGCTTTGCACTTGGCCTTAGTATATTAAATCAATTCTTGGTTTTACTCAATTGAAGAAAGTAACACTTTATTAATTAATGACATTTTTATGGGAAATTCCCTCTTTTAGTGTCTTTGAGTTGTGAAAAATGGAATACATAAGTAAATGGATATTACTATTATTTAATGAAAATGGTAAATTGTAATTCCACTTTAAGTGTGTGTGATAAGTGATATGGCATACTTATGGATATAGACTTTCATATTGTTAAAATTCAATGTTAAAATGAACAAGTTAATCATGAATGCTAAATGTGATACTAGGGACTCAATTTATAGATAACCATGTATGGGCTCATCATGATTTATAATTAGAGTTTCTAATAATTATTAAATACATCTAAAGTAATACTTGGTATGTCTTATATAGGATCTCCATGCATTTTCTCTACCTAAATATGAGTGATAACATTCCCCTAGGGAATACACAAGAGATGTGATCATTTGATAGATGGTTATATAAGTCCATGAGTGATACTCGGTCCTCTATGTGTGATACCAGGGACACACTTAAATGTTTTTTTCCTGCCTTCATGCCATGTATAGAGTGAAACTTGGGATTCCATTTATGTATTACCTTTGATAAACTCTTACCACATTGGGAATTTATAGTAACCTTGGAGAAATACTTGGGATTCCCCTTTGGATCACCTTGGATAGGCTTAGGTTGTCTCTTATTAAGTTCCAATGAAAAATTTTATATTAAAGACTAATAATCCAAAAAAAATTCCAAGGGACACTTCCACTAATCCAAATAAAATTCTTGGGATTGGTCTATATCTTGATAATTTTTCTATGATGAATTATTATTACACCCATATTATATTTTTATAGGCTCATCCTTATTCCAGAGGTATTCTGTCTTAGGTTGAAGAAGGTATGGTCAACAAGGTGTCCTTGAAGAACCTGATCTCAACTCGTTACATTTAATAATTAATTTACTTTCTATTTAATTATTACACAAGAACACTACTGTACTTTATATCTATGGAATGAATTATGATTTAGACACCGCTGGTGGTGGCCTAATGATTATATCTCACAAACTAATTAGGACGCCATTTCACCTGGGTACCTGAGAATATATCATTAGTTATAGGATTAGGATCCTTGGGTTATTTTGTTATGCTTGTATATGGGATATTAGGAGCACATGACTTAGCTAGTACTCAGGATACTCGTGGAGATCACCCTCAGGGATTTTAATTATTTTCTTCATTCACGTATTTTATTTTCCTACCTTCTATTGTTTTATGATATATATTATATATCATCACATGGAAATTCATGCATCATTTTATATTATTGGTTGTGGCCATTTTTATTCAATTATTGTATTTTCCTTTCATTATTTGTTGTTCATTCATACTGCTTCTATTGTTGAGTGATTTATTTACTTCATCTAATATAACATTGTGCTACTCTGATCATGATGGTATAGTTTCTCTACCATACCACCATTAGTCCATCACTTCTAGTTGGCTTCCTCTAGAATATGGGGTGGTCCACTTGAGGCCATGTGGAGACCGATCCAGATACTAGTTTCATAGTCAATCGGGACAGGATGTTACAAATTAGTATCAGAAATTTATTTTTATCATCCTGTTGAGTGTCAAGCTATCATTAAAGGTGATTCCCTGGGTCTTCATCATTTTTTCCCTCCTTAAGGGGTTTTTTTCCTGATTGTTTTATTCCCTCCCAATATCCAATAAAAATTAATTTTCAGTCAAAATGATATGTCCTTAATCCTAGGAAATTTTTAGGCATTAACTATTGGAAGGATCGATGCTTTGTGCTTAAGTAAGGTCTAAACCTATGTAGGTAGCACCCTTATAACTTTAAAGCATTTCTTTTCTCCCTGAAGAGCTTTCTAAAATGTGGTACTATTCAGGTTTCATTTGTCCAATGTATGAATCATATATTTAAAATGATACATTTTTTTTGATGTCGTGGTTATTTGATAAATTTATGCTTTTATATCCTTGAGAATCATATAATGATTAGTTTCATTGTGTTATACATTCCTAGATAATGTACAACAACTTATTAGATATTGTTACCCTTCTTCTTCTTCATCTTAAGTGTTAGATGATTTGGGAGGTCATAATTTTATTTTACAATAATATAGGATGGTGGAAATATACACTGGTTATCCTTATTGTCCATCAGATAAAGGATTTCATAGGTATGATAAGCATATGGATAGTATCAAGTATGTTCTTATTTGTATATGAAATCTTAGGGTAGTATGCTTGATACACACGATACTTGTCAAATTTATAAATGGTGAAATAAACCATATAATTTCAATGAGAATAATTAAATACTTGTGCTGTTACACTACATTCACAGGTCATCTTTAGAGTATACTGTCTTGGGCGTTAGAGTAAATATTACTCATTCCAATACTCTAGATAATGTTGTAAAAGGACTAGGTGTTGTAACAGACTAGTCAGTTTGTTTTAGCCTATATACCTGATGTTAATGGATCAAGAGGAAATAAATCAGAAGTAGTGTCATGTATACCTTTATGTTAAATATGATCTATCATGATTTTAAGTGTCTATTTTCCTTCTCTTTCAATTTAATTCTTGATAAATTAGGTTTTTCACAACCATAACCCATGTTCATTGATTGATAGAGAATGTGTTGTGGGTTGCAATACCTTTATCAGTAAATGAAATCTAGGACACTCTTATCATGGGTAGAATTATGTAAAATGTGTTGTAATATGTGTACTTCCGAGTAGAAGGAACACAACCAAGGATAAACATTTATAAATTTTCAGTTCTTGTTTTGATTACCCATGAGGTTGGTAAGTTGGTGATGTGTAGGTGCTTGTGAGCCAGCACAATGATGATATGGTTGTATTTTTATATAACCTTTAAGAACACCATTAGTCAGTGATTGAATTTTTTTGTTATTATTGAGTGATCATGAAATTCATTGAGTGGTGAAGGCATCAGGATTAGTTAGTATTGATGTGTCAGCTGTTACATCTGAGATTCTCCCTTAAGAATCAACCAATGATGGTTCAACTATCCTCTCTTTTCTTAGTTGAATATGGTTGGTTATAAACCTTACCAAGAACTTTATATGTTATCAATAATGATTTTCTTGGTTCCTTTTTAGAAATATTTATTATCCCCGTAGTGTACTTGTGGTTTAGAAATGATCATTCCCCTTATCTTGACATCATTCAAGGTACACTAAGTGAGCAACAGTTACACGTTGAGCTAAAAACTTAAAATTCCTATATGTTTTGATAAATAGACTCTATGGGAGTTGTAATCTAAAATAATGGTTGTTTATGGAGTCATGGTATGTCCTAAGAGATACCTCGGTTCCCAAGTAGGAATTAATTGGATAGGCTCATAGAAACTAGTCGACTCTTTAACTTGACTATTGTTGGGATGAGTCAGTGTTCTTGATGTGTGGATTCCTCGTCTGTGTACCATCATTTCACTTTTAAATTAAAGAGTATAGACTACCTTGGATGATATTTTTAGGCTCCAATTAATGATTATGAGGTTACCCTAGACTTCATTTGAGCTTGGATGATATTTTAAAGGGTGAGGATCCAAGGGTTCTGGATCTCGTGTACACCTATGTTCATGTTAAGGCTTGAAAACAAAAGTGAATGTTTAGATAGAGACGTCATTGGAATAGGGGTATATGTTTCATTGAGTGTGCTCGAATAAAGCCAGAGTTCCTTGGACAAAAGGCATTGAGGTTGAGTTTTGATGCATTGGATGCTAAAGATAATCTTTTCTAGGATAGTCATCTAGTAGTGGCACTACTTACTTTCCTTTTGTTCATTGAACGTGATCTGTGGGAAACTATATATTGCGTGTCGTCTAGTTTAGTCAAGTGAAGTGAAAGGTTTGTCGATAATTTTTGTGAAAATTTGGCTCAACTGGGATAATTGGGGTCATTTCGAAATAGACCATTTGATCAAGTTGAGAATCATGCCATAAGAATTATCAGAGCTCTAAGAGCTTTCTTAAATAGGAATTTCTGGTGGTAGAGGTACTGTGGAATCATAATTGGTCATTCATGGATGGGGATAAACATATGATGAGTGATTAACGATATGATGACATGATCATGCCTCGGGTTATATGGGATCAGGTAAGCATCATCTTGGTGTTTCAGTTTTTGAATTCGAGCATTGACTCGAGTTTCTATGGATTTTGTACCATATTATTAAAGGGGATGCTTAGTACTGTGTTAGGATTTGAAAAAAATGTTCCTATTTTAAAAAACATCACGAATCAAGTATGTAGATCATTCTTTTAATTGTTCCCCAATGCTTCTTAGGGATGATAGGTTTTAAGGTGGGGAGATTTCACCATCCCATGTTTTGGACTAAATGTAATTTCCCAAGGAATTTAAAATTTTCTTTTGGAGGATAAGTAATTTTAAATTTTTAGAATTATTGTAAGGTTATAAAAGTTTAGACATCTATAAATGGTTTTTTCAAACATGTATTATGTTTCTATGGAAGTACTAGGGGTTCAGATGAACACCGGAGGAAGAAAGAATGTCTAGGCTGCTGAAAATAGCTCCTTCCAATTTTACACATCGTGTAAACCTTTACAAGATTTGTAATGGTTTCATGGGGAGTGGTAAGTGGATTCACGATGTGAAAGATTAGTGGATTTACCTAAGGATTAAAAAAATTATCTTCTACATGTCATGGAACTGTTACGCGATGTCTAATAATTACATGTCATGTAATATGCTGGAAGACTTTTTTAAAAAAAGGGAAGGAGGGGTTGACCATTAATTTCTTCATACATAGAGGGAACCCCTCTCATTAGTTCCTCCCTACATTTTCTAAGGGTTATTGAGATCTCCTCTCTCCATTTTCCTTTTTTCTTATTGCCAGTCTCATTGGATGCATAGAGGTATGCTCTCGACTCTACTTCTTTACCTTCTTCCTTTAGCTCTCTATCCTTGGCGTTATTTTGATGCGATATAATTAAATCTATTTTCATGGAATTTGTAAAATGTTTTTTTATCTTGATTTATGTTGAGTTAAAGGTCAATGTTGGATTATTGTACCATCCTAATCATGAGGTAGGTTTTATATAGCTTTTCCCGCAATTTTTTGTTAATTTATAGCATACGCTATTGTGTTGCATGCCCGTATTTCCATGTGATGCCTATTAAATGTGAAATTAAAAATTTAGAACCTAATTCCCTGTGTTTATAAGACCTTATATATTTAATTTTATTTTTTTTATGGTCATGGACCTCAAGTATAAACCACCCTTTTGGGTGTGATCCTTAAATGCCTTAATTAATTAATTGTTTTCTAATAAAACCCCTCATTGAGGTGCGTTGTCTTATAAAAATGGAATGTGTTGATTAATTGGAATGTGTAAGGGTGTAACCCATCCACTATATTAACTCCTATTGACTGAACCACCACTTTAGTGGTTGGAACTTTCTCTCATTAAATTTATTTTATGACTCATGTGTGGTAGGCTTGTTAGTGTGGCTTATTTAATACTACTTTCATGTATGATGTTATCTTCCATGGGCAGTCCACCTGGACTTACTAAATTAACCCAATGTTTGGTTATACTTAATATCATAAAGAACCATTTAATAAATTAATGACATATTTATGCGAAATTCCCTCTTTTATTGTCATTGAGTTGTGAAAAATGGCATGCTTAAGTACATGGACTTTATTATTCTTTAATGGAAATTGTAAATGGGAATTCCCACTTTAACTAGATGTGATATATGATATGAAATACTTATTGATATGGCCTTCCCTATTGTTAAACAAATGTTAAAATAAACAAGGGAATCATTAATGCTAAGAGCAATACTTGGGACTCCATTTATAGATCACCTTTGATGGTATCAACATGCTTTATAATTAGAGTTGATAATTAATGGTAAAAACACTGAGAGAGAAACTTGTTATGCCTTGGATGGTCCCACCATGCATTTTATCTAGATCCTTATGAGTGATATCGGTTCCCTATGGGGGACACTGTGGATGGAATATGTGGCTAAATGGTTATTCCGGACCATGAGTGATACTCGGTCCCCTTTGTGTGATTTTAGGGATGGAATTAGAGGTTTGTTCTTTTCTTTATTCCACACCGAGAGTGATACTTGGGATTCCATTTATGTATCACATTTGATGTACTCTTACGACATTGGAAGTTTCTAGTTCCCCTAGGGAGATAATTTTGATTCCTCTTCCTATCACCTTGGAAGGTCTCAAGGTACCTCTTATTAAATTCAAATGAATACTTTTATATTAAAGGCTAATAATGAACAATTGTTTCCAAGGTATGTGTTATCCAAGATAAATATCATTATTGCGCTTGGTCTATCTCTTGATAATTATTCAATTATGACTTATTATTACACTCATATCATATTTTTATAGGCTCACCTTTTTCTATAGGCATTTTGGATTAGGCCTAAGAAGGTATGGTTGTCTAGGTGTCCTTGAGAAACCTAAGCCTAACCTGTAACACTTATTTATTAATTTAATTTTTGTTTAATTATTACACGTCCACACTACAATACATTATATTCATAGAATATATTATTATTTAGATACCATTGGTGGTGTCATACTGAGTATATCTCACACCCTGCCTGAGACACCATTTCATCGGGGTACCTAAGTAAATCTCATTGGTTGCAGGACTATGATCCTTAGATTGTGTTGTTATGCTTGTATACGGGAGTTCAAAGGCACATGACTGAGCTGGTACCCAGGATTCTCATGAAGATCACCCTCAGGGATTTTTATTATTTTCTTCATTCATTTATTTTATTGTTTAGCCTACTGTATATTTACTACTAGAGATTATGTAGCACCACATAGACAGGCTTAAATAATTGTATATTATTAGATGTGTCCATTTTTATTCAGTTGGTGTATTTATCTTCTATTGATTGTTATTAATTTTTACTACTTACACTATTTATTGATTTATTTATTGAATTTCATTTACCATTGTGCTAATATGATCATGAGGATATAGTCTCCCCACTCTACCACTGTTAGACCCTCGCTACTAGTCATTAGCCACTAACATACCGGGGGGGCTTGAGGCCATGTGGTGACCGATCTAGCTGTTGGTTTCATAGTCATTTGGGTTGGGAGGTTACACTAGAATATTTATAGGAATATTTGATGTCTAGAATAGTTATGATTGTTTTCTATACCAATAATTTCTCAGATAGATATAGAATTGATTAATTAATGGATCATTTGTTAGTAAAATGTGATACAACCCTTCTATGAAGTTAATTTATCTTTATCTACCATGAAATTGAGAGAAAAAGGGGATAATATGAAATTCTTCAAATTCATGGGAGAAAAATGAAATGAGAAGGATTTTCACTTACCTATACACCTTTTTATTTGTTATCAATAAGGGGAATATTTTGACTTTGGAATTGAAATGGGTATAGAAATAAAATCCAAAGGAGGAGATTGAAGAACCCAAATTGATTGCGACCTAAATGGATTGTGATGAATATTTTTATTTATTATTATTAATATAATAGAAATAAAGTCAATATGTGTTGAATTTGGGTGATGAAGAAGTACCCAATGAATGATTAGATAGACGTATCCCATGGTTGATAAATTGTTTCATGAAAACAGGATATTTAAGAACTCATTGGGATGAAAATTAGAGTTTATATGATTATTGTATGTGTTGTATTCTATTCTTTATGTAAAGAAAGGATTATTTATATGTTTTTAGTATAATTTAATATTATTATAGTCATTATAAATTAATGGAAAAATGAATAATATGAAGTTGTTTCTACTTAGAATTCTAATACATACTATTTTAGTGGATAGTTGCATAAGTTGATCTTAATGGGTATAAAATTAAAGTTTTGTTGGTTATAATAAGAATTGTATATAATAGATTAATTTAGGTTGAGAAATCATGGCTATTAAAAAGATCAAAGTATTGGGAGGAAAATTCAATCTAGTTGAATGATTTAGAACCTATCTCTATGTTATCAAAAACAAATCCAACTACAATAAATGTATAATGTCACTCGGATATATATCCTAGGATGATGAGAAGTGTTGAGGTAGGGAATATCTGTTGAAGTACTCAAAGTCAAGTACTTATGTGTAGGAAGAATTTAGATATAAAATTGAATAACTTTGGGTATATTTTGATAATTCCAAAATTCATTTGAGTGGATAGAGTTTATTTGGAGAATTTTATAATGGGTCTAAGAATGTTTCAACAACTACATATGAATTAAATTAAAAAAAATTAAATTGTATATGGTAAAACAAATCACATAAATGGCTACGTATGAATGGATTACACGGAAGAAGGATCATATAAGATTATATGGGGTGGTAACCAACTATGTAAGGAGATGCCTAAGAATAAATAGCTCATGTCAAAATAATTTTTCAAGTAGTATATTGTGTAATAATGACTATTTCATGGTATAAAACGGTGCCATATTTACCAAGAATTTGTAAAATTTTCATCAAATGAGATTAGATTTGTAGAAGATTAATCCATATATTATTAAGTCTACCTAAAATTCATCATGGATTTATGTTAGATTATACCTAATCTATGATAGATCTATGGAATATTAAATCAAAGTTTATAATAGCTACATGAAATGATCTTTAGGATATATAGGATTAAATCTAGATCCATGTAAGAATTAGTTTAGAATTAGAAAAATAATGTAATGTGTAACATTATTGGCTGATATGTAATATTTTTATAGTATATGCGACCAATTAAAAATAGTTACACAATATGTAAGAGGAATAAAATATTATGTATGATTCGTTATTTTTTCTAAAAATACAGTAAAGAGAATAACTACATGGTGATATTTAATAAATTATATTTCTTTTATTAGTTTTAAAAGTAAGGGAAATTCAATATTTTTTGTGATATTAAATTTGATGATTCTATTATATACATCATATATTAAATTCCATCATTAATTATTTAATATTTGACTCAAGTAGATATTTATGGATAATTATAGAATTATTTTTCATGTTATGAAGAATTAGAATATGTTTTGATGCTATTTGTTGTGGAAATACCAGTTGAATATATTATATGAATTGTGAGACAACCATACTGTGAAGAGAAGATAACATCATGATGAGTGATAAAGAGATAATCATCATAGATATCAACAATATGATAGAATTCAATTAAATTTTAGCCTAATACTAGAATACGATAGAAGATGAAATCACACTATGATGGGAATTATCCGGCTATGGTGATATTCTATAATGTATTCACACATTTCAATATGGATCAAATTCCTGTGGATTTCATAAATAAAACAAGATACTCAATTATTTTAAAATTTTAAAATATAAATATTTGAAAATAATAACTGATGATCCAAACTAGAGAAATTTTAGGAAGGATTATTTTAACAAGATTAAAAAAGATAATGGTAATTTTAATAATATAAATGGAGAAGAAAATAAGAATATTTTTAGATCATGGGGTGTATTCCCATGTGATTATATTGAGAGTTTAATGAAAATAATATTGTGCTAATATTAGATGGATTTACTATATTGAAAATATATAATATCTATTCACATGATTCGATGAATATATATGATATGTATAAGTAGTGTGATTGAGGTTTTGAGAAGAACCTAAAACTTATTTTTAATATAATATTTTTTGTTTACTGAAGAATAAGAAACCTATGTGTTTTACAGATTGATGATTTAGTGCATTGAATCAGAACATAAAATAAAGAGGGAGAGGAAGAAGAATAAGAATATTATTCTTACCTTATGTTATTTATACATCATATAATACAGAGAAGAAAAATATTGAGGACGAATGAAAGAGGTATATTTTTATATAAATGTTCTAATCATTTTGATTTTGTGTTTTTAGTATAAAGAAAACATGAATTCCACCTTAAATAAGGATATATTTTTATTATAAGTGTTATTTTATGGATGAATATTTTGTTATTATAAATTAGTGTTATCCTAAGAAAAAATAATAAGATAACGTTCATTTAGTAAGTTTGGAGGAATCATTGTAAACTAGTGGGAGCTAGTATAATATTTTTATGAGAAAAAGTGTTGGGAAACACTTTTGGGTCAAGGGTGATGCTTCACTATATAAATATTGGTTTCAATATGATACTTTCCAAATTAAATTGTAATTGATGACTGATTCTAAGGGAATATCTATTTATCATTCTTGACCCCCACATTAAAAATATGTAGTTTCCCACACTAGGGTGAACATTATAAAAATACCATGTGTTTCTCTTTACTTTCCTTAATATTTTTCATGTTTTTAATGTGTGTTAGGAAATTATAATTATGTCCATTATTATCTTAATAGATAATAGAGGTTAGAAAAAGGTGGTAAAAGGTTAAAAGAGAGATTATAATTGTTGAAATAGGTTCACACTAATTCACCCACCTCTCAGTGTACCTACCCAATCCTTCTACATCATCTTAATTATAATGTATTTTAGTATAACAACTGATGAAAATATTTTCTCATAGTTTATAACATGATTTTTCATTAAAAAATTAGTTACTAACCAATGCCTATATTTTCTTACCTTAACATCCCTGTCCATCCACTTATTTAATACCCATTAACACAAAACCCAAACTTTATTTTTGTCCATGGAATCCATTTCAAAATTCATAACTTCTTTCCACTTTATATTTTTTGAGCTTTTTACTAATTCCTTATAGGAAAAAGGATTATTATTTTCAACTATTTTTTTCACATTACTTAATCATAATAAATATATATATATATAGTTTTATAAAATCTTTAGTTCTTATATGTAGTACTTTTTCCTCTAAAATAACTTCTTCCACCAGGTCATGTGAAATTTTTTATAGTGAAAACTTTTATAAACCTTGACTTGATCAAATTCTATCTTTCTCCCACTATCTCCATTGGAGGTGTAAAAAGTTTCTTGAATCATAGATTTATTTCCAAAATTACTTTTCTCTCGGATGGATTGAATGGATAATATTCTATTATTTCTTTATAACATCCTATAATTAAACACAATATTCCTTGAGATGTATGTATGTTGCTGTAATTATCCTTAACAAGCACTTCACATCCCCAAACATGTATATGTAAAAAAAGGATTTATTCACATACTATAATTCATATGAGATTTAAAGAATAAATGATTTTATCCTATTTTCCATCAAAATTATGATTATTTGTAATAATTTTTATATTGTAATAGGAGTCTAATGAACGATGATAATACTATATTTTTTTAATCAATTTTTTTTCTTTTCATCTTTTGAACAAGGGTTTGTTGTTTTAGATATTTACAAAAATGACACAATTTAATTTATGTAAAAATATTTATGATAATTTAGGGTGAGAATAAAGGATATATTTTTAATGGATTTATTTCATTGAACATTAAAAAATATCATGTCAAAGTAATATTTACAATGTGGTATGGGATGGATTGGGTTTCTATAAAGGTTATGATATATTCCAAGCCTAAAATAGATATCCAATACCATCACATATAATGTTAATTAATTTTTCAATAATCCATGAACCATTATGTTCCAACATTTCTAATAATCCTCTAAACTGTCGAACCCACCAAACATTACAATAGTACATTACACATTCAACAAAATCACTGAATGACAATTTGAAAATCATGAAGCATGGTTAATCTTGATGAATACATCATCCAAACCCATAAATACACACATAATAATGTTTACATGGCCATATAAATGTATATTAATGTGTATAGGGATATATATTATATAAAAATAAAATAAAAACATGATAGAAGAAGAGAGAGAACTATCCTAACTCAATCACACAAGTAGAATAGAAACAACACATGCTTGTGATAGAATTGAAAGAGGATTGATGAAATGTATTATAGTATAATTAAATATAATATAAGTGAAAAAAAATTAAAATATAGAAATTTGGTTAGAATAATATTTTTTTAGATAAAATCTCGTCAATAAATAATCAAGGATATAATAACACTTATAAATTTAAAAAAATGTAAGAGGAAGAAAAAACTGTAAAATGAGAGTGGGGTAGAGGTATCTCAAGTATAATAATGACTTTGGTAGGTCATCCTTGACCTTTATAAATGACTAATAATGAAAATTATCCTTCAATTATTTTTAATATTTTAGCTCTTTACAAATAGAGGAGGTTCATGTATTTATATCCTAAAGTGGTGGAATGTTTTCATTCCAAAACCGCCCTCTAAGTTTTCTTGACCAATTTACCATTAATAAAACATGAACTTGAGATATTAAATTCTTAAAAGTTATATATATATATATATTGAATATCTAATAAAAAAATATCTAGTCCATTGGAATTTTATAACCAAATATATGTCAATTTCAGTAAACCACCTTCCACTCTCTTAAATTATTATGCTTTCTTCCATGGCCTTAATGTGAATGGGAATTAGGCTAGGAAAATGCATCCACCTTGAATAAAAAATTTCTTAAAGGTTTTTATACAATATATTTAATTTATATTCACTAATGTATAGATAAATTGTATGGTTTTATTGGGATAAAAGTCAACATTACTTACATATGCTTCAATTTGGGGAATAAATATGGGTCTTCATTTAATGCATGGATTAAACCACTTATATGATGAATTGGGCTTTCAAAATTTATCTAATTAGATTTATATTTTTATACCTCTATTTAAGTTTCATTGAATTTTTTCTTCAGTATTTAACTGAAAAATAAAACTCTATTTATTTTCTAATTTGTATGATAGATTTATTAGCCTTCTAATATGATCCAAATGGACCTTCATATAGACAAACCATACAAGGATCCAATTTAATTAGTTTTGGGAGTTTTAATTAAGAATAAAAAACATGAATAACATAATTTGTATTCATATACTAAATTTTATGATCAATATTGTATATATTATAAAAATTAGATGAATTTGAACAATGGTTTTCATATATGTTTATCAACAAAACAAGAAAATTGATTCACACTTATACAATTTTTAGTAGGAAACTATTGAAGGGATTAATTTAAAATTATTAAATAATATATAATATAAAATCCACAACACTTATTATCGTTAATTTAATTATAAAAAAACACATATAAAAATCAATTTTACTAGCCATAAAATATTAAAATTTTGTTTTCCCCAATAAGGGAGGTTTGGAAAACTTTACTTGTCCATAATGCATTCCAATAAACAAATTACCATAATAAAATTTTAAAAACAATTTATCTTTCATGATCAATATTTTAATTATAAAATGTGGACACAAAAAAACTCCCTCCTTTCAAAATGATTTAAATTTATCAATAAGTTTCACTCATTCACCAACCAAGGGTGATATTCAAATATTTTTTAGCATATATCATATTCCATTACCATAATAAATTTAAAAGCAATCAATAGGTGTATTTTTTGGGTTTTTAGTGTCTATGGGATAGTAGGAAAAAAATTGAAAAAAGTGCTAAAATACAGTTAAAAACATAATAATTTAAAAATAAATACACAATTTTAAATAGGACATGAAAGGGTTATAGAAACACATTTTTAAAGGGAGAGAAACATGTGAAAGACACACGATAGATAAAAATAGAATAGGATGATAAAATTAAATATGAAAATAACTGAAAAATCTCAAAAATGGCTTAATCAAACATGATTCAAGTGTTCCGCTATTTTTTATAAATACATTTTTTCATTTTTACCTTTTTTAATTTTTTAATGATTTTCAATAAAAATTTTACAAAATAAAAATGAATGGATTTCCTTTACAAAATTCACTAAATGAAAACATTTCCTCCATACATAAATGAATTCTTTACCTCAAATATATAAATTCTAGTTAAAAATATATGAAAGGAAACCTTAGATGAAATCTATTCCCCCACCCTTAAATGGAAGCTTTCCCACAAGATTATTAAGACTTATTGAAAATCAAGGAAATAAATACAAAAATTAAATCCATTACCATACACATAAATGTTAAAAAAAATCATTCAATGAAAATACATGTAGATGATGGGTGGGAAAAATAATTAGGCTTTTAATGTGGCTAACAAAAATAGGTTTTCATATCTACAATATGGATTAAAAAAATGAGGATCAATATATGGGTATTAAAAGTCTATTTGGATATAATGATTCTCATGTGGTTACAAAAATGCCTCTATTATATTAATGTCCACTAAAGTTGGAAAATTAGCTTGAATTCCAATAAAATAGAGGCTCACAATTGGGGGTGGAAACAAATTAGATGAAACAACTGTCAAAGTTGATCTTATAATGAAAGCTTATATAATTTTTTCTGGTATGTGAAAATTAGTTTTTGATCAAAATTTTATTATTCAAATGTTATTGGTCTTGAAAAAAATCATTTATCCATGTTTTTGGTGAAATATAAAATTTTTATAATAAAATAGACTCTTGAATACCTAAAAATGGTTTAACAAATTTTCAAATTTAGATGATGCGTAATTATGAATATTTTTTTTATTTTGAAAAACATTTACATAGAAAAGAGTAGAAAATGAAATTTTGGATGAATAAGGTGGTAAAAACTAAAAAAATGTTAGATAAAGTTAGAAAGTGCGAAGAATAAGAAAATAGATAAGAAGAGAGAACAAAGTAGAGTGTAAAATGGAGAGAGGGGGAGAAGTAAAGGGGTAGGGGAGATATAGAGAGATATAGAGAGTGAGAGAGAGAAAGTTAAACTGGTTCTTCCCCATTAGGTTCAGTTAGATCTCATTATTTATCTATCAGTGGATCATTCCAAGTAGAAGTAAATTCGATAACATTCAATATGGTACCCAATGTATGTGGAATATGAGGGTAGGGATTTAGTCAATGTCTATTGCCTATAATAAAATCAAATCGATCCAGTATTCATTTAAATAAAAACTTAAAAGAAATGAAATATTCAAAATTTTCATGAGAACATGGGTTTCCACCCAATAAGTGTTGCATTTATTCTTTCTAAAATAAGACTATTGTAGTGGACTATCCATTTTTTGAAGGTAGATGCAATTTATTTTATAGAAACCACTATTTTTTCTCAACTCCAATGTCCATATAGAAAAATTTATCCGTATAGTAGTCCCCATTATAAATACCCTTGATTTTCAAACATGGATATTACATCTTTATATATGAATATACATTAAATTACACAAACACATGCCTGAGGACCGTAATAGTTTAGTTCCTTTAGAAACATAAACACAATATTCTGGTATGGTGAAATATCTTCAATGTTTCCCACAAATAACTTCCCCTATAGTAATCCTACTTAAAACCTTTCTTCTTAATATGGGTATAGTAAAAATAATAAAGGGTTGATTTCAGATCCTCAGTAAGAGTAAATAAAGAAGATATCAAGAAAAAAAATAGCATACAAATATAAAAACATAAAATTTCAAAATCATACCTTGTATAAATTATATCATAATCTTAAGTCATGGAATAAATATTGGAAGTTCGTAAGACATAAATTATAAAGGAACATGATCCATTGTTATAGAAAATGTATTTTTGGAAAAAAGATAAACTTATAACTTTTTGAACAATTATAAATAGAAATAAGGTTCATTTGTTAAGTTTAGGACATGAAATAAGGCCCTTCCATAAACATTTGGAAATGAAACCAAGTGAAATCATAATATTACGGACATGAAATCTACGTACATGAATAAACATATGGAAATGAAATCCGATATCATGAATAAAATAATTAACATAAAATCCACATCCAAACATAAACTTATTGACATGAAAACTACACCCATACATAGAATTATGAACATGAAATACAGTTCATTCATAACATATTTATCTTATGAGTAATCAATATTTAACCAATGAATTGGAGGGATATATAGGTCCCACATTTCATAGAATGAAAATCATATACATGTGTTCCAAAAATAATATAAGTCATTTATCATATCAAAAATCATGAAATGAAATTGGTATTATAAACATTTTATCATAACATATCTCATAAAAAAGTAACTAGATTCATAAAAATCATGACATAATAAAGATAAACCAAAAATAAAATAATAAGGATATTATACTTGAACAATATCCTCAATAAATAATAAGTAACATCAAATAATGTTATCCTATATGGAAAATAATTTTGAGATATCACTTGAAATAATTATTGAGGAAAATATCATGTCTATTTTAAAAACATTTTTTTAAATGCCACACAAATATAAAAGAAAAAATTTTGGTTGAAAATAACATTTTAATATTGAAAATTAATCTTAAATTCATTAATGATTATTTAAATTGGGAAAATATTCTCATTTTTTATAAGTAAAAAACATTCATTTCGAATATATCTTTTGTAAAATTCAGAAAGAGCCTTGTTTCAAAAATGAAAAAAATATTATTTTAAAACCAATTTGTAAAAATTAAAACATGGTAAAAAATGAATTTAAAAATTAATAATGGAATAATAAAATATTTATGAAAAAAAATTAGAAATAAAAGACGTGAAAGATAAATATTCTCCTTTTGAGACTTAAGAATAAACAATCTCGAGTAATAATGAGATTGTGAAACAAAACCTTACCACTTTGTAATAAGTTGAATCATATTCCACATGAAAGAAAGAAAATTATATAAATATGTAAATAACATAATATTCTGTATAATAATCATAAAATACATTCATGGTAAGTATATATGCCACACAAAAATAAACAAGTAGTGTATAAGACTTATGTCCCATAGAAATAAAGGAGAGACAAAATCCCTTAGAAATATCATATCATTGAAGTGACCATTAATAAAATGAATAGATTATGTGTATTTTATATAAATACACATAAAAAAGTGGTAATAAAATATAATATAATCAAAATTTATTTCATAAATAATCATATAATGACAGGATTAATGAAACAATACTTTAACCTAATGAATCGAAAATTGAGTTAAGAATTACCTTACATTATTTCTTGACTTCCTTAGTACACATTCAAATACCCTATATAATAAATATAAGTTTATTATAAATCAAAAACAGAACAATATTCATATATATAACACCATATATTTATTACTTATGAATTTATATTACTCGTTTATTAATAACTCTATGTTAAAGTTATTTTTCGAGTAATAACCGCTTTGTTTTTTGTTAATATTTTGACTTGTTATTCATGTTTATATTATTTATATTAGGATTTAATAATATATAGACTGATAACCATGATAACATTTATATTCATTATATATTTATTTATGGTGATTCATAAAATTTTGTGGTAGAAAATAAAATATATTGTTCATGGAGATGGTAGGTCATACGTACGCATGAACGATGTTTTCATTTTATTTTTGGATTAAAATAGAGAAAAGTATATAATATATTATCATTAAATATTCATTTTTATGTCATATATATAACATACTTTTATTAAAAACATCCTTAATACATTTCATTTAAAGCTTGAACGAATCACATCGCTTCGTGAGGCGGTAGTTTTCCATGCACATGAACGACGTTATCGTATTCCAAAAAAAAATAATGAAGGTAAGTCTGATATTAAAATTAAGGAATAATAATAACATAATATATATCATATATAAACTATAATTCCATCATTATTAATAACTTTTAAGTGTGGTAATGTAAGAACAAACGACAGTGATTCGTGAGGCGGTAGTCCGCTGTACACATGAACGATGATTGGGTATCCCATTTGATGGAAGTGTGTGAAGTTTTAGAGAATAAAATTAACATAAAAACACATAATTATTTTGAATATATTGAGTTTATTATATACATATAATATAAAAATAATTCAATGGGATTAAGGAATAAATAAAACAAAAACATTCGTTGATGAACGTTACCACTTCTTTGGGTATCTTCTTTTGGTTTGCAACAAAGGAAATCCTTGGTTGGATTTATTCCAAAATTAAGGACTATAGGATTAAGGGAGGGAATTTTTTAGGATATTATGATAGGTTATGGAAAAAAATAGGTCTTTAAGTTGAATAAAAGAGAATAAAAGGTGGAATTTTCTAAAAGCGTGGAGGGGAACTTTATAATTTCCCAAAATATTAATTTATAATAAATCCAACATCAATCCAAATACCTAAAAAAGTACATTTATTGGAATATAATTTTATATAAGGTTGTAATTTCCTCAACCAATATATTTTATAAAAGTTTTGGTGTTATTTTAAATCTGATAATTTTTATTAACACTTAATTAACCTATTTTTATATTAACTAAGGTAACAAAATTTTCAATATTAAAAGGTTGTAATTATTACATATAAGGTATTAATATGACCGTAAATGGAAAATTTATGATATTTTAGACCATATATCATTCCCTTATCCTTATTTTATATTTTTTTATTTTTAAATAATTTAATAAAATAGTGTTTTTATAAAATAACATTTGTTTCAATTTTGACACTATTCATTACTTTGACTTTAAAAAACTTAATACAACAAGTTATATTCAAAATAGACCATTTAATACACCCATAACATGTTATAATTAGTTATTAATTTTTTTATAACCATAATTAATTCAAATTAAATTTATTTTAATATTTTTAATATATTTTATTTTATTTTTCCATTAATTTAACAATTATTGCATCATTGTTGTGTAATTATTTAAAGTACTTATTTATTATATGAAAATTTAAAATAAAATAAAATTATGAATATAAATATTTTATATTTATAAAGACTATTTATGGTTGAATATATATTATGTATGGCCACATATTAAAAATGGTATACTTATTAAAAACATTAGTGTGACAAGTTTGACTTTTCTTAAAATAAAATACTCTAAGGGGATTAAAGCCATCCATGTGACTACAAGAGGATATAAATTCATACGAATATGGAATTAAGTTTAAAATCACTCATGAAATAAAATTAGGAAAAATGATAGGGTAATTTGATAATATTTACAACATCATCTTTACCCTTAATTACATGATTTACCCTTAACTATGGTTATCAAATTACCAAGTTTACTATTCATTTTGTAAAAAAATAAAAGGGTACTATTTAATGAATTTGGGCCTTATGATTCCAAATATGGAATCCATTTTTCAAAAATAAAATCACATAAGTGGAAAAAAATAATTTAAAATTAATCTCGTAGACGGGGTGAGAAGGAGTGTTTTTAAAGTGCAAATGTTCAAAAGTTTACTATGTTTTTATATCTAAATTAAATATAAAAAATGATTAAAATAACCTAAATTAGATTAATTTATATATATTTAAACTATTTTTACTTTAAATAAAATTAAAAATATATTTTAACATTATACATTATTTAGATGAAAGAAAATTTTCAATTAAAATCCAAAATTATTCACTATTTATTACAAAATGAATCTTCACAAAAAATAATCAAAATTCACTCTAAGATACTTCTGATATTATGATTTTATTTTTTTATCTTTTAAAATAAAATTTATAAAACTTTCAAAACATATTTTTTTACAAATTATATCATTAAAAGGTAGTAAACCAACCTTTTAGAAAAAAATAGTCTTTTCTGCTTAAAAATGGATTTGTTCTTATTTTATGCATAGAAAATTTATCTAATAAATTTATAAATATTAAATTAAATATATAACATATAAATTTCATTAAATAGTAGTTATTAATTTAATTTACTATGATAAAACACATTTTTTAGAATAAAATTTGTATTTCATAAAAAATATTATTTATTTGAAATTGGATTTTATGTTCATTTATAATTAATTGGTCACCGAAGAATTAATTTTATAAACATGTGTAGACCATATTTTCATAATTCAGTTAATATTATTCATTATCTTCATTATAATAGCTATGTGATAACTATTATATTAAATATTAGTTGTATATTATTGTTCGGTAAAACTAGTTGTTGGGTATAACACAAGACAAACTTAGTTTTTCATGTTCTACAAGACAAACTCTATGTTGTGTGTAGCACAATATTAACATGGTGTTGTGTATAAAGCAATATTTAATTGGTGTAGAATACAATATATTACATCAATGGATTTTAATTGATTTAAAAATAATTCATAAAAAACTTAGAGTGTTACATTCCACCACCCTTAAAATGAATTTTGCCATCAAAATTCATCCGGGTTGTCAAAGTTAAAATACATGAAAGTTAATTTCATAGAAAAACCACATTGTAAAAAGGAATACTAAAACTTCCTTAAAAAATGGGATGTCTAAAACTTAATAGTTACCCAACATAACTCATAATTAAGTTTCCATATAGGAGAATATAAATGTCAATTGAAAACATATACATAGAAGAGAAAACTAACTATCAAGTTCTGATGGAGAGTGATAGAGAACGTGGTCATTATAAATTTAACAATTATAAAACCTTAAATCTATGATGATATAAAGGAAAATTTGATTAATCAGAACGAAAGGTACTATTATAATGATTTTTTTCCATTATAATTTTCTTAAAATTGAATAATTTTTACAAGAAGATATAATTACTTGATTTAATTCCATTTTATAAGAAAAATATCATCCATCAGTTGTTCATTGATCAATTTTTGAATTCATCTATTACTCTAATAAATGGAGTTGAAATTGTAATTTCTAAATAAAAAGTAGATCATAAGATCTATAATGGGATAACGAGTCAATCCTTCTATCTCTAGTTATCATCTTAAAAAAATTAGAATATCTTACCTAATATACATAAAAATTCATATGGTAAATTAATAAATTAATCTCTAAAACCTCATCCAAATTTCTACTTAAACAATTTCATAAATGGTTACCCTTATGAACCACCCAAAATATTAAAATCCCAAACTTTCTAAATAAGGTTACTAAATTTATAAAATCAACATATAAATTATCCCTTAAATAACTTTATGTAGCTCTTAATTGTCACATATCAATCATGTGAAGGCCATTTTCATGTATTCTCTTGAAACTTGTTAATTACCTAAATTACCATAAAATTGTAGTAAAAACATCAATACTTTCAAAAATTAAATCATTTCTAATACCATAAATCCAAAAATTATTTAAATAAAATATATGATATCATTAATTATATAGTAATAATATTACTAATTAGTTCTAAGGATATTAATATTATCCCATTTATTTTATCATAGTAAAAATAATATCTTTTTCTCATTATTTTCTAAACATCATTAAAATTTTAAGAGTTATACTTCCCTTCTAATATCACCCTACCACATCAATCAATTTTCATGGTTACGAGCATTATTCAAAGTATTTATCCAAATCCTTAAGGAAATATTACAACGGATAAATCTTTAGATGTATCATTATTTCATAATACTATAAAAGTACATCTACAAAATTTTTCTAGAATTATAATACATAAACAATCAATCATTCCTTCCCTTCATTATCATAATCTATAACTTAAATAGTGATCATGTGAGATTTTATTTTGTGTTTGGCTTTAAAATGTTATTGATATCGATCATAATTTTTAACCCTTGGATTTGGGAACTGATTATCATAATTACCATTTTTCTTACACTTGATGAATAAAAGTGTGGGGGTTCATTTGGTGTATCCTTCTCTATATTTTCATCATTAGATAAATTTTTACCATCACTTCAGAAGTCAATTTTTCGATGACCTTCTTTACCACACTTAAAACATTTACTACTCCCCTTAATAATTTCCTCCATGTTTCTTTCCACACTTTGAGCATAAAAAATATCATATTGTTTTCTCCAGGGTTTTTATATTTTTCTTTAAACTCCATATTCATTTTAATGTCAAAACCATGAGATTGATATATAACTCAAACCTCCATTTCTAACTTGATGGAACATAGGACATTTTTTTCATAGCTACTAAAGTCCCTTTTGGATAATTCCATTCAGAGACTTGGTTTTAAGCCACTGAAGAATTGATCAACCTTACTTTTATGTTTTATGGTAATTCTAGAATCATATCATGAATGTCTTGTAAAATTTTCTTCACAGTTTACAACATATTCATCATCCTTTTTTTAACTTAAGGAATTTCTTCTCTATTTTTTGTACAATGAATACAAGGAATGTACTTATTAAAAATTAAGTTCTTGAACTTATCCCATTCTATGGAGTCAATTTTATCCCATTGTATTGTATTCTTGATAATATTGTACCATCGATTCACTCAAACTTTATAATGATAAAAAACTAAGATAGATTTATAATGTTTTGAATATTGGAGAATCAAAAATATCTTTTTAGTGGTACGGATCGATTTTTTAACCACTAGTGGATCAGAAGACCCACTGAAATAAGGTGGATGCTACCTCGTGAAGGGATCAACAGAATGTTGTTCCCACTTGTTTTATTTGTATGTATAACATAATTAATATCTTGATAATTTTGTGTGATCATAAAAATAATATTTTTCATTCATACTCACATAAAATTTGGTATCTTAAGAGTATAATCATTTCATTGCCTATCGTATTCAGTACTAAAGTGGTTCTTTCAGGTTCCATCCATTGACTAAAATAAAAAATTAGTGTAAAATACACTAAGAATAGTGGTTAAACGATGCAATAAAGGGAAACTAATTTCAATATATAACATATTAGGTTTTGTATATGGTTATTCATGTGCATTACCAAAATTATAGGACTGTAACATATACTTAGACTTATCCTTAGGGATATTACTAATGTTTTCTCATCATAGTTTCCAAAGGTTGAATAAACCTTTTCTCTAATAACAACTATAATGACTTCAGATTTTTATAGATTTATATTACATATTTCTAGATGAATATTAATTCTATTACATAAAAACATGCCTAATGACTACCATAGTTTTGTGCCTTTGGAAACTTGTAACATAATATTTTAGTTTGGGAAAATATCTTTAATGTTTCCCACAATGATCTTCCCCTTTATCACTCCTACTTAAAACATTTTTTCATAACCCAGGTATAAGAAACATAATAAAGGGGAGAGTTCAGATACTCAGTAAAGGAAAAAAAGGTATATATCAAGAAAAACATGAGCATTAGGATATAAAAATAGAACTTTTTAAATTAATACCATGTATAACATATATCATAATATTAAGTCATAGAATAAATATTGGTAGTTAAAAACACATAAATCATAAAGGAACATGATCCATTGGTATAAAACAATTAATTATGGAAAACACATAAACTTATAAATTTTTGTACATGTATAAATAAAAACAGGTTCACTTGTTAAGTTAAGGACATGAAATGAGGCCCTTATATAAACTTATGGACAGGAAACTAGGTCTATGTATAATATTATTTACTTTAAAGATTGTTCTATGTATAAACCCATGGGTGTGAATGATAGGTCCACACATAAACTTATGGACATGAAATATAGGTCTGTGCATAAACTTATGGACATTAAATCCAAGTCCACACATAAAATTGTGAACATGAAATTAGGTTCACACATAACATATTTACCTCATGAGTTATATATCTTTAAATAATGAATTGTAGGGAGATATAGGTCCCAAATATCACATAATTAAAACAATACATATGTGTTTTAAAATAAAATAAATCATTCATCATGTCATAAATCATCAAAAAAATTGGTTTCATAAACATTTCATCATAGTATATCTCATAGGAAAGTAACGATATTACTAAACATTATGACATCATAAAGATAAACCAACCATAAAATAATAAGTATAATATCCTTCAATAATATCCCAATTAAAGAATATGTAACATAAAGTAATTTTATCTTAGATGGAAAATAATTTTGAGAGATCACTTGAAATAATTCTTGAGGAAAATATAGTTTCTATTTTGAAAATATTCTTTTTTTTAAATGTCACACAATTATAAAAAAATTATTTGAAAATAAAATTGTAATATTTTAAATTAATCTTAATGTGCTTAAGGAATCATGTAAGTGGGACAATATTCTCATTATATATAAGTAAAAAACATTCCTTCCATATATTTTTGTCATAAAAGTCACAAAGAAAAGTTCTTAGAAAATATAAAAAATATTATTTTCAAATAATTTTGTAAAATGTAAAACATGGACAAAAATGAATTTAAACATTAATAGTAGAATATTAAAAAAATAAATTTTTTTTTTGGAAACAAGGACATGGAAGATAAGTATTCCCCCCGGGAGACGTAAATATAAACAATCACGAGTAATACCAAGATTGTAAAATAAACCCTTACCACTATGTAATCAATTGAATCATAAAAACCATGAAATAAAGAAAATTATATGGATATATAAATAACATATTATTTAGTATAATAATTATATAATAAATTAATCAGTAGTATATACACTATATAAAATAAATAAGTTGTGTATATGACATGTGTCCCGCTGAAATAAACGCGAGAAACAAATCCCTTAAAAATATCATCTCATTGAAGTAAGAATTAAAAAAATGAATTGATTATATTTATTCACTGTTAATATACATAAAATAATTTAAAATAAAACATAATATAATCAAAATTCATTTCATACATAATTTTTTAATGACAGAATCAATGAAATAGTAGTTTAACCTAAAGAATCAATAATTGTGTTAAGAATTCCCTTACCTTAAGTATTCACTTCATTTATACATGTTAAAACTTATTATATAATAAATATATGTTAATTATACATATACCATAGATCCAAATTCATATATATAATACCATATATTATTTATATATGAATTTATATTACTAATTTATTAACACCTCCATGTTAAAGTTATGTTTTTGGTAATAACAACTTTGTTTTTTAGAGTTGTTTTGACTTTTTATTATTTTTCCTATTAATTATATTATTATTTCATAATATACATAATTATAACCATGATATAACATATATTCATTATATATTTATTTATGGTGATTCATAAAAGTTATAGGTAGAAAATAAAAACACCTTTCATAGATACTGTATTTCATACGCACACATGAATATTGTTTTACTTTTATTTTAGGATTAAAATAAAGAAAATTATATGATATATTATCATTAAAGAATAATTTTTATGAAATATATATCATATATTTTTATTAAATACATCTTTAATATATTCTCTGTATAGTGTGAATGAATCACATCACTTTACATGGCAGTAGTCATCCTTACACACGAACGACATTATCGTATTCCCAAAAATATAATTCATGAAGGTATGTGTGATATAAAAATTTAAAAATAATAATATAATATTATATATAATATATAAACTATAAATACAAAATTATTTCCAAAATTTAAAGGTGGTAATGGAATAACGAACGACATCTGTCCGTAAAGCAGTAGTCTTCCGTACACACAAACTATGATTGTGTATCCCATTTGACAGAAGTGTGTGAAGTTATAGGTCATACCATAAAAATAACAAAATATAATTATATTTACTATTTTTAGGTTATTATATAAATATTATATAAAAATAATTTTAGGGTTTTAGGTAATAAATAAAACAAAAATTTTTATTGATGAAAGTTACCTCTTCTTCGGGTATCCCCTTTGGGTTTCACCAAAGGACTTCCTCGATTGGCTTTCTTCCAAAAATAATTATTCTAATATGATGGTATGGAATTTGGGAGGATATTTTTATATTTTTTGTCCAAATAAAATAGGTTTTTAACCTTGAAGAAAATAGAATCAGAGGTTACCTTTTATAAGAGAGGGGAGGGACACTTTTGGAATTTCTGAAAAGATTAATTTATAATTAATTCAATGTCACAAAAAATACCTCCAAAATTATATTTATTATAATATAATATAATATAAAGTCATATTTTAATGAATAAATATATTTTAGACAATTTTTGGTGTCATTTTAAACCTTATCATTTTGGTTGACCCTTATTAGCCTATTTTAATTTTAACTATGGTAACAACTTTTTCAACATTGAAAGGTTGTATTTTTACATATCAAGTGTCAATAAGACCATAAATGCACAATTTATGATATTTGTTTTACCATATATCATTCAATTATATTTATTTAATATTTTATTATTTTTAAATAATTTAATAAAATATTATTTTCATAAAATATCATTTGTGTCAATTTTGACACTATTCATTACTTTGACTTTAAGAAAATCAAAAAGACAAGATATATTAAAAAAAAATTTATACACCCATAAATTGTAATAATAAGCAATAAAATTATTTTATCACCATAATTAATCCATAATATATTTATTTTAATATTTTTAATATCATTTATTTGATTTTCTATTAATTGAATAATTACTGTATCATCGTTGTGTAATAATTTAAAGAACTTATTTATTTAGTAAAAATAAAAAATAAATTACCATAATGAATATAAATATTTTATAATTCCAAATACTTTTTATGGTTAAATATATCTTACATATGACCACATATTAAAAAATTTATACTTATTAAAAACATTAGTGTGACAAGTTTGAATTTTTCTTAAAATAAAATACTATATGGGGATTAAAGTAATCCAAGTGGATCCAGGAGATCATAAATTTGGAACAATGATTATTTTTTTGAAAATAAATCATACAATAAAACTAGGAAAAATTTTAGGGTAGTTTGATAATATTTATAATATTATTTTCACCCTTAATTAACTGATTTACCCTTAACAGCGGTAAGAAACTTACTAACTTCACTATTCATATTGTAAAAAAATAAAAGTGAAAAATTTTAAAAAAATGGAAATTCTGATTCTAAATTTAAAAATCCATTTTGAAAAACTCAAAACATATAAGTGAATAAAATTAATTTAAAATTAATCACTTAGACGGGGTGAGAATGCTTGTTTTTAAAGTAAAAATGTTCAAAAGTTTACTATGTTTTTATATATAAATTCAATATAAAATGATTCCAATGACCTAAATTAGATTAATGGATTCATAATTTAACTATTTTTTTAATTCAAAACCAATTAAAAATATAATTTAAAATTATATATTATTTAACTGAAAATGCATTTTTCAATTAAAATCTAATATTTTTCACTATTTTTCAAAAAATGAATCCTCTCAGAAAAATACCAAAAATTTATTCTAATATAATTTCATATTTATATTTAAAGAAAATAAGTTTATTTTTTTCAAATAAAATTTATAAAAGTTTTAAAATTTAGTTTTAAAACAAGTCTATCATTAAAAGGATCCAAAACTATCTTTTAGAAAAATATAGGTTTTTATGCTTAAAAAATGGATTTGTTCTTATTTTTTTCCTATAAAACTTATTAAATGAATTTAAAAAAATTAATTGAATATATAAAACACATATTTTATTAATATCATTCAATAATAGTGATTAATTTAAGTTAATATGATAAAATACCATTGATAGAATAAAAATAATTTTTCATAAAAAACACAACATTTATAGTCAATTGGTTTTTCTCTTCATTTATAATTAATTGATAACCGAATAATTAATTTTATAAAAAAAATTAAACTATATTTTCATAATTTAGTTTATCCTATTCATTACCTCCATCCCAACATCTAGTTGATAACTATGATATTAAATTTTAATAACATATTATTGTTTGTAAAAACTCATTGTTGAGTGTAACACAAGCCAAACATAGTATTGCATATACCACCAGAAAAATTCTATGTTTCATGTATCACAAGACTAAATTAATACTTTTTATAAATAAATAATGACTTTTTTAGTGTGTAACACAAGCCATCAAATAATTTTAATTTATTCAAAAATAATTCCTAAAAACTCGGTGTGTTACATCCATGACCATTAAAAACAATTTTCCCCTATTTGTTGATGAAATTTTAATTTAAATGGGGAGGAAATAGAATTTTGGGACCCTCACTTTAGTCTTCAACTTGATAAACTATTCCATCCACTAAGTTTTGGAATTTTATGTTTGGAATATCAGGAAGATCTTTTAGTTCTAGTGATGAATTTATGTCCGGCTTAAAAAACATGATATTAGAATCTGAAATTAAATTATTTTTCAAATAATTTTTTATTCACTTTAACCAATAGAGTAATAGAAATAAAATGTGATATGATACTCAACATATTTTTCAAAATACTTTATATTTATGGTGTTTTAGAAAGAATTATCAATTTCAACCTCACTCATGATCATATGGTTAATGAGGGTAAATATCTCACAAACCTCTCCCTTATTAAAGTAATATTAAAATATTTGTTTAGGGTTCAATTTAATTACAATAGAATTTTTATAATCATGGATAAAAAAACTAATAATGGTTAATCTAATTTTAATCAAAATTTGAGCACAAAAAATAATTTTCATTATTATTTTCAATACATGGTAGACATTTTCCTAGGTGGCATGGAAATAAAGTTCATTTTCAAGATCATTTATCTTAATGGAGTTTTAAAATAAATGGTCTGCCTCATCCTCATTAATTTATACTTTATAAATGAGAGGAATGATTACTTATTTCTTTTTTACTAATTGTTCATCCACATTTTCCTAATATTCTAGAAATATGTAGGCATCTAACTAAGATCTTTCACTAAAATTAATAGGTATTAAAAATAAATGTTTTAATTGATGTATATAATGGTATTCCTGAATACATCCTCCTATAAATGAAAAATTTTAACCAATAAAACTTTTCTCACCAAAATTTTAATCATTAAACTTATTGCAGTGGGAGGGTTATGCACATGAAATTTTATTTTTTTAATTTTTTAATAATTATTATTTTTTAATATAATAAACAAAATCATTCCATGAAGCACCATCCATGATATTGGAAATTATTTTAAGCATGTATAATTATATCCTATCAATAGTAAAATTTATAGTGCTCTAATATACTATTTATAGTGGAACTCGGGTCGAATCCTTATCGATTATACTATATTTTGGTAATCAATTGTTATAATTTTCTATTTTGTATTTTATTTTGGTATATATATAATAATAATGACCAAATTTACTTTTAATGAAACAGTTTATGATAATTCTAGGTGAATATAAAGGATATGTGGTTAATGGATTGATTTCATTGAGCATTTAAAAATTTCATGTCAAACTAGCTTTCATAATGTGATATGTATGGATCAGGTTTCTATGAAGTTTTAGATATAATCAAAGAATAAAATAGAGATCTAATCCATCCACACATGTTTTGGATGAATGGTTTATTAATCCATGAACTTTTATGTTCCATGATATCCAATAATCCATATAACCCTCAAATCCATCAAACACGTCAATAGTCTATAACACCTTCGACAGAGGCATACAATGATAGTTTGAAAATCATAAAGCTCAATTGATCTTGATCAACCCATCATCCCAAAACTAGGCCTCACCCAAAGGTTTGTTTACTCATCCATATAAATTTATAGTAATTTGATTAGGGATATATATGATAGAAAAAGAAAAAAATGAGATAATATGATAATGAAACTAAGCCAACTTATGCACGCAAACAAAAGTGAAGCGATGCACACTTGTGATAGAATTTAATGGGGATTGAGGAGATGGATTGCAAAAGAATTAAATATAATATTAGATAAATAAATAATATAATATAAATCATCTTATATGATTTAATAAAAAATAAACATCCATTAACAAACAAACAAGAATACAATAACACTTACCGAGTAAAAACAAACAGAAGAGAAAGAAAATAATGTGAAAGGGTTATGGAGTACGGAAATATCAAATAGAAACTTGAATTATAAATGTATTGTATGTAATTTATAAATTATTTCCCATTATAATTATCCTCTAAATATTTTTAAGATTCTAACACTTTTCAAGGAGAAAAGGGGATTGTATTTATAGCATATGTCAGTTGTCCATTTTCCTTTTTAATCTTCTCTTCATGTTTTCTCGACAAATTGAAAATTTAGAAAATTATATAAAGATATAATATTCATTTTTTTAATTTTTTTACTATACACTCACCAAATATCTTGACCATTGAAATTTTTTAGTGGAATATATGGATATTTTAGTAAACCATGTGTTGTTACTCTATATTGTTATGTTTTCTACTATGGACTCAATGTTAATGGGTATTAGGCCTGAAAATAACTCCATATAGAATAAAAATATTCTAAAAATATTTTTTTATGTATCTTTAATTTCTATCCACCAATTTTTAGATCAATAGGATAGGTGTATGGGAAGAAATGTTAATATTTGTGATATGTTCTTCAATCCCTAGAATAATTATGGGTCATAATTTAATGAATTTATTACCCCCCCCCCTATAGGTTCAATTGGGTATTGAAATTTTTATCTAATATGGATATTAATTTCTTTATATATGTAGTGAATTTTAATTGAATCTTTTATTTTGTATTTATCTTTATTTATAAAATATTGTTTCTAGTCCTTTTGGGGGGAAAGATTTGTTGGGGTTTCTTATGTGATCCAAATGGCCCTTCAAATAGAAAAAAAAACAAGGATCCTATTGAATTATTTTTATTAATATGAGTTAGGAACCATATTTAATAGATGTCACATAATTTGTATATTTATATGGAAATTTATGATCAATATAGTAAACTTCATGTAATTTTGATGAATTTTAACAGTGTTCTTGAAATATATTTATCATCAAAACTTGAACGTTGATTCAAAATTATTCATTTTTTAGTGTGAATCCAATAATTTGAGTAATTTAAAATAATGAATAAATATATAATATCAAGATTATATTTTTCACTTTATTTGGAACTTAGTTCAACATGTTTATTGTCAGTTGTAATTTACATCCTCCAAAGGATAATTTAGAAATTTCATGAATCGTCATCAATATGACCATGTAAAAATTGGAATTGGTCATCCTTTTACTAACACCATTACAATATGCTATTATAAAGGGGAGTGGGTTGTGATCGTTTCCCATGTTCTTTTAAATATTCAAATAACTCTTGGGTAAGATATTTTCTATTTCTATTTAAGAAAAGTTTCTTTATCTTATTTATAACATGATTCACTACTTCATTCTTATATTCCTTAAATTTCTAAAAGGAATCAAACTTATACCTTATCATGTAGATATATATACATAAATATTTACTATAATTAATAAAGTGAGATTATACACCTCTATATTCTACTAGGAAAGGCCCATATACATCTATATGAACAAATTATAAAAGCTATGTGGCTATCTCAATATCTACAATAAATAATTCCATGGTTATTTTATCACATAAAAAAGAATTAATTATATATATATATATGAGTTTAAGCTAAAAATGATCAGAATACCCTTCTTGATATAATTTTTCAAATTATCACAGTTTACATGACCAAGCCAGTGATGCGACAACTATGTATGAAATAAATCTTGTGAACATGATTTTTTATTTATTACCAAAACCTGATTTTGATATTATATTATATTATATAAAGAAACTTTTTCATATTCTATATACCATATAATATTCTACATTTATAGAAATATAATTATTTATTTATAAACTTGAAAATAAACCCATACATGTCTAAACTAGACATATAATTATGTTTCTAATTACAATGGAAACATAATAATAGTTCTTAAAAACTAAAACCATTCTAGTCAGCAATGAGATAAGGTGGTCTCTTATAGACAGTACACCTATTTTTTATCAATTAATAGCTCAAAGATCAACCAATCCTTTATTAATATTCTTAAATCTACTTGGTTCCATTATTATGATACATAAGTTAAGACCACAAGCGATATTTGATACATAATTTTTAGAAATTGAAAGATTATACTCAATAATGAGCATACTTAAAGATTCCCATGGCTTTTTTATTGGGGCATTATTCTTCTTCTAATATACTTTTATTAAATAAAAAATACAACAAGCTAATTTTTTATCCTCCCTTTGGATATTTAACTTCTTGGAAGGGAATATCAAAGGCGCCTTAATCTTAAAACTTTCCTTAGACCTTTTTTCCATATCTTTCCTCTTGTTCACCATTAGGACATATAGTTTTTTATGATTTATGTATTTATCAAGTTTTTGAATCAAAGATAAGTGTTCTAAGAGAATATTACGTATATTGTTCATATTTAAATTCCCAATAAAACTTTAGGATCCCTGAGGAAGTAAAGAGGTAGCATTTTTTTGAAAAAATCCTTAGGAAACTGAAATCTAAAAATTTCAGAATGCTTAATGTAACCAATTATCTTGAATACATAAGGTCCATTTTGATATCCTTCCCCTAGTTTTCATATAAAGAGTGAATTTAAAATTTTATACCTATTTTTTCTAGATATATACTAATAAAGATAACAAATATGAGACAACATGGAGTGTGAATTCAAGTCTTTATGAATATTTTGGATCTCACTAGTCAGAGGTGATAACATGAGGTATTGGAACAACATTACATTATCCACTTGATTCCAGAATATTTTTTATCCTCATCACTCACCTCCCCCAAAGGATAAATAGAAATTGAGAAATCCTGTATATAAAACATACACTCATGGAATATTATAATTTATATGATCCTATAACACTCCTAGATGTTTTCGTTGGTAATGATATTATCTTTCTCCAAGATGGATTGTAGTAAAATTGATATGGTTGAATTACTTCCAATTTTTTATATAACTAATACAAGAAAATTCTAGTACTTTATCTTTATTATATATTATAAAATGATTAATAAATTACCAGTATCATAATACTTTATAAAATCAAAATATCCATCATTATTAGATTCATAATATCCAGTCACTCAAATTTTCTAGCGGCAAGAATCCATATTTTACTTCAAATAACCCAAACATAGGCCTCATCAATTTACTCAAAGGTGTTTATGTAGGGTTTAATTTCAAAATACATTAACTCATAACTAACTAATATGTGTAGAAGATTCCCTAATACTAAAATCCTAAACTCATATTTCCTTAACACCAGCAACTAAGTTACACAAAGTCTCACTAAGGAAATCAATTGTAACAACCAAAAATTATATGAATGGAATTTATTTCTTATAATTATTACATAAAACACATAGATCACATAAATAACCCAAAAATTCTCATAAATTAATAATGATACATTAGTTAGAAAATAAATCGATTAGAATACCAAATATTACAGCAAGAAAATAAATAGAAAATAAGTTAAAAAATTAGAAAATTTGGATCTTCTCGATCCACTAGAATAACCGAACTTGCAAAAAAAGATGTTGAAATAAAAAATAATGTTTATAATAATATATTCATCTTGAATATAATTTTATATATATAACCTTAAGATAAAATAAAATTTAATGATATTAGAGGTATTTATAAGAATTATTGTACCTATATGACTATTATAAATCTGACCATTGTAATAGTAATCTGGACATTAAGAATAGTAATCCATTCGTTAGAATAGTAACCTCACTTATGAAGGTATAACAAAAATTAGGTATCTTATAAATAAAAAAGTCATATATTTATATCATTTTATAAGTAAATAAATGTTTTAAAAATGATAAAAATATGTGTTGGTATTTTTATAAAATGTAAATTTTTATTAAAAATTATATAATTAATAAAATGATTTAAAAAATAATAATTTTCATAAAATATATTCATAAATTAATATTACATTTTATTATAATTATATAATAATTTTATGTGACCTTAAATTAATTTTTGAAATGGTCAAGAAATCAATTATAATATTAAAATCTGTATTTTTTTTAATAAATAATAATTTTATTTACAAATTTAATTTCTCATATTTAGAAAAATATTTTCATAAGATTTAATTTTTTATATCCACATCTCAAAAAAAAATTAGGGTAAATTTTTGGGGATTTTCGAAAATAGTTGATTTTTTGATGAATAATGAAACATGATAATTTATAGTATTTAACATTATAAGACAAATACATAAATTTTTGAGCGATGAATAAATTAAAAACTGATTGGTTTTAACTCCTATGAACCATTTAATTTATGTATTCATATGAATCGACACTATTGATAGTCTTGATCCAAAATAATTAACTAATGAATATAATAATATGAAACAGCCCTCTCCTCTTTCTATAAATACCAACCCTCATGACTCATTCTCCTCACACCTTATAAGCCTTGTATCTTGTCAATATTCTACCCAATTACCTTATAATGAATCTTTATCATGTCCAAGAGATTATGGTATCAAAAAAAGACCAATTCCAAGTTCCTTAAGGGGTCATTCAAGGAGGTGATATTCCAAAGCTAACTTTCTCAAACCATCTCTTTAAATTTCATTTCTTTTTTCTACCATCTCCTCACCTCCTTCATCCATCAAAGAATAATAAATCCAGTATCTTGTATATACTAGAATATTATATTTATAACAAATATATTTTATCCATCCCTTTTCTTATCGCCTCTTATTCAAATAAATAAAACCATTGTCCAAATTATGATGGTTTACCATTTCCATAGATAATGAGTTTTCATTCTCCATTACCTCCTTCAAGTCTGAACATTAAACCATTATTATGGTTAAACCTAATTTTAATATTTATATTATAACTTTTTCTATATTCTATATCTAATATATCTTCATAATAATAAATAAAACGAAACTATTTTGTGATAATCATGAAACCATCAAAATAAACTAAACATTTATCATTAATGTTTTATCAAATGATTCATCCGTGTACACGAAAATAAAATGATATATGGGACAATTTAAATTTTTGGAATTTAATTAAAACCATATAATTTTACTTCTATAGAATAATTTCCATTTTATAAGAATTTTCATAATTATATACATGTAAATCGGTCATGAAACCATGAAAACAAACACTTCTTAAACAACAAAATTAAACTTTATAACCCATGATAATAGACATAAACGAACTTAAAAAATTATAATAAATCAAACACATGTATAAGAGGTCTTTAATTAAGTAATTAGTTAATATTATTTTATTATCCAAGACAATAAGTGCATGTTTAGAATGGATTCAAAAATAAGGTAAGGGGTCTCTCTGAATATCCATTTTTTCATTTGGGTTATATTTTCTTTCACTTTCCTTCAATTTACCTCTTCATTATTATTATATAATTTTCCTATATTCTATGTATTTGTACCACACATTTCTATGTATCTCAATTCAACTTACTTTTATAGGAAATTACATGTTTTATAAGGTTCCCTTCTCAATTCCTCTCAATAGGAAAACCCAATTAAAGGGGATATCTTCTTTTTCTTACCCATTTCTAATTACACTCTATAAACTATTTTAAGCCTCCAATATTTTTTATAAAATCACTCAATTTTTTCATGAAAAAATATTTTAATTAATTTTTGGTTTTATGGAAATAATTATGTTTTTATCCCTTTTAAATACACTTTATTATTTTCCTTAATGTCATGTTTAAGTGGAAACCACTCTTTTTTAAGTTTTTAATTTAGTTTGGTATATTACTAATCATATAATCTTATTTTCCCTTTATTAATTTCCAAGAATTACTTAAATCCCTTCTTACTTTTATACCATTATGATATGCCCTTTGTTTATGCCTTATGATACGATTACAATACCCATTTCATTCCAAGGGTATCTTTTATTTTTATTCTTCATGTTTGACTTATTATTGTAGAACAAATATTCATGAACGTATTATGATGGGTGCAACTAGATGGAAATCTAACCCATCAGGTAATTTTTTGTCTCATGATACTTAATGTATGAGATTATAGAGTAAACCTAATCTATTATGAGACTTTTTCCACCATGTGATGTAGTCTTGGAAGTTATCCATGACTTCTGTTTATGTCATGATACATCTTTCTTCCACATTCCAATATTTCCATGATTATATTATTATGTGTTACATATGTTATTATTCTATATATTTATTCATGATCCAGGCCTTTTATGTTATCAAGTTATGCCTTTATACCTCACATTCTATGTTTCATTCCCATGTTTGTTCCCTTAATAGTTTTTTATCCCATCTATTTAGTCTATGTAATCCCCAGGTTATTCTATACAGTTATAGGAAATTTAAAGGAGTTAGGATCTCATTATAGAGATTAATTAAAGGATGAACTTATTTTTAGTATCATGTTTTCTAATTATGTACCAAGTATCCCAAATTCACTATAATTGTCAATCCTTGGTTTGTATATTGTTTATAGTTATACTTAGAACCATGTAATAATATGTGTAAAAGGTTTGGGTCAATATAGTTGGTATTATAGCACGAGGTAGTTATTTTGGGGGATTAGGACTGGAAAAATTTAGTAAGAACCCTAGGTATAATTCTATCACCATGGATAATGAAGATTGAAAATTAAGGTTTCATAAGTTAGGATATAATTTTCATTTACATGTTGTTCCTTCTATGTTAATAGTTGAATTTTTATATGATTATTATCTATGTATTCAATCACCCTAATTTTATTTTATTTCATTTTATTAGTTAATGTTAGGAAACAAGATAACCCATTCCAAAAATCAATATTATAGGAAATGTGATGGTTATCCTAATAAGATACCAAACTTAATGGGAACACGAGCCTATAAATTAATAAAAGTTATAGATAAACTATCTCAAGTTATGAATAATAATCTGAATCATGTGGAAAATCCTCATTCTCTTAATAAAGATCAAGTTGTGGTAAAATCCTTTATGAGAAAAGGCCTACCATATTTAGTGGATCTCATGATCCCCTCATCACATAATAAAGGATTAACACCATTGAGAAGATATTTTCTATCCTTAAATGCTCAAAAGAAGAGAAATTTATTTTGGTGGTCTATTATTTTGATGGGTAATATGATCAATAGTGGACATTGATCTAAAACACAAAGTATAAGGAGAAAATTCATTCCATGGATTTGGAAGGATTCAAGAAAATATTTCTTAATAAATATTTCCCCAAAACTCTCTGTCTTAAGTTGGAGAGAGAGTTCCTTGGACTGAGGAAAAATGAAGATGAATCTATCGAGTCATATGAATCAAACATTACAAGGATTTCATGATATGATGACTTATTATTACACATCTTTCAATCCAAATCACATTCGTAGGTTTGGTTCATCTCTTGATACTTTTTATATGATGACTTATTATTACACCCATATTGTATTTTTATTTGTTCAACTTTCTTCTAGAGGAATTCTAACTTAGGTTGAAGAAGGTACAGTCATCCAGGTTTCCATGAGGAACCTAATATCAAATTTTTAAATTTAATAATTAATTTAATTTCTGTTTAATTTTTACACCTACACACTGATTAACTTTATATTCATGGACCAGATTATGATTTAGACACCGCTGGTGGTGGCCTACTAATTATATATCACAAACATCTCAAGCCTCCATTTCACTAGGGTATCTAATTAGATCTTATTTGTTATAGGATCTTGATTCTTGGGTTATGTTATTATTCTTGTACAAGGGATCTTAGGAGTAGAAGACTAATCTAGTACTCAGGATGCTCGTAGAGATCACCCTCAGGGATTTTTATTTTTTTCTTTATTAACATATTGTATTTTATTATATGCTATATGTTTAATGATTTATATTATGTAGAATAATATATAAATTCATGCATCATTTCATATTATTGTTTTTGAAAAATTTTATTCAGTTGTTTTATTTACCTTTCACTAGTGTTATCCATGTAAACTGCATTCGTTGTTGAGTGATTTATTTAATGCATTAGATTTACCACCATTCTATTATGATCATGAGGGTATAGTCTCTATACCATACCACCATTATACCCTCACTGCTAGTTGGTGTCCTCTGGAATGTGGGGAGGCCCACTTGAGGCCATGTGGAAACTAATCTAGCTACTAGTTTCATAGAAAGTTAGGCCAGGATGTTAAAAAGTGGTATATAAACTTTCTTTTTCACTTATTTTACAATTTTGGGCTAGTATATAGGATACCTGTAATGTATTAGTTCTTGGTAAATATCCATGCCTGGGATTGATCAACTCACATATGGGGAAAAGTCCAAGTGGCTAGGGATGGTGTTTGTGTTCGTGTTGTTCATTTTTACCATTGATTATGATATCTCCTTGAGTGACTAGTGTATTTCCACTGATTACTGATTTATGAGATTTATGGTATTTTACCCTTCAATTGGTATGTAAATGAAGTATAATTACATGAATTATTATAATCACATAGAGATTCACATTTCATGCATATTCCATTCCATATATATTGCATTGATTGGCTATTTGATATATGTTGATGTTCCTTGTGTGTTTACTAACATGTCTGTTATATAACATGTTTGATATTTTAGTAACATTCTTAGTTTTTATACATGATTTGGTATCAATTAGAATGAATTTCCACTGACCATGCTTAGATAATTACCTACCATACTTTTTTACTATTAGAATATTTATTGTGTACCATGTTTGGGTGTTTCCCTGCATATGTATCATCTTTCCATGTTTGTTTTCCATGATTTTTTGATTATTAGTGAGTATTACTTTATTTATTTCTTTTGATAGTGTGCCTATTTATAAATTTGATATAAAAATGGAAATAAAAGTGCCAAAATCAACCTAAATAATGTTTTCCCATATATATTGATGGTGATACCATAACTAACTAATTAAAACATGTTTAAGCCATAAACCAACGGTTTCATGAGATGAAACATTTATGGTTGTGATTAAATGGGAGAAACTTTATGATATATAAATTTTATGAGATATTTATAAATTAATAAATGTTAACCCATATAATTGACCCATCATTTGTGAGTTTGATATCCCTTAATACCATTTTATAAAAATAAAAACCAATAAATTTTGAATTTAAAAAATTTAGTTTCCATTATAAAGGCTTGTAACTCAATCACATGGTCTCGATGACCTATATGACCAATTTTCTAAATTCACAACTATACCCAAGTAGGTAAATTAGGAATGTTGTTATGAGATATATTTAACTCAACCCAAGTAGGTCGATTGTGTTTCCTTGTGATAATGAGATAAACCCATTAAGGGTGTTTTAAGAAAAATTAATGTGTTAAATAAATTTGATTTCACTTAGATAAACCTAGAATGGTTTAACGAGAACCTAATAGGTCACCTTGTCTTTTTATGCCTTATTATTTTACACCATGTGTAACTCCCCAACCCCAGCTACCCAGAGTCGGTGCATTATTACGTAACATTGGCATTATCACAAAAGATCAAGTCTCGAAAGACCGATTAGTTTAGTAGCCTTGGAAACACTAGATATATTCATAAGTCTTACATTACATCATAAAGTAAAACAAAACTACAACAACATCTTGTCTTTATATCCCCTCATACTATCCTTGCAGGTCATTCATAAAATACTTCTTCACATCCTAGAAAAATTAAAACATCGAAAGGGGTGAGCTCAGATGCTCAGTAAGGATAACAATATAGCAGAAACTTTCATAAATAAACATAAACATTTAAGGCAATGTATAACTAAAACAAAATCCTTTTAAACATTAACTTCAGCATAATATGGAAAAATTAAAATAAAATAATGCCATTTACTTATTCACATGGATATTCTACTAGTAGAATAATCACATGCAATATCAATAACCACTTTCATAATGATGGAATGCATAATGTCAGACTATCATAACCACGTAGCCAAGGCCTCGTGCCAAGACTACAAATAAGATTTTGTCAAGGCCTCGTGACAAGGCACTAGTTTTTCTCATGAGACCTACCGATGCATCGAGGAGCTATAGCGGGCACCACCTGTCACTTATTAAGTCCAATGCACTCCTTATATAAAAAGGTTTAAACATATCATAAACCATAACATAATCGTATCACATAAAACATGTATAAAGGAAACATATAATTTCCAAATTTTAATCACAAGATATCAATACAACACATTGATATAATAAACACATTATCAAAACCATTTTCAATAACAAAATAAAAGAAAAGTAAAACATGGTATTTATTTTTCATTAAAAAAAGTTATGGCTTGTAGAGGAAGCCGAAACTCAAATAATGGTCACAGCGGTGGGGAAGTTGTTGTCACCGCATACGTACGAAAAAAAAACATTCTCTTTTGTCTTTTAGTAAAACGCTTCTTATAAAAAATATTCCTTTTGAATAAATGTAAAAGTCAAAGGGGTTTATACACCGTATAAAAGAATGTCTTGTATTAAAACAAAATATGCCTCAATGAAGGAAGATTGAGATGAAACCCCTTACAAAGATCATTTTTTAAATAAAATAGATCTATTATGTGTATTCACTATATTTACACATAAATAAAGTAAAAATAAAAGATAGTACATAATAATATCATGACATAATTTGAATGTAGGAGATTAACCCAAATAACGGAAATTGGGTTAAGAAGTTCCCTTACCTCGTGTCCGACTTCACTCGATCATTCTTTAACATCCTGAATAATACAATAGAGTTAATTTATACTTGCTTAAGAACCTTTTTCAAGTTAATTATTCCTTTTATGTCACTTATTACCATGTTATGAACATTATGTAATTATTTAAGTTAATAACGGTCGTTTTGTCGATCTTTGGTACTTGAGTCAAAAATAAACTTCTTATAATTACAAGTTGTTCATGTGGTAAAATATCCATTATATCCAGAATTATATTCATGATGTAGATATCATATATATCATATATATCTGTCATATAAATTCATTTATAATGTTACATAACATTTAGAGGTAAGAAATAAAATGCACCGTTCATGGAAACGGTAAGCCGTACGTACGCATGAACGCTACTTTCATTTCTATTTCGTATTTAATGGAATTAAAACTAAATGAGATATATATATTATAATTATAGTATAATATATATGTTATACAGGTCACATAAGTTCATTAATTTCATTCTTTATACATTACATGTATTTCATGAATGAGTCACATCACTTGGGGGGCGGTAGTCCACACTTCCTCAAATGAAATTATTGCATTTTCACAACATGAAAAGAATAAAGGTATGTTTTAAATGTAAAATACAGAATCATATAAAGGAAATAAATATAATTTATATCATAAATAAATATATTGTCATCATAATGGCCACCATGAGGGGTGGTATGAGAAGATAGAACAATCATCGTTTCGTGAGGCAGTAATTCGCCATCCACGGAAACAGTATGTTCCTTAACCATTAGACGGAGGTGAGTGTAAGTGTAGCTATAATCCTTATCATAAAAACATCCTAGTATATTGAAAATACTAGTTTTGTTACAAAATAAATGAATAAAAAGATTTTAAGGGGTTGGAGAAGCAAAATAAAACAAAAGAACATAAGAGAAGACATTACCTTAAAATCGGGTAACTCTTTTTGATTTGAGCCAAAGGATTCTTTGGGAAGACTTATTCCCAAATTGAGGCTTCTAGGAGTAATAGATGGAATTTGAGAGAGAGTATTTGGGCATAGGTTGGCTGAGACAAATGTCTTGGAATGTGTGAATAAGGTGGTAGTGGTGGGGGCCTTTTATAAGAGGAGAGGAGAGGCACTCTTGGAAAGTAATGAAATGCTACATTATTATGAAGTGATTTTCGGATTTCAAAGGTCCCACAATTATATATTTCTAGGATAAGGTGATAAGGGTTAGATATCTACTCATCCAATAGGTTTTTGACAAGTTTAATTCTTAGATTTTTCATTATATTTTTATTTTATTTAAATCGTTAATTAATGAGGTAATCGCTGCATCATCATGGTGTTATAAAAAATTTAATTTATTTAATATCTAAAAATTATAAAAAAATTACCATGATGTAGTAAATATTTTTATCTTTACAATTAATATTTATAGTCGAAAGTTAACTTATATAACTCCATGTAATAATTGTTTTAGTAAAACAACACATGTTTGTGACAATTTTATTTTTACTTTAAATAAAAAGTTATTAATATCATTTTCTTACCCAAGTGGCTCCATGGGGTCCCCAAGTTGACCCATGGATTGTCTTGGTCGGCCATGACTCATCCAATGAGGGTTGGACAAGTGTAAAGGTAATTTTATATTATTATAACATTATATTTACCTTAAATTACACTAATTACCTTTAATCACGGTTAATAGAACTTAAAAGTTACTATTCACCAAAAATTATTTTAATCCCATTGAACCACATTTTACTTCCTAATGAAAATGATGTATTTCAGATTTTGGAAATTAAAATCACAAAGGTGGTAAATTTCCATTTAAACAAAAAATTAGTTTTTTAACTACCACTTAGTGGTTTCACTATTCATCAAAAATTGAAGTTTTTCAGAAAAATACCAAAAATTAACCCTAACCTATATTTGATATTCCTAATTCAAAAATGATGTCTATTTTAAAAATTAAAAACATATAAGTTGAATTAATTAATTTAATAATTAATTCCCGCTGTCACAACAAATAGCGTGTTTTTAAGAAATAATATATATTAAAAGATTGAGACTCGTTTATGTCCAATTTCAAAGTGAAATTAATTATAATGACCACCATTGGATAAAATGGTAAAAATATATTTTAATTATACTTTAAAACCACTCAATAGTATAATTTATCACTATAAATTATTTTTATTAAAAAATTTGTTTTTAAGTATGTTTTCTATTCATAGAAAATTGGAAGTTCTTGGAAAATTACAAAAAATTCAACTTAGGATAATTTCTATATTCCGAATCCAAAAATGAAGTCCATTTTAAAATATAAAATTTATATAATTTCAAAAAGTGGGTATTACTATTCATAACAGCTACTTTTATTGGTCGCGGTGTGTTAGAACTCGAGGTTGTGTAAAATACACGCTGCTCTATTATTCATAGAGAAGTGTACCATGGAAGCTTGGGGTGTTACATTCTCCCCTCCTTATATAAATTGCTTCCTCTCAATTTGAAATTTTTCTTTGAAAATAAAAGGTTGAAAATAGGAAATAACTTTGTGGAAAACACACATCGGAAATAGGGTTAATAAAAATATAACTTTAAAAGAAATAAAGATAAGTATAAAGGTCACCCGAGATAGCCCATACTAGGATTCTATGAAAACATAGATGTTGAGGAAAAACAAACCATCAAGGTATGATAGAGAGTTGTAGAAAACAGGATTAGGAGAAATTTTTCTATAAGAAAATCACAAACATGTGATTGGTTAGGCGGTCATTGATTCACCAGTAGGAAAAGTTAACCAAAAACGTTTTTGTTTTAAGTTACCTTTCATATAGTTGAGGAATTTATTTAGAAGATTTACTAAGAATGTAAGGAAATATACATACCTGTCATGTAGACTTTCATTCTTTAATGAATTTTTACCAAAAACCCATCTTTCACTCAAAAAGATAATATAACTCAAAAATATTATATTTATCCTAATTTTACAAGGTTCCAAATATTAACACATACCATTTAGATTAGGAAAACTATTTTGTAATAACCAGGGACTTCCTGTAGGCTAGTGGTAGGTAATAAAGGCATGTCGCACTATGGTTGTGGGTTTGAATCCTATAGCTTTTTCCGACGCGACGGGTTATCCCCCGACCTACAGGTTGTCTTTTTCCTAAAACTATAGTATTATAATATTCCAAAAATAATCTTCAGAAATTTTTTAACCTTAAACAATACTATCTAAAGTTCAACTTAATCCATTCCAACCTTTATAGTTATCCAAAATACCCCTATCCAGACTTTATCTAAAAGGTCTCTAAATTCTGAAATCAATTGTAACATCAGATTCCCCGAATAAAGTAAAGTTTCTCTTATTGTGACATACTAAAAATATTATTACCTTCATCATATTAAAACCTTAATGAAAACAAGAAGTACTGCAGTATAATCCTTATATATATTTCACATTATTCTTATAACCATAATATAGTTCTTGAGTCCAAAAACACAAATACAATAATTATTCAACTTTATTTGTAGTAACAGTATAATCTTGGCCTTGATCCCTTGGCCTTTTCTAAGGTAAGTTTTTCTGACGCTTAGTACATTCATTTGCATAATGCCCCATTTTTCTACAATTGTAGCATTCAACATTGATATCCTCTTTCTTTACCTTGAAATCACGAGCCTGGTGACCTTTTTCTCCACATTTATAACAAACTCCCATTCCTTTTTGGCAAGTACCGGGGTGATTATTCCCACAATTATCGCATAATGGAAAATCCTTCTTTCCCTTTTTCCCTTTATCTATCTCTTGTTCCACCGTTCTCTTATACTCTTGCTTTACTTTATTGTCATAATATTTAGATAATTCCTTTTCTATCTTGATAGCACATGAGACAATATCCTCATACGATGAGAAGGATTGTGACACTAAATTTCAATAGAGAAATGGTTTTAACCTATCAAAGAAACGATCAATCTTACTTCTTGGGTTATGTATATAATCTGCAGCATGCCTCTCTAACCTTGTAAAGTTAGCCTCATACTTTGTGACATTCTCATCCTCCTTCTGCCTCAGACTCAGAAATTTCCTTTCCATATCTACTCGATGGTCATATGGAATGTATTTTTATAAGAAAATTTCCTTAAACTCCCTCCATTCCATACTTGATACTTCTTCATCTTCCTTTGTGTTTGGAATCAGCGACCACCATTGATCAGCATCTCTAGTGATGTGGTAAACTGCCATGATAACTTTCTCCCTTTCGCTACTCCCTAAGGCGTGGAATATTTTCTCTAAGGAGTTTATCCATTGCTTAGGTACAAATGGATTTGTACCCCCATTTAATGTTGGCAGTTGTTGCCTCATGAAATGATATAACATTGATCCTCCATGTTGCGGATCAGGGTGCTCCATACGAGTAAATTTATTATTCATAACCTGAGTGAGTTTTCAAAGTATGGTGATAAGTTGATTAGAACCAGTTGTATCACCAGCTCCACTGTAATTATCTTGAGTAGGAGGGAAATCCCTACATGGAGTGCGTGCATTGATACAGTTTTCATTCCTTCCGCTAGGCGCCATTTCTAAACAATGTCATAAACTAGATCAGTTTATGAATCAAAATACATAATTCCCTACTTGTAAAACACTTAACATAAATTAAACAGTTTATGGATATAATCCATAATCATAAAAATATTTTCTTTGAGTAAGTATATAGTCATAAACCCTTCATAATGGTTTGAAATAAAATGAGATTTATCCTAAGCATATCCCCCAGGAGTGTCGTAACCAAGAGTGCAGCAAGGCCCGTTGTCGTGCACCAGTTCCCGTTCGCGTCTAGCTCAAAGCGGTGTTTTTGGGTTTTACCTCTAGGTACATCTGTACCAGATCTGCCTCTACCTACTCGTATCCAGACAGGGATGTATTGCTCTGAAAACTCACAAAATCTCTATAATACCAAAATTCTAGGAAGTTCTTCTATACTAATCCTCAAATTTTATCTTATGGATATGTGCTCTAATCAGATTTTTTCTAAATCTAGCTTCCAAGGTTAGTACTAAACTTCCTATGATACCAACTGTAATGCCCTGACCCCAGCTACCTAGAGTCGGTGCATTATTACGTAACATTGGAATGATCACAAAAGATCAAGTCTCGAAAGACTGATTAGTTTAGTAGCCTTGGAAACACTACATATATTCATAAGTCTTACATTACATCATAAAGTAAAACAAAACTACAACAACATATTGTCCTCATATCCCATCATACTATCCCTGCAGGTCATTCATAAAATACTTCTTCACATCTTGGAAAAATTAAAACATTGAAAAGGGTGAGCTCATATGCTCAGTAAGTATAACAATATAGCGGAAACTTTCATAAATAAACATAAACATTTAAGTCAATTTATAACTAAAACAAAACCCTTTTAAACATGAACTTCATCATAATATAGAAAAAGTAAAATGAAATAATGTCATTTACTTATTCACATGGATATTCTACTAGTCTAATAATCACATGAAATATCAATAACCACTTTCATAATGATGGAATGCATAATTCCAGACTATCATAACCACGTCGCCAAGGCCTCGTGCCAAGACTACAAATAAGATTTTGTCAAGGCCTCGTTCCAAGACACTAGTTTGTCTCATGAGACCTACCGATGCATTGAGGAGCTATATCTGGCTCCACCCGTCACTTATTAAGTCTAATTCATTCCTTATATTAAAAGGTTTAAACATATCATAAACCATAACATAATCGTATCACATAAAACATGCATAAAGGAAAAAATAACATTTCCACATTTCAATCACAAGATATCAATAAAACACATTGATATAATAAAAACATTATCAAAACCATTTTCAATACCAAAATAAAATAAAAGTAAAACAAGGTATTTACTTTTCATTAAAAAAAATTTATGGCTTGTAGAGGAAGCCGAAACTCAAATAATGGTCACGGTGGCAGAGAAGTTGTTGTCGCCACATACATATGACAAAAAAAATTACCTTTTGTCATTTATTAAAACAATTCGTATAAAAAAGATTCCTTTTTAATAAATGTAAAATTCAAAGGGTTTTATACACCGTATAAAATAAAGTCTTGTATTAAAACAAAATATGCCTCAATGAAAGAAGATTGAGACGAAGCCCCTTACAAAGATCATTTTTTAAATAAAGTAGATCTATTATGTTTATTCACTATAATTACACATAAATAAAGTAAAAATAAAAGATAGGACATAATAATATCATGACATAATTTGAAATTAGGAGATTAACTCAAAGAACAGAAATTGTTTTAAGAAGTTCCCTTACCTCATGTCTGACTTGACTCGATCGTTCTTTAACCTCCTGAATAACACACTAGAGTTAATTTATACTTGATTAAGAACCTTTTTAAAGTTCATTATTCCTTTTATATCACTTATTACCATGTTATGAACATTATGTAATTATTTAAAATAATAACGGTCGTTTTGTCGATCTTTGGTACTTGAGTCAAAAATAAGCTTCTTATAATTACAAGTTGTTCATGTGGTAAAATATCCATTATATCCAGAATTATATTCATGATTTAGATATCATATATATCATATATATCCAAAATATACATTCATTTATAATATTACATAACATTTAGAGGTAAGAAATGAAATGCACCATTCATGGAGACGGTAAGTCGTACGTACGCATGAACGCTACTTTCATTTCAATTTCGTATTTAATAGAATTAAAGATAAATGAGATATATATATATATATATATTATAATTATAGTATAATATATACGTTATATATTTCACATAAGTTCATTAATTTCATTCTTTATACATTCCATGTATTGCATGAACGAGTCACATCACTTGAGGGGGCGGTGGTCCACAATTCCTCAAATAAAATTATCGCATTTTCACAACATGAAAAGAATAAAGTTATGTTTTAAATGTAAAATATAGAAGCATAGAGAGAAAAGAAATATAATATATATCATAAATAAATATAGTTACATCATAATTTCCACCATGAGGGGTGGTAGGAGAAGATAGAACAATCATCGTTTCATGAGGCAGTAATTCACCATCCACGGAAACAGTATGTTCCTTAACCATTAGATCGGGTTGTGTGTAAGTTTAGCTCTAAAAATTATCATAAAAACATTACAGTATATTTAAGATACTGGTTTTGTTACAAAAGAAAGTAATAAAAAGAGTTTAAGGGGTTGGAGAAGCAAAATAAAACAATGGAACATAAGAGAAGACATTACCTTAAAATCGGGTAACTCTTTTTGATTTGAGGCAAAGGATTTCTTGGGAAGACTTATGACCAAAGTGAGGATTCTAGGAGTAAGATATGGAAGTTGAGAGAGTATTTGGGAAGAGTTTGGCCGAGCCAAATGGCTTGGAAAGTGTGAATAAGGTGGTAGTGGTTGGGGCTTTTTATAAGAGGAGAGGAGGGGCACCCTTGGAAAGTCATGAAATGTTACATTATTATGAAGTGCTTCTCAGATTTCAATGGTCCCAAAATTATATATTTCTAGGATAAGGTGATAAGGGTTCGAAATATACTCATACAATAGGTTTTTGACAAGTTTAAGTCTTAGATTTTACATTATCGTTTCATTTTATTTAAATAGTTAATCAATGAGGTAATCGTTGCATCATCATGGTGTTATAAAATATTTAATTTATTTAATGTCTAAAAATTATAAAAAAAATTCCCATGATTTAGTAAATATTTTTATATTTCCAATTAATATTTATAGTCTAAAAGTTAACTTATATAACCCCATATAATAATTGTTTTAGTAAAACAACACATGTTTGTGACAGTTTTATTTTTACTTTAAATAAAAAGTTATTAATTTCATTTTCTTAACCAAGTGGCTCCATGGGGTCCCCAAGTTGACCCATGGATTTTATTGGTTGACCATGACTCATCCAATAATTTTATAACAAGTTTAAAGGTAATTTCATATTATTATAACATTATATTTACTTTAAATTACACTAATTACCTTTAATCGCGATTAATAGAACTTAAAAGTTACTATTCACAAAAAATTATTTTAATCCCATTGAACCACATTTTACTTCCTAAGGAAAATGATGTATGTCATATTTTGGAAATTCAAATCACAGAGGGGGTAAAGTTTCATTTAAACGAAAAATTAGTTTTTTAACTACCACTTAGTGGTTTCACTATTCATCAAAAAATTGAAGTTTTTCAGAAAAATACCAAAAATTAACCCTAAGCTATATTTTATATTCCTAATTCAAAAATGGTTTATATTTTAAAAAATTCAAAACATATAAGTTGAATTAATTAATTTAATAATTAATTCCCGTTGTCACAATAAATAGCGTGTTTTTAGGAAATAATATGTATCAAAATATTGAAACTCGTTTATGTCCAATTTTAAAGTGAAATTAATTATAATGAACACTATTGGATAAAATAGTAAAAATATATTATAATTATACTTTAAAACCACTCCATAGTATAATTTATCACTATAAATTATTTTTATTAAAAAAGTTGTTTTTAAGTATTTTTTCTATTCATAGAAAATTGGAAGTTCTCAAGAAATTACAAAAAAATCAACTTAGGATAATTTCGATATTCCAAATCCAAAAATGAAGTCCATTTTGAAATATAAAATTTATATAATTTCAAAAATTGGGTAATACTATTCATATCGACTACTTTTATTGGTCGCGGTGTGTTAGAACTCGAGGTTGCGTACAACACACGCTGCTCTATTATTCAAAGAGAAGCGTACCATGGAAGCTTGGGTTGTTACACCATGGGGGTATATTTAAACTATATAGGGTTAGTTATTTAATGTTTCCATATTTTTTTATGTGGTTTTACATACAATCATATGGTGGCATATTACATGACTTGTCCTCTCCTTAATTAATAAAAGACCCTTTATCTAATTTTGAGCTGTAATTATATGAGATGTTAGCTAATTAAATTTTAATTAAAACCTAAAGGGTTTTTTTCATCTATAGATTGGAATTGAAATTTTATTTAACTAATCCTAATTGTGATAAAATTATGGGTAAATAAAATGGATAAAATGAATTTACCAGATAAATTACTTAATTATGATAGGATGTTAGTTAAATAATTTGTGACGTCTCAGACCCGACTGCCACTTAACCCACACCCCAAGCCCAGTTGTCCACATGACCTGTGGTACGTCTCTCCATATACCAGGGGCTACTGACTAGCATCAAGGGTGTATATATAGTATAACAGAGATATTATACCATCATGATAGAGTAATATAGTAAAAACAACAAATATTAAATAGTAGCATAGGCGTAATATAATAGACAGATACAATAAACAATGGGTGCATAAAAAAACTAGATAACCATGCATCAAAAGAAATAGATAATTGGATAACATAGCCAAAATCCTCATAGGTAGTTTTTGATACAACATGTTTTCATGGAAATCTAGTACAAAGGAAATAGAAAATAGGTAATAGTCATGCTATACAATAGTATAAAATAAAAAAAGAACAAAATTTGATCCATGAGAATCTTGAGGATAAGGAAAACCCTATTCTCCTAATAGCCAACTAAGTAGTATATATCAAGAACCTATAGAAGGTCCTTTACCCTTCCAATACCTATAAAAACATAGTCTCCTCATATTCCAAGGGTGGCATGAGTAGAATGTGAGATAAAATCTTACTAAGCCACCACCAACGGTGTATACATGTAATTTGAGTAGGAACTCATAAGTAACCGTGTGAAATAATAAGAATGTAAGTAAAATAGTTCAGAATAAATAAATACTCCTCCCGCCCAGGTTCCTAAAGGATACCTGCGGGTCTACCTGCTTCAGCCCAAGGATGGTATGTCTGATCAAGTCACAATATATAAATATGTATAGATAGATCATCATATGGTGTGAAGTAAGAATTATTCCCACCCATATGTTTATATATACTAAGATGGAATGGGTTAATAATGCCTCTCACCCATATAAATTCATACATATATGGCATGGGGTAAGAATGCCTCCCGCCCATATACATATTCAAAGTTGGCATGTGGTAAGAATTCCTACCATCCATTCATGTTATTATATAGCTAGCATGAGGTAAAAATACCTGCCATCCATATACATATTCATATAAGGCATGGGGTAAGAATTCCTCCCAACCATTCAAGTTCTTATACATCCAGCGTGTGGTAAGAATGACTCTTTCCCATATACATATTCAAAGATGGCATGGGGAAATAATTCCTCCCATCTATTCACGTTATTATATAGCTCATATGCATAGTAGTGGAATAACCATATATATAATGTAGAATAAGGAAAATCTATATTACCTCATTTCAATTTAAACATTTATCAAGACATGGTCACATGTTCAATTAAAGGCATGATGCAATCCCTCTCATGCATGTTATTAGCCTTTCCCAATTCCATTTATATCATTTCAATTGATATACGACACTCATTAAAAGTATAGGAACAAGGACTGGGTTAGAAAATACTGTACAATATTTTTATTTAACAAAAAATCAATTTCATATAATACCTTTTCAATAATAATATAATAATATGGCAACCTGCATTTTTATAACATAACTTTTCATAACATTTTATAAATAGAGGATCTTTTAAGACTTAGTGTCTTGGAAAAAAGATACATACTACATGAAAACATAAAACATTATTATATTCCACGTGAAATTATTATTCAAGGTTCATCTTATGTAAATTTATTACACCTCATAACCTAGGGACATACATCAAAGGAAAGGGTGATCTTAAGGCCTAATAAGGGATAACAAGGGAAACAATTTACTTGTGATCTTGAGAAAAATCAATAAGAACTTGAGGAATATAATAAAGGAATGATAAAGAGGAATATAATAAATAAAATAAAATTAATCATAATTTTTAAATGTGGATACAACATTGAATTTAGACATTCATAAGCATATCTCTAAGGTCCATCCCCATAGTGTCATAAAAATTACCAAGGTTATTCACCAAGTTATCATAATACTTTTCATCTCTAGAGATTAAATTCTTTACCCAATGAATTAGAGAATTATCAATGAGAACCATTAATATGTATTTATTTTAATTTGATCCAAATATACCATCACCAAACATTTCATAAATAACCTGTGGAGAATAAAAGAAATGGGGTTCATATCAAAATCAAGACGTCTTAAAAAGTGCTTTAAAAACAAGATCTTTATGTCATTTTAAACCCATGGAAAATGAAGGTGGGTTTCATATATGTTAATACTAGAATAAAATAGATCATTTTGAAATATATTTGAATACTCATAGATAAGAAACAGGTTTTTGTATTCAAAAATAAAATAATTTCTTGAGAAAAAGAGAAATTTTGAGAAGAAAATTCTACCGCATAATGGGTAAGAAACATGGTTTTAAAAAACATTAAAAAGATAAGGTAAAGGGGTAACCCATTCAAAAAAGACTCATAATACAGTATAGAGAGATAATAAAATGGATATAATAACCTGTTAGGGTAATTTAAAATACCTACCACATAAAATTAAAATTGAAAGGAAAAGAGACGATGAGATTTCCCTTAGGAAATTTTGGCAGCCTAACAACATCACTTAAAAACTCATAAAATTTTTTGATTAGAGAAAAATGGGTATATAATAATTTTTACATAATATGGAAAGTAATGTGGATATGTAATGACATATCCCAAATAATTAAATATAAATTAAAAAGTCATAACATAAATGGAATTCTTGAAAAAGAGAAGGGTGGTAGATTCCCTAACCTTGAAGAGTGACTTCTAAGACTCAAAGATCATGACATTAGGGATTTAGTACACCTCGGGAGGAATATTTGGGAGGTAATAATGTCATATATTCAAGTATATTTAATTAGTAATGAAATATAATGGATCAATAGGTGGATATTTATAGAAAAAGTGAGGGAGTTTTTTATTAATTTCTAAGGACACCTCTGTAGTGGTAATAGAAAAACCATGGGATTTCCCATGGTATTGGCCACATGGGAAGAATAATATAATATTTAAATTAAAAATAATAAACCATAATTTTAAATTATATATTACATCATTATGATGTCATTAAACACACCAAAAACTCAAAACTGTATTTTTGTTATTCACTAAAAAACAAAATATTTTATAAAAATATCATAAATTACCCATAGACTAATATAGACCTTATAAATTCAAAAATTAAATTTATTTTATCCTAATAATTCTCTAAATAATGAAAATTTAAATTTTAACTCTAAAAATACTTAATTATAAAAAATAACAGTTGACATAAAATGCAGAGTAAACTGCAAAGTAAAATTTTTGACACTTGAAAAAAATAAAATTATTTTATCATTTTTAATTAAAAATGAGTATTTTATAACACTATTTAATTATAATAAACATTATTAATAAAACCTTAGTTTAATATAGTTATTTATATCTCTCTGAAAAGTATAATTTTTACCTTAAAAATCAATTTATCAAATTCCATCTCAATTTTTAAGAAAAACTATTCTTAAAATGGAAATGATGAAATATTGTTTTTATGTAACTAGGTAATTGAAACATAATCCCTTAAAACACATTAATATGACTTAAGGGTAAGGTTTGCGAGGGTTATAGACTCTTTTTTAGGCTCATATAACATCTCCCAAGTGGTAATATCCACTAACTTAAACTTCTTCCGTAGGAAATTTTGTTCAAGCTTAACATGTTGAAGCTCATCTTGGGATAGGTCAAGAGTGAAGTCTAATGAAACTACCTCCTTCACAAGCTCCAAAAAATAGGATTTTTATAGCCCGATCATATTGGATGATCCCATCAATTCATCTTTCATCATTAACTAACCATTATCATTTCTATTTATAAATAATAATCATAATGTTAAGAGTATATTTTCCAACAATCATATTGACCAATGGTCATAATTGACCAATGATCATATAGTGATCAAAAACTAATGGCCACATTAAAATATACTCACTTCATTATTAATGAGATATGGTTCTGTTATATAATAATATAACACACATCTTTAGGAATCAATTATCTTTCAAAATGGTCAGGTCATTACATTCTTCCCCCTTAATAAATTTCATCCCTAAAATTTCAACTTGTTCTCTTAGTCAAAAATTTGTGGGTACTTATGCCTCATTGTTTCCTCAGGTTCCTAGTTCTCTTCTTTATATGTGGTTCCCCTACAACACCTTAACGAGGAGGGTAGTCTTGTTGCATGGAACCTTGTCTCTATGATCCAATATCTCCACCAGCTGCTCCTCATAAAAGAGGTTATGTTCTAGTTATACCACCTTAATATTTAGTACATGTGAAGGGTCTGATATGTACTTCCTCAAGAGAGATACATAGAAAACATCATGAAATTTTTCTATATTTGGAGGAAGTTCAAGCTAATAGGCCATTGATCCTATGCGATCAAGGATTTCATAGGGTCCAATGTACCTAGGGATGAGCTTTCCTTTCTTCCCAAATCGCATGAATCTCTTCCAAAGAGAAATTAGAAGGAAGAATTTTTCACTAACACCAAACTCCTATCCCCTTTGATGATTATCAGCATATATTTTTTTCTGACTTTGAGTATCATTTATGTGTTGTTGTATGACCTGAACCTTTTTTGTCATATCTTTCACAATATGAGGCCCAAGAAGCTTTCTCTCACCAGATTCATCCCAACAAGTAAGATTTCTATATAACTTTCTATATAGATATTTATAGGTTTCTATTTGAATACTCAAATGAAAGATTTTGTTTTATGAGAACTCAACTAATGGGTGATGTTGATCCCATCCAACTTTAAATTATATTGAGAATGTTCTCAACATTTCCTCAAGTGTTTCAATAGTATTTTTAGATTGGATATCAGTTTGGGGGTGAAAGACCATACTCAAATTCAATTAGGTGCCCAGAGAAGGTTGAATACTTATCTACAATTTTGATGTGAACCTTGGATCATGATCAGATATGATAGAAAGTGGAACTCCATGTAGCCTTACCACTTGCTTCATGTATATCTTGGCAAGTTGGTCAAGATATAAATCATCTCTAATAGAGATAAAATTGCTAGTCTTGGTAAGAAGGTATATTATAACCCATATCACATTGTTTCCTTTCAATGTTTTCAAGAGACTAGTGATAAATTCCATAGTTATATTTTCCCAATTCCATGTTAGGATGGTCAGTGGTTGTAATACCCCTTTAGGAAGTTGTCTCTCTGCCTTCACTTGTGGACACACCAGACACCTTTCAGTATAGTCATCAATCTCCTTTTCATGTTATCCCATGAATAATGATCATGAAGGTCCCTATACATTTTCATGATTTTAGTATGTATATATAAAGTAAATATATGAGCTTCATCCATCAACTCCTTTATTTATAGAATATTTGGAATACATAACCTTGTAGGAAATTTAAATACACCTTCTTGATCAATATTGAACTCAAAAACTTTCCTTCATTCACAGACTCTAACTTATTTTGTAATAAGGTATCATTTATTTGGGATTTCTTGATCTTCTCTAGTAATTATGGTTGATAAATATTTTGGGAAAGGGTTGACTATGTCCCTTCTCTTATGATTCCCATGTCCAGTTTTACTAGGTATTTGATCAAAGGATCTCTTTGAATCCTCATAATTCCCAGAACAAGAGGGTATTTCCTAATTAATGCATTAACGACTTTGTTTTCTCTTTTAGAATGATAATGAATTGAACAATAAAAATCTTTAAAAAGTTCCAACCATATTCTATGTCTCATGTTAAATTATTTTTTCATGAAAATATACTTCGAACTTTTTTGGTATGTGTATATATCAAATTTCTCCCCATAAATACAGGGCATCCATATCTTCAGAGAAAAAAACAACCAAAACTAGATCCAGGTCATGAATAGGATATTTTTTATCATGAGGCTTCAACTGCTGATATGAATAAGCAATCAACGTGTCATTTTCAATGATGAAAAAATCAATCCCTTTAAGACATGCATTGATAGAAATAACAAATCCTTATCTGATAGATGGTAGGATTAACATAGGTGTAGTAACCAATCTTTTATTTAACTCTTTGAAACTTTCTTCACACACCTTTATCATAATTAACTTGACCTCTTTTCGAGTTAACTTGGTTAGTGGATTAGAAAGTCATTATTTTTTTCACAAACCTCCTATAATATCCTACTAAACCAAGGATACTTTGAATCTTAGTTAATATTTTAGGATGAGGCCACTCCTCCACAACATTTTTCATTGTAGGGTCAAATGAGATTATTTCATTGGATATGATGTTCCCCAATAAAGAAACTTTTTGTAACCAAAATTCACATTTTCTAAATTTTCCAAAAATTGTATCCTTCTACAAAGTTTGAAAAATAACACTCAAATGATCCCCTGCTCCTTGTGAATTTTTGAATATATCAAAATATCATCAATAAAAACTACCACAAAGGTATTAATGTAGTCCTCAAAGATTCTATTCATCAAATACATAAAAATAGAAGGATCATTAGTCTAGCCAAAGGGAATAAGAACAAACTCAAAATTAACATATATTGATCTAGTGTCAGTCTTTGGAATGTATTCTTTATTCAACCTTAATTGATGATAACCAGATCAAAGATCAATCTTAGAGGAGAACTGATCTCCATGAAGTTGGTATAATAAATCATCAATTCTTGGAAGAGAGTACTTGTTCTTCATTATGATCTCAATAAGTTCTTTATAATCAATTCATAACCACATTGATGCATCCTTCTTCTTCTTCACAAAGAGACCAAATTCTCCCCAAGGAGACACACTTGGCTGGATAAACCCCTTCTCCAAAATATCTTAGAGTTGATTATTTAATTCCTCCCACTCCACATTTGTTATTATATATGGGGTTTTTGATATCATCTTGGAACCAGGAATAATCTCAATAGAGAACTATACCTCTCTTTTTGGGGTAGGTCTAGACAACTATTTAGGAAATATTTCAATGTATTTCTGAATGATAGATACATTTTCTATATTTATAATTTCATTTCCTTCTTCATATTAACCAATAAACTCCTCAAAGAAGGCTACGGGTGGTTCTTCTAGATAAAGTTCAGGTCTAGATATATCTTCTTTAAATATAATTATAGGTTTTCCATTTAAGACTACTAATATTTACTTGCTTCTAGATTTGATCATAGCATTATACTTTGAGAGAAAGTCTATCCCTATTATAATGTTGAATTACAGAATGGGAATGACTACTAGACTTGAGATAATATTGCGTTCACTAAAGGAAATAATAGAGTTTCTAAACACTTTTAATTATTGGATAATTGCATCGGGAGTATTGAATGATAACTTTACTTTTAGAAATTTAGGGGTTGATTCTAAATCCTTTACAAACATGGAATAAATAAAGGAATGCATAGAACCAGAATAAAAAATGTACTTGATAGATTTGAGAGAACAAATATTACCTACCAACACATCATTTGAAGCTTCAACTTCAGCTATTGTGATAGAAAAAGAAAAACCTTTCTCCCTTGGCCTATGCTGATAATGTTTCAATATCTACAAATGAATTAAATTAAAAAAAATAAACTATATAGGATAAAATAAATCACATTAATGGTTATTTATGAATGGATTCCATGGATGAAGGCCCATATAAAATTATATGGGGTGGTAACCAACTATGTAAGGAGATGTATAAGAATAAATATCTCATGTTAGAATCATTTTGGAATAAGTACACTATGTAAGAATGACTAGTTCAAGGTATGCCACTATATTATATTAACCAAGAATTTTTAAAAGTTTCATCAGATGACTTTAGATTTGTGGAAGATTAATCCATATTTTAATAATGATACCTTAAATTCATTCTGGATTTATGTTAGATTAAACATAATCTATGATAGATCTATGTAATATTAAAATAATGTTTCTAATGTCCACATAAAATGATCTTTAGTCTATGTAGGATTAAATATACAGCCATGTAGGAATTAGTTTAGAATTAGAAAAAAAATGTAATGTGTAAAATTATTGGCTCATATGTAAGATTTTTTAGAGAATATGTGACCAATTCAAAATAATTACACAATATGTAAGAGGAATAAAATATTATGCATTAGTCATTAGTTTTTGGAAAATATAGTAAAGGGAAGAACTACACTGTGATATATAAAATATTATATTTATTTTATCAGTTTTAAAATTAAGAAAAATTAAATATTTTTAGTGATTCTAAATAAGATGAATCTATGATGGACATCATATATTAAATGAAATTATCCATTATTTAATATTTTATTCAATTTGATATTTATTAGTAATTGAAGAATTATTTTTCATGTTAGAACAATTTTTGTTGATATTTGTAGAAGAAATACCGGTTAAATATATTCTATGAATTGTGAGACAACCATGAGGTGAATAGAAGGTCACATCATGATGAGTGATGAAGAGATAATCATGGGATACATCCACACTATGATGTAATTTCATTAAATTTTATCCCAATTCAAGAATAAAATAGAAGATGAAATCACATCGTGATGGGAAGTATCATGAAATGATGATATTCTTGAATATATTTAGGCATTTAAATGGGGATCAAATTCCTGTTAGTTTCATAAATAATACAAGATACTTGATTATTTTAAAATTTTATAATATAAATATTTGAAAATAATAACTAATGATAAAAAACTAGGGAAATTTTAGTAAGGATTATTTTAACCAGATTAATTATGATAATGGGAATTCTTATAATACTAGTGAAGAAGAAAATGAGAATATTTTGAGAGCATGGGGTGTATTCAAATGTGATTCTATTGAGAGTTTAATGATAATAATATTATGTTGAGATTAAATGAATTTTCTATATTGAAAATATAGAAAATCTATTCACATGATTCGATTAATATATTTTATATGTATAAGAAGTGTGACTGATATTTTAAGAAGAACCCCATACTTTTTTTCAATAGAAGAGTTTCTTTTTATTGAAGAAGAAGAAACCTATGTGAATTATAGATAGATGATTTAGTAAATTGAAGCAGAATAGAAAATAATGAGGGAAAAAAAGAAGAAGATTAGTCTAACCCAATCCTTTTTCTATATCATAGAAGACATAGAATAATAATATCAAGGAAGAAGAAAATAGAGGCACATTGTTATCTAAATGTACTGATCATTTTGATTTTTGTGTTGTTAATTGAAGAAAAAATTTATAATAATTTACCTAAATATATATTTTCAGTATAACTTTTATTTTTTGGAATAATATTTTGTTATTATGATGTAGCAATATCCTAAGAAAAAGGAAGATGATCAGGTCCATTTAGTGATTTTTGAGGAATCATTGTAAACTAGTAGTATATAATATAATATTTTCATGAGATAAATGTTGGGAAAAACTGTTGGGTCAAGGGTGATGAATTTCTATTTAACTATTGGTTTTAGGATTATACCTTCCCATTTCACTTGTAAATGGTGATCGATTATAGTGGAATATTTGTGTCTCAAACTTGACCCAAACATGAAAAATATGTAGTCTCCCACATTGGGGTGAACATTATAAAAATAACATGTGTTCCTCTTTAATTTCATCAATATTTTTCATGTGTTTAATGCATTTTTGGTAATTATAAAAAGATCCATTATTATCTTAACATATAACAGAGGTTCAAAAAGTGGGTAAAATGTTAAAAGATAAATTATAATTTTTTTATATAGGTACACAATGATTCACCCACCTCCTAGTGCACCTACATGATCCTTCTAGGGTATCTTAATTATAAATTATTTTAGCATAGAAATTGGTGAAAAACTTTTTTCATAGTTTATGACATGATGTGTCTTGAATCCTTTAGTTACTAACTGATCCCTATTGGTTCTTACATTACCATCCATGTATATCCACTTTTTGAATACCCATTTTCACAAAATAGGTTTTAAATTACCCAGAGGATCTACCATAACCCAAATTTTATTTCGGTCCATCGAATCTATTTCAGAATTCATAGATTCATTCCACTTTATATTTTTTGAGCTTCTTATTACTTCTGTCTAGGAAAAAGGTTTATTATTTTCAACTAATTTTATGTCACCTTCCTCGATGATAATAAAACTATATATCTCTAATTCTATAACATCTGTTTTATATCTTTGTAGTAATTTTGTCTCTAAAATAACTTCTTCCACCGTGTCTTTTGAAATTTGTTACAGTGACAACATCTATGAACCTCAACTTCCTCGAATTATATATGTCTCCCACTATCTCCTTTATATATGTGCACCCTTTCTAGAAACATAGATTACTCATTACAATTAATTTTCTATTTGATGGATTGAATAGATAATATTATATTATTTATTTATAATATTCTATAATTATACACAATGTGACTCAAGATGTATGTTTGTTACTATAATTATCTTTAACAAGTGTTTCACATCCCCACACATGTACACGTAAAAAATTGATTTCTTTAAATACCATAACTCATATGAGATTTAAATCATGAATGATTGTATTCTATTGGCCATAAAAATTATGGTTCTCTTTAATAATTTGTATAGTGGCATAGGAGTCGAATCATCACTAGTAGTAATATTTTTTTTTAAATCAATTTTTTTTCCTTTTTTTCTTTTAAATGGGGGCTTATTTTTGAAGACCTTTAAAAAAATGAAACAATTTGGTTTAATTAAAACTATTTATGATAATTTTATATGATAATAAAGAATATATTTTTAAAGGATTGATTTCATTGATCATTGAAAAATATAATTTCAAAGTAACATTCACAAAGTGATATGTGATGGATTCAGTTTCTATAAAGTTTCTGATATATTAAAATCCTAAAATTGAGATCCAATACCTTCACATATATTATTAATGAATGTTTCAATAATCTATGAACCTTTATGTTCAGATAGATCTAATAATCCTCTAAACTATCAAACTCATCAAATATAACAAAAGTACATGACTCATTTAATGTAGGCACTCAATAACAATTTGAAAAGCACAAAGCATGGTTACTATTGATGAATCCATCATCCAAACCTAGGTCTAAACGCATAATAATGTTTAGATGGACATATAAATAGAGATAAATGTGTATAGGGATATAAATGATATAAAAAATAATAATATAAGAAGAGAGAGAACTATCCCAACTCATGCACACAAGAAGAATTGAAAAAACAAATTCTTATGATAGAATTAAAAGAGGATTAAGGAGATGTTTTATTGGTCATTAAAATCTAATATAAGTGAATAAAATTAAAATATAGAAATGGTATTAGACTAATATTTTTAATATAAAATTAAATTAAAAAATAAACAAGGATACAATAATACTTACTAAGTTAAAACAAATGTAAGAGGAAGAAAACAATGTGAAATCAGAGTGGAGGAGAGGTGTCTCATGTAGAAACATCAGTTTAGTAGGTTATCCTAGAATTTGATAAAGTATTAATAATGAAAATTATCCTTCAATGATTCTAAAGATTCCAACCCATTAAAAATAGAATATATTCAGGTATTTATATCCTGAATTAGTGGACTGTTCTCATTCCAAAACCACCCTCCACTTTTTCTTGAACAATTGTCCATTAAGACAACATTATCATGAGATATTAAATTATTCAAAGTTTTTTATCTATTTTTTTAATATCAAATCTTAAAATTTCTAATCCATTGTACATTTATATCCAAATATATTTCAATTTTAGTAAACAACTTGAAACTCTCATAAATTATTATTCTTTCTTTTATGGACTCAATGGGAATGGGTATCAGGATGAGAAAATGAATCCATATTGAATAAAAATATTCTAAAAGTTTTTTATAATATATATTTAATTTATCTTCACCAATGTATAGATAAATTGTATGGGTTTTTTGGAAGAAAAGACAACATTAATGATCTATTCTTTAATTTAGGGAATAATTGTGGGTCTTTATTTAATGCATTGATTCAACACCTTATAGGATTAATTGGGTGTTTAAAGATTATCCAATATGTAGATTTATATTTTTATACCTCTGTTTAAGTTTCAATGAATTTTTTCTTCAGTATTTAACCAAAAAAATAAAACTCTTTTTCTAGTCTAATTTATATGATAGATTTATTAGAATATAAGATAATAAAAGTTTATAATATAATCAATAAATATATTTTAAACAAGTATTTTTATCATTTTAAACCCTGTCATTTTTATTAACCCTTGTTAACCTATTTTAATTTTAACAATGGTAACAACCTTTTCAATATTAAAAGGCTGTATTTTTTATATATTAAGTGTAATTTGGTCCATAAAAGGAAATTTTATGATATTTTTACCATATATTGTTCTATTTTAATTATTTAATATTTTTTTATTTTTAAATTATTTTATTAAATATTATTTTCATAAAATATCATTTGTGTTAATTTTGACACTATTCATTACTTTGACTTTAAGAAAATCAAGAAAACACGATATATTAAAAAAACAATTTTATACACCCCTAATATGTCATTATAAGAAATAAAATTATAGTATCAACATAATTAATTCATATTATATTTCATTTAATATTCTTAATATCATATATTTTATTTTTCCATTAATTGAATAATTACTCCATCGTCATTGTGTGATTTTTTAAGGTACTTATTATTCACTAAAAATTAATAATAAATTACCATGATGAATATAAATATTTAGTCATTCAAAATAATATTTATGTTTTAAAATTTATTATATGTGACCACATATTAAAAATGTTATACTTAGTAAAAACATTAGTGTGACAAGTTATACTTTTCTTAAAATAAAATACTATAAGGGAATTAAATTAATACAAGTAGATCCAAGAGGTTATAAATTTTGAAAAATATATTATTTTTTTCAAAACTCACTCATCCAGTAATATTAGACAAGTTTTAGGGTAATTTTCTAATATTTATAATATTATTTTTACCATTAATTACACAATTTTCCCTTAATTGTGGAAATAAAATTATTAAGTTTACTATTAATATTGTACAAAAATAAAAGGGACCTATTTAATAAATTTTTACCTTCTAATTACAAATATTAAATCCGTTTTTCAAAATTCAAGACATATAATTCGCTAAAATTAATCTAAAATAAATACAAAGATGGGGTGAGAAGGTATGTTTTTGAAGTGAAAAGGTTCAAAATGTTATAATGTATTTATATAAAAATTCAGTATAAAATGATTTCAATGACATAAGTTGGATTAATAGATTTATAATTTAACTATTTTTTACTTTAAAACCTATTAAAATATGTTGGTAAAAAATCCCTCAAGGTATCATTGAAGAATTTTTGAGGTGATTGTGTTTGTTGACAAAGTGGGCCTCCGCGTTGTGTTTGTTCACGAAGCAGACCACGATGTATAATTTCATGAAAAAGGGGGTTTACTTGGTGATTTTTAAGGTTCAATAGATGTTGTTGGCTATTCATGTTTTATTGAAGAACCTCGACAAAGGAATGGGCGATCTGAATGTGGTATAAAAAGAGCAGATACAAGGTGGCGTCGTTTTCCAATGTTTGCCAAATTTTTTGGCCTGAAAATTAGAAATGGAGAGATGTCTTTTTGGAAATGGGAGGTTTGTGAAAAATTAGATTGGTGCGTGAAAAAGAAAGTGGTGTGCAAAAAATTGGCATGGTGCGTGAAATAGTGATGGGAAGTTTTTTTTGAAAAAAGTGGTTTGAGATCAGAAGCTCGAAAATTGGAAAAGGCATGAGGTGCGTGTAAAATTAGAGTGGTGCGCGAAAAAGAAAGTGGTGCACAAAATATTTGCATGGTGCGTGAAATAGATGAAATAATTTTTTCACACAAGAGGTGTCGTGAGATTAGAAGCTCAAAAATTGGCAAAGTCATGAGGTGCGTGAAAAATTGGAGCATTGCGTGAAATATGATGTTGCACGGAAGATTTGTTTTTCGTGCTCAAAGAGGATTACGTGCGAAAGGAGGGTTTTCACACAGGGGTCGATTTTTCCTATAAATATGAAATGACCCCCCTCATTCGACAAATATCAAGGCTTAAAGATTATCTGATCTCTGGTGTGCGAAATTGGAGTACGCGAAGGAGTTGTGCGTAAAAACAAGTTTGCATGTAAAAGGATTGTTTGCGCGTAAAGAAAAAGGTTGAGCACAAAAGATGAGAGTTGCGTGAAAAAGTAGTATTTACGCATAAAGAAAAGTTTGCATGTAAAAGAAATATCTGCGCATAAAATAAGTCAGTTTCATGTAAAAGAGGTGTTGCACGAAAAGTGGATTTCTCGGAAAATCAATAAATTACACGCAAGGCCTAGTGAAGGTTGCACGTAAAATTTGGGGTTGCCCGGTACACTCGGTGAAAAGAGAGGTTCATATTTAGGTTAAAGTTTGATGTCAAAATAGCATCTATCAATAGTTAGGGATGAAAATTTCATTAGAGATAATGAATGAAACTACATGTCCATAAACTGTGTGTGGATCCTTTCTAGAGAAATGAGCAAAGGAATAGTAAGAAGGTGATCCTTTCTACTGACAGTGAGCTAGAGAGAGAGGAACAGGGAGTGACCATTGGGAAATTAGTGAGATAACCCTAAAAATTGTAAAGGCAGTGAGCCTAGGCATAGAAGTGATCTAGCCTAAACATTGTAAATTGGCAGTGAGCTTTAGTGGATTTGGTATAGTGGGACATCCTTGTTGTATGCTCCTTGGACGTAGCCCAATGAGGGTAAACCAAGTAAAAATATATTTGTCTACCTACTTGCTTCCCTACATTTAATCCAAATCATCCTTATCAGATAAATAAGGAAAGAACAAAATAAATGTTAACAACATAAGATCAAACAAAGTGACCCTTATAATATAGAGGTCAAGATCTAGTGGGGCAGGAAGAATTTTGAAATAGAATATCCATAACCTAATTCACCCCCTTATCAAAGAATATAGTCCCCTTTTTATCCTAACAAAATATAATTTAACATTATATATTATTTATATAAAAAGGAATTTTTCAATTAAAATCCAATATTTTCACTATTTATCAAAAAATGAGTCTTCTCAGAAAAATACCCAAATTTCACTATAAGATAATTTTGATATTTATATTTGAAAAGAATAAGTTTATTTTTTCCAATAAAATTTATTAATGTGTAAATATTTATTTTTAAAACATGTTTACCCTTAAAAGGTGGAAAACCCGCCTTTTATAAATATACATATTTTTTTGCTTAATAAATGGATTTGTTCTTATTTAATGTCTATAAAACTTATAGGATGAATTTAAAAAAATGAATTGAATTTATACAAAATAAATTTTATTAATATCATTCACTAATAGTGATTAATTTAATTTAATAATATAAAACACCTTTGTAGGAATAAAAATAATTTTTCATAAAAAACACATTGTTTGTTTTCAATTAATTTTTATCTTCAAATACAATTAATTGGTCACAAAATAATTAGTTTTATAAAAAAAATTAAACCATATTTTTATAATTTAGTTAATTATATTGATTCCCTTCAATCCAATATCTATTTGATAATTATCAAATTAAATATTAATAATATATTATTGTTCAAAAAAACTCTATTTTGTGTAACACAAGTCAAACATAGTGTTGTGTGTACCATAAGAAAAACTCTATTTTGTGTGTATAAAAAGATAAAATTGATGTTTTTATAAATAAAAATTTACCTGGTGTAGAATTCAACACAATCTATCAAATAATTTTAAATTATTTGAAAATAATTCATAAAAACTCAGTGTGTTCACCCATGATCATTAAAAAATATTTCCTTCTATTTGTTGATGTAATTTTAATTAAATGGGGGAGGAAGTATAATTTCAGGAATCTAACTTTATTCTTCAACTTGAGAAATGATTCCATCCACAGATTATTATTATTTTGTGTTTGGATGTTCAGGAAGAGCTTTTTTCTCTGGTGATGAATTTATGTCTGGTTCAGAAAACATGATATTAAAATCCGAAATTCCATAATTTTTGAACTCATTTTTCATTCACTTTCCTTAATGAAGTAATGTAAATAAAATATTTCATGATACTAAATATATTTTTCAAAATACTTTATATCAATTTTGTTTTAAAAATAATGATCAATTTCAACCTCATCAGTGATCACTTGGTTAATGAGGGTAAATATCTCACAAACTTCTCCCTTATTAGAAATGGATAAATATATTTTTTAGGGTTCAATTTAATTAAAAGATAATTTTTATAATCATATATAGAAAATTTAGAATTTTGGATAATCTAATTTTAATCAAAATATGAGCATGAAAATTAATTTTCATCATTATTTTCCAATATAGGTTATAAATTTTCCCTGTCAGCATGGGAATCTAGTTCATTTTCTTGATAATTTCCTCAATGTAGTTTAAAAATAAATGGTTAGCCTCAAAATACTTAATTTATACTTTATAAATTAGAGGAGTTATTACTTATTGTTTTTTTACTAATTGTTTATCCACATTTTCAAAATATTCTAGAAAATATTCAGACAACTAATTAAGATCCTCCACTAAAATTGGGAGGTATTGAAAATAAATTTTTTTATTAATGTATATAATGATATTCCTGAATAACTCCTCCCATCAATGATAAATTTAAACCACTAAAACATTTATCACCAAAATTTTAATCACTTTACTTATAGTAGTGGGGGTTCATCCACATGAAATTTCATTTTTATTTTTTTTAATAATAATTATTTTTTAAGATAATAAAAAAAATCATTCCATGAAGCACCATCCCTGATATTGGAACTTATTTGAATCATGGATAACTATACCATATAAATAGTCAAATTTCCAGTGCTCTACTATACTATGTATAATGGAACTCGGGTTGAATCTTTAGTGATTGTACTATATTTTGGGAATCAATTGTTTTAATTTTATTTTTTGAATTTTATTTTTTTAGAGATTTAAAAATAATGAAAAATTTTTCATTGAATGAAACAATTTATGAGAATTTTGGGTGGGGATAAAGGATAGGTGGTTAATGGATTGATTTCATTGGGCATTGAAAAAGTTCATGAAAAACTAACATTCACGGTGTGATATGTGATGGATTAGGTTTCTATGAACTTTTAGATACAATAAAATACTAAAATAGAGATCCAATACATGCACAAATTTTTTTGATGAATGGTTTAGTAATCCATGAAAAATTACATTCCAGGATATCTAGTAATTCGTAAAACCCTCAGATCCATCAAATATGTCAATATCCCATAACACATTCAACAGAGGCATACAACAACAATTTTACAATCATGAATCTCAATTGATATTGATCAATACATCATCCCAAACCTAAGACTTACCCAAAGTTTGGTCTTATCAGTCATATAAATGTATAGTAATTTGGTTAGGGATATATAGAAAAATAAGAAAAAATAATGAGACAAGATGAGAATGAAACTAACCTAACTCATTCACACAAACAAAATTGAAGCGATGCATGCTTGTGATAGATTTTAATGGAGATTGAGGAGAGTTATTAAAAAAAATTAAATAAAATATTAGATAATTAAATAAATTTATAGAAATAGGGTTATAAATTTTTTTTCAAAAAGAAACTTCTATTAACAATCAAACCAGAATGAAATAACACTTACAAAGTTAGAACTAATGAAAGAGAAAGAAAATAGTTCCAAAGGATTGAGGAAGATAGAAATATCAAGTAGAGAATTGAGTTATGTATTTCCTCTAAAAATTTATAAAGGATTGGTCATTAAAATTATCCTTTAAAGCTTCTAACCCTTTTCAATGAGAAGAGGGGATTTTATTTATATAATAATATAGTTTCCCATTTTCCTTCCTAAACTACTCTTAATGTTTTCTCAACAAAGTGAAAATTAAAAAAATTATATAAATATATAATCTTTCGAAAATTTGTCTAAATATTTTCTAATATCTACTCACCAAATATGTTGACCATTTTAATTTTTTAGTTTAATATATGGATGTTTTAGTAAACCATTTGTTATTATCCTTGATTGTTATGTAATCTACCATGGACTCAATGTGAATGGGTGTTAGGCCTAAAAATTATTCCATATAGAATAAAATCCTCTAAAAATATTTTTTATGTATCTTTAATTTATATCAATGAATTTTTTTATGAATATGACATGTGTATTAGAAGAAAAGTTAAGATTTTTGATATGTTCTTCAATTGCAGATAGTATTATAGGTCTTAATTTAATGAATTTATTAGATACCCTATAGGTTGAATTGGTAATTGAAATTTTGATTGAATATAGATCTTAATGTCTTTGGATATATAGTTATTTTTAATTGAATTTATTATTTTGGATTTATCCTTAGATATAAAATGCTGGTGCTAGTCCTATTTGGAGGAAATATTTTTTGGTATTTCTTATGTGATTCAAATGGCCCTTAAAATTTACAAAAAACCAAGGATCCTATTGAATTAATTTTATTAATATGATTTAGTAACTCTATGAAATATAAATCACATAATTTGGATATTTATATAAAAAATTTTGATCATTATTGTAAACTGTAGGGAAATTTTATGAATTTGAACAATGTTCTATAAATAAATTTATCATCAAAACATGAACCTTGATTCAAAAGTATAATTTTTTTAGTTATAACCAAATAATTGGAGTAATTTTAAATCATAAATAAATATATAACATCAACATTCCTATTTACACTTTATTTGGAACTTATTTCAATATGTATGTTGTTAGTTGTAATGAATATCCTCAAAAGGATAATTGAAGACTTTCATGAATCATCATCAATATAACCATGTAAAAAATGGTGTGGTTCATTATTTTAGAAACACCATTACACTATGGTATATAAAGAGGTGTGAGTTGATATAGTTTCCCATGTGATTTTAAATAATCAATGAACTCTTGGTTTGAATATTTTCTATCACTATATGAGAAAAGTTTCTTTATCTTATTACTAAGATGATTCTATAATTCATTCTTATATTCCTTAAATTTCTCAAATAAATCAAACTTACACCTCATCGTGAAGATTTATCTATATATACATAAATATTTACTATAAGTAATTAAGTGATAGTGTCCACCTCTATATTCTACTTGTAAAGATCAATATACATAAACATTTACTAATTCTAAAATCTATGAGGCTCTCTCACTATTTACAATAAATAAGGCCTTGGTTATTTTATCATGTAAACAAGAATGAAATATATCAATGAGTTTAAACTCAAAATGGTCCAAATAACCTTATTTATATAATTTTTGAAATTATCATGGGTTACATGACCAAGCCAGATATGCCACAACTATGTATGAAATAATTCTTATGAATAAGATTTGTTATTTATTACCAAAACCTAATTTTGATATTATAGTATATAAGGAAATTTATTTAGATTTCATATACCATAAAATATGATATATTTATAGAAATATAATTATTTATTAATAAAATTTCAAGTAAAACCATCCATGTTTAAAATATACTTATAAATTATGTTTTAGATTACAATGTAGAACATAATAGTATTTCTTCAAAACTAAAATCATTCTATTCACCAATAAGAGATGGTGGTCTCTTATAGACAGAACAACTATTTTTTCTCAATTAATATATTAAATATCAACCTATCCTTTAGTAATATTATTAAATATACTTGGTTCCATTATTATGATACATATGTTTTAACCAAAAGTTGTATCTAATACATAATTTTTATAAATTGAAATATTACACTCGATAACAATCATACTTAAAGATTACCCTAGCTTATTTATTGAGGAATAATTATTATTATAATGGAATTTTATTCGATAATAAAAAATAAAACATCCTACTTTTTTATCCTCCCTTCCTATCTTTCACTTCTTGAGAGTGAATTGAAAAGGTTTCTTATTCTTAAAACTTTCCTTAGACCTTTTTTCCTTGTATTTCCTCTTCTTCACCATAAGTACATAAGGGTTTTCTTGATTTATGTCTTTATCATCTTGGTGAATCAAATATAAATGTTCCAAGAGAATATTATCTATATTTTTCATATTTAAATTCAGAATAAAACTTGATAAGCTTAAAAGAAGTAAGAAGATAACATGGCTTTTGAAGAATTCCTTATGAAACTGAAATCAAAAAAAATTATAATGCTTAATGTAACAAATTATTTTGAATATATAAGGTCTAATTAAATATCCTTGTCCTAGTTTTCTGTTAAAGAGTGCCTTTAAAATTTCATACCTATCTTTCCTTGATAAATACTAATAAAGATCATGAAGATGAGACGACATAGAGTATGCATCAAAGTCTCTATAAATCTTCTAGATCTTACTATCCAGAGATGATAACATAAGGTATTAAAAATATAATGCATTATCCACATGATTCCAGTATATTTTGTCTCCTCCTAAATCACCTCCTCTAAAGGCTCAATAGGAATATTTGAATCCAGTATAAAACACTTACACTCTTGGAATTGTATAATACACATGATCATTTACCAATCCTTGAATTTTTCATCAGTAAAGAGATTGCCTTTCTCCAAGATGGATTGTAGTGAAATTTATGTGGTCAAATGACTTTTCATTTTTTCTATAGCTAATAAAAGAAAATTTTAGTAATTTATCTTTATTACAGATTATGACTTGATTAATAAATTAACTAGTCTTTTAATATTTTATAAAATCCCAATATCCATCATTATTGGATTCATAATATCCCTTCACTCAAATATTCTACTAGAAATGATCCATATTTTACTTTAAATAACCCAAACATAGGCCTTATCAATTTATTCAAAGATATTTATGTAATATTTAATTTCCAAATACATTAACTCATAACTACCTAATATATGGAGCATATTCCCTAATCCTGAAATCCTAAACTCATATTTCCTTAACACCTGCCTCTAAGTTACACAAAGTCTTACTAAGGAAATCAACTATAAAGACACAAAATTTTATAAATTGAAATTCCATATTATAATTATGCCATAAAACATATACATCACATAAATAACCCCCAAAAAATTATTCTAATAAATTAATAATGATACATTAGTCTGAAAATAAACTGATAAGAATACCAAATATTGCAGTAGGAAAATAAGTAGAAAATAAGATAAAAGAAAATTTTGAATCTGTTTGATCCACTAGAATAAACAAAATCACAAAAAAATATGTAAAAATATAAAATAATTTTAATTATAATATATTCATCTTGAATATGAAATTATATATATAACCTTAAGATAAAATAGAATTTAATGAAATTAGAGGTCTTTATAAGAATTAAAGAGCCTATCAGACCATTATAAATCTGATCATTGTTATAGTAATCTGGCCATTAAGAATAGTAATCTAGTCATTAGAATAATAAAATCACTTATGAAGGTATAAAATAATTAGGTATCTAATAAATAAATAAAATTATATATTTATATAATGGAATAAGTAAAAAAAATTAAAAAGATAAATACATGTTGTTATTTTTATAAAACATAAATGTTTATTAACAATTTTATAATTATTAAAATTATTTAAATGAGATTTTATTTTTGTAAAATATGTTCATAAATTAATATTATATTTTATTATAAATATATGATAATTTTATGTGACCATAATTAATTTTTAAATGGTTCAAAAATCGATTATAATATTAAATTCAATATCCTTCAAATAAATATTGATTTTAGTTAAAAATTAAATTCCTCATATTTATATAATTATTTTCATAAAATTTATTCCATTTTTTAAATATACATGTTAAAAAAATAGTGTGATGTTTTTCTATTTTTATAAAATAGTTAAATTTTTGTTGAATAGCGAAACATGATAATTTATAGTATTTAACATCAAGTTATAAATACATTAATTTTTTTTTGTCATGACTGAAGTAAGAAACCATTGGATTAAACTATGTTGAACCATTTATTGTATGTATTCATGTGAATCAATATTATTGATAATCTTGAGCCAAAATAGTTAACTAATGAATATAACAATTAAAAACACCCCTCTCCTCCCCTATTAATTCCACCCCTTCTCCACACACCTTATGTGCCTTGTATCTTTTCAATATTCTATCCAATTACCTTATCAAGACTCTTTACCATGTCCAAGATCTTATGGTCTCAATAAAATACTAATTACAAGTTACTTATGGGGTCATTCAAGGAGGTGATATTCAAGAGGTAACTTTCTCAAACTATCTCTTTTAATTTCTTTTCTTTTTTCTACCCTCTCCTCACCTCCCTCATCCATCAAAGAATAATAAATCAAGTATCATGTATACACTATAATTTTATATTTCTAATAAAATATCTTATTTCCACCCCTTTTCTCATCTCATCTTATTCAAAGAAATAAAATCTTCATCCAAATTATATAGGTTTACCGTCTCCATGGATAACGAGTTTTTTTCCATTACCGCCTTCAAGGATACTCATAAAACAATTATTATGGTTAAAACAAAGAGTAATATTTATATTATAAATTTTTTAAAGTTCTAGAACTAATATATAGGAATAATATTAAATAAAACAAAACTAGTTTTTAATGATCGAAAAACCACCAAAATAAACTACACATTTATTATTATTGTTTTTCAAATGAATCATCCTCATTAAAGAAACTCAAATGATATGTGGGATCATTTAAAAAAATTTAATTGAATTAATACCTTGTAATTTCACTTCTATATAATTATTCCCATTTTAAAATAGTTTTCATAATTATATATAAGTAAATAGATCATGAAACCATGAAAACAAATACTCCTCAAACAACAAAACTAAACTTTATAACCCATAAAAAAGGCCATAAATGAACTTAATAAAATTATAATAATCCAATACATGTACAAGAAGTTATTAATTAAGTAATTAATGAATCTAATTTTATTATCCAATAAATTAGGTGTAATTTTAGAATGCATTCAGACATAAGGTAAGGGATCTCGCTGAACATCCATTTTTTCCTTTGGGTTTTTGTTTCTTTCACTCTAACTCAATTTAACACTTCATCATTATTATAAATTTTTCTTATATCCTGTTTATATATATATAAATTATTTATGTATCACAATTAACCTTTCCTTTATGGTGAATTTCATTTTTATAAGGTTCCCTTCTCAATTCATCTCGATAAGAAATCCCAATTAAATAGAACTTCTCCTTTTCTTACAAATTTTTATGTACACTACATAAAAAAATTTAATGCTCCAATATTTTAAAAAAATCAATCAAATTTCTCATGAAAAAATATTTTAATTCATTTATAGTTTTATGGAAATAATTATTCCTTTATACTTTTTAAAGGCACTTTATTTTTTTCATTACTGTTGTTCTTAAGTGACACATTTCTTATGATACTTAACCACTCTTTTAAAGTTTTCAATTTAGTTTGACATAATTACTTATCATATAATATTATTTTTTACTTTATTAATGTACAATAATTATTAAACCCCTTCTTTCATGGATACCATTATGGTACACCCTTGGTTTGTTCCTTATGAGACGATTACAATACCCATTTCATTCCAGGGGTAACTTTTATGTTTATTACTTATGTTTGATTTCTTATTATGACACACATATTCATGAATATATTATGATTTTTTCACCCAAATATCACTCTAACACATTGGGTAATGTTTAATCTCATGGTACTTCATGTATGAGATTAGGGAGTGAACCTAATCAATTATGGGACTTTTTCCACCATGTGATATAGTCTTGAAAGTTATCTTTGACTCACGTCTATGTCATGATAAATATTTCTTCCACATTCCAATATTTCCATAATCATATTATTCCATGTTCCATATGTTATTATTATATATGTTTTTCATGATCCATTCATTTTATTTTATTATGTTATGCCTTTCTTACTCACATTCTATGTTTCATTCCCATGTTTTTCCCTTACATTATTTTTAACTCATATCTTTTATCTATGTAATTGATAGGCTATCTCATGTAGTTATAGGAGCTCAAAAATATGTAGGATCTCATTATATATAACCCTAGGGATAATTCTATCACCATGGATAACCAAGATTGAAACTTAGGGTATCATAAGTTCGGATATAATTTTCATTTATATGTTATTATTTATATGTTCGAAGTTGAATTTTCATATGCTTATTAGATAAGTATTCAAGAACCCTAATTGTATTTTATTTATTTTTATTAGTTAATGTTATTAAATAAGAGAACCTATTCCAATAATCAATATTATAGGCAATGTGACGATTACCTTAATATGATGCCAAACCTAATGGGAAAAAAAGCCTAGAAATTTATGAATGTACTAGATCAACTAGCTCAAGTTATGAATAATAACCTGAATCATGTGGAAAATACTCCTTCTCTTAATAAAGATAAATCTTCTGTAAAATCATTTATGCAAAAAGGTCCTCATATATTTAGTGGATCTCTTGATCCCCTCATTATAGAACAAAGTATTAACTCCATTGAGAAGATATTTTTATCCTATAATGCTAACAAGAAGATAAATTTGTATTGGTAGTCTATCATTTTGATGGGTAATATGATAAGTGGTGGAAAATGATCAAAAACACGAATAATAAGGAGGAAATTGATTATATGGAATGTGAAGGATTCAAAGAAATATTTTTCAATAAATATTTCCCTCGAAATCTCTGTCTTAAGACGGGGAGGGAGTTCCTCAAACTGAAGAAAAAGGATGATGAATATATCAATACATATGATTAAAAACTCACAAGGATTTCATGATATGACTTTGTATTTTTCATGAACACTAAAATTAAGTTGTATTAGTTCATTAATAGATTAAATCCAAGTCTACAAGAATATATGATAATTTGAGACATTGGAAGTTATGAGGAGATTTTCTGATGTGCCTGGAAGTTTGATATAGAGTTGGTGACTCTCTGGGGTTTCACAGGCTTAGATATAAAAAGAGTAAAATTGAGTTTAATATGGGAGTAATAATAGATAACTCCCATGAATTAAATAAAACAAAATATCCCACATGTCAAAAGTGTGTGATGAATCATCCTGGGAACTGTCTAAAGGGAACCTAGAGATGCTTAAAATGTGGAATAGAGGGGTATCAGGATAATTTTTTCCAATGGTATTTTATGAATCCCACTAATGTGGAAGTATGAAATAATTTTTAGATCAACACTCAACCTATAGTGTAGTGTTTCAAATACAAGTAACATGAGAATTATGTGATCGAATGCCCTAATCTAAGGGTTTTCCGAGACAATCAACAATGAAAACCTCCAAGGCAGTAAGGGTATATGCTATCACTAATACTATTGTGGTTCCCAAAAATGATGTGGATAAAGGTGAAAAAATTATTTATTCAAGAGTACCAAATTTACTATTTAATTCTAGTTCTATGCATTCATTCATATCTTGCAAATTTAGTAGAACTATTCAATCATCACCTAAAAATATTAAGGTTAAGTTATTTATGATAATGATGAATGGAGAGATTATTACATATAAAGTATATAACCCCTTCCTAGTTAATTTTTGTGGACCTAAAATCCCAAAAAAATCTCATATTACTTTCCTTAGAAGATTTTTATGTTATATTGGGCATATATTAGATATCTTTATAAAAAGAAAACATCAACTGTTGGAAAATAGATATCACTCTTCACATCATGATTCATCCCCAATTATGTTAAAGGTTAAAGAGGTAGATGAATATCCTTTAGATTCATTGACTCAATTGTAGATATTATTACCTTAGGAGAAATGATTTATTTTAAAAATGACTAAGACAAAAGAAATAATCATACTCAAAGACATGCTTATTATGAGGGACTACACTGATGCATTCCGTGAAGAATTTCCTAATCTTCCTCTTAACCGTGATGTTGAGTTCTCAATTGATATTATATCTGGATCTATTCCCATATCAAAGACTCCTTATAAGATGGTCATAATTAAATTTAAGGAATTGAAGAAGTAGTTATAAGAAAATATGGACAAGGGTCTTATACACCCAAGTGTTACACCATGGAGTGTACCCATCCTCTTCTTCCAAAATAAGGATGGGTTAATATGCCACTTCATTGATTACTGTGAGATAAAAAAATCATGATAATGAACAAGTATCCCCTACCCTAGATAGATGACTTGTTTGATCAGCTATGTTGGGCCAATTATTTCTTTAATGTGGACCTTTGGTTGGGATATCACTAATTATAGTTGAAGGGGGAAGATATTCCCAATACTGCCTTTGGAATGAGGTTGAAACTATGAGTTCAGAGTGATGCCCATTAGACTCACTAATGCACTATAAATTTTTATGGACTTAATGAATATAGTATTTAGAGATTAACTCAAAAGATTTTTAGGAATATTTATATATGATATTTTGATATAATCCAGGAGTAAGGAGGAACAGAAGAATCATTTGAATAATGCTATAAAGACTTTTTGGGTGAAGAGAATATATACAAAGTATAGTCAATGTGATTTCTAGATAGAGGAAGTATCATTTTTAGGAAATTTTATCACTAGAAAACAAATATATATAGACCCTTCTAAAATAAAGACAATTTAGGACTGGTCTAGAACAATATCTATAATGAAGATACATAGTTTCCTTCGTCTAGCTGGGTAGTAACAATGATTTTTGAAGAAATTCGTATGATTTTAAAATCCACTAACCAAGATTAATCATAATGTATTAAAGTTTTTATAGACCAGTGAATGAGAATACTACTTCAAAGAGTTGAAAAAAAGTCTCATCACTACACTGATACTTAGACTACCGATAAGCAGGGAACTCTTTTGGTATACAATGATTCTTAAAATAATGGATTAAGTTTTTTAATGATTTAAACTGATAAATTCATAGCCTGCACACAAATTAAGTTCAAATTTCATGAGCGAAAATTTCCTACAAATGATCTGGAGTTGGAGATAATTATTTTCATGTTTAAAGTTTAGTGACATTATCTCAATGTGGAGAAGTGTGAGATATATACTAATTGTAAGATCCTCAAATATATATTCACATAGAAGGGGATTAATATGAAGTAGTAAATATGGTTAGAACTCATCAAGGATTATGAATACTCAATTCAATAAAATCCTAGTAAATAAAAGAAAGTGGAAGATACTCTAAGTAGAAATGATCATATAACTTTATCAATGATGATAATTGAGAAGGATCCAATCTTTTTATAATTTAAAAGGATATACATGGAAATCATAAAAGAAGGTACATGATAATTCTATTCAGAAATTATTGCCCAACCATAATTTATAGAGAAGACAAAGAATTCTTAAAGATATGATGTCAAAATTTATAAAAAGATGGAATCTATAAGAATAGATAAATCCTCAAACTTGAAAATTGATTATCAAGGAGTTATAAAATTTTGGCCATGATAATGTGTACCATCCAATATATAGATAAATAAAGATCTTCTGAATGATGCACATACATAACCTTCACTATTCTCCAAGGGATCAAAAATATGTATCAAGATATCTGAGAGAATTATTGGTGGGATAATATGGATAAAGATATTTATAAGTATAAATTAATGTTCCAGTTATGGAAGAAAGTGGAGGCTAAAAGGAATAAGTCTAAGGTAATTATGCAAACATTACCCATAACTACACAGAAATTGGAAAAGTCACTATGGACTTTTTCAATGGACTTAAAAATACTTCTAGAGGAAATAATTCTATATGGTTCATTTTGGATTGTATTAAAAAGAATTCTCACTTTATTGCGATTCAAGAGGACTTATCACTCAACCAACTTGTACGGATTTACATCAGATAAGTGGTGAGGATGCATGGAATACCATTATTAATTATATCTGACCGAGATTTGATATTTACCTAAAAGATCAGTGAAACTATCCAACATGATCTAAATACTTATTTTAACATCAATACATCTTATCACCCCCAAAACAATGGCCAATATTTGAGGAATATTCAAAAACTGGAAGACATGATGAGAGCAAGCTCAATGGACTTAAATGGATTATGGTACCAATGTCTTCTACTGGTTGAGTTATATTAAAATAATATTTTCCACTAAATCATCCTAATGGATTCATAGTAAGCCCTATATGGTAAAAGATGTATAACACCTGCATGATGGGATGAAGTTAGTGAACATAAGTTGTTGGGACCAAAAATTGTCAAGGAAATGGAAGAAAAGGTGAAGACCATATGGAAATATATACAAGATTCCCACAGTTGACAATAAAAATATGAAGGTAATAATTGATAGGACATAGAGTTTGATATTATTTAAAATTTATTCCACTAGATATCTCCATGGAAGAGATTCATGAGATTTGGGAAGAAAGGAAATCTAAGTCTCAAGTACATCGACCCCATCGAGATTCTTGATCGGGTTAGAGCTATGGCCCATCAAATAGAACTTCTACCAACCATGACTTAAGTACATGATTTATTACACATATCCCTCATAAGTAAGTACATACTAGATCCCTCGCATATACTGAACTCATTGTTGATATAGCTATAAAACCATCTCTCTTATGAGGTGTAGTCGATGAAGATTTTGGACCATAGAGACAAGTTTTTACGTAACAAGACCACTCACTTGGTCAAGATACTATAGAGAAAAATTAAGTATAAAGAGGATACAAGGGAACCATATGAAGTTATAAAAGAGAAATACCCTCACCTATTTTCATATTAGTGTGAAAAATGAAATTTTGACGGTGAAATTTCGTAATGAGGGAAGAATGTAACGACCCATACTTTTATCAATGGAATTTACTTCTTATAATTATTTCATAAAACAAATACATAGCATATATAACCCAATAAAAATTATTCTCATAAATGAAGATTGATTAATTAGTTATAAAATAAACAAATAATAATTTCAAATATTACAGTGGGATAATAAATAGAAAATAAGATAACAGAAATGGGAAAATTTGGATCTGCTCGATCCATTAGAATAACTGTAATCATGACCAAAGATATAGAAATACAACATAATATTAACAATAAAGTATTAATTTTTAATATGAAAGTATATATATAACCTTAAGAGAAAATAAAGGTGAATGAAATAAAAGGTATTTATAGGTTTTAAGAAACCTATATGACTGTCATAAATCTAACCATTGGAATAGTGATATGATCGTTAAGAATAGTAATTTGTACATTATAATAATAACCACACCTATGAAGGTATAAAATAAAATTGAGTTTTATTACGAATATGATATATTTATATCATGGTATTAGTAAATAAATGTTTTAAAAATGATAAATAATGTGTCAGATTTTTTGTAAAATGTAAATGTTTATGTACAATTTTATAATTAATATAATAATATAAAATAAAATTTATTTCCATAAAATATATTCATAAATTAATATTAAATTTTATTATAATTATAATATAATTTTACGTGACCTTATTAATTTTTTGAAGGGTCAAAAAATCGATTATAATATTAAAATTGGTATTTTTTGAATAAATGATGATTTTTTTGAAAAAACAAATTTATGATAATTATAAAATTATTTTCATAAAATAGATTCCATTTTTGAAATATGAACATTGAAAAATTGTTTGGGTGAATTTATTTTCTTTTTCTAAAATAATTGATTTTTTGGTGAATAGTGAAATATGATAATTTATGGTATTTAATATTATAAGACAAATAAATGATTTTTTTAGTCATGGATGATGTTATCACACATTATTTTGAACTATCTTGAACCATTTACAATATTTATCCATAGTAATCAACATTATGGATCATCTTGATCAAAAATAATAAACTAATGAATATAATAATAATAACAACCCCTCTCCCCTTATAAATGTCACCCCTCACCACTACTTATACACACACCTTATAAGCCTTTTATCATGTAAATATTCTTCCCAATTACCTTCACAATACTATTACTCAATTGAAATATCTTATGGTATCAAAAAAATACCAATTCTATATTCCTTAAGGGGTCCTTCAAGAAGGTGATATTCAAGAGGTTACTTTCTCAAACCATCTCTTTTAATTTTGTTTCTTTTTATACATTATAATCACCAACCTCATCCATAAAATAATAATAAATAAACTATAATATATATTGAAAATTTATATTTATAATATAATATATTATTTCAACCCCTTTTCTCATCTCCTCTTATTTGAAGAAATGAAACAGTTGTCCAAATTATGGTGATTTACCGTCTCCGTGGATAATGACTTTTCATTTTCCATTATTGATTTCAAGTTTGGTAATAAAATAATTGTTATGGTAAAAATATATTTTAATATTTATGTTATAACCTTTTGCTGGTTTTGGATCTAATATATAGACATAATATTAAATAACATGAAATAAGTTCATGATGATCGAAAAACAACCAAAATAATTTAAATATTTATCGTTAAGGTTTTATAAAATGAATCATAATTATAAAAAAAAGATATATGGGACCATTTAAACTTATATAATTAAATTAATAGTATATAATTTCACTTTTGTAAAATTTTCCCCATTTCACAAGATATTACATAATTTTATACAAGTAAACCGACCATGAAACCATAAAAACGAACGAACTATGAAACTAAACTTTATAACTCATTGAAATGTCCATAAATAAACTTAATAAAATTATAATAAAAATAATAATTATATAATATATTCATAATTAAGTAATTAATTAACCTAATTTGATTAACTAGGACATTAAGTGCAAGTACAGAACACATTCAGACATAAGGTAAGAGATCTCTCTAAACCTACAATTTTCCTTTGGGTTACACTTTCTTTCTATTTACCTAAATTATTCTATTAATTATTATTATATAATTTTCATATATTATTTATATTACTAGAAAAAATATGTATTTATCTTAATTAATCTATCTTTGATGTGTAATTACTTGTTTTATTAGGTTCCCTTCTCAATTCCTCTCGATAAGAAAACCAATTAAAGGGAACTTCTCCTATTGTTGCCCATTTTCATGTACACTCCATATAATATTTTAAGACTACAATATTTTTATAAAATCAATAAATTTATCAGGAAAACCTATTTAAATTAATTTTTGGTTTTATGTAAATAATTTTGATTTTATCCTCTTTGAGGACACTTTACTCTTTTCCTTAAATTTGTACTTAATTGTAACCTTTCTAATGTTACCTATCCAGTATTTTTAAAGTTTTAAATTTATTTGGACATAATTACTCATGATATATTATTATTTTTGCTTTATAAATGTCTAAGTATTATTTAAATCACTTATTTCATGGATTCCATTATGATACACCCTTTGTTTATGTCTTATGACATGATTACAATACTAATTTCATTATATGGGTAACTCTTATGTTTATTTCTTATGTTTGATTTATTATTTGGAAACACATATTAATGAACATATTATTATTGGTGTGCCCAGATAGAACTTCAATAAATTGGGTAATTTTTAGTCTCAAGATATGTTATTTATGGGATTAGAGAGTAAACCTAATCCATTATGTAACTTTGTCCACCTTGTGATATAGTCTTAGAAGTTATATTTAACTCATGTGTATTTTATGATACAATTTGTTGGAACATTCAAATATTTCCATGATCATATTATTAAATATTCCATATTTTATTCTTCCATATGTTTATTCATGATACATTCCTTTTAGGTTATCATGTTATACCTTTTTAACTCAGGTGTTATGTTCCATTCCAATGTTTAGTCCCTTACTGGGTTTTTTAACCCATATCCTTTGTCAATGTAATCCCCATGTTATCCTATGTGGTTATAGGATATGAAATGGATTTAGGATCTCATTAAGGAGATAAAATAAAATATGTTATTATTTTTAGTATCATATTTTCAAATTATGTATCAAGTATTCCAAAGACACTAGATATTTTGATTATTGGTTTTTATTTTGTGGATTGTTATCCTTAAAATCATGTAAAAATATCTGTAAAAGGATTGGGTTTCTATATAAAAACATGACAATAAATTGTTTAATTAAACCCAAGACCTTCATTAGAAATCTCTGATAATTTTAAGCACCCTGAGATCGAACATTATGGTACATTGAACTATGGTTTCATTTTAACTCAATTGATGTAAGGAATTTATTAACCTTGTTTGATAAAATAATTTACTCATAATACTTTTATAGGATATTTTATTATATATTTTTATATTTTTTAATTAAATTATGTTGGAACTTATATAAGTATTAAACTATGCTTGATAAAATATATCTCATACATTTTATTTTATTTTTTCTTAGAATAATTTTTAATTTATGTTTCTTAAGTGATCGTGTTTATTCATCCAAATAAAGCATGTATTACATAAATAAATAAATAAATATTAACTTACAAAATAAAATAAACATGTGATATGGTTAAACAAATTAACTAATGGTTGGTTTATAGAGCAGTAATAAACCAAAATGAATATAAGGGAAATAAGTCCTTGATAACATGATATAATTTATTTGTAACATTTATCTATTATCCTAAATATATCCATGATTGTATTCACTTCATCTTGGTTCTTAAAACATATCCTCTTACTAGGAGATTCATCCTTTACAAATGTTTACTTAGTTATAGGTGAGGGGTACTAGGGGTTTAGGGATTCATAAAATAAACCTTGTACATAGAGGTATTTTTATAATAAATGAGGGAGATATGATTCATAGATCATCAAATTTAATTTTATAAAACTATGAAATAAAACCATGAAAAAAATAATTTGGAATAAATCTATCATAAACATAGGTTGTTCAACATATGTTATAATTTTACACATCTTGGTTAAGATCATGATCAATCTTAACATATAATAATAATCCATTTATCTATATATAATTTCCATTCATTAAAATTAAGATAAATCTAATCGAATTAATAAATAAATAGATTCTTAATCTTAATACTACATACTAACGGTCCTTGATAAATAATAAGTATCTCATCATGAATGATTTTAAATAAATTAAATAATTTTAGTTTTAATTTAAAAAATAATTAAGTAAATAATGTGTTCTTAGGATTCCATAATACACGTATATCGTACATCATATTAAATCCATTATAGATATTTAATACTTACAAGACGTGTACTGTCCCTTGAAATGTTGTGTGGAATATATTGTAGATGGTTTGTGTCATGTACCATGTACTTAAAAAGTATATAATACTTCATGAAATTCCACAATATACATGGTTTTTAGTTTCTTGGGTCAATCCATGTATTCTTAGTGGCATGTATGACCACACAACATGCCATAAATATACATGATGTATACCGCTGGAAATATTCATGAAGTATATAGTCTATATGATGATCATTACATTTAATGTGGTTAAATATATTTTTTCATAAATGAATAATTAAGTGTGTATATCTGTGCAACATTACAAAAATCACTAAGTGTCTACCTTATGTAGAACAACACATGTCACGCGACATGTATAACTTGCTACATGTCATGTAGTTTGTGTCTTGCTATAATAATTTAGTGTGTTGACCCACAAGATATGCCTAAAACATCATGGTGTACCTTATGTGGCATAAAATTTGTTACAAGGTGTGTAATATAGATACACACAATTTAATTATGTCATGAAAGGATTCTTGGATGATAGTTAATACATGGCATGTAATGGTGCCATGTGATAATCAATACAACTCGCCTCAAATTACTCGGCATGTTTAATAGTGGGGGGTTACACAACATGTAAACCAACAAAGTTCCATATAATACCTATAAAATAGAACAAAACACTAGTGGTCAGTACAATCGTGTAATGACATCATGCACTGAGTTGCACGAAGAGCTTATATTTATACAACACTATTTATATGAGTTTACCACAAGTATGTGATTAATAATTTACCATTATATGTCATGTAATGGTATCATGTAACCAATGACCATGGAACCTCCATATGGGATATTCAAGTATTTTTCATGTATTTTGGCCAATTCTTGGACATACTAACTCTAAATAATGTATTATCTTGACTGTAGAAATAAGAATGAAAATTTGAATATGAAAACTAACCAACCAATGCATGAAAATGATCAAATAAATTATAAATCATTATAAATTAAAATGTGATCACTTCTATACCACATAAAGGTTCCATGGTACAATAGAATAATTGAGTACGTTCTCAATTTTATTTTTTCATCAATAACAATTGATAAAATATGATGAACATAATGAACGTGACCACAAAATTTATTAGAGAGAGTCTTTCGTGTTTAATTTGTAATTAATTTAAAACTAGAATTACTGCAAACTAGGAAATAATTTTATAAAAATCCATTGTCTCTTTTTTCTTTTTTTTATCATTGATACTTCCAATGACGACTCATCTATGTGTTTCCAAATGTTCTAGAAAAATATTTGAGCAGTATTCTTGAAACTCTGGGTTCTAGTGTGATAGTATATAATGCTTTAAGCCATTCTTCATTAATCAAAACAATATATGTTGATCTCTATATGTTCTTGAGAGGGTTTAAAGGGGTATATTATCTTTATGTATAGATATAATTCTTGATATATTTTTTTATGAACAACAAGCCTTGTACCCTCTAAAATTATATAACATCGATTTATACTTAAGGTTAAACAATTGATAATTTAACAACATCCCATTATTAATTTATTCATTTTTAGTATCCTAGCATAAAATATTATTATTATTATTACTTTAATGAAATGTGTTTATTTAATTCATAATTTATTAAATAAATATACAGATAGTAATTTAAATGATATTATATATATATATCATTTCTATTGAACTATCAACCTGACTCATTTATCCTTTATAAGATCCCAACCTTTTATTGAGATGTCTCGAGCTCATTTACTGATAATATTATGACTTTTTTTAGTACTTTTCAATTCGGTTTTACTTTGGAGTGTGTTTGGGTGAAAATTTGAGAAAATTGGTAGAAGGAGGGAAGTGCACAGTTGACACATGGTTTTCCCTAACCGTACGCCCTGGCCCAACAAACCGTGCAACCCTAGACAATGGGGATTTTCAAGTAAGGTGCCTGATTTTTTCAACCATGTGCCTTATTAGGAGAAATCATGAACCCCCTAGAATAGATGCATGATTTAGGTGCACATTTAGAAAAAATCATGCACCCTAAGCAGCTAATCATGCATGATAATTAAATTAAAATGAAAATTAGTTTAAAAATTTTACAAACTCTATTTTAATTAAAAATTGATCCCATTAGACCCTGATACCTATTTCACAATTTTGGATCCTCATAGAAAGATTCCAAGCCCTCCTAACCTCCTTTATTGGGGGTTCAAAGCCCAGATCAAAGATCTACACCCCTCCTAGTAAGAGGATCTCATCTTGGTTTCTTTCCCGTTCCTTTATCCCTTTTCCTATAATTCTATAAGGAAAGTTATTATCTCTTTTGGTTAGATATATACTGAGTTTTTTTAAACTAGATTTTGTATTTTATATCTAGATCTAGATTTAAGAGATCTTTATTTATTCAATCTTGATTTATGTTATTGATCTTGATCTCATTCTATATTGTTATTCCATGAAATTTTAGGTATTTCTATTGGGTGATTGTTCAATGAAAAATCAAGGTAGGTGCTCTATTATTCAAATCCCATAGTCTTGATACCAATTACATATATCTGATTATAGTATTTCTATTATTTTTTTAGTAAATGGAATTCCTAGTTGAATTAATTAATGTGGTCACTTAATTAATTGGGGGATTAGAGACTTGATTAAATAATTTAATTATGGAATTGTGAATAATTAATTATTGGGTTAATTATTAGGATATCAAATTTTTAATTAAGAATAATTAATTGGTGAATTAATTATTGGATGTTGAGACTATTAAATGATTAATTAATTATTGAGTTAATTAACAGAATGGATGTGAAAAATTAATTGGTGAATTAATTAATGGAAAAGATATGATTAATTAATTTTTGAAGTAATTATTAGAAGTGATAAGATTAATTAATTATGAAAATTAATTAATGAGATGTGTATGGTTAATTAATTATTTAGTTAATTAATGGATGTGATGAGATTAATTAATTGTGTAAATTATTTATGATATCATATGATTAATTAATTGTTTAATTAATCAGTACAAGTGATATGATTAATTAATTGTGGAAATTAATATATGATATTGGTATGATTAATTAATTGTTTAATTAATTAATATAATTATTTTTGAAATGGCCTTTGGTTGTGATTATGTTGTTATGGATTAGAACATGGGTTAACTTGGGGATGAGTGAGGGATTTATTGAGGAAGACCGTGAGATCTTCTATTGTGATTATCGAAGGACAATGAGAGACTTTAGGGAGGAAGATCATGTGAGATTATATTTTGAATTCCAAGGGACCATGAGAGATCTTGAAGTTAGTCCAGGGAATAGACTGTGAGATATTTCCCCTTTGTCTAGAAAGATATTATGATTCGTTTAGTTTCACTCACATTATACCCATAAAGTTAGAGCCCCCTGTGGACATTACTCATGCCAGACTGATTTACATGTTTTATAGATTTTATCAGATATAAATTTTGATAATGGATGGTAATAATGGAATTCAGATATATGATATCCCTTGGGGATAGTTTAGAATATGGCATGAGTTGAAGTAGGTATTGAGGTTCGGGTGTCCTTAGTAACTTGGTGGTTAATGTGGTTAAATAAATAATAATTGAAAATATAATAACTATTTACTTATGCATTGTACCAATTTATTTATAAAACTACATATACTATTATAAACTATATATTCTCTTAGACCCCATTTTTTGTGGCCTTATGAGTTGTAATCACACCCTAATTGGGCTACCTGATCGGTAAATTAAATGATTTTATGTTTTCAGGACTGGATAAGAGAAAATGCCCTGTGTTAAATGGATGAATTGGGAATAGAGCATGGATGAGGGAACCAAAATGGATTGGGACCTTCTTGAGAGTTATTAGTGTCTTTACTTTTTATTTTTCATTTTGACACTTGGAATGTACTTTAGCATGGCATATCTACTATTCAATTTTGATATATTATTTCTAGTTTTCTCTCATCTTGTGATATTGGTATTATTCTATCTCTGGTTATATGTTATTAAATTATTATTTCTTATTTCCACTCATGTATTACGTTGATAAAAGATGTAATTATATCCTAATAATAAATATTATACCCTCACTACTATTCGATATCCTCTGGAGTATAGGGAGGCATTCCAGAGGTCATGTGGCAGTCCATCTCGGTTCACTGATGTGTCGAACCTGGGATGGGATGTTATAAAGTTGTATTAAAGGATTTTTTTTGTATTACTATTTGGAAAAGGTATACATGAGACTAAGAAGATTCGGGACTTGGTTATGAGCTTCTACATGGGAGTTTCAAACCCATGTACGAGGGAAAACCCAAGAACCTAGGGTGGGATTGTTTTTATTATTGTTTTCTATTATAGTTGAATATTATTTCACCTTAGGTGATGCACAGGTTCTGTGATGTGATTATTATTTATGAAAATAGTTGGGAGTTGACTCATGGACTAGTACATAATTATATTTGAGTTTTGTGCATCATTCTAGGCACTCATGATTATTATTACATGCTTCTTTTTGGTCACGCATGGGGAAACATATCTTGGGTAAGTAGTTAAACTTGATTTTTTTTCATTTCTCATAAACTTGAAATAAAAATGGTGCCTAATATAAAATTAAAAATGGTAAAATGATGGAAAATATGAATAAATGGGTGTATAATTTAATTTAAATAATGATAATGTGTTTACCTTTTTCAACCAGACCTGGATGTAGGATGATTAAGGGTAGTGATTTCACATCTGTTTTAACTGCATGATATGGTTTGGAGAAAAGACTTTCTATGAATTGTATTAATTTTCCTTTTATGTAAATGCAATAAAGTTATGTTAAGATTCCTAATATGTTTGTTTATCACTATATATATATTTCTCTTTGATGATTCTTATTGAAAGGATTGACAGAGGATATGGCTGGAGATGCTCTACTAGTAGTGGAACCTGAGGCACCAGTAGTGCTGGTTGAGGAAGTAGGGGAGGAGTTTCAAAAAAATTCATTTACTTAATGAAATTCATGGAAAGAGACCTATAATAGGTTTTGAAAATCTTTTCTAATATTATTAGGGTGTTTCAGTTGTATCACACTCTGAATTTTACCAGAGAGGGTGGACCTGAGGGAGCTGATTTCTAGATTGAGTCTATCCAGATTATGCTTGACCACATTAAGACTTATACTGAGAAGAGAGTCAAATTGAATGCCTATATGTTACATGGTAAGGAGAAATGATGGTGGGGCATCCATAATTAAGATGGAAATATTGAATCTATGGAATGGAATGAATTTCAAGAGAAGTTCCTGGAGAAATTTTATTCAAACACACTAAGATAGGAGAGATAATTTGAGTTCATGAGGTTTACTTAGGGGAGTATGTCTGTAATGAACTATGATAGACACTTTAAATATTTTATGCACTTTATTATATCATCTGAAGAAGATGATTCTACTTCAGTAAAGTGGTTTCAGGATGGGATTAATTATGAAATTAAGTCTAGGTAAATATCTTCAGACTGAATAAGTTTTCAGATGTGGTGAATTAGGATCTCATATATATGGTGAACCTGAAGGAGGATTCTAGTGTCGGATAAGTGGTTTCTTATGCATGGTTAGGAGGTAAAACTTCTAAAATAAGGAAACATAATTATATTAATTTCTCCCAGAGTAGTGGAAATAAGAATAGATAGGGGAAGGTTTGTTTTAAAAGAACTTACCCATGTGGGTTTACACAAGTATGGTGGGTAGGGACACTTTCTGAAACATTTTCCCCAATCTCCATTTTATTTCTAAGGCTATGGAAATATGGGACATCTATAGAGGTTCTACAATAACCCATAATAGATATTTAGTTATAGAGGAGCTATACAGAACCAGAGTGAGGGAAGGGGTCTTCTACACTATATTTTTTTGGCAGTTGGAGTTCTAATGGATAAGGTGGTAGAAGCAGTGGACATAGTGATTTTGGGTATGAATGATAATATCAGTAGAGTGGCACAACTCAAGGGATTCAGACTGCATTATAGGGAAGATGGGAAGGACAGTTAAATGTAATTAATTCTACTCTTATCAATAGAAAGGCTAGAAAATTGATAGTGAAAGGTACTATTATTGTAGCTTCTACATTAACTAGTGACTTATTTTATATTGGTGCCGCTTATTCCTCGATTTATACAAAACTTGTTAAATGTTTGATCCTGGTATCCAAGTTCATGATTGAGGTATTAGCAATATAAACACCATTGAGAGTAAGGTTGAGAGATATTTGTTTTTGCAAGGGGTGTTCTCTCGAAGTTGGGTAGTATTTTTTTCTTTGGAATCTTTACATCCTGGACATGATAGGACTTGACTTGATTTTGGGTATGGAATAGAAAGTCACTTACCGATCCCACATTGATTGTTACTAGAGTATAGTGATATTTACATATCCTATGGATGACTAATATATTCACCATGGAGATTTGGATATACAGGAAGCTTGAGCATGTCTAATTACTCAATAGATGGGAGAGATCATATCCTAGGTTGCAGATCTATTGATGGGTGATGGAGGTGTGATGCAAGATGTATTTCAACCTGTATTAGAAATGTATCAGGATGAGTTTCAGAAATACTTTTCTAGGTTAACACCTGATAGATATTTGTAATTCACTATTGTGATATTACCAGGGAATAATCCAATTTAAATTCCACCATATACAATGGCACTGAAAGGGATTTAAGAGCTCAAGACTCAGCTGGATGAGTTGAAGGATAAGGGATTTATCCAACCAATTATTCCACCTTGAGGATCTCTAGTGTTTTTTTCAAAGAAGGATGATGTGATTTTTTGCTTATGTGTTGATTATCGGATGTTGAACTAGATGACTATGAAGAATCAATATCCACATCCACATGTCAATGATCTTTTTTGACTAGTTGGGGAGAGATTGTGTCTTTTCCAAGATTGAATTAATATCATAGTATCATTAGTTGAGAGTTATAACTTATTATATATCAGGAACTTGTTTAAGAAGTAGGTATGGACTTTATGATTTCATCATAATGAATTCTAGGTTGACGAATGAACTAATAGTGTTTATGGCCTTGATGAACATAATCTTCCATCTATATCTGTATCAATTTGTGGTAGTGTTTTTGGATGACATATTAGTGTACACAAAGACTCATGATGATCATACCAAGAACCTTGACATCATCATAAGTACAATGAGAGAGAATCAACTATACGCCATGATATCTAAGTGTCAGTTTTGGATTGATCAGGTACACTTCTTGGGTCACATCATCTCATATGATGGTGTGTCAATGGACCAAGAGAAAGTATAAGCAGTTGTATCTTGGGATAATCTCAAGAATATTTTTGATATCCGAATCTTTCTGGATTTAGTTGGATATTATTGGAGATTCATATAGGATTTTTTCCAACTGGAAGCTCTATTTACAGGCTTGAACAAAATGAAGATAAAGTTTTAATGAATAGAATCATTCTAGAAGGGCTTCTAGGAGATGAATAACTGTTTGTAATCAGCACCAATCTTCATCCTACCCAATACAGTTGAGGAGTATACAGTATATTGTGACACTTATGGGATCAGACTCGGAGATGTTTTGATGCAAAGAGATCAAGTTTTGGTGTATGGGTCTCAGTAGTTGAGGCCAAATGAAATTAACTACCCTATGCACAACCTAGAGTTGGATGCAATGGTGTATTCTTTGATGTTTTGGTGACATTATCTGTTGGATGTTTTTACTCTATATATAGATGAAAATATCTTGAAGTATATCTTTTAGAAATGAGACTTAAATCTTAGGAATCCTAGCTTAGCTGAGTATATGAAGTCTTTTGATTTCGAACTAGCATATACACCCCAGAAATGAAATAGTGTGGATGATACTTTGAGTAGGAAATCTCAGACTCATGTGGTTCATAAGTCTAGTGTTGAGTGGAAAATGAAGACCCTACTAGTAGAGATCAATGTGGTGGTTTGGGAGACTTAATAGCATATGAATCTCATATCAGTTTTAGTGGAGTCTACAATTTTGAGCCAAATTAGAGATATCAAGTATGAAGATCCTAAGTGCTTGACCATGAGAGAAACCATTGAATGTGGGAGTCACCTTTATCTTGAAGTGTATATGAGGATGATATCATTTATGTTAGGATTGAGGTTATTGTGCCTATGAGCATGTGAGAAGAGTTGATGTGGGGATTTTATGCCTTGAATTGGGCAGTAAATCTTGGTGTGACCAAAATGTATCATGACCTATGTCAACAATTTTAGTGGATAGAAATGAAAAAGAAAATATCATTGTTTTTGACATGATGTTACACCATTTAGTAGGTTAAGGGTGAGCATCAACGACCTTGAGGTTTACTACAACCATTTCTCATATCATAATTAAAGTGGGATGACATAACCAAGGAATTTGTGGTGGGTATCCCAAGGATTCCTTAGAAGAATGATGAAATTTGGGTTTTTGTGGATAGACTAACGAAAGTAGCACATTTCTTGCTTATATGGGAGACTTTCTCAGTGGAGCAGTTGGGAAATTTGTATTTTTGGGAGATAGCCCATCTATGTGGGGTTTCATGGACTATAGTTTTAGACCATGAATCACGCTTTAATTTTCACTTTTGGTAGGGATTATATAAGGTTCTTTGCATCCAAGTTTTATTGAGTATAACATTCAACCCATATAAATATGGGAAGTTGGGGAGTACTATACAGGTGTTTGAGGATATATTGTGAGCATGTGTCTTAAAATTTAGAGGATGCTGGGAGAATCACTTGTCTTTGGTGTAGTCTTCATATAATAATATTTATTAGGAAATGATACAAATGGCACTGTATGAGACACTTTATGGTAGTCCATGCAAATATCTTCTTTGCAGGATGGAGATAAGTGAGTCATAATTGTTGGGACTGTGTCTTGTGGAGGAGATGTTGGAATAGGTTCAGTTGATTAAAAAACCTATGGATATAAATCCGAGTAGATAGAAGTCATATGCTCATATAAATTGATGACATCTATAGTTTATAGAAGGTGATTGTGTATTCCTTAAAGTGTCTCCTAGATTAAGTCACCACAGTATACAGAGATAAGGAAAGTTGGCACCCAGGATTATTGTACCCTTTGAGGTTGTGGAGATAATTGGACTGATGGAGTACCGATTGGATCTTTCAAAAAATATAGTTCTATGAATGACATTCTCCATATGTCACAACTTCATCGGTATCATCCCAACCCTTCTAATGTGATCTAGGTGGATGATTTTGTGCTTGAGATGTATGCATCCTTTGATGAGAATCGGGTACGTGTGTTGGGTCGCAGTGAGAAAGTGTTGTGGGGAAAGTCCATACCAACAGTTAGTGTATTTTGGAAACATGGGAATGTAGAGGAGGAAACATGGGAATGTGAAGTAGATATGTAGGCTCATTGGTATGTATTTTTTACCCGTAATCTTAGAGATTATTGGGAGTAAAACTCGAGGATGAGATTCTATAAGGTGGGGAGATTATAGGATCCCGACCTTTTTTGGAGACATCTTGGTCTCATTTAATGGTAATATTTTTCCTTCTATTGAGTAATTTTCATTTATTTTTTAATTTTTATTGTGTTTTAGTGACAATTTGAGAAAAATGGAAGGAGGAAAGTGCACAGTTGGCACACAGTTTTCTGTAACCGTGTGCCCTAACCTAGCTAACTATGAAACCCTAGATAGTTAGAATTTTCACAACTAGAGAATGGTTTTTCAAACTGTGTGGCCTCTTAGGAGAAACCATGAACCCCCTCCATTATATTTTCATGGTTTAGGTTCATGGTTAGGGGAAACCATTAGGAATTAAATTAATCTAAAAATTAGTTTTAAAAATTCTGAAACCCCCATTTTTATCCCAAATCAACCCCCATTTGATCATAATGCCTCTTTCATGATTTTGAAGCCTCCCAGATAGATTCCAATCCCTTATAACCTCCGTTAATGGTGGTTCAAATCTATAATTGAAGATCTGCACCCCTCCTGGTAATATGATATCATCCGGGTTACCTTCCCATTTGTCCTCCTTTCTTCTCTCTTTTTTTAAGGGAAGTTATTTTCTATTTTGGTTATAATTTATATCATTTTTTGTGGATATAGATCTAGAATTTTAGATCTATATCTATATTTAAGAGATATTTATTAAATAAATCTTGATTTAGGTTATAGATCTAGACCTCATTATATGCTACTACTCCACTAAATTTTGGGGGTTTTCATTGGGCGATTATTTATCGATAAATTGAGGTAGATGGTATATTATTCCAATACCATAATCTTTAAATTAATTATGTGTATGTGATAGTAGAATATATAGGGTTTTTAGAAATTTGACTTCATAATTGAATTAATTAATGCGGTCAATTAATTAATTGAAAAATTAGGGACTTTATTGTATAATTTAATTATTAAATTGGAGATAATTAATTTTTGGGTTAAATATCAGAATGATGAATTTTGAATTAAGAATAAATTATTGGTGAATTAATTATTGGATGTTGATATTGTGAAATTATTAATTAATTTTTGAATTAATTAATAGAAGATATATGATTAATTAATTGGTGAATTGATTAATTGTATATATGTAATGTCCCGGACCTCTCCGGCCCTTTCCTTTGTCGAAAAGAAGGTCATAAAGTGTTCTGTAGGGTAAAATGGACTTTTACCACACTTTTCAGAATTTTTTATCTACACGCCGTGTAGTGTGAGTAAACTCCATGTACCACCTCACTGGGTATACCCCGTGATGAAGTCGTGTCCTTGCTATGTGAAATAAATGAGTACACACCGTGTAGCCCATACTACACGTCGTGTAGTCCCTCCCCGCGTACGCATTACCCTCAAACCGTGTGTTGACTACTCAATAGTCGTGTGCCGTGTTGAATTCGTGTCCTTGCCGTGTAAAATAAATGATTACACACCATGTATCCCATACTACACGCCGTGTAGTCCCTCCCCACGTACGCGTTACCCTCAAACTGTGTGTTGACCAGTCAACGGTTGTGTGCCGCGTTGAAGGCCATGTTGGAAGCCGCGTGGAGACCGTGTGAAATGGATGAGTACACGCAGTGTACTTTAGTTTTTCTTGCATATAAAAGGATGGGGCCTCTCCTTCTTTTCAAATCACTCCTCTCCTCCCCATTACCTCGAGTAGAGCTCTCCCGAGAGAGACTTCAAGCTCTTTTCTTCCATAACTTCTTCGTCCGAGCTCCGATTTACGATCCGTTAGTGGCCATGGGATTGTAATGACGAGGCGGAACTTTTGAGCTTGGATCTATTGTCTTCCCTTCGGCCTTTCATTCCCATCTTCCACCCTAGGAGGTTTTTCCAGGTTTTTCCAGAAGCGACAGGCGCCGATGGACGTCTTCTAAAGTTGACACGGGGGAGCATTGTGATCAGAACCTGTGGAGGTAGGGATCTTACCTTCGTCTCTCTAAATTGTGCATCATGCAGGGTGGGTTCCCTCTTGTTTATGTGAAACACATTTGAACCGGTTTAATAAAGATGATAAGTGTCTTAAAGAACGGGGATGGGGAGGTTATTATGTTTATATTTATTTATCCTATTGTTATGTTGTGAATTGAATAGGCTTATGCCTACTAAAAATCACGGTCGTTGGGGGACTTTTCTTGCACAATTAAATGTTTCCCTATCATTCTATACCATTTATGGAAGGAAACTTTGTGGAATGTGGGAATTGGTTAATCACGTAATGTCGGGTGATTAAATGAATAACAGGAACCCTTGTGTGATCAACCCAGTTGAACAAAACTGAAATAATAAACATGTGGGTGCTGGTTAGGGTTTATTTATGTGAAGGGGGTGTTTTTTTGGGTTGTTGTGGAACGGGTGAGTAGCGGGGCTGCGGTTGTCTTGTTTGTGGGTTGGTGTGAATGCTCTATTGGTGATGGGCAGTGGGGCTACGATAAGTGGTATCAAGGGATGATGATGTATGGGTTTTGGTGTGTTTGTAGTTATGTTAGTTGGCAGCAGGGCTGTAGGGATGGGTTTGAATGTGAATGAACTATGGGTTGTGAATAATAAAATAAATTAGACGTGTTAATGAATGGTGGGTCTTGGTAACGGAATGGGAATAATAATCAATGGGGCTGGTTGGTTAATAAGAAGGGACTTGTTTGTATTGCTTGTGTTTTCATAACTTGATTTGTGGATGGTAGGGATATGTTTTACAAATGATTGATATGTTTGGTTGTGGATAATTTCCCAGTAGTTAAGGAACTAATAAACCAATTCTGTTGAAACATGAAAACTTAAATGGGGTTGGGGTTGTTTGTTGTATGCATTCTTCGACATAGAAGTGTCGAGGCACGTGCTCAGTTTCTCTGTTTCGAAGCCATAGGTTGGGTTGTGTGTTTGGTATACATATATATATCTGTATCTTCATGTTTTGTCGAACCCCACCCATGTTGAGCACTTAGTGCCGAACACTCCCATTTCATGGGAGAGGGTGTTTTTCCCCTTTGTTACTAGCTTCTTACTACTCCTTATTCTATAGGTTGTGATGGCTTGAGGTGACCTTACACCTAAGACTCTTCAGGTAGGTTTCAGTTGGGGTGGTTTTAGCCAAAGACTCTTCGGGTAGGTTTACTTTTTCCCAAGAATCTTCAGGATGAGGCCCAGGTGTGTGCGGGTGGGATATGTGGTCTTGAGGCCCAGGTGTGTGCAGGCGGGATATGTGGTTTTGAGGCCCAGGTGTGTGCGGGCAGGATATGCGGTTGTGAGGCCCAGGAGTGTGCAGGCGGGATATGTGGTTATGAGGCCCAGGTGTGTACGGGAAGGAAGAGTGTGGTAGCGTCAGGATGTTCACTGTTAGAAAGAGAAGCTAACTAGTAGGAAATGGTGCGGGGTACCCAATACTCTTGTTCTTATATACTACTACCTGTTGTTTTCTGTTTTGGTGAGCGTGGCTGGTGAGGTTGGGTGGATAGAATTCCTTGATAATTTTTGGTTTCTTCTCTTGTTCTCACAGGACATAAGGATGTCTCCCCACTTGTGCACGAGAGCTTTAGGTTTCCCTACTGAGTATACTTGTATTCTCACCCTATATTTACTTTCAGGTTTCCAGGAGGACTATCAGGGACATTCGGGACACTATATATCAGGACAGTTGGAGTTGTTGCAGTTTGATGTACTCTTGTTTCTTTTGGTATTGTACTTTTGAGTTTCCTTGTACTTGTACCTTGTTTCAGAACTGTTTAAAAATGCTTGTGGAATTGGTTTGGGTTTATTTACTTGTTCCTTTTTATTTTTGTGTTTGACTCATCCTATATCCCGATCTTAAATAAATAAAAAGGTTAATGCCTCCCATATTTTTGAAAAACTCATACCCTTGGTGCCAGTCGCCACTCCGGGGCCTACTGGAGGCGGGACTCGGGGGTCATTATCTCCCTTCCACCATTGGCAGCTCAGGAGGGGCATCTTTGGTGGGAGGGGGTCATGACAGAATGGTATCAGAGGTGATGGTTGAGAGATAGGATGGATTCTAGAGTTAGGCATAGTGAGGATTTCATGGGATGGTAGGGAAACAGTGTTGGCTGATCTTGGTGTGTGACATAGGACAGGGAAGACTGGCTAGTACATAGGATTTTAGGGCCCCTCGTGATCCGATGTAAGGACTCTGAGCCTACTGAACGACCAAGTGAGACTACATTGATTGCAGGGTAGAGACCCTAGGGAAGGTGCATGCGTCATCATGATTGTGTTTTACTTGATTTGGGTGTTCTTGTAAAGAAATTGCAATAATTTGATAAAATAAAACCTTGAGATAATTTCTTTACTACTTGGGATTAAACGATATTTGTTTATCGTATAGCTATGGCACCTGGACGTCGTCCCCGGGTGACTCAAACGGCTGAGGCCCAGCAAATTCAGGTGGTCGATCAGTTGAGAATTGACCAAGCGGAGGAAGATCGCCAGTGGCAGAAGACTCTCTGTTCTTTCCAGCAGTAAACCCTCAAGAAGTACGAGGGTAGTACTTCGGATATAGATACAAAGGGGTGGCTTGAGGAGCTAGGGATCAATTTTACTTTGATTCATGCTTCTAAGGAGTACTGGGTTCCCATAGCATTCAGTTAGCTGAGAGGTGTGGCGCGACAGTGGTGGACGCTCTACCTCGGGGAGAGGTCAGAGGCAGAGGTTCCATGGGCTGACTTTGAGAAGGAGTTCAGAGAGGAATTCTTTTCTTCCATGATCAAGACAGAGAAGCAGCAGGAGTTACTCTCCCTCTAGTAGGGGAGTATCTTAGTACGAGATTTGGGGATCAAGTTCAAGGATCTCCTACTCTTTTCTCCAGATCTCTTTTCGGATGAGGAGTCTTGGGTGAGACGTTTAGAGGAGGCGCTTCGTCCTTCGCTCCAGTATGTCGTCACCCCCTTCACTCTTCTGACGTACTTGGAATTACAGAAGAAGGAAGAGTTTGTAGAGAGGATGCACTCGTAGGGAGGTTCACCACGAGAGGGGATCCAGCTGGGTTCGTTGAAGGGGAAGGCAGTCAGTAGCAGGTCTCCTACGACAGGACCTTCCATGTTCAGGCCAGTAGAGAGCATGCCCCAAGAGTTCCAGTTCAGATCTTCTGGTCCTCGTCCCTTTTTCATGATCCCAGGACTGAATTTTTTCTCTTGTGGAGGTTTCGGGCACATTTAGAGTTGGTGCCCAACCAGAGCTCAGTACGGTGGAGGAGGGCAGGTTCAGCACCCGCCTCAACAGCACCAGTTGCCGGTGAGGCCCTTCCAGCAGCAGCAGGACCCTGATCCTCCGAGGGAAGACTTTGCGGGATGAGGCCGACCTTAGGGTGATCCTCAGGGACCTCGACCAGGGTGTGGTTGGGGAGGTGGAAGACATCAGAGAGGCAGAGGATCTGGGAATGGACAGTTGCATGCAGTAGAGTTGGCAGCTTCAGCAGGACCAGAGGTGGTGCAAGGTACGATTTGTTTTTTCAGAACTCTTGTTTATGCTTTGTTCGATTCAGGAGCTTTTCACTCCTTTGTTGCACCCGGTCTAGCTCATGCTTTGGGTCTAGACATAGAGAGACTTTCCATACCCCTGGTGCTGAGTACACTAGTTGGAGGCCAGACTAGTGTATCTTGTGTTTGCCGAGGATGTGGGCTGAAGTTTGGACCGCATCAATCTAGTGGGGACCTTCTTTTGCTACAGATTCAGCCATAAGATGTCATCCTAGGCATCGATAGGTTGTTTTCTATTAGTGTCATTATTGACTGCTTCCGAAGAAGAGTTGTGTTCTCCGACGTAGATGGGTAGTGTGTATCTTTTGTTGGCGAGAGGAGCTATCAGGTAGGAAGCCGGCACGTGAAGCCTCTCCTTTCCTTGTTAGGCGGGTTATCAGTGGTTTCATCTGATACAGAGATTATGGATGTCCCTAAGGTTTTTGGGGAGTTCCTCGATGTTTTTCCTGAGGAGGTTGTGACTCTACCCCCCCCCCCCCCCCCCACCGACGTGATGTTGAGTTCGGGATAGAGTTACAGCCTGGTGCCTGTCCGATTTTGATGGGCCCTTATCGGATGGCACCTTCAGAGTTGCAGGAGCTGTGGATTCAGATTGACGATTTGATGGGGAAGGGTTTTGTTCGACCCAGCGTGTCGTCATGGGGTGCTCCAGTTTTGTTCATAAAGATGGAAGATGGTGGTCTCAGGTTATGCATGGACTACCGAAGGTTGAATCAGGTAACAGTCAAGAACTGTTACCCCCTTCCAAGGATAGATGATCTCTTCAACCAGGTGAGGGGATCAGTTTTGTTTTCTAAGATTGATCTACGATCTGGATATCATCATCTGAGGGTAAAGGACAGTGACATCTTTAAGATGGCTTTCAGGTGCAGTTATGGGCACTTCGAGTTTGTAGTGATGCCATTTGTAGTTACGAATGCACCAGCTGTGTTCATGGGACTTATGAACCTTGTCTTCTGAGATTTTCTGGACCGGTTCATCATTGTGTTTATCAATGACATCCTGATATACTCAAGATCAGAGGAGGAGCATGTTAAGAATCTCAGGGCAGTCTTGGAAGTCCTTAGACACCACTAGCTTTATGGGAAATTGTTGAAGTGTAAGTTCTTGATGCAAGAAGTACACTTCCTTGGGCACGTGGTGTCTCATCATGGAGTGTCAGTGGACCCATCGAAGGTAGAGGCAGTTGTTTCTTGGGAATCACCCAAGAGCATGGTATAAGTTCGTAGTTTCCTAGGGTTGGAAGGTTATTATCGTAGGTTAATTTCGGACTTCTCTCAAGTTGATTATCCATTGACATCTTTGACTAGGAAGAACCAGGTCTTCCTATGGAGCGAGCAGTGCCAGAACTTTTGACTACCTGAAGTAGAATTTGGTCAGTGCTCCCGTACTCAGGTTTCCAGAGGAAGGGTTGTTGTATGAGGTGTTTTTTGATGCTTCTGGCCTAGGTTTGGGGTGCGTACTGATGCATAAGAAGGGTGTGATCTGTTATGGGTCTAGGAAGTTGCGCCCTCAAGATCATAACTATGCCACCCATGACCTAGAGCTTGCAGCAGTAGTGTTCGCACTGAAATTGTGGCGACATTACCTCTTTGGGGACCGCCTTTAGTCTTCTCAGATCACAAGAGCTTATGTTATATCTTCTACCAGCGTGACCTGAACTTGCAGCAGTAGATATGGGTCGAGTTTCTCCAAGACTATGAATTCGATATCTCTTACACTGAAGGTAAGGGCAACATTGTGGCTGATGCCCTGAGCAGGAATTCGCATAAGGAAGTGGTTCGGGAATCCGCTGATGCATGGAGAGTGATGGGAGAGTTGGCTGCCTTGCACTTGGATGCAAGGGTAGAGGGTGTTAGAAGCTATTTATTTCAGATGATGGTGCAGTCCTCCTTGTTGCAGCAGGTGGAAGAGTCTCAGTGGGGAGACTCTGAGGCAGAAGTAATGTGGGATCGTATCGATCAGGGAAACGGTCCAGAAGGATGGTCAGAGGACAGCCTACATCGTATGCTTTTTCATGGAAGGTTGTTTGTTCTGTAGGCGATGCGTGAGGGAGTTCTCTGTGAGTTCTAATAGCTCAACCTTGGCGGTACATCCAAGGGTTTCAAAAATTTACCGAGGCCTGACGGAACAGTTTTGTGGCTGAGGGTGAAATGGGCAGTGGTGGAGATTGTGGCTAAGTGCCTAGTGTGTCAGCAAGTAAAGGTCGAACACCGTGTTCCCAGTTGTTTTTTGCATCCTTTAGATGTCTCTGAGTGGAAATGGGATGACATATCAATGGACTTCGTCACAGTACTACCCATAGCTCAGGGTGGTTATGATGCTATCTGGTTAGTGGTGGATCGACTAAAAAAATCAGCTCACTTCTTAGTAATTAAGGAGTCGAGCCTGCTGAGTACCTTAGCACAGAGGTACTTAGACGAGGTGGTGTGTTTTCATGGAGTTTTGAAGAATATCATCTCAGATCGGGATACTCAGTTTACCTCACGAGTTTGGAGGGGGTTACAGCATGATTTTGGCACCCAGCTACGCCTTAGCACCGCTTTCCACCCCCAGACCAATGGTCAGATAGAGCGAACTATCCAGACATTGGAGGACATGCTGCGAGCATGCATTCTAGATTTCGGAGGGTCATGGGTGCGGCACTTGCCTTTAGTAGAGTTTTCCTACAACAACAGATTCCACTCTACTATTGTCAAGGCACTGTTTGAGGCTTTGTATGGAAGACCATGTCGTTCACACATTTGCTGGGCAGAGGTTGGTGAGACAGGTTCTCTTGGGCCAGAGGTAGTACAGAGCACCACAGAGAAATTCCAGCTTGTGCATGAGAGGATGAAAGCGGATCAAGACCAACAGAAGTCTTATGCTGATCGTCGGAGGAGGCCCTTGGAGTTCGAGGTGGGAGATCATGTGTTCTTAAAGGTTTCCCCTCGATGGGGGAAACAGAGGTTTGGGAAAGGGATTAAGCTCTCCCCTAGGTTCATCGGACCTTTCGAGGAGCTGAGGAAAGTCAGTGAGGTGGCATATCATCTAGTCCTGCCACCTCAGTTGGAGAAGGTTCATGATGTCTTCCATGTCTCCTAGCTTCGACAGTACTTACACGACGACTCTCACGTTAACGACTGGGGAGAGTTAGATATGGGAGACGACACGACCTTCGAGGAATGACTATTGAGAATTGAGGATCGTAAGGAGAAGGTGCTTCGTGGAAGAACCATCGCCTTGGTTCGTGTGTTATGGAGGCATGGCGGCCTCGAGGAGAACACTTGGGAGAGGGAGGCCCAGATGCATGCTTAGTACCCAGAGTTTTTTTTACTTGTGTTTTGTTTATTCTTATGATCTTTATTTTGATGTTATACTATGTACCTTTGATATATGGAATGTTTGGATTGTCGGTTGTGAGACTTTTTGTTTCCTTGTTCTCTAGAAGTGTGTAACATGTCCAGATGTGTGGGGAAAGGGAAAAACCTGATCCTTAATCAAGAAGCATTAATACAGATGTGATTTAACCCATGTGGGCAAGTCAGTTCTACCTAAAGTGGATAATATCTCGACATGGGAAAAGGAATTTCCCCAAACCACGTGTTCGGGTAGTGTGTTAGTTATACGGTGTTGGGGGCAGTGCAAGTTGAAAAATCCTAATGTATGGAAGTGGGAAGACCCAATTCTTAATCGAGACGCATTAATGAGGATGCGATTAAACCTGTGCAGGCAAGTCAGTGCCGCCTAAATCGGATAATATCTCGACATAGGAGAAGGAATTCCTAACACAAATGATTAGGGTTGTTAGATGGATTCCTATTATAATGAGAGCCCTAATAGGTATCTTGTTGGGTTCCTCTGGGTTGGTTTCTGAATTCTTGGGGATGAGAATGTTTTAATAGGTATCTGATGTAATGGCCCAGACCTCTCCGGACCTTTCCTTTATCGAAAATAAGGTCATGAAGTGTTTAGGAGGGTAAAATGGACTTTTCCCACACTTTTTAGAATTTTGTAACTACACACCGTGTAGTGTGAGTACACACCGTGTACCACCTCATCAGGTATACCCCGTGTTGAAGTCGTGTCCTTGCCGTGTGAAATAGATGAGTACACTCCGTGTATCCTATACTACACGTCATGTAGTCCCTCCCCGCGTACGCGTTACCCTCAAACAGTGTGTTGACTAGTCAACGGCCGTGTGCCATGTTGAAGCCGTGTCGTTGACGTGTGAAATAAATGAGTACATGCCGCGTAGCCCAAAAGACATTCCGTTTAGTCCCTCCCTATGTATACGTTACCCTCAAACCATGTGTTGACCAGTCAACGACCGTGTTCCACATTGAAGGTCGTGTTGGAAGCCGCGTGGTGATCGTGTGAAATGGCCGATTGCACTCCGTGTACTAGAAATTACATGTTGTGTATTTTAGTTTTTCTCGCCTATAAAAGTAGGGGGCCTCTCTTCCTTTTCAAATCACTCCTCTCCTCCCCATTCCCTTGAGCAGAGCTCTCCCAAGAGAGACTCCAAGCTCTTTTCTTCCATAACTTCTTTGTCAGAGCTCCGATTTACGATCCGTCAGCTGCCACGGAATCGTAACGATGAGGCGGAACTTCTGAGCTTGGATATGTTGTCTTCACTTCGGCCTTTCCTTCCCAACTTCCACCCAAGGAGGTTTTTCCTGGTTTTTTCAGAAGCGATGGGTGCCGACGGACGTCTTCTAAAGTTGTCCCGGGGGAGCGTTGTGATCAAAACCTATGGAGGTAGGGATCTTACCTTCGTCTCTCTAAATTGGGAATCATGCGGGGTGGGTGCCCTCTTGTTTACGTGAAACAAATTTGAACCAATTTAATAAAGATAATAACTGGCTTAAAGAACAGGGATGGGGAAGTTATTATGTTTATCTTTATTTATCCTATTATTATGTTGTGAATTGAATAGGCTTATGCCTACTGAAAATCATGGTCGTTGGGGGCCTTTGCTTGCGCAATTAAATGCTTCCCTATCTTTCTAAACCGTTTATGGATGGAAACTTTGTGGAATGTGGGAATTGGTTAATCATGTAAAGTTGGCTGATTATATGAATAATTGGAACCCTTGTTTGATCACTCCGGTTGAACAAAACTGAAATAATAAACATGTGGGTGCTGGTTAGGGTTTATTTATGTGAAGGGGGTGTTTTTTTGGGTTGTTGTGGATCGGGTGAGCAGTGGGGTTGCGGTTGGATTGGTTGTGGGTTAGTGTGAATGCTATGTTGGTGATGGGCAGCAGGGCTACGATAAGTGGTATCAAGGGATGATGATGTACGGGTTTCGGTGTGTTTGTAGTTATGGTGGTTGGTAGTGGGGCTGCAGGGATGGGTTTGAATGTGAAAAAGTTGTGGGTTGTGAATAATAAATGATAAGTAGATTAGTTAATGAATGGTGGGGCTTGTTAATGGAATGGGAATAATAATCAATGGGGCTGGTTGGTTAATAAGAAGGGACTTGTTTGTATTGCTTGTGTTTTCCTAACTTGATTTTTGGATGGCAGGGATATGTTTTACGAACGATTGATATGGTTGGTTGTGGATAATTTCCCAGTAGTTAAGGAACTAATAAACTAATTCTGTTGAAACATGAAAACTTAAATGGGGTTGGGGTTGTTTGTTGTATGCATGCTTTGACATAGCAGTGCTGAGGCACATGCTCAGTTTCTCTGTTTAGAAGCCATAGGTTGGGTTGTGTGTTTGGTATACATATATATATCTGTATCTTCATGTTTTGTCGCACCCCACCCATGTTGAGCACTTAGTTCCAAACACTCCCATTTCAAGGGAGAGGGTGTTTTTCCCCTTAGTTACTAGCTTCTTCCTGCTCCTTCTTCCATAGGCTGTGATGGCTTGAGGTAACCTTACGCCTAAGACTCTTCAAGTAGGTTTTAGTTGGGGTGGTTTTAGCTCAACACTCTTTGGGAAAGTTTACTTTTTCCCAAGAATCTTCAGGATGAGGCTCAGGTGTGTGCGGGCAGGATACGTGGTTGTGAGGCCCAGATGTGTGTAGGCGGGATACATGGTTGTGAGGCCCAGGTGTGTGCAGGCAGGATATGCAGTTGTGAGGCCCAGGTGTGTGTGGGTGGGATATGTGGTTGTGAGTCCCAGGAGTGTACGGGTGGGAAGAGTGTGGTAGCGTCAGGACGTTCGCCGTTAGGAAGAGCAGATAACTAGTGGGAAATGGTGCGGGGTACCCAATACTCTTATTCTTATATAATACTACCTATTGTTTTGTGTTTTGGTGAGCGTGGATGGTGAGGTTGGGTGGATAGAATTCCTTGATAGGTTTTTGGTTTCTTCTATTGTTCTCATAGGACATTAGGATGTCTCTCCACTTGTACACGAGAGCTTTAGGTTTCCCTACTGAGTATACTTGTATGCTCACCCTAAGTTTACTTTCAGGTTTCCAAGAGGAATACCAAGGCCATGCGGGACCCTAATAGTTGGGACAGTTGGAGTTGTTGCAGTTTGTTGTACTCTTGTTTCTTTTGGTATTGTACTTTTGAGCTTCCTTGTACTTATACCTTATTTCAGAACTGTTTAAACATGCATGTGGGATTGGTTTGGGTTTATTGACTTGTTCCTTTTTCTTTTGGTGTTTGACTCATCCAATTTACTGATCTTAAATAAATAAAAAGGGTAATGCCTCTCATATTTTTGAAAAACGCATACCCTTGGTGTTAGTCGCCACTCCAGGGCCTACTAGAGGCAGGACTCGGGGGGTCATTATCTCCCTTCCACCATTAACAGCTCAGGAGGGTAATCTTTGGTGGGAGGGGGTCGTGACAATATATGTGATTAATTAATTATTGAATTAATTAATGGAAGTGATGTGATTAATTAATTGTGGAAATTAGTTAATGAGATATATATGATTAATTAATTATTTAATTAATTAATGGAAGTTATGTGATTAAATAATTGTGTAAATTAATTAATGAGATGATATGATTAATTAATTATTGAATTAATTAATGGAAATGATGTGATTAATTAATTACGGAAATTAATCAACGAGACGAGTGTGATTAATTAATTGTTGATTTAATTAATAGAATGATTTCTGAATTGACCTTTTTTTGTATGTCACTTGTTTTTTATTATTTTGGCATGGAGTATCACATGGGTTAACCAGGGTATGAGTGAGGGACTACTTGAGGAAGACCGTGAGAGCTTCTATTGTGATTTCTGAAGGACTGTGAGAGCCTTCAAGGAGGAAGGCCATGTGAGATTCTATTTTGATTTCCAAGAGACTGTGAGATCTCTTGGATTTGGGATAGTGAATAGACCATGAGATGTTTCCTGTTTTCCTATAAAGATATTATGCTTAGGTTAGCCTCACTCACATTAGAAACTTAAGGATAGAGTCCTATGTGAACATTACTCATTCCAGATATATTTATATGTTTTATGTGTTTTATCAGATATGAGTTGTGATAATGAATGGTAACAATGGATTTCATATATATGATATCCCTTGGGGATAATTCAAAATTATGCAAGATCTGAAGAAGGTATTGAGGTTTGGGTGTCCTCGAAAACCTGAGATTTTATGTGCTTAAATAAAGAATAATTGGTAATGTGATAACTATTTACTTATGAATTTTAATTACTTCTTTATTCAATTCAATACACTATTATTGACTAGATTTTTTTAGACACCATTTTTGGGGGGCTAATGAGTTGTACTCACACCCTACTCAGGCTGCCTAATTGGTAACCAAATATATTTTATGTTTACATGACAGGATAAAGTTAAAGTACCTCTATTAGATCGATGAATTTTTAATGGAGCTTGGTCAAAGGAAGCTAAGATGTTTTAGGACCCTCTTGGGAGTTAGAAGTGACTTTACTTTTGAGTTTTCATTTATACACTTGGCATGTACTTTAGCATGGAATATCTACTATTCAGTTTTGAAATACCATTTCATGTTTTTGGTCATCTTGTGATCTTGGAACTGTTCTAGATCTAGTTATATGTTAATCAGTTATTTATTCTTATTTTCCATGAGTGTATTACTCTAATAAAATAGGGTATAGTCTTCTCATGATTGATATAAGACACTCACTGCTAGTCGACATCCATTGGCGTACAGGGAGGCACGCTTGAGGTTATGTGGTGCTCTTGGTCAGGGCACTGGTGTGTGATACCCAGGTTGGGATGTTACATCCTCTAATGTAATTTAAAAAACATTCAATAATAAAATATTTATTAATATAAATATTACCCATTCAATAAATAAATAAATATTATTATAACACGTCAAGATTTTTATGAGATAGATACTTTTTAATTTCTTGGATGTCTTACGTTATACGCTACACCAAGATTATATTGCGCTAAATGAAACACTAGCTTAGCTTGGGGTATACATAACACTATTATTGGCTTGTGATACACATAATTTCAAGTTATTTCTATAGATTTCATTTCATGCAAGACCGAGTTTAAGTGAAAAAATAAATATTATTTTTTTACCTTATAACCAATACATTATAAGGTTGGGTATGAATTGTATTAACTGAATTATGAAAATATGCACTAAAAATGTTTATATAATTAATTATTTGCGGATCAATTAATTATAAATGAGAATAAAACATTTTATAAATAAAGGGAAATACTTTTCTGAAAAACTATTTTAATTCAAATAAGTGAGTTTATAAAGTAATAAAATCAATCTTTATGTATTTTATTAATGAAATAAATATGTAATATATTCAATATAATGATTAAAACTTGTCTTACATGTTTTATAAACATGATATACTAAAAAATTTAATTTTTCAGATAAATAAAGTATTTTTCAAAAAAAAATGCAGTTTTGCTGCCTTGTGATGGCGCACCCATTTTAAATCAAGTTTTAATGAATTTTAATATCATATGTATCAAAATAAACTTCTCATTTTAAATATTAGTATCAAAAATAACTTAAGGTGATTTTTTGGTATTTTTCTAAAAAGTTTCTTTTTTTATGAATAGTGAAATATAATGCATTATAGTTAGAAACTGATTTTTCATTTAAATAATTATTTTACTTTAAACTGATAATTTTTATATTGAAATTAGATTGAAAATTTATTTATCTTTTGAACGTCTCATTTACCTACCTTCTGGCCACATCTGTGTGATTAGTATTAAACGTAATTTTACTACTTTGGTGAATTTAATTTTGAAAAATTTACATATATGGTTGTAATCAGTATGAAAATTTTGTTCTAATAGGATCAAAATATTGTTGGTGAATAGTAACTTAATAATTTTATTTACCACGGTTAAAGGATAAATCTGATAAATAAGGATAAAAATAATATTATAATATTATAAAATTAACATAACACTTGTACTAATTTAATTGAATGAGTGGGTTTCGACCATAATAAACCTTAGGTCTAAATTATATCTTTTTTATGCCACTTGGGTAAGAATATGAAATTTATTATGTTTTATTTAAAGATAAGTTAAAAAATTTCATACTCATATTTTTAATAAGTAAATCATTTTAATATAGGATTATATAGAAGAAAAATTAGACTATAAATATTAATTTTAAATATAAAATGTTTATATACATCGTTATTATTTATTTATTATTTCTATACATTAAATAATTAAATTTAATTGTGACACAATGATGATGTAGTAATAGATTTATTAAAGGAAGAATCAAATTAATGATATAAATAATATTAAAATAAATATAATATGAAATATATGATGCCATCCATGATCTTTATGGATTAATTTGTTATATTATGGTTTATTTAATGTATTTTTTTTAAGTAATAATGTTTTTATGATTTTTTAAAAAGTTAAGTAATGAATTGTGTCAAGATTGAAAAAAATCATATCTTAAAATATAAAATATTTAATTAAATTATATAAAATTTATAAAAATATAATATTAATCCAAAAAGTTTATATAAGTCTAATAATTTCATATATTACTCATTAAATTGTCTTTTGGAAAGTTATGGTAACTATTTTAACCCTAAAAGTGTAAATTACTTGATAAAATCGTAAGAGTTAAAAGGGGTTAAAACAAAAAGATAAGGATTAAAAAATATTAAAAATGTATCTAATTTTAATTATATTATGGGGATTTGATAAAATATAATTATATATTCTAAATAAATTATTTTGGGACCATTTGTAATTTCAAATTAATTTATATTAATTTAATACTTTTAATAATTCAAAGAGTGCCCCTCCCCTCACCTATAAAAGAAAACCCATTTATCTCAATTCCTTACACCTCAAAAACATTTTGGATCTTCCAAATAATATATATTTCTCCTAAAAAATTATACAACTTAATACTATATCCATTATTTTGGATGAAATCCAATCTATGGAGTCCTTTTGTGCAATTCAAAAGGAGACACTCAAAAAATAGGGAATTGTTCTACCAACTCTCTCAAAGTTCTTTTCTTCTTATACTTCTATTTTCTAAGATGTTTACATAATAAAATAATAAATCCAAGATATAATATATTCTAATATTTTTTAATTATTATGGTACAACTGTATTCATCGTTTTAAAATCTTATACAAAACAATATCATCATGCGTGCGTACATACGACTTACCGTCTCCACGTCGTGGTGTAAACTGTTTTTCGTCACTACATTATTTGGATGGGTATAAATATGAATATAATTGGTATAAATAATTAATATTAAATTATTATTATTCTTTATAATTAATATTCCTTCCAATTCAATACCATTTAACTGTTAAGGTAATGATATCGTCGCTCGTACGTACATACGACTTATTGTCTTCACAACGCGATGAGATTCATTCTCCACTACAACCATTTAAGAATGATTATGAAAATATATATAATGAATAAGTATGAAATATATTACATAATAATTATATTTTAATATATATATATACATATATACGTATATTTCGTTTACATTCTTCCATTAAATACATTAAGAAAATAGAAACAACGTCCATGCATACGTACGACCTACCGTCTCCATGAATAGTGTATTCCATTTCATATATATATATCAATTATATATATATATATATATCATATATATGATATATAAATCATTTTTTACATTCTTTAAGTAGGTAAATTAAGATATAATTAATAGTGTCAAGAATAAAAGGTCAAAACACATATGAAAAACAAAGAGATTGTTACCCAAAACGTTTCTTTAACATGGAATTGTTAAGTAAACGGGTAATATAAAGTCATAAGTGAATAATATATGATATTATAAATATTTTTATGATTATATTACAAGTTAATAATATTTTTAAAATCACTATACAATAGTTTCATACCTGTACGGAAGAAATTAGACGTAAGGTAAGGGATAATTTCAAAATCTCATTATTCTCTGAGATTGTTAATACGTAAGTATTTACTGGGGTATATTTATCATCCATATTTATATTTTCTAAATGTTTATTCCATAATATTATTTAAATTCTTCTAAAATTTTTTAAATTCAATTTTACCCACTGGTGAATTTTTATTTAATGGTATTAAAGGAATATTTTGTCGTTTTTGATGCGTGAACTTTTTTAGAAAAAGTAAGAGAAGAATGTTTTTTAACTTATACAATATGAACAAGTTTTCACATTTTAATAACTCCTTATTTAAATGAAGATTACATTATAAAATTTCAAGGTTATTTACAAATAAATTATTTTATTTTAAAATTACATCGAATTTTAAGAAAAGAAAAGGATTTTGAAGAAGAAAGGATATTTTCCACAAGAATTAATTTCAAGTGTTTTATGAAAATTATTTTCCATATAAGATAAAATTATTTAATAGGGTTATGTTTAGATTATAATATCCCTATTATTCCTATGGTTTTATTTTTTTTATGATAGAATTCTATTTATGAAATCCACTTGTTTTACATGGGTTATGTTATGATGAAATGATGTTTAAGAATCCCATTTTACTCACTGGGTTATGCTATGATGAATGATTTATGTTTTTGTGGAACTTGTAAGAATTATTTAATTATATGATGGTTGGTACCTACATCTCCCTCCAATTCATTGGGTAAATATATAAAACTCATGAGGTATATATTTTATGCATGAACCCGATTTCATGTTCACAATTTTATGCATGGACCTAGTTTTTAGGTCCATAGTTTTATGTGTGGACCTTGTTTTCATGTCCATAAGTTTATTCAAGGATCTTGTTTCAGGTATTTAATTTAATTAGTGAACATGTTACTATTTATACATGTTCACAAAGTTATAAGTTAACGTTCATGCCATAATTTTAGGCCTTATGTAAATTTTATGATCTTATCGATTATGTTCTTTGATTTCCTTATGATTCATGTTTACCATTAATATATAGGGAATGATATTCAAGTGTCATGATCGTATTCTCATAACCTTTGTGCTCATATTTAGGTTTACATATCACCCTTTTTTACTCTTACTGGGCATCCGAGCTCACCCATTCTTATTTTTCTTTTCCCTATGTTATAAATAATGGTTTTAGGTAGGAGTAAAAAAAGGTAAGATTATTATGGGAAACATTGAATATCCTTCACTAAACTTGAATTGTGTGTTCCTTGTTTCAAAAGGAACTAAACTAATATGTTCATTGGGTGTGTATTTATGTAATGTATTAATTATTTCACAAAAGTGATGTAATGTCTATGCACATCAAGCTTGGGTCATTATGGTTAGTCTTAGAGTGAAGGTTTAGTTAACCTCTGGAATATGGGATATGAATACTTTAGTGAGATCCCTAGAGATATTTCTAAAGATGTTTCTATGGAGTTCATTAAAGATAAGTCTAAATATAGGTTACAATCCTAGAATATTGGTAACAATCACGAATAACCTAAGATTAAACCTAAGGTGTCATTGATTGAAATATTATAAGTAATTTCCCTTGGTTATGTGATTTTCATTTATGATAATTGTTTCTCACACTTTTCTTTCAAGTCATAGTCAATTGCCAGAACTAAATAGAACATTGTTAACATTGAATGTTTCATATGTGGAAAGTATGGTAATTATGAAAACAGGTTTCCTAAGTAGAAATTTCATGAAGATAATCATGAAGGTGGCACGAGTATTGATTATACTAATGAGGATAAAGAGATTATAAATGACATGTGAAAGGTATGGGATGTTCAAGCATTATTTTTTACATTAAACCTAATAATATTGGTTAGATTAAGGTTGATTAACCTTAATAAATGATTTATATTTTAGAAAAGACTAAGATGAAGGATCATGAGTGATGGTTTTAGAATAAAGTAGGATGATTGAGGTGTATATGTTTCAGAATTCAAATATTATGTTATACTAATCGTGAAATATATAAGTGTTTTTGGTATAAATTTTTTATTAAATATTGGAAAGGATATGTTGAATAGTTTTAAAGACCTAAAAATGTGATTTAAGGGTAAGGTGATATATTTGGAGAACACATGATTTAGATAAGGATAACCCTTAATATGTCCCTTATGTTAAGATAATGATGTATGGAGAAAGATATATTTGATATGAATAAGTAAATTGGATGATACTATTTTCATGGGAACTAATTATGGATTTTTTTTCAATAGGGTTATGCTCTCATGGATGAAGTATAAAACTTTTTGGGAATTAAGGAATATATCCAATAAGATTTTAAATAAGGAAACATGCATGTTTCAATAAGGATATATAGTAATTCTGGTAATTAATATGACTCAATATAATACATGATGAAGGTGTTCATATGTTTGTAATGTGACCAACAAGATATACATTATGATATATGGGAGATAAATGTTAAGAAAATTTAGTGAAAAATTTTCTAAAGCTTTGGGTTTTCAGCTTTCAGAAGGATTGTATGGTTATCAATTTATAGAAATTTTAAGTTAAACTTGAGATAATGTTTGTTTGAATAAATTATTGTCTCACCATAGGTGGACTCATTCATATTTAATAAATTGTGCTAACCTTTTTGTTGTGATAAAGATAGATGAAATCACCTATCATTTTATTTATGGATCACATGATCTACTAATGCTTAATGAATGACAAATTCAACTTCATTTCTTTCAATAAGAGATGAAGTGGAAGGTGTTCAAGGCATGAAAAACAATGATATTGTTCTAAAATAAAGTAAGTATATATTCTCATGAAAATTATTCAATATTAGGAAAAGGGATCGTGATGTAAAATAGTGTCCTATTATCATCATTTTTTATGAAATCAATAAACTCTTTCATGCTTATTTAGTTTATGGTTTTGTTATTTTTAACTTTCTCTGGATCACCCAATTTTTTGTGATTCGTGATATTTATCAATCCCTATGATTATTTATGTTTTTACTCCATACATAAATGTTCACCTATGTTCTCATATGTAGAGACATAGTCATGGTTTACTTTGGGAAATTGTTATTTTCCTACTATTCCTTTTTAAAAGGAAATTTTAGAATTAATTTTTATGATGTGGGTTTCTATGAAAGAAACCTTAAATTATTAATAATTTTATAACCCAAATGAATTTCAAGGGTGAAATTAATTTTAAGGGGGGTAGAATGTAACACCCCAAGATATTTATGAAATAGATACTCTTTAAATTATTTGATGTCTTATGTTATACACTACACAATGATTATATTTTACTTTATGAAACACCATCTTAGATTTTGATATACACAACACTATTCGTGGCCTCTGTTACACACAATTTCAGGTTCTTTTTATAGATTTCATTTCATGTACGACCAAGTTTAAGAGAACAAATAACTTTTATTATGTCACCTTATAACTGATCCATTATAATGGTAAGTATGAAAATTATTAATTAAATTATGAAAAAATTATCTTCACATGTTTATATAATTAATTATTTGTTGATTAGTTAATTTTAAATGGCAATAAAACCCTTTTTAAATAAAATGAAATGTTTTTTCTGAAAAACCATTTAAATTCAAATAAGTGAGTTTATAAAGTAATTAAATCATTATTTATGGATTTTATTAAATAAATATATATGTAATATATTCAATATAATGATTAAAATTTATCTTATATGTTTTCTAAATATGATATAAGAATAAATTCAATATTTCAGATAAAATAAGTATTAAAAAAATGCATTTTGACGACTTTTGATAGCGCACCCATTTTAAATCATGTTTTAACACTTTTTTATAACATATTTGACATAATAAAATTCTTATTTGAAATAGGAGTATAAAAATTAACTTAGGTTAATTTTTGGTATTTTTTGGAAAAGTTTCATTTTTGATGAATAGGGAAAAACGCTGCATTATAGTTAAAAATTAATTTTTCTTTTAAATAATTGTTTTATCTTAAAATGATTTTTAAAGTCAAAATAGATCAATAATACATGTATTAATCCAATTTAGGTCATTGGGATAATTTTTATATTGAAATTAGATTAATTTTCTTTGATATTTTAAACGTCTTTTTTACCCGCCTTCTAGCCACATCTGTGGGATTAGCATTAAATGTAATTTTACCCCTTCTCTGAATTGAATTTTGAAAAATCAACGTATACAGTCATAATAATTATTAAAGTTTGTTCTAATAATATCAAATTATTTTTTGTTGTGTAGTAACTTTAGAATTTTACTTACCACGGTTAAAGGGTAAATATGGTAAATAAGGGTAAAAATAATATTATAATATTATAAAACTACCCTAATACTTTTCATAATTTCATAGGATGAGTTTTTTTCAACCAAAATCAACCTTAGGTTAAAATTATAACATTTTTATGGCACTTATACAATAATATGACATTTATTATATTTCATTTAAAGATAAGTTAAAAATTTCATACTCATATTTTTAATAAGTAAATTATATTTATTATATGGTTATAAAGAATAAAAATTACACTATAAATAGTAATTTGAAATATAAAATGTTTTTATAGATTATTATAATTTATTTATAATTTATAGACATTATATAATTAAAATTAATTGTGACACATTGATGACGTAGTAATAAATTTATGAAAATAAAAATAAAATAATTGATATTAATAATATTAAAATAAATATAATATGAAATATTTGATTCCATACATGAATTTTATGGATGAATTTGACATTTTTTACGAGTTAATGTAGTTTTTTATAATTAATCAAGTTTTTATGATTTTTTAAAAAGTCAAGTAATGAATAGTGTCAAAATTGACATAATTCATATCATAAAATATAAAATATTTAATTAAATGATATAAAATTTATAAAAATATAAGAATTGACCAAAAATTTAATATAATTCTAAAAATTTAATTAATGACTCATTAACATTTCTTTTGGCATGTTATGGTAATTTTTTAACCTTAAAAGTGTAAATTACATGATAAAATGGTAAGAGTTAAAACAGGTGAAAAAAAGATAAGGATTAAAAAATATTCCAAACTTGTATAATTTTAATTAGATGATGGTTATTCGACCAAAAATCAACATATATTTGGAAAAAAAATTGGGACCATTTTTAATTGAAAATTAATTTATACTAATTTAATAGTTTTAATAATTCCAATAGTGTCCCTCCCCTCACCTATAAAAGGGAACTCATTCATCTCTATTCCTTACACTTCATAAACCTTTTTTGGATAAAACCTAGCCATTTCACCTCTAAACTTCTCTCACTTCATCATAAATCCATACCTTGGGTAGACATCCAATCTATGGAGTCCTTTTGGGAAAATCAAAAGGAGACATTCCAAGAAGAGGTAATTGTTTTACCAACTCTCTCAAAGTTCTTTTCTTTTTCTACTTCATTTTCCTAAGTTGTTTCATAATAAAGTAATAAATCCTTCATCTAATATATTCTAAGATGTTTTTATGATTATGGTAAAACCATATTACTCCTTTTACCTATCCTATAAATAACAATATCACAATTTGTGCGTACGTACGACTTACCATCTCCACGCAGCAGTGTAAACTATTTTTCATCACTACTTTATTTGGATGGTCATAGTGATGAATATAATTGATATAAAAAATTAATATGACATGATAATTATTATTTATAAATAATATACCATAAAATTACATTCCATTTAACTATTAATGTAATGATACTATCGTTTGTGCGTACATACGGATTAACGTCTCCACGATACGATGAGATTCATCCTACACTTTGAACATTTAAGAATGATTATGAAAATGTATAAAATTAATAAGTATAAAATATGTGAAATAATAATGATACTGTAATAATATATATACACACACACACACACACACACACACATATATATATATATATATGTAATTTACTTTCTTCCATTCAATAAAATAAGAAAACATAAACAACATTCATGAGTACGTATGGCCTACCGAATCCATGAATGGTGTATTCCATTTCATCTCTTTATCTGTTATAAATATTTATATACTGATTATATATGATATATAAATCATTTTTTAAATTCTGGAAGTATGTAAAACATGATATAAGTAATAATATCAAGAATAACAAGTCAAAACATGTATGATAAACAAAGCGACTATTACCTGAAACATTGCTTTGACATGGAATTTTTAAATAAACAGTTAATTTAAAGTCATAAATGAATCATATGTGATATCATAAATATTATTAATATTCTATTACAAGTTAATAATATTTTTGAAACCACTATATATGAGTTTCATAGATGTGTGGAAGAAATTAGACCTCAGGTAAGGGATAATTTCACAATCTCATTATTATCTGAGATTGTTAATAGGTATGTATTTACGGGGGTATATATATCATCCATGTAAATTTTTTCTAAATAAATATTCAAAAATATTATCTATATTCTTATAAAAAAAATTTAATGTCAACTTTACCCATTGGTTAGTTTTTATTAAATGGTATAAAAGGAATCTTTTTTCGTTTTCAATGCGAGGTACTTTTTGACTTTTTGAACAAAAGTATGAGAAGAATATTTTTTTAACTTAGAAAACATGAATAGATTTTTAAATTTTCATAAAACATTATTTCCATGAGTCTTAATTTACAATATTTCATGGTTTTTTTCAATGAAATTCTTTTATTTAAAAATTGTGTGGCAATTTGAGAAAAGAAAATGATTTTGAAGAAGAAAGGATATTTTCCTCAAGAATTAATTTCAAGTGTTTTATCAAAATTATTTTTCATCTAATATAATATAATTTTATAGGGTAATGTTTGAATTATATTTTCCTTATTATTAATATGGTTTTATTATGTTTATTATGGAAAGATATTTATGAAATCCATTTGTTTTATATGGGTTATGTTATGATGGAATGATGTTTATGAAACCCATTTTACTCCTTGGGTTATGCTATGATGAATGGTTTATGTTTTTATAGAACTTGTAATAATTATTTCATTATGTTATATTTGGGACCTATATCTCCCTCCAATGCATTGGGTAAAGATGGAATACTCATGAGGTATATATATCATGTGTAAACCTGATTTCATGTTCATAATTCTATGTGTGGACCAGGTTTTTAGGCCCATAATTTTATGTGTGGACCTGGTTTTCATGTCCATATGTTTATGAAAGGTCTTTATTTCATGTACTTAATTTAATTAGTGAACCTTTTACAATTTATACATGTTCAAAAAATTATAATTTTATGTGCATGACACAATTTCAAGCCTTATTTCAATTTTATAATCTTATGGACTATGTTATTTTATTTCCTTATGATTCATTTTTACATTTTATATGCATGGAATGATATTTTAGTGTCATGATCACACTCTCATGCCCTTTATACTCATATTTATGTTTTCATATCACCCTTGTTTACTTATATTGAGCATCTGATCTCACCCTTTCTTATTTTTCTTTTCCCTAGTTTATAAAGAAATGTTTTATGTTGGAGTAAAAAAAGGAAGATCATTGTGGGGAACATTGATGATATTTAACTAGACATGAAGTTTTTGTTTATGTTTCAAAATGTACTAAACTAATACGGTCTTTGGGTTTGTATTTGTGTAACGTATTAAGTATTACACAAAAGTGATGTAATGTCTATGTACTTCAAGCTTGGGTCGTTATAATTATATTCACTAAACTCACGAATAAATGATTATTTTAATATTTACATAAATAAATAAATATTTATATTAATCGATTCACTAAATTGGTGAATGAATAATTTTTTATTTATTAACTTGTGAATAATAAACAAGAGATAAAATTCAACTCACATACTCTAAATGTGAATATATAGTGATTGAATTTATGAAATCAACTTTACTTGAATAATGATTAATACACATATTGATAATAATATTTGTTCTTATTATTAAATTAAATAAATTTACTAAGATTTTTGATATTCTTAGTTTGAGACCCTCAAGGTCATTTTCCCAATGATATTAGGTGAACTTACCTAAAGTCCAAGATTAGTTCCTAGGAAAACATCAAGACAACTATAGATAAAGAAGTTAATTTCTCAACCCAAAAAACATTTCTATGAATGATATTGTGTAATATAATACCTATATAAATGGGTATCTCATCAAGAAAGATACATACCTGCGTCACCAAATTGTAATCTTATTTACATTTCTAAAATGAAATCATCTATAAACTACCATTATCATGGATTTAACCAGAAAGTTCCATTTCAATCAAAGATCTAATGACATATTCTTGTATTAACATGGATGGGAAAAATCCTCCATTTACTTATTCAATTGATTTCATTTAAATTACAATGCATCAAATATATGAAACTTTACCATGAACATGTGTCATGATCATTTTCATCCATACATCAAATTTTGTGATTAATGATACACATTAATAATAATATTAAATCTAAGGGACCATGCACATGTTCATATATAAGACTATCTAATGGAATATAAAACATGTGGAATTATGATTGGTGTGTATGTGCTTGTGACCTCCCTTCTTATAGATCATTGAGTGAAAATTTCATGAGAATAAGTCACATTGTCTTATAATCCCCAAACACCTAATAGTCAAAGATAATATGTTTCCCATTAGACATATTTATCTAGTCCATAGGAAATATATTTAAGAATATTGTCATTGGATTTTAGGGTTCTCATTATAGAAGGGAACTTATATAACCACTTAATATGATAAATAATATAAGAACATTATCACAATAATGTAATATTGAATACAAAATTTTATGTGATGATTTTGTTATTATACTGGTATTTTAAATTTAAAATCATTTGGTTCTAGGGAACTAACTCCAACATGAAAAAAACTTCCAAATCATTTTTAGTCAATCCACTAAGAAATTATCCTCCCATTAAACTTATACCAAATAATCCATGTGAATTAATATCCTACCCCACAAAAATCTCCCACTATATATATGTCATTTAACTCAATAGTAAAGTGTGTTGATATTTTATTATGTAATGTGGATCCTATAAGGGAATTCATAGTCTCTTGTGATTCAACGAAGGTATAATATAAGGTTGACTCAAATGATATAAAAAATTTATTTTCAATACAAGAATGACATTTATCATTTTAACACCTTTAACCTATTAAATTATTGGAAAATAAAAAAATAAATTATATATTATTACAACATGTTCCAAGTTCCATTTAAAAATAATTAGAATTTTAAGGAAGAAAAATAAAACATATAGAAACCTTTGAGGTAAGTTTTAAATTGACATTGGATAATGATCTTGAACATGAGCTTCACATTTGATCAAAATTAATTTAAAATATCAAATAAATTCTTATAAACAATTATTGGTGATCCCTTTTGCTAATAGTGTATATTTCTGTTGAGTGGAAAATTTTCTAGTGAAAAAATGATGAATGGTGAGCAGGAATCTCTATGCACCACTCTTTTACACACCCTAATCAACTTGAATATGTATAGTTTCTATTCCTGACATCCCATTATCGTGTCTCCTTCATAATTATAAATTCATATTCATTACTTCTTCACACTTATTTATGAATTCATGTGTCCCCTATAACAAATCATACTAGTTTTCCACTTGAACCAACACCTGACCCAACTCACCACTTGTCACGTCCCGTCCTTGGGGCCCATGCCAGGACTACCCCAAGCCTGCCTTCCATAGGCCAGGGGCTGGAGACTATCACCGAAGGCATAAATCCCGATAAAAAGGGAAGGAATTTCATTTTAATAAGTAAACAAATAAAATAGAGTACGCAAGTGGAAGTAAACACTAAGTAAAACTGTATACAAAAGAAAGTGTTGAAAGGGAAGGGGCTGTAAATACAAGCCCAACAGTAAAGTACAGTACAACTGAAAAGCTAGTACAACTGTAGTAAAGTAAAAAATATAAACTATTGAGTCATCCTCCGGGAATCCCACCTGTAGGGTGAGTACAAATGGCCTCCTCAGCACCCTGGGTCCGTCCGTCTGCTCCGTGAACGTCTCGCCAAGTGGTCCACCTCCGGGTATCGTCCAGATCTACAAGTCTCTACCTCGATCAGTGTTGTCCGTCATCTACAACCAACACAACATACTGCGGTCATGGCATGTGCAGGGGTGGGTATAACGATACTCAGTAGGGACCCCGAGACCCCTGAAGGTCTCCCAGAATCCACGAAGGATAAACCACAGAAGAAAGATACAATCATGAAGTATCAACCAACCCTACTTAGGTATATGCCCATACATATACCTAAGTTATCAATCTCAGTTCGGATCCAACTCTCGAGCCCAAGAACAACCCAATCCACACAGGAAGTAAAGTCAATCACATCGATGATAATGTTTGAAGTCAAGACTCATCTCACACAGGTATGCCACAATTGTAGAGAGATATAGATGATCAGATGTAGCCACTAAATTATCTAAGCTATCGGACCCACACAAGATACAGGACCAGCTAAGCTGTCGGACCCACACAGGATATAGGTCAGCTATCTCGTATAAGTTGTCAGACCCACACAGGATATAGGCCAGTTATCTCATCTAAGCTATCAGACCCACACAGGATATAGGCCAGCTATCTCCTCTAAGCTGTCGGACCCACACAGCATACAAGATAGCTATCTTGTCTAAGCTGTCGGACCCACACAGGATATAGGCCAGCTATTCTAGAGTAATAGAAATGATTAGATGTAGCCAATGGATCATCTAAGTTGTTGGACCCAGACATGATACAGGACCAGCTACTCTGTCAGAACTGTCAAACCCACATAGGATTCTGGTACAGTTGTCATCATCGCTGAACCCACGGAGGATTCCAGTACGGTAGTCATCATTGCAAATGCAGCCAGCTCTCGGGTTCCAGCACACAGTACACTCGATTCCAGGAGGGTCCGCTCCTCAATAAAAGGGGTTGATACATAAACTATCATGAATCCCTGATTTTATGTATCCCAAAGTTCCGTCTCATCAAAAGAAACCCAACGCGACAGACGACGCATCAATCAGACACCTGGTCTAAGAGTTATTGGATTTTCCATTCCAGGGGCCTGGTTAAATTTACGCTCGTTCCAAACCGGACCATTTTCCAAAGTCATCGCAAACTCACTTAGAGTATCCCAAAAGGTCTGCCTCGTTACGAGGGTCCCAGTTCCATAGATGGAACATCAATCAGACATGCAGTCTAGAAGATATTCAAGTCTAAGAAAAACGGGCCCAGACCGTCAAGCCCAGTGGGCTGGTGGGTCGGCCCAACCCGGTTCGGTGGGTCTGACCCAACTGGGGGTCGGCCCGGCATGGTTTTGTCGGTCTGAACTAGCTGGGGGGGTCGGGCCGGCCCGGTGCCCCCCCCCCCACGGACCCTGCCCGCGGGCCGGTGCGGTTCGCCCGGCGGCACCGCCTCTCCCTGCCCGGCTAGCAAAAGTCGGCCAGTTTTGTCTGGCGCAAGCGGCCCGCGGTTGCGGGCTACAGTTTCCATGCCACGGGGCGCCTGCGGGCACTGCACTCCTCCATCCCGGCTGGTCGTAGCTATCCAGTTCATCCATCAAGCATCCCGCTCAGCGGGCCACGGTCCTCTAGCCCGACCGGTTTGGTTCGTCGGCCAAGCGTCCCGCGGATGCGGGCCGCGATTTCCTCCACGTGGACGGCGCGATGGCATCGGTCCTCCATTGACACAGCCCTACCTGGACACGGCCTTCGGTCACTGTCGTCTTCGATCGCCTACACCTTATGGTCGTGGTCTCTTTCTCCAGTGTGGTGCGACGACACCGCACCCTTCTGACTCTTCCTTCGTCGCCAAATAAATCAACAAGCAACGGAGGAACGTCGGGCCGTGTTGGTTCGGCCCGCTCCATCCGTATTAAATGATATCATTTGGCCAATGACGAACCAAGTTATTCAATGAAGAATGAGGTATAATTTTTTTCCATTAAAATTAATCGAATCCCCCTACCTCGTAAATGGTGCTCGCTTGGCGGAGTCGCGGGAAAGAGGGCGGACGTCGATTTCATTGACATCGGGAAACGTTCGAGGATGGTGTTTCGTCGACGTTCCTTGTGGGTGGAATCTTCTCCTTTAATATGGAAGTAGGTCGAGGAAAGGAAGATGGTACATCGTTTTTCATCAGTGGAAACGGCGTTATTCATCGAGAGGATGTCGTTCCATGTTGGAGATTTTCTTTGTGTTCTTTGTGGGAAGAACGCTTCCTTTCTAATCCTCCAAAGCCTCCCAAGATAATATATCCAACCAACATAAAATAAAAACACACCACTTATTTAAAGGATGGCTTAATGAATTCAAAGGGATTCAAATTCATTAATCCACATCCATTAATTAATTAAATGTTTAGTTGGCTCATTAAAAAGGCAGGAGGAGATGAAGAGGCTCCCAATTAATAAAGGAAGTTTCATCCTCCTTAATTTGGGAGTTCAAGGGGTTTAAGGAGTTTATGGGGGAGTTGAAGAGTTTGGAACTCATGTGGGCCCCACCACTCAATATCCTCCCATGGGAGGTTATGTGGGGGGTGGGCCCCACCTCCAACTTCTCTTTGGAGAAATTAACCACCACTTAAAAATTATGTCAGACATAATTTTTAATTTAATAAAAATTCCCAAAAAATTAACTTCTCCTCCCGACCAAATGCAACTGTGATAAAGGCCCCTTAGGCAAATAATGGTGCTGCGAGTTCATCGGTGCCCTCGGATTTCAATTCTGATCACTGATTCAAAAGATATAAAAAACCTTCTCGTACGTCTACTGAACGTACCCAAACAAAACATCAGAAAAATTATTATCGGTCACCCTCGACCCACTGCGGTCGAGGTTAGGATCTGCCTCGGTGAAACACACCCCAACGAACCCAACGGTACTCTCATATTTTCAATTTCAGTTACTGTTTAGAAATTATTAATTTAATAATAAAATAATTTTCACTTAATTATTTTATTTACGGCCAAAAACTAACTTTTTTGGTGTCCTGTGCCAGCCAAATTTAGTATATTCTTAAATAAATCATACCCTCACAAGTTCAGTGGTGGTCTCGGATTTTCAATTCGAGCTACCGTTTGTGAGTTATAAGCATTTGAAAAATAAAATAATTTATTTAATTATTTTATTTACGGTTATGCCATTTTTAGAATTTCTCACAGGAGGCTCATGCCAACTAAACTTAAGTCACGCCTAGGGTAAACCTACCATCCTAAGTGCAACGGTGCCCTCGGATTTCTAATCCAAGTAATCGTTTAAGAGTTATTCCACTTTTTCAGGAAACCTGCTTACGTGAGTTAATATAAGCTTAACAAAACTTCACAAATTGATTCCGGGCACATCGAGCCTCAAAATCAGGTGCCATCAGAAACTGCGAACTCATAAAATTCCAAATAATTTAAGAAAAAAAATTCCTTGAAATTTCTGGGTCTTTACATTACCCCCACCTCAGGTCTTTACGTCCCCGTAATGCTTCAACACACACTAGGGAAACAAATGGGGATACTGAGCATGCATCTGAGCCTCCCACTCCCATGTGCTCTCTTGGAGGTTCCCTTGCTGCCAATGAATGCGCACCAGAGGAATCGACCATCCACGTAGGACCCACTCTTGTCGATCCTCGATCTCCACTGGGACCTCCATGAATGTAACTCCATCATCAATGTCTAGGTCCCCATGTTTGATGATGTGGGATAGGTCATTCACGTATCTCCTCCGCTGAGATACGTGGAAGACGTCGTGCACCCAATGCAACAGAGGTGGAAGGGCCAGGAGGTAAGCCACCTCACTTACCCTACTGAGGACCTAGAATGCCCCGATAAAATGCAGAGATAACTTGCAGCCTCGGCCAAATATCTATAGACCTCGTCGAGGTGAGACCCCTAAGAAGACATGGTCAATATCCTCGAACTCTAGTGGTCTCCATCTCTTATTAGCATAGGACTTCTGTCTGCTCTATGCAGTTTTCATCTGCTCCTGGATGATCTACACCTTCTCTTCCATACCCTGAACCATCTCTGGTCCTACAAGTGCTGACTCCCCTGGGTCAGTCTAGCACAATGGTGATCTTCAAGGTCGGCCATACAGTGCCCTGTATGGTGCCATCACAATGGTGTAGTGGTAGCTATTTTTATAAGCAAACTCTACCACAGTTAAGTGATCCTCCCAGCTATGACCAAAGTTGAGGACACTTGCACGAAGCATATCCTCAAGAGTTTGAATGGTGCTCTCATTCTGACCATCCGTCTGAGGAAGGAAGGTAGTGATCAAGTGAATCTACATCCTAAAAGCCTCATGTAACCCATTCCATGGTCGGGAAGTGAAACGATCATCTCGATCGGAGATGATAGTCGATGGAACACCATGAAGTCGTACGATCTCCTGAATATAGAGGCCTCCCAAGCTCTCTATTAAGGCATGATCTCTGATCGGTAGGAAGTGGTTCGACTTGGTGATTCGGTCTACGTTCACCCTCATAGAGTCATGTCCTCTGGATGTACGTGGAAGACCCATCATGGAGTCCATGGATATCTCATCCCTCTTACACTTTGGGACCTCTAAAGGCTAAACCAAGCCTACTGGTACCTGATGTTACACCTTCACTTGCTGACAAGTGAGGCATCGAGAGACAAACTCCACTACTGCCTTCTTCATACCTGGTAACCATAGTACATCCACTAAATAAGATGACGTGCTCCCCACCTTCATAAAATCCATCAGGTGCCCGTCCTGTGGATATCTGAGCATGTCGTGTCTCATAGTCAATGTCCCGACGTTGTGCCTCCTTAACTCGCTGAAGAAGTGGGGGAGTGACTGTAAGATACTGAAGGAAGGTTGTTTCATCTCTATCCACAAAGGGTATCTGTAAAGCAGACAACTTCTCTGTCGTCTTTCCTAGAAGTTGTATACCAGATCTCCAACTGAGTGCATCTGCTACAACATTTCCCTTCCCAGGAGTATACACTATCTCGAAGTCATAGTCCTGGAGGAACTCAAAACTCCTGCTGCCACGAGGGTAAGGCTGGACAACTCATGAGTGATCGGATACACCCTCCCAAGCATGAGTTTATCTTGTGTTTCCTGGGTTTCCCTTTTCACCAACCATGGAAAACCTCATCCCAATGTTGTAGATAAACCACAACCTTTTTTTCCTAATACAGTTAATTTGTGTATGAACTGTGGTTGCCCAGTCCATACCCAAACTAACGTCGTAAGGCCTTGACGCTGCCACCAAGAGGTTTCCAACTGAAACTCTCACCACAAGGGTCAGATCACACCATCATCGTAAGTGTGATTATTGAGTCTCCTCCCAAAGGTATCTCCAGATGTGAGGGTCAAGTCAATGGTTTAACCAGAATCTCTAGGTCTGGGACAAGACTTGTGGAAGGAAGGAATGATTGGTACCTATGTCTATTGATACAAAAGCTAGTAATAGACACAAACCATACCTCGAATCATTCCTAGAGCCCTTGGGTCACACTCCTAGACCGCAGGCAGCTACTCTTTTCCTCTTCCCTTCAGCTCCCTAAGCCTGTCAGGGACTACAAAGGTGGGTGGTTGTAACATGTCGAAATGTACACCACCACATGCTGCTCTCCTAGCTCTGCTTCCACGTCTACTTCCCTACAAATTTATCTGTCCATGTCACATCCACTTCTTGAAACTTTTTTCATGCCCAAGTCTCTGAGACTGGCGCCAGTTCCCTAATTTCCCACTGCTAACATTCACCAGATATATACGTTCAGCCAAAGAACATTCAACCACAAAGGTTCTCTCTAGAACCCTAGCATAATTAGGAATGCATAGAGGAAAAGTTTTGGCTCGGATGTCTTTTAAACACACCTCATTCGGTATTCCGAGCCCCAAAGCACTGATCATATCGTATTCATCGAGTACCCTGAACGATCAGTGTGTCTCGATGAATACTCATCTATCGACATGTCGTCCTGACGAAGCTATATAAGTTCTAGAGAACTCTCAGCCACCTCCTCAAGCCAGTCCTCAGCCGCCTGTGAGTCGGGTTCTCCTTGGAACCTGAGGGGTATCTGATGCTAAAACACATGTAAGGCACTAAGCCTACATGTGTCATCTACTGGTACCGCTGGTTGTAACAGCTGACCAACATGAAGTGATATAGCTGACACACTACCTGAAGGTATAACTCAGGAAACGGTCCATGTACTAATGCCTCATCACTCTGCAGACCAACCTCATGGTCACTCACTAGAAAACACTAGTAGATAAGTCCACCATCCGCTCTACTGTTGTCTCAACTAGGAGGAAAACTCTAGAAATCGTCTCCAGCCAGTCCTCTGTTGCCTGGGAATCTATCTCGCCTCGTAACCTCAGAGGCCTCTGCTGTTGGAACTCATGCAACGCGCTCTGTCGGAGTGCACCATCTGCTAGTACAGCTGGTGGCATATGCTGCCCAATGGGTGGCGGTGCTACTGGTGCACCTCCCAAAGGTGCCAACATAGTAAGATGGCCCTGCACTAGAGCGTCGTCGCTCGGTGGGCCGTCATCGTGTACTCACTCGGGAACCCTAGCTGGCTTTCTTCATAGCGGCATCCTAATAAGGAATAGGTGTTACACGGATAATAAGTTTATGCCTGGTGAGATGAGTCAAATAGACCATAAGAAAACTCTTGAAACACACACACAATCAGTGTTTTCGTGCACTGAGTGAGAAATCAGAAGTCAAGGTCCTGGTGTATGGATACGTCAGCCTCCGCACCAACACTAGACTCCCTGGACTGAAAACCACACTCAATAATCTTAAAACTATTGCTTCATAGAAAATAATGTTTAGAGTCCTGAGTTCTGCGGTAGAACCAACTCCTCTGAAACCAATTTTTCATGTCCCATCCTTTGGGCATGTGTCGTGACTACCCCAAGCCCACCTTCCATAGGCTAGGGTCTAGCGACTAGCACCAAAGGTGTAAATCTCGATAAAAAGGGAAGGAATTGCCTTTTAATAAGTAAAAAAATAAAAAAGAGTATGCAAGTGGAAGTAAACACTAAGTAAAATTGTATACAAAAGAAAGTGTTGAAAGGGAAGGGGCCGGAAATACAAGCCCAACAGTAAAGTACAGTACAACTGAAAAGCTAGTAAAACTGTAGTAAAGTAAAAAATAGCAACTACTAAGTCATCCTCCGAGAAACCCACTTGTATGGTGGGTATAGATGGCCTCCTCATCACCCCGGGTCCGTCAGTCTGCTTCGTGAATGTCTCGAAAAGTGGTCCACCTCCGGGTACCATCTATCTCTACAAGTCTCTACCTCGATCAGTTTTGTCCGTTGTCTACAACCAACACAACGTAGTGCAGGCTGGCCCGTGCAGGGGTGAGTATAACCATACTCAGTTGGGACCCCGAGACCCCTGAAGTTCTCCCAGAATCCATGAAGTATAAACCACATAATAAAGATACAATCACAAAGTATCAACCAAACCTACTTAGTTATATTCCCATACATATACCTAGGGTATCAATCTCAGTTCGACTCCAACTCTTGAGACCAAGCACAACCCAGTCCACACAAGAAGTAAAGTTAATCACATCGATGATAATGTTTGAATTCAAGAATCATATCACACAGGTATGACACAATTGTAGAGAGATATATATGATCATATGTAGCCACTGGATCATCTAAGTTGTCGGAACCACATAGGATACAGGACCAGCTAAGATTTCAGACCCACACAGGATACATGCCAGCTATCTCGTCTAAGCTGTCAGACCCACACAGGATGCAGGCCAGCTATCTCATCTAAGCTGTCAGACCCACACAGGATACAGGCTAGTTATCTCGTCTAAGCTGTTAGACCCACACAGGATACAGGACAGCTATTCTAGAGTAATAGAGATGATCAGATGTAGCCACTGAATCATTTAAGCTGTTGGACTCACACAGGATACAGGACTAGCTACTCTGTTAGAACTGTCGAACCCACATAAGATTCCAGTACAGTTTCCATCATCGCCGAACCCACGGAGGATTCCAGTATGGTAGTCATCATTGCAAACGCAGCCAGCTCTAGGGTTCGCGCACACAGCACGCTCGATTATGGGAGGGTCCGCTCCTCGAGCAAAGGGGTCAATATAACAACTATCCTGAAGCCATGAGTTGATGTATCCCTAAGTTCTGTCTCATCAAAAGAAACCCAACATGACAGATGAAGCATCAATCGGACACACGGTCTGAGAGTTATTGGATTTTCCGTTCTAGGGGCCCGGTTGGATTTACGCTCGTTCCAAACTCGGACATTTTCCAAAGTCGTCCAAAAGTCACTTAGAGTATCGCAAAAGTTCTGAATCGTCGCGAGGGTCCCAATTTCGCAGATGGTGCATCAATCGAACGTGCAGTCTAGAAGATATTCACATTTAAGCGAAATGGGCCCGGCCTGTCAAGCCCAGTGGGCTAGCGGGTCGGACCGACCCGGTTAGGTAGGTCTGACCCGGCTGGGGGTCGGCCCAGCCCAGTTTGGTGGGTCTGACCCGGATGGGGGGTCAAACCGGCCCGGTGGGGCATGGCCCACCCACGGAGCGGGCCCACGGAGCGGGCCAGTCTGGTTCGCCCGGCGGCACCGAGCGGCGCCGCATCTCCCTGCCCGGCCGGCTGAAGCCGGCTGGTTTTGTCCGGTTTGATCAGCCCGCGATTACTGGCTGTGGTTTCCCTGCCGCACGGCGCCTACAAGCATCACGCTCCTCTATCCTGGCCGGCCTTAGCCGGCCGGTTCGTCCAGCCAGCGACCCGCTCAGCAGGTCGTGGTCTTCTCCGTAGTGTGGTGCCAATGTGGCGCCGCGGTCCTCCAGCCTGGCTGGCCAGTTCGGTTCGTCCGCCGAGCGGGCAGCGGTTTCCTCCACGCAGACAGCGTGACGGCGCCGGTCCTCCACTATCGCGGCCTGGCCTGGTCGTGGACTTCGGTCGCCACCACCTTATAGTTGTGGTCTCTTTCTCTAGTGCGGTGCGACGACACCACACACTTCCGACTCTGCCTTCGTCGCCAAATAAACCAACAAGCAACGGAGGAACATCGAGCCGTGTTGGTTCGGCCCGCGCCTTCCGTATTAGATGATATCATTTGGCCAATGACTAACCAAGGTATTCAATGAAGAATGAGGTATAATTTTATTCGATTAAAATTAATTTAATCCCCCTACCTCGTAAATGGTGCTCGCTCAGTGGATTCGCAGGAAAGAGGTCGGATGTCAATTTCATTGACGTCGGGAAACGTTTGAGGATGGTGTGTCATCGACGTTCCTTTCGGGTGGTGTCTACTCCTTTAACGTGGAAGGAGGTCTAGGAAATAAAGGTGACACATCGTCGTTCTTCGGTGGAAATGGCGTTCTTTGTCAAGAGGACGTCATTCCACGTTGGAGATGTTCTTTGTGTTCTTCGTGGGAAGAACGCTTCCTTTCTAATCCTCCAAAGCCTCCCAAGATAATATGTCCAACCAACATAAAATAAAAACACACCACTTATTTAAAGGATGGCTTAATGAATTCAAAGGGATTCAAATTCATTAAGCCACATCCATTAATTAATTAAATGTTTAGTTGGCTCATTAAAAAGGGAGGGAGGAGATGAAGAGGCTCCCAATTAATAAAGGAAGTTTCATCCTCCTTAATTTGGGAGTTCAAGGGGTTTAAGGAGTTTAAGGGGGAGTTGAAGAGTTCGGAACTCATGTGGGCCCCACTACTCAATATCCCCCCATAGGAGGTTATCTGGGGGGGTAGGCCCCACCTCCAACTTCTCTTTGGAGAAATTAACCACTACTTAAAAATTATGCCATACATAATTCTTAATTTAATAAAAATCCCCAAAAATTTAACTTCTGCTCCCGACCAAATGAAACTGCGGTAAAAGTCCCCTTAGGCGAACACCGGCGCTGTGAGTTCATCAGTGCCCTCACATTTCAATTCCGAGCACCGGTTCAAAATATATAAAAATCTTGCTCGTACGTCTACTGAATGTACCCAAAAAAAACTTCAGAAAAAATATTATTAGTCACCCTCGACCCACTACGGTCGAGGTTAGGCTATGCCTAAGTGAAAAATGCCCCAAAAAACCCAATGGTACTCTCGGATTTTCAATCTGAGTTACCGTTTAGAAGTTATGAATTTCACAATAAAATAATTGTCACTTAATTATTTTATTTTCAACCAAAAACTAACTTTTTATGGTGGCTCGCGTCGGCCAAAGTTAGTATCTTCTTAAATAAATCATACCCTCACAAGTTTAGTGCTGGTCTCGGATTTTCAATCTGAGCTACCGTTTGTGAGTTATAAGCATTTGAAAAATAAAATAATTTATTTAATTATTTTATTTACGGTTATGTCATTTTTGGAATTTCTCATATGAGGCTTACGCTGACTAATCTTAAGTCACACCTAGGGTAAACCCGCCATCTTGACTACAATGGTGACCTCGGATTTCTGATCTGAGTAACTTTTTAAGAGTTATTCCACTTTTTCAGAAAAACAGCTTATGCACGTTAATTTAAGCTTAACAAAACTTTAGAAATTGATTTTGGGAACACCGGGCCTCGAAATCAGGTGTTGTCAGAAACATCGGACTCATAAAATTCTAAATAATTTAAGAAAAAAAATTACCTTGAAATTTCTGGGTCTTTACACCACTGACTTGAGGGGTGTCCCCAATCCCCCTAAAATGGAATAAATCTATCTGATCATCAAAATAAGTCATTAGGGATGATTTTTAACATATAAATAATATATAAAGAACAATTAAATTCTTATATAATTATAAAATGACCTTCCCATAAGTTTTACATCCATTCCAAAAAAATATACCATTTAAAATAAACTTAAACAATTAAACACAACAAATACAAAAGATGAAACAAATCCCTCAACTCACTCTCTAATCTCCACCACAACCCCTTATTCCACTGAAAACTCTATAGATATAAATAATCCACTAATAAAAATAAGTAAAAGAAAATAAAGGCCTATATTTACTAAAACTACTAAAACAATTAAAATAAACTCTAAAAAATCATATCTACTATCTCCTTTGACCTAGTGTCTCTCTCCATCCAAAACCCGGATCCCATTCCGAGAATTAAACTTGAACCTACAAAAGACCACTCATTCTACAAACCCTAATTTCTATGATTTGGGTGTGATCTTGACATCCCAATAGGTAATCACCATAGAGTCCAATATTTTCTTTTATAAAAACATCCAATAATTCTAGCATGAAATACATTTATAAAGATACCTTTTATAAGTGAACATGTGGAAAAAAACATCATGATCAACCATTTTATAAAAATTCAAGTTCTTTATCATTAAATGAAAAAAACATGAAAAAAAATTCCTTGACCTAATCATATTTTATTAAAAATAGACATTTATAAATCTATTTACCAAACCAACCCATTTCAATATTGCATTAAAAATTCCCTTTTTATCTTTATTTTAAAATGAAAATAAAATAAAAAACATAATAATTCATGTAATGATAATGGAATTGATAAATAAAAAAACTAAAAATATGAAACTAAATTGAAAAGAAATAAAGTAATAAAAATTATTAAGGGTAGTAAATCATAATCATGACATTATATATTAAAATGAAATGTGAGTTAGCACTAAATAAAATGTTTTAACACAATCATAATCTATGAAAAATAGGAAGATATTATACCTATAGGTTATAAATGTAACTAAATATTTCTTGTAACATTTTTTGGACATGTAACCTGACTAAATATATAACCTAGACCTCTCAAGGACACTAAAAAAAGGCCATGTCTATTATAGTGTCTAGCTAGAGCATCACCCATCTAGTTACCTTCTTATCTAAGGTATCCCATATTCCAAAAAAATCATACATCCTTAAAATCATCATGTATAATAATAGTAACATCCAAAAATCAATGAAATAATTTAAATCCATGCCTCCTATCAAAAAAAAATTTTAAATATCAATTAAAAATCAAAAAAAAATTTAAATTTCTTTTTCAAAACTTTGGATAAGCTAAAACTATTTTAAATTAAATGAAAACCATTTTAATAAAATTATTTTAAAAAATCTTGGAAAACTAAATTCAAACATAAATGTTATGTTTCAAGGATTTATAATCACTAAATATTATAATATACCTCAATAAAATTATACATAAATAAATATCATAAAAATAACAAATTAAACATAACAACACTTCTCAAAAAAAGGAAGCCCTAGTTTTTCAATCTAATAAACTCATGTGTCACCTAATAGTATTTGATAAAAAAATTCAAATAATTTTAAATAACCAACCAACTCATTGAAAACCATCATAGGTTTTTATTAGTGAAAATAAAAATTTATTATTTGATTGTAGAACTAAAATAGGGAAAAATCCAAAATAATACATTTAGAAAGAAATTTCAATTCCTTAAAAACCTAAGAAAACCTTCTTATTTAAATCCAATTTAACTTAAATAACATTTATAATTTTAAAGAAAACAATTTTTCAAACTCAATAACGTTCAGTAAATTGAGGAAATAAAAAATCATGTAAACACCTACCTAGGTCTAGTACAGATGATGGGAATACTTTAATAATGGTGATAATAAGGCCGTAAGCGATGATCACACACCCTAGGAACCAAATACATGATGTTTTAAAATGTAAAACTAAACTAGGGTTTATAATAGGGAATTACATGATGATAAAGGATAGAAAAATAAATAAGTAAAAGAAGAAGATGGTATAAAGAGAGGAAAATACTTATTAGAGATGATCTCTCTTGAATTCATAGAGAGAATCACATGAAAATAGAGGAATAGAGGAGGAGGAGGTGCAAACTAGGGGAAATTTAACCATCTGATGCAAGAGAAGAGATTGAGGGAGATGGGGGCATGATTTAGTGTAGTATATGAGGGGAAAATGTTTGTAATTTTCATTTTTTATGAATATGGGGTTTTAACAAGTTTTCTTCATGGCTTACCCAAACTGTGCATCAAATATGCACCCTTGGTTGGTAACAATGAGTCACCCATATGGTTAGATCATCTGGTTTGGGAAACCTTGTGCCAACCTTGAAAAATGTATCTTTCTAGATATGGAACCCATTCAAACAACCATCACATAGTTAGTACTAATTGTTCACTAAACATTCAATATTAAAAATTTCATAAAAATATAAATTTTTTACAAGGAATGACCCAAAAATTAATTTTTACATAAACTTTAACATCAAAAATCACCAAAACATATGATCACCCAGAAATGATAACTCTCATGACATTCCTTGGATGCGTAATTTCAATAACAAGGAAAAAAGACCCAATTTAATGACATCTAAAATAACAATCAACATCATCCAAAATTAATTTTCTAATTCAAAACAACCATTTCAAGAAGATAAAATAAGGAAACCACCAAAAAGGTACACAAAATTAATCAAATAAAAATAGCTTGTTTTTAATGATTTCAAAACCAAAAAAAATAAATTTTAAAATGCATAGCTCCATTTGAAACCCCATTTTTAACTCTACACTTTCTCTATTGAAAGCATTTCAAAATCCCAAAATATAACCTCATTTTTAATTTATTTATAAAATTCCATTAAAAAATTCCAAATCATACTTATTTATTTATAACCAAGTTTCCCAACATTAAAGATCAACAAAACCCATTAATAAATTGTTTTTCTAAGAAAAAAACCCATTTCAAAAATCTAAGATCAACCACCACCTTACAAAAAATATGTTTCTCCATTTGTTAAATTTAAAATAAATTTTTACCTTTTTAAATGAAAAGGTATTTTCAAAAAAATTTCAAAATAATTTCAAAATGAACATTATCATTTTAAATTTCTTAATCTTCACTCAAAAAAAATTAAGATTCTAAAAATTTAAAAATTAATGGACCTAAAACAAAATTGAAAAAAATTAAATCCTATAAATAAATTATGAAAATAAAAAATAGGGTGTCACATGAAGACCCTCATTTTGGGTAATCTTTTATAGACATCAAAACTAGACCTTCAAAAATAACATTCAGTGATGTTGTGGTTTTGTAGTGGAAGTGATGGATTTGGTTAGTGAGATCTCTCCTAGGAAGATTCATGCTATACATTTGAATATAGTGTATGTCATTATCATACTCTTTTATATATGGAAGGTAATCATTATCACACTATATATAAAGTAATATGAAGTTTTATTAAGTATATATGGGGGATTCCTCCCCCTTAATGGATTGTCATTTGGTGATGAACTCTATAGTTTTATCTCCTCTAGGATGAAATGGGATATCTATAAAGTAAGAATGATTCCAATTAATAGGTACTATCATACCATGGAATTAAAAAATGGAACTATGTGCATTAAGTTGTTGAAATTTTCCATTGGGAGTTCGGAGTTGTGTCAATAAATAAGGTTGAAATGTATTTTTAAGGTTACACTTCTTGATAATTCATCAAAACTCTGGTTATTCAATGATTTCTTTTATATTGAATGGGGAATTTTAATATTTATAAAAAAATTATTGAGTATTCCATTTAGATGAAGATAAATAATATACAAACAAGATTCCCATAAGTGTGGTATCATGAATGAGAATTTATAGTCAATTGATCTCTTTCACAAGTAAAGGAGTCTTGTTAAGTTAACTATTTTCTGAAAATTTATCCATTTATGAGGTGTCAAAACCATTCTAGTCTCTCAATATTTTTTCAAATGTGGGTGACCTCTCAATTAAATGTTGTGGTAATGATGAAACTTTTATCAGAATATATAATTGGAAGTTGGATCATCACAAAAGGGGTATTGTTTCATAATTTGGTACTCTCTTATTGATTTAAGAGTATTCATGAAATCTTTCCCAGTAATAATATTTATTATTGTTTTCATAAAATAAGATTATTAAAACCATAAAATTATGGGAATAATATATGTAATATTGGTTCCTTATCATTCTATTATAGATTACATGTGTTATGGTTTAAATACATATAACACATGACTTTATAATTTATCACCATATAGAAAGGAATAAGGTGTCTTAGAGATTATACCAAGATCATAAAATGAATTCCTTCATATATATATATATAGAGAATAAAATTTTTATGATAAAATTTAATCAAACATGTTTTTCATTTTAAGTTCGTGTGATATTGACTATAGTGGTGCCTTTTAAGGTCATTCAACCATGTCCAATATTTTACCTTTTAAGTCTTCTAAAAAAATACCAAATCTAAGTAGTTTAATTTCATGAATAATGGAATACTAGGCATAGATTCCTAGAAATGGTTTATTTTGGGACTTAAAAATGAGTTTTACCTTTTTTTTTAACCATTAGAGGAGTCATGAGAGGGTAATAGAGGGTATTTCACTATGTTAGAAGTCTATTTATATCATTTTACTATATTTTTTGTAATTGGATTAAATAATGGATGATTGGATGGCTGGGAGACTCAAACAAATAATAGATATGTTGGTATTATTCCAAGTGAGTAACATTTTCATATATCTTTATCATTAATTAGTTACATGGTGGTTATAACAGACCAGCCTGGGATTCCATATGAACTAGGAGCCAACCCATCTAGCCAATGGCCCGAAGGGCATTCCTGATCCACATGGGTGGAGATTTAGTTCCTAGGTATCATGAGACACACCATGGGAACAATTTATCCCATGATATTAATATAAAACAAACAAGAAATGTAAATGATACATAAACTATCCAAAAGGATTAACAAATAACTATCCATACATGGATAAATAACTACAATAAAATAGTAGATATAGAAACGTACTAGGTCAAAAGAACGATACACAATCCCAAAATTAAACAAATAGAAATGAAACTCAAACATCTCCAAATACAATATGAGTGACCACTGGTCACTCATCACATCCACCTAATCCATCTAGGGATTAACTTGAACCAAATAATTAAAGTAGATATGGGCACAAAAAACCCAGAGAATATCTTTATAGGCATGAGATAAACTTCCTAGCCAGTCACTGCCCACTAAAACTATAGAAATACTTTTGTAATATAGTTAATCACGTTCTAGGTTTAATATCAGATATAAAATTTGGTTTTTCATGTTCTTTATAAAAAATTATAATAAACTTTACACTTATACATTTATAAAAAATCACCCTTTTTATTTAACAAAACAAGGGTAGTTAAAATTTTTCATAAAGCATTTCACATCAAGGAAATAAGGGATTTAAAATAATTAAAATAAATCTGAAACAATACTAATAATTGTTTTTTAAAATTTCATGAAAATTTTAATTTCATAATAAACCATAAAAGAAAACCCATATCTTAATACTCCATTAATATATAACCAAACCATTTTTCTATTTTTAAAACACACTTTAAAACCATTTTAAAAAAACACATTCAAATGAAAACATATACACATTCATTGTGATATATAAATCACACATAGGAACCTAAGCATTAAGTAAACACAATTCAAGAACACAATCAAACAATGGTTATAATAATAAATAAAACTAGGGGAATGAAATTAAATCATGAAAAAAATCACCTAATGTGTAATGACAAGGAACTTATTAATATCTTCCAGAAATAATATGTTGAATATTCAATTTAGTTCACATTTAGTTTAGTTTATATTTTAATATCACTAAATGACCCATTCCAAACTCTTAAACATTATCAATATTAAATTTATTCAAATAAAATATATATTCTCATCATAATTGATCTTAACCCCACTAATTTTTATTTATTTTCACTTATTTTTCATTAAAAATGAATGAAACAATGAAATGGGAAGGAAGATGGGAAAAAATACAAGAATAAATCATTACCTTTATACAACACTATAGGGATACATAAGGGTAACATGATTTTACCCCTATGAAACTGATGACCTAGAAGTATTCCTTAGAAAACAAAGCTTACACATATATGAGTTTAGATACTCACAATTTACCCTTATGTGTCTTTAAAAATTATAACATAACCCTTATGCACACTGAGATAATTTGGTATTACCCTTACACGGCTTGAGGAAAACTATAATTATTTTTATGTGTGGATTAAAAAACCCCCAACACCCTTACACCGCAGTAAGGACATATTTTAGAGTAAAATTAACTTTGAAAAAAACATTTTCCACTTACATAAAATTATAAATATTATAAAATGATATTTATTACCATTTATATGGTTTTATAAATTAATTTTTAAATTATTTAAACACTTTGTAATTCCCAAATAATTTTCAAAAATAAATTTTAAAAATGAGTAATTTACATTGAAATTTTTGAAACCATTTTAAATAAAATTAAAATATGAAAATTCACCTGAGCCACCAAACACCCTATTTAATAAATAAAGGGTCAGAAATATTCTAGAACCTTACAAGATCTAATGGAGTGGATAATTGAAACTAATATTTAACTATTAATTTGATTAGAATAAGTGGAAACAATTTTTTTGGTTTCAGTGGATCGAATAGAAACATTAAGAGGGAGTGAATCAGTGTAGCCCAAATTTTATAATTTATTTTTGAATTAGAAATCAACCACTAGGACTATTTAATATTTGGTTCTCTCTCTCTTGATTAGTTTCACACAACCTTACACAATTAATATAGAAAATAAATAATAATAAGTCACACACCAATTTCTACAAGGTTCAGCCTCAATGTGAGATCCTACTCCTTACAGTAGCTGGTTGTTACCCTAGTCCATATATTTTTCACGATAAATATATCACCAACTTATAGTGGGTAAGAAGGTATTATACTTTATCTATAATTTATCATCCCACTTAAACAAGTATTTTTTACTAGATTCCTCCAATTACAATGAAACACAAAAACCAAAAGTTTATAAAGATATACAGCAAGATCAGGTTGATCCAACAAGCGATGATGGTCCTATTATTTGATCTTTAAAAAGTTTTATGAATAGATACTATGCGCTTTTTTAAGAACCATAATCTTTCATGAAAACCAGTTGAAGAGGAAGAGAAAGTTGGTTCCTGCTTACTATATTCAAATCATTAAATATTTACTTCCTTTTAATCTTTTAATTCTTGAGCTTAAATATATTGAAAACCTTATACCTAACTTAATTCAATATCTTCTTATTCATGGTTTCTTCCTTTTTCTTGCTACACAGTCAAACTTTCTAGAAATTCCCCATTTTATTTTTCTTAGTAAATAATATTATCTCTCAAAAATTAACTTTTTTTGTATATGTGGAACATTTAATTTTTATTTCTTTTTCTAAATACCTAAATTGGTATCTTATAAGATTTATTGAGCCTAAAAATAGAAATAAACAAGGTAATAAATCCATTTTTTCAACCAAAATACTTGTGAAAATATCACCAAAATAACAAGTGGTTCACCCTCATATATTCACATAATTAATTCCAAAAATATGGATTTAATATTCTTAATAGATAAATAAAAATATAAAATCACATGGGAGATCAATATTCTATAAGAAATAACATATAAATAAATTTATTTTTGTATTTTGAAAATACTCATTAGTGATTAATTATTTGTTTCAACTAGAATAGCCTTATCTTTCATTTTCTCAAATATGATCATGGATTAAAAGATGTTCTTCAGTGTATAATAGTAGTAGATTTCTTAGCCTCATGAAAAACTCATCCTTTTGAAAAAGTAATATTTCATTATAGTTTGATTAGTATGTGATATATTAACTAAATAACAGAAAAGAATCGTCCCATTTATATATCTATTATTCAATAAAATGTATAAAAACATTTGATTTGTCTCTCAGTTGTTCTTCTAATTGATCTTATTCTTCAATATAACTAGACCATGGATTATTCATACAAGGTGAATCATATTTTAATTATAATGTTTCAATCATTGGATTCCATCTTTATCATTGACTGATTTAATTCCTCTTCTGAAAAATAATTATGCTAATTAATATTTTCATCTGGCATAATTTCTCAAATTTATCTAAGTGTTAATCCTTACACAACATAAGGATCATGCCTACATGGACGAAGAATCATGGTTACATATATATATGAATCATATATAGACTAAATTGGTGCTTATGTAATCATTAATGATGTTTAGAAACTTGAAAATGATCTTTATGAAATATTTTATCATCCTTACACAATAGGAATTTATCCTTACAAAGCCCATCTAATCATCCTTATACAGTAGTTTATTTGTAATTTTTTTGATTAGTTGTACTGGATGAACCTTATGTATATAAAAAATGGTGTTTACAAAGACTACGATCATGCTTATATGGATCAGTCAAACCCATATGAAAATAATACTAGGTAATTTTTCAAAGATATAAATATAAATATAGACACCATAAAATCATATAACTTCATCCAACTCAATATTGTCCATCACTGAACACTTTAAAAACACTCCAATCATGTTCAAACCATTTTTCCACAAATTATATAAATAGGTTCACCATAAATATAATAAACATAAACAATTCCAAAGGACACTTAAATCTCCCCCTTGGGATTTTTTGTCATCTCAATCAACTCTTTTCAACTCTTCATAAAGCTTCTTAAACTCATCACATATTTTAGTAAACTTTCATCGTAATTATTAAATAATACCCTATCAAAAATAAGATTCATCTTGACACCACACTACAGAAATATATAGGGTTTTTAGATAATTTCAACCTGCAGTGATGATCCACTCTTAAAAAAGTTAATCAATTGATTTTTTATTATAATATCCTTCATATGATCCTAAATTATACCCATTTTTTCAATAAACATACCTATAGATAAAAAAATAGTGCACACACCTCATTTTATGGTCTTTTCCCCCATTTAATAATAAATAAGATTCAAGTCACACTTTTCTCTCCCCCTTTGAAAACATAATCCAGATCCTTATAAGAGGTTTCTTTGACACATTTTTAAGTGGTAGGGGAAGTTTATACATGAATTTTCATCCTTAACACATATATCCACTCCATTATAAATTCTTTGGTAAAAATATATACAACGTGTTCCTTAGTTTCAAAAAAACTCAAGCTTTATGTCACCATATGTCATCATCTCTTTGATAAAATGATATTTATGACCAATTTTCTTTGATAAATAGTTATTAACCAAATTAATATAATGATCTATATAAATTTGTTTTTTATAGGCCATGTAGAGTGGCTTCTCAACCTCAACTATCAAATCAGCTAGTTGGACCTATATCCCAATCATTTATGTACAAGAATATGTGATTGTTATTTACTAAGATTTATCCATTCTCAATGATGCTAATGTTTTCTTATTTCTTTTCCATGTAGCACAAATTTCACTAATAAATAACATTCCACATGAAGTGGAATTATAATTATTCAAATCCCATACCAAATCAGTATTTATAAATCCATGTAAATTAAATATGAACTGGCTCTATACATTATTCCAAAACTCAGTGTTTTTTATGTATCTTGGTATTAAATTATATTAAACATATAATAATCCTTAGGATCACTTTTAAATCTTGCACATAGTGTTATAAAAAATAAAATTTCAGGTCTAGAAGCAATTAAGTAGATATGCATACCAATCAGTTTCCAATATTCACTTTGATACACACAATTTCTAGCCTCATCTTTGGTTGGTTTAGTACCAAAAAAATAGAATTGTAAATTCCTTTGAAATATTCTATTTCAAACTTGAAAATAATTTATTTTCATACATTTATTTGGATATGAAAATATTATTAGACCATTTAATAATTTATAATCCCAAAAATATTAAATCTCACCCAAAAAGTATATTTTCAAATTTCTTTTCATTTACTCAACAAATTCTTCACAGTGATATTCTTTTCCACCTACAAATTTATTTTCATCAATATATAAAATGAATTTGAGAGTACCTATGGAAAAATTATTCACATAAATATTACTATCAACTTTACCATTTGAAAACTCCATACTTCTCAAAAAATTATCCATCTTGACATACCAATATCTAGGAGCCTTTTTTAATCCATATATTGATTTCTTAGGCCTTCACACCATTATTCCATCTTTATAATGAAGAAAACCATAAAATTCAACTTTAACATTAATCTATATAATGGTATGTTTTTAAATTTTTGTGTGTTTTCACTACCAAGAAAATATAAATAGTTTAAATCCTTACTACTAGTAAAAGGGTTTCTTAAAATTAAACTCCTTCTATTTTTGAATACCCCTTGAGAACAAATATATCATTATTACTTATGAATTAACCTTTCTCATTCTTCTTATTTATAAAAACCCACTTGGTGTAAATTTTTGTAGGCCTTAGAACCAGCACCCAAGTAGAATTATTTTCAATTTGATATATTCCCTCATTCATAGAAACAATTCATTATTTAAGATCAATTACTTCAAAAATAGTGTGAGTTTCAACATGATAGATAAGAAATGTTTGGTTCTCAAGTCACAATATCCTTCTAGTTTGGACAGGTTCCTCTTATTATATAATAATATTGTCTTAATCAACATTTTTTTTCAATCATAGATGCCACTTACAATGATTTTTGTTACCTTATTCATCACTGGTCTCATATAAATTAATATACACCACAACCATGTAATTTTCATCTTGTTCTATAATTTATTTTTTAGAATTTTTCATGTTTCCAACCCAAGTAGATTCATATTAAGGGTCAATAAACATATCTATTTTGAGATATTTTTCAATGATTTTGATATCTAAACACTCTAACATCTTGTTTTTATTTTTTAACCAACATTTTTATCCACTACTATTAGAGAGAAAATCCATGAATATCCATTCTTTTTATTTTTCTTCAAACATACCTATATTTATATTCTTTATATTCATGTAATAAGGGATTTCAAATACTTTAAATTATTTGATATTTAGTTTTATATTATACCACATCGCATATGGTGTCTCTAGAGTTTCATGTCTTGACAACCACCTTCTTTAAATATTCACATCTATGAAAATAACTTCTCTCTAAAAGAATTTTGAATTTTTTTTATTCTAGAATGTGTATTATTATATTCACAATGCTTCAACTTTTCCTTTCAGATACACCATTTTTTTGGGAAGTACATAGTGTTCTGTATTGATTCTTTATTTCATGATTTTATAGGTATCCTTAAAAATAATTGCATGTATATTATTTTCCATTATCATAACTCGCCTTATTTATGTAGAATCCATTCCCCTTATTGACTTATCTTATAATGATTTTAATCATCTAAATAGACTCTAATTTATGATTCATGAAGAAAAAATTGGTCATATAGGTGTATTGATCAATGGATGTATTGAAAAAAGTATCATACCTGGTTTAATTTCTTCTCATATGACCACCCATAACTAAATATATTATCTCTAAAGGTCTATTGGATTGAATTTACACTTTCTTATATATCATTTTCACCATTTTCCCTTTTTATCATGTGTCACATAAAACTTATATTTATCTTTTGATTTTGGGAAGGTATCTCACTACTTCATGCTTGTAAATATTCATCATGTTTCTATATATAAAAAGGAAAATTATCCTATGCTATATATTATTCTCATCCTTAGCACTCAAGTAGCATGATTTGGAAGGGCCACCAATCTGAAATAAGTTCCTACTGGTTATTTCATATCTAGTAATGAAATTTTGATTCTTAATATTTCTAATAATGCATGAGTTCTTCTAAAACACAACTTTATTTACTAAATCAAAAAATTGTATAACATTGATTCATTTATGTTTTATCCCATCAAAAAACAAAACATTTTTACATTTGAGTCTATTAGAATAAACTTCAAGATTAAAAACACACTTAATATTCAAGGAACTATCATTATCAAATGTAATAGCTCCTCCTTCATATTCTTCGATATTTTTATAGATTTTTGTATCTTCATTCATGTGTAAAGAAAAAACACTATAAAGGATTCATGGTATTCCTCTCTTACTTTCCTTAAATTCCACTTTATTTATGAATAGATTTTCTTTTGGATTTTATTTTTAGACTTATTTTATCTTTTCCTGATAGGAGAACTATCATGGGATATTTTTGATGCATTTATTAGAATAATTTATTAGATTTTTACATATACCAAAAATTTCATCAAGAATTTCAAATTTAGTATGAGTAATAAATCATAAAGTATTTTCTTTTACATTATTATTCATTTGAGACTCATTTTTTTATCTTGAGGAAACTCTCTTTTGATTCATGCCTTATTTTGGGTAGATACATATTATACCAGCATGTGTAGGTCTTGTGTCCAAAGATTCTAAAATTCTAAGAGTACCAAGTTAAACTAAATCTTATTTCATAACTATAAATATAACCAAAAAATTGTATTCAAGATTCTTCACTTTACAGGAAAGATTTTCCCTGATCTTGATTTTTCATTAAGTATTTTTATTTACTGTATGATATTCTCTATTACTTAGTTGTGTAATACTATTTATCATCATCTTTTCCATCCCAAATGTTTCAAAAAAATTATATTATTACTTCCACTGTTAGAAAAAAAATATTTAATGGTTTTATATTTTTAGGTACATTTTTAACCTAATTTATTGTGTAATCATTTTAAACTAAGATTAATGTTTTATTTAACACCTTGTGAATTTACTATATATTCCCCTTAAATAAATTCAATATTTTTGATAGATTACGATACACACAACCCTGATCCTAAATTATAGTAAGTGAAAATTCTATCTTAATATAACTATGATAAAATGAACATTTTGATATTTATTTGAAAAAAATTCTAGTTTTGAAAGATTAATATCCATTTTTAACTTACTTGGTCAAAATAATCCAAAAATGAATTTTAAAAATTTTCCCTCAGAAATATGCTTTTATGATTAATAAAAAATAAATTATTTAAAAATTCATAATTTTATTTATAATAATGTATTATAATATTTTTAATTAATAATTTATTAACTATCAATGTAATAGAAATAAATATAATAACATTTGGAAGTAAAAATTGATATTTTATATAAATTTTTTTAAAGGCAGAATGTCTATCCATTTTAATTAATTAAAATAATATTTAATTATGAATTATTTAATTAAAATTTATATATTATATATATATATATATTAATTTAAAATTATCTAATGATTATTACTAGTCATATAGTTAATATAATACCATCTTATACTTTAAAATCCACTTCTTGAAAAATTGTTTTTCAACATGATTTGCAGGTTTATATTTAAATTAAATTTTTCAAAAATATATATATTGAATTCAGTAAAATGGATTCAATATTTTTAATCATAATAATTTATATTATATAATAAGTTCAACTTAATTTTTTTCATAATTAATAGAAAAAACAATAAAAATTAATTACTGATGTTAAGGTTAAAACGGGTTTATTAGAGAGTTAAACTAAGAAGATAAGGGTTAAAATAGCCTAAAAACTTCTCTAATTTATAATTTATGACAATATTTATAGCTTATCACATATATGGTTTGATATTGGGTCATTTTGGATCATTTTATCATGTGAAAAAATGAGGGTATGATTTATTCTTTTCAAAAATTCCAAGTGCGTCCTCCTCAATTATAAAAGGGCACTCTCTCCCCTCACTTCTTCACACAACTCAAGAAATTATTATCAATAAAAACATGAAAAAATATATCAGAAACATCTTCATACAAATTATATAGTTTTTTTATTTTCAAATGATCAACCCTAAGTTCTTTAAGAAGAGATCCAAATGAGGTTTCTCTAAGAGAATGTGATTATCTTAACGAAGATCTTTCTTTTTATTTCTTCTTTTATCACCTTCAATTATGTCTTAAAATTTTCAATATAATAAAACTATAATATCCCATATACTTATATTTTACTTTTTTATATCATAATACTTTTCCATATCCTTCTCCATCAAATGGGAAACAAAGTCACTGCTCGTGTGTACGGCAGACTACCACATCGCGAACCGATGTAATTTGTTTTTCATCACCGACTCACATGGATAATCATAATGATGGAAACAGTGAATATATATGGTACATATGATATGATATTAATTAAATAAAATTAATATACCATACACTTCCTTACCCTTTCACCCATTAAGGGAATGATATCGTTGCTCATGCGTGCATATGGTCTACCGTCTCCACGAAGTGATGTGAGTCATTTTCCATATAAAACATTAAATAATTATTATAAGTATGTATATAATGATTAAATATGATATTTATAACATTAATAAAAAAATTTGTTATGATTTATTTATATCCTATGTACAATAACTTGAACTTTTATGACAAAACACACATGAGAAAACAAAACAATTAACACCTGAAATAATGAAAATAATGAAATATTATTAACAAATGGGTGATAAAATGATATAAGAGGATAATATATGATATTATAAAGATTAATATAGTTATATCATAAATTAATAACATACTAGAAAAATTATATAGTATTAAAAGTCTATCCAACCAAAATGAAGCGTGGGGTATGTGATTTTGTCTCGATTTCCATTCCATTATGACATATTTGTTAACATGAACCTATTAATTTTTATGTGTTGTATATAATTACTATTTTATATATTTAACATGAATAAATATTTATTAATAATTATTAATGTTTCAATTAAATTATATTCTTTCAAGGTGTTATAATTTGAAAGTTAATAAAGTGGTAAGAATCTATTTTATAATCTCACTTTCTTTTGGGATTGCTTCTATTCTAATTAAAGGAATCTTATAATTTATCAATCATAAGATCTAATCATTTTACTATCCACTGGAAATTTAATGAATTTATATATTTTATTTTAAAATTTTCTCTCTTTGGTACTTTAATCATGAAAATAAATCTGTAAAATAAAAACATATTGTATTTCTCTTTAAATCGGATATATATTTTTTCTAAAAAAATTAAAAAATTAATTTTATTTACTAAAACGATTTATTAATTTAACTTTAAGTTATCCTTTAATTTTAAAAATATTTTAAAATTAATCTTACTATTTTTATTTAAAAGTTACATTTCAACAAAAAATCAAAAGGAGTGTTTTTTAATATATACGGAGATAACAGACTTCCCCGTTGTCATAACCATTACATTAAATGTAGTTTATTTAAAATGTTTCCAATGTTTTTACAAATAAAAATATTTTATAAAATATTATTTTAATATTTCAAATCCATTACATTATTCTTCCAAAGGACATGATTTTATTAAAAACCTATATTATTGATGATTCATTGTTCACTTCTCATATCTTTATTAATTTTTTGATTATTAGCTTTATCTTGAGACAATCACTATATTGTGATAATTTTTCCTTAGAATTTAAATTTATCTTAAATATATATATTCTTTTTATCATGGATGTGATTATTTCTTGAACTGTATATCATTTTTATATACAGTGTTTACTTTGAAAGTTATTTGATTAACTAGGGAAATATTGATGAATCTGTATTCTTTACTCAATATAGATATTTTTTTATAAGGAATATTATTCATGAATTAAATTGATTATTAAATATATGAATAATTTTTTGGATATTAAATTATTAGTGGGGCCTAGAATTATATATCTCTTCGATTCATCAGTGGGTTATATTATACAAATTATCTTTCCAACTTAAAGGGGAAAATTCTTGATAGTATAGATATCATGATGTCTGAGATCATGACATACAAAATTAATAATTTCCTTCATTATGAATTTGTTAATTATTATCCATTGGATTATTAAATTGATATTATCCATGGATGTATTTTTTCTCAAGTTATTAAATGGAATGTGTTTTCTGATATTTACCTTTCCACATTGATTATACCCTATCTAATTATGATAGTAAAGTTATTAATTAAAAGGAACATGTGATCAGTTATTTACCATTCTATATTCTTTATGACTTATTGATTCATGATAAATTTAACTATAAGTAACCCTTACTGAGCATTTGATATCACCCTTATTTTTTTCCCTCTACCAAGGATATAAAGAATAATTCTTTTAATGAGTTCAAGGATGCTGAATTTTTTCCATTACTATGTTTTTTTCTATTCCCGCATTAAAATGGGTATCATGCATTTATCTGGTTCACCAAAACTACTAAACTAATTATTCTTTTGGGATTTAGATACTTGTATCCATTTAATTTTAATAATGTAGAAACTATCTCTAGGTTACTGGAGTTGGGGTTGTTGCATTTTAGATCTAAATTCAAATTTTTTTATTATTCTCACATATTTTATAACTTCTTTTTAGCTTAAAAATATAATGAATAAATCTTACTCAGTTCTTCTTCTTTCAACATAATCTTTTCTTCAATATATTTTCATGATTAGTTTCCTTCAACTTGAATTTTTTGTGTTCTTTAATGATTTTAATCTCTCTTTTGGGAGATTATTTATTATTTTAATGCTTATTCCTATCATATTACATTAAAACATAAATATCCTTCTTGAGATTTGTGTTTTACTCAAGACATACATCCAACTCATACATGAGAATTTACTCTATGTAATATTATTCACCACATTACTCATCACTGCTTAAGGATATTTATTAATGTTTAAGAATTTCCAAAAAAATGTAACCTTTCTCGGTGATTCATCTTCATATTGGTTGCTAGAAGAATAATTTTCATGTTATTATTTTCTCATCAAATAAAATGTGATTCCCCAAAATTGGACTCCTATATCTAGTTCTTAGAAACACTTTCCTTACATATTTTTTATGAAATGAAAAAAAATAAATCAATTTTAACCATCAATAATTACAATATTAATAAAAATATGTATTCGCATACATATGAAGTTACTTTTAGGTTTAGAGTTTTAGAGAGTTAGTAAAAACTTTTAACTAAAAAATTTCACACTACTGGAAATTTGACTATTTGTGATGAGATCCCGTTGCAAAAACCATTTTTCTACAGGACCCATCGTAAATAGACCGTTTCAGAAAACGACATCGCAACTAATATTTTTTGCGACGGGCCCGTCTCAAAAAAAATATTACTTGCGATGGGAAGCGGGCCTGTCAAAAATAGATGTCAGATTAAATACATTATATATACAAGAACATTTTGTGATGGGCCTATCGCAAATACTTTTTGTGATGGTATATCATCCCATCACAAATAACTTATATGTTATAAACCTTTTACGATGGGTCCATCGCAAAAAAGTTATTGTGACGGTAAAAAAAACCCATCGCAAAAAAACTTTTAAAAAATATATATAATCTATTTGTGACGGTCCCCCCATCGCAAAAGGCTTTGTCACAAATACTTAATAAAATAAAACTAAAATATTAATATTATTAAAAAAAATATTAAAATTCTCAATATTCAGAAAAAATATATAAAAATATCATAAAATATTATTATTATTATTATTATTATTAGTAAAATAAACAAATATTAAAAAATATAATACTAATAATAAATATTAAAATATTAAAATATTAAGAATACTAAAAAAATTATGCAATATTCGCACCAATATAAAATAAAAAAATTGTAAATAGTTCGTATTACAACAAATGTTCAATTAAAATGTTTTTAAAAGAACAAAAAAATTACTGGGGGTTGTCTTTTGGAGGAGATGGAGGAGTTGGAGGAGATGGTGGAGGAAACTCCATCCCTAAACTACGAGTTAGAGTGCGCATGTACTCCATGTGCTTGTGCTACTGTTGCTGTCATCGATGCATGTCCTCCTTGTGCTGCTAACGTATCTCTTCCTGCTGCTTCTTCAAACTCTCTATAAGCTTAGTTAGATATCACAATTGCTCCTGATACTGTGACCCAGAAAATGATGTCTCTCCACAAGCTCCTCTCAAGCTAGACGCCGAAATCACAACAGTACCATAATAATTCCAAAGATTCTGAATGACCCAAAGGCCTTATTTTTTTATTTTATTATGGATAATATCCATTTTAAGGGTTGAAGGGGAACCCGTACATGACATTTAGGCCCAAGGCACAAGGCCCGACATGACCTGCAATACATGACTCGAAGGCCCAGAGGCATACTATGCCCAATACATGACCCATAGGCCCAACCCACTAGAACTTTCCCTCCCCATCTTCTGCATCATTGATTTCCAAACTCCCCACCTTGCATTGCTAATCGGCAAGCATTTCCCTGTACAAAGTTGTGTGGTGCCTGGTCCCGATTGTGGTTGTCATACCCTCTCATTCTTTTAATCTGGTTAGCTTTGCTTTTGGTGACTTCTCTTTTTGCTCTAATCCTCTTCTAGGGTCTGCTCTGTGTGAACTGGGATACTCCATGGTTTCTGTGCTCCAAAGGTCCTGTAACCCGAAGGCCTTTGATGGCCCGAAGGCCCTTGAGACCTGTAGGCCCAAACCAGTGGCCTGAAGGCCCAAATCAGGTGAATAGTTTTGGCTGCTACAGTATCGAATAGTAACTTCTACAGTAGTGCTACAGTGCCCTCGGAAATTCTCCTCCACCCAGTTTTGAACCTGGGTCTCTTGGATGCCAAACATGAACCCTTACCACTCGGGTATGGGCTCGTTGGCCCCAAGAGTCAAATGAGAGCTGATACCAACTACTCGGCCCTTCTGGAAGGCATACTGGGTCACCTGCATCCATACCGCCTCATTGAAATGGTGGGTACTAGTCTGATCAGTCATCTCGGCCTAACTCTCAACCCGTGTCTGAGAGGTCGTGGCCTCATGTGACTCCTTCAGTTTCAATTTGAAATTAAAAATAGTGAAAGTATTATATGAAATTAATTTTCAAACTAAAAAAATATATTGACCACAATCTGATGCTCGCGATCACCTCTAATCTCTCCAGTGGCTGGATCACTGTACATCCTCCGATAAACGTCATACTCTATAATATCGAGATGCTCTACGACCTATATGAATATAAAATAAACTATTTATATATAATGGTATGTAAAATATTTTAAAAATATACTTACTAGATGCTCTCTATGCGTGATGAATGTATGGCTACCAGCTCGATGTGTCACCTCCTGTCTCCCCCGGTTCTATCGGCCCAATGAAGATCTCCTCTGAAATCCACTACTCAACCAGTGTGAACATAATCCATCCCAAATGTGAGATGAAATGTACTCTGGTCAGTGGACTCTACATGACTCATCAAATACTTTCTCTTCTTCTTTTTTAATGGTTATCCTTCTCAAATTGTGCAAAAACTGATGGAAACGCTCATGCATAGACTGCTCTCATGCCTCATGCATAGAACCACACATGCTATCATAAATGGGATACCATAAACCCTACAAATAATTTATAATATCAATTTATTAATGAAATAAATTTATAAATAAATATTATTTATTTACGTACCAGCCAATGAGTAAACATTCCAAGACGCACATCAATGGGAATCTGTTCCCATGTGATCCATGGCTGTGAAAAATAATTGTGAATGATATCGCTCCCCTATCTAATATATATATGTGTAAAACTATGAAAAATAAAAAATAATCAAACAATTAGTATATAGATAAATTAATGAAATCTAACTAAAATCCACAGGTTATCATACCTTCGCATGCGTGGATGAAAACCAAGATGTAGACGCCACTCGAAGATAGGGTCAGGAATCATAAGTCGTGCAAGACCACACCCCCTCTACATACCCCCTGAACTTCCAGTATCCTGAGGGTCATATGATCCCAAATCCTCCTCATATAAAGGTAGCTCAGTCTCCTCTAACTCATGAAGTAGATCAAGGTCCATCTGAAACAAAAAAAATGATTATTGTTAGCAGATAGTTGAAAATAAATATTACATATAGTTATATATTAGTTATGATTATAACCAGTATTTAACTATGTCAATGTTTTCCTTCATCATCATCTTCATATCTGACGATGTCAATGTATTCATATTCATCATCAGTGTCATCAATATCCATATGAGTTTTGGTTTCATCATCTCTTACCATTTCAAATTCATTTGTAACATCATTAACATCATCGTCACCATCAACCCTTAATTGTTGGGTGTCATCATTGATATTCATGTATCTTTGTGAAAAGGGTGGATTTTGAGTAGTCTCTTGAAAATTTTAAATTCCTTGTACTTCATTAGAACCACATTCAGTTTGATTAAACTAATTTTCCCAAGATTTCATTTTTATTATGCTTCACCAATCACTCTGGTCCCTTGAATTAGCACGGTACTTTGCGTAATATATTTGATGTTCCTGTTGAGCTAGTAAAAATGGTTCATTAACTGCAAGAAGACATTTATATTTAATATCAATGATTCCATGAATCATATAAACACACAAGCCTCTCTTAGTATCTAACCACTTACATTTAAACATTGTTATGTAATTTTGTCCTAGATAACACAGTTCAATAATTTCATCCAGCATGCCATAAAAGTACAATTCAATTTCTCTATGATGTGATCCTTTAAATCAAACTCCATTATTCATTGTTTCTTTTGATTCCCCATAAGCAAGTTTATGAAATAAAAAACCATTCACCGCATATGCATTGTAATATTTAACCATTTTGGATGGTAGTTTACTCAATATACATAGTTGCTTATCAATTTTATCAGCATGTTGAGACACTTGAAAATTTTTAAAAAAATTATCAATATAATAAATAATAAACTAAATTGATATGTTAAACTATCAATAATTTATGTTACTAGTTTTGAAACCATTGGGAAAAAATTTCTGTCGACGTTCTTCAAGAGTAGCTGTTGTAATTTGTGAAAGCTTTTTCTTAATATGATTATAATATAACCTACAAATAAAATAAGATTACTTACTGTAATATAAATTATAGAATAAGTGATAGAAGCACTCACAGTACAAATGATTTCATTTCTTCACAGTTGAGAAGAATATATGTATGAGCTCTGTGATGTTCATCATCTGAAAGACATCGTTCATGAACTCCACCAAAGCCAATCTATGGTTGATTAAAAACTGATAATTGATTATTCATTTCATCATCAGCATTCCCCTCATTTTTTCCAATGTTGTTGTGTTTTGAGGGATATTTATATTCAAAATAATGAGATCATAAAAAGCAATTTTCTCTTACAAATAAGCTTCAGCAATTGAACCTTCAACTGATGCTTTGTTACGTACTTTTTTCTTCAAATTCTGCATGCATCTCTCAAATGGGTACATCCATCAAAACTGTACCAGACCTCCACATTTAGCTTCATGTGGCAAATATGTTCCATTGAGTCAAAGAAATCCAAAGGAAATGTTTTTTGTATTTCCATTAGAACATGACAATCCTGAATTTTTAATCTGGTAATATGACCATTCTTAACACATCATCCCAAATTAGAAGCATATCCATCTAGAAGTCTCAAACCTACAATCCACTGACAAAATAATAAGCGACTCTCTTTGGATAGTGTATAAACTACTTTTGGATTCATTAACCTCTGTGATCTAAAATTTTGAAACAATTCAAGTTCTGGTTGTCTATAAATTTGGGCAAGATCTAATTGTGCCTTTACATTATCTTTGGTCTTACCTGGTGTATCCAAAACTGTATGAAATAAATTATCAAAATAGTTCTTATCAATATGCATGACATTCAACATGTGGTGGACCAAAAAATCAAACCGATATAGAAGATCCCAAAAAATGATATGTTTTATACAATTATACTCTTTCCTAAAGCCATGAATTTTCTGTTGGTTTACTATTGACCCAAATGTGATGGGAGGTAATTAAAATATAACTAACTTTAACTCTGTACCTGAGATCATTTTTGGAGGTTCATCCCTTTCAATTTTGCCTTTTCTGAAATGATATTTGTTCCTTGGAAAAGGATGATTTTTTGGAAGAAATCTGTGATGATAGTCAAAATAGAAAGGTTTTTTCCATTGATGATCATAAAGGCTTTTTTGTCTTTCATACAATAAGGACATGATTTCGGTCCATGTGTAATCTAGCTAGATAACATGACATATGTTGCAAAGTCGCTAATCATCCACATCAATGAAGCTTTTAATATGAAATTTTGTTTCAAAGAAACATCATATGTACAAACACCATTACTCCACAATGAATTTAACTCATCAATCAATAGTTTCAAATAACCATCAATATCCTTTTTTGGATGTCCTAGAATTAATAAGTTCAAAAATATATAGGTCTCATTCATCAATATCCATGGAGGTAAATTTTACGGAGTTATAAAGATAGGACAACATGAATATTGACTATCGTAAAAACCAAACGGGCAGAAACCATCAGTAGAAAGACCCAATTTCAGATTTTGGGCTTCTAAAGCAAAAGACGAATGCATTCGATCAAAATGTTTCCATGAATCACCATCAGATGAATGATTCAAGATTTTATCGGTTAAAATCATGGTTTTGTTCCATGACATCATTGATGTTGTGTTCTGAGACATAAAAAATGCTACAACTTGGGTGTAAGAGGGAAATATATCAACTGTTTCACAGGAATCGATCCAGACTTCCCTGGTTGAGATTTTTTACACCTCGATTGTCCACATGTGGGACAAATATCCAATGAATCATTTTCACCAGAATATAAGATGTAATCATTTGCACATGCATGAATATTCTGATAACTAAGGCCCATATTACAAACCATCCTCTTTCTCTCATAGTAATTTATAGGCAACACATTTCCTTCAGGTAACAGTGTTTTAACCAAAGAAAATATCTGATCAAAATATTTTTTTGACATTTCATTATCTGATTTAATAGCCATAAATTTTGCAACTGCTTCTAATTTTATTATCTTACAACTAGGATATAATTCATCCTCGGTAGACCTCAATAACTAATAAAAGTCGTATAGTTCCAACTCAGGAGTTAAATCAATAGCATCCTGAGTTTCAGTTTGTTAAACAGATAGACCTGCAACATCATGTACTAAATTTTGAAACTGCGATGGATCTGGAATCAAGTTATTAGTATCTTATCTGGAACTTCATTCACCATTTTGATACCAAAAAATATAATCTGGTTGAAAACCAAACCGCAAGAGATGTCCCCCAACCTTGTTAAATGTGTAAAATGTTCTCATAGCATATTTTTTACAAGAACATTTAATTGTGCCTTCTGAAAAAAATTATGGTTTTAATGATTCAAATGATAAGAAATCTTCAACACCCTCAATATATATAGTATTTAAACCAGAACCGTTTATATTTCTACGTTGATTTATCTAAGTGTGATCGTCTAATAATGATTTTTGTTCACTTCCTTGTTCTATATTTTTCTAAAAAATATAAAATCATTGTTGTTTCTGAATAGTTTGAAATTCAAAACACTATCCAAAAAAGGAAGATAAATAATTACAACTACTTATTAATAATTACCATTAATTACAGGCGACACAATTTCCAGTGGATTGACGGCTACTCTTTTGTCCAACGGCTCATTTACTTGCAACTTTATCCCACTGAAATCACAATGAAGAATCTCCTCATAGGTACGCTTATTCATTCTCGTGCATATGATAATGCATAATCGTATATATGATCAAATTCTACTTTGTGATTTCAGTGTAAAAAATATGCGAGTAAATCAGTCGTCAGACAAAAGAGCCCCCTTTTTGTCGATGAATCTTCTTCTTACAACTGTCACCGCCTGAAAATATTATTAAAAATATGGTCCTATGAATTCATATTCACACTCATGCATACAATATTGGATATACATACATAAAAGCATACTTATTATAATGATTTGAGTGGGTGAGAGTTAAAAGGAGAAGAGTCGTCGAGCAAAAGGAGTGTCGTCAATCCACTGAAAATTGTTCCAAGTTATTACAATTTATTACAATTGCTATTTATTGCTAATTATTTCTAATTATTACTAATTATTTCTAATTATTACAAATTATTACTAATTATTGATAATTATTGATAATTATTGCTAATTATTGCAATTTATTGCAATTTATTGTAATTTATTGCAATTTATTACTAATTATTCGTATTTATTTCTAATTATTACTAATTATTTCTAATTATTACTAATTATTGCTAAATATTTCTAATTATTACTAATTATTTCTAATTATTGCTAATTATTGCTAATTATTGCTAATTATTACTAATTATTAGTATTTATTACTATTTATTACTATTTATTACTATTTATTACTATTTATTACTATTTTTACTATTTATTACTATTTATTTCTATTTATTACTATTTATTTATATTTATTAGTATTTATTACTATTTATTAGTATTTATTAGTATTTATTAGTATTTATTTCTGTTTATTAGTATTTATTACTATTTATTACTATTTATTACTATTTATTACTATTTATTACTATTTATTATTATTTATTCCTATTTATTTTTATTAATTCTTATATATTCTTATTTATTTCTATTTATTCCTATTTATTCCTATTTATTACTATTTATTACTATTTATTACTATTTATTACACATTAATACTAATTATTACTAATTATTACTAATTATTACTAATTATTTCTAATTATTACTAATTATTACTAATTATTAGTAATTATTACTAATTATTACTAATTATTACTAATTATTCGTATTTAATACTAATTATTACTATTATTACTAATTATTAGTATTTATTACTATTTATTATTATTTATTACTATTTATTGGTATTTATTTCTATTTATTTCTAATAATTCAATTTATTAGTATTTATTACTAGTTATTACTATTTATTACTATTTATCACTCTTTATTCCGATTTATTACTAATTATTACTAATTATTACTAATTATTAATATTTATTACTAATTATTACTAATTATTACTAATTATTACTCATTATTACTAATTACTACTAATTATTACTAATTATTAGTATTTATTAGTAATTATTACTATTTATTACTATTTATTACTATTTATTACTATTTATTACTATTTATTACTATTTATTACTATTTATTACTATTATTACTAATTATTAGTATTTATTACTATTTAATCGTATTTATTAGTATTTGTTACTATTTATTACTATTTATAACTATTTATTGGTATTTATTACTATTTATTAGTATTTATTACTATTTATTACAATTTATTAGTATTTATTACCATTTATTACAATTTATTAGTACTTATTACTATTTATTTCTATTTATTACTTTATATTAGTATTTATTAGTATTTATTACTATTTATTATTATTTATTACTATTTATTCGTATTTATTACTATTTATTAGTATTAATTTCTATTTATTACTTTTTATTAGTATTTATTTCTATTTATTAGTATTTGTTACTATTTATTAGTATTTCTTACTATTTATTATTATTTATTTCTATTTATTAATATTTATTACAAATTATTAATAATTATTACTAATTATTAATAATTATTACTAATTATTACTAATTATTTCTAATTATTACTAATTATTTCTAATTATTACTAATTATTACTAATTATTACTAATTATTACAATTTATTATTATTTATTAGTATTTATTGGTATTAATAGTATTTATTAGTATTTATTACTATTTATTACTATTTATTACTATTTATTAGTATTTATTAGTATTTATTAATATTTATTAGTATTTATTAGTATTTATTAGTATTTATTAGTATTTATTAGTATTTATTAGGTTTTATTACTATTTATTACTATTTATTACTATGTATTAGTAATTATTATTATTTATTAGTATTTATTACTATTTATTAGTATTTATTTCTATTTATTAGTATTTATGTCTATTTTTTACTATTTATTTCTATTTATTACTATTTATTACTGTTTATTTTTATTTATTAGTATTTATTACTATTTATTGCTATATATTAGTATTTATTAGTATTTATTACTATTTATTGGTATTTATTAATATTTATTAGTAATTATTACAAATTATTACTATTTATGACTAATTATTACTATTTATTAATATTTATTATTATTAATTAGTATTTTTATTACTAATTATTAGTATTTATTACTAATTATTCGTATTTGTTACTATTTATTACTATTTATTAGTATTTATTACTATTTATTACTATTTATTAGTATTTCTTACTAATTATTACTAATTAATACTATTTATTACTAATTGTTAATATTTATTACTGTTTTTTTCTTATTATTACTAATTAGTGTTAATTACTATTAATTACTGCAAAATACAGGTACTAATTACTATTTACCGCTAATTATTTATATACATTACTAATTATCATTAAAAATGATTAATTATTACTAATTAATAAGAATTAATACAAATAGTTTAATTTTAATATTACAAATAAATACTGATGACAAAAGAATTTTAATCTAACTTAATTACAACTAATCAACAATAATTAAAATTAATATGTAGAAAAGAAATAAATACTAAATTAAATAAAACATAAATACCTTTAAACTTGATATCTTATAATTGTAGGCGACTTTACAACTTCTTTGTTAAAAAAACTAACTCAAAAAAAATTTCACTCTAAAATAAGAGTTTACAGAACCAAAGGAACAAGAAATTCAGGCAGAGAGAAGAAAAAACTGAGGGGGTATATATATGTTAGATTAGTTGCGACGGGACATTTTGCGACGGTATTCCCGATCGCAAAAGGTACCTTTTGCCACGGGGCCGGTCACAAATAACTTCGGCTGCATTAATTAACGCCGGCGGTTAAAAGGTTATTTGTGACGGGGGTCGTCGCAAAAAGTGACATGCCGACACACTTTTTGCGACGGGACAACATCCCGTCGCAAATATGTTTTTACCGCCGCCGGTTATTTTTGACAGAACCCATCGCAAATAACCTTCAGGGGTCGAACTAGTTACAATGAGGAATCCCCCCATCGCAACTAGGTCTTACCACCTCTTGGTTTTTGCGATGGGCGGTGCCAATCCGTTGTAAATACTCTTTCGTGCGGTTTGGTGTGTTTTGCGCGCCAAACCGTGCGTAACTTTTTGTGACGGGGCACCTATTATTGTCACAAATAATTGACTATTTGTGATGGGTTGACCATCCTATCACAAATAATCTCTTCAATAGACTATTTGCGACGGGATTTATTCCCATCGCAAATAACAGTTTTTCCCGTAGTGTCATGTCTTTCTCAAATAAAGGGTATTTTTTACACTATATAAGAAACTACTTAATCCATGATAAGTCTTCTAAATCTCCTAAAAAATTATCTACTCATGCTACTCTTATAAAATTATCATGTGTAATAATTTTATTTATAACTTGGAGAAATGGAAACATATTAAGGGTCAGTTCAAACACTCAGCAAGGGAAAATTTATATCAGAAGCTATCAACGCATGAACATGGCATGAATAACATTGTAGGGAAAATGATAATGAAAAATTTTCATATAGGAATGAATCTAAAATAATAATATATCCATGGATAACCATGGAAATTAATAGATCACATGGATAACAATAGATGGTTCCTAAGAGATGAAATTCATAATGATGGATAACTAATTCCATGCCCTAATCCCAGACATCATGATCTTAGACAACATGATATTACCTTTAAGGCCCTGTGTCTAGGAAATATTTATTACAAGTAGCATAAACTAAACGATCCATGCTAGTTTGTCTCATGATACCTATCGACTCATTAAGGGGATATCTATATTAGGCCTCACCTATCATAAATTATATCCAATGCATTCATTATATAAAGGAATAAATAAACTATACAATACATAACCAACATTCCTTAGTAATAAATAAACATCTGTATTGAAATAATAAGTATATGTCACACCCAAGTTCTTCATTAAAGGTACTTATATTTATTATATTTTTATCCTAACAACCCCCCTAAGTCCCCCATAATCCCCCACAAATTTTGGGGGCATTTGGAGTTTTTTTGGGGGGAGAAAGGAGGGTGCATGGTTTTCTAAACCGTGCACACAAACCGTGCGCCTATGTCCAGCTCATTAAAAATGAGTTAAATGACTTTTTTCCCTCTTGTAATTTATCCAAACTCACCCCTTTCTTCTCCCATTCTACCATTATAGCCATGTCATCCCTTAAAGCCTCTCAAACCCTCATCGGAACTCCATTTTGAAGGGGGGTTTGGTGGAGGAACTTCACACGATCTCAAGTAAGTGTTTATCCCTCTTAGTTCCTACCCTTTTCATGAAGTTTCTTACAATTTAATTGAAGTACCAAATGACCAGAGGTTAGGGTTTCTAACATAGGGTTTAAATTTGGGTTTTCTTGGTCTAATATTTTTATTTTAGTCTTGATCTACCTTCCTTGAGGTGCGGCGGTGGTGCGATTGAATTTTCTCACAAAGGATTCAAAGTTTTAACATTTTGGTAGGTGATTCCTTGTATATGAAATCCTTGAAACTTATCTTGCTGTGTTTATAATATTTTCATGATTATATCATTTTATTATTGGTGAAAAAATTGTTTTTAGTGGTATTTGTAAAGCAAATGAAGTTTAAGTTCCATTTTTATGTGAAATTGGGGGTTTTTTCATAGAAATCTTTTATTGATTAATTTGGGGATTCCCTAAAACTACTTAGTTGATTTTATTGAAATGTATTAGGTCTAAAAATCATTTTTTTTAATGCTTATCTCCTTTTTTGTTGCTGAAAAAATTTGTTTTAATGGTGTTTGTGAATCATATGAACTTTAAGTACCATGTTTGTGTGAAAATGGAGCTTTTACAAAGATATCACTTATTGGTTCATATGGAGCTGTCCTATAACTGATTTTTTGGTTTCATTTAAAGTTATTGGGATGCCATTTTTGTTTTTTGTGACTTATAAGTGTGCACATAATGTGAAATGTGGGGATTTCAAGGAGTTTTGGGTGCAAAACAATGCAAGATTTTGAGAAGTTGTTTTATTGAAAATCAAAATGTTTTGTTGTGTAAAGTGTGTATAGATACTGTATTGTTTTTATGTAACCATTAGTGGTGTTTTTATATGAAATGGGATGTATGTGGAATGCTTAAATTGTTTTATCACAAAGGAAGAATCTCAGGTACCTAGGTGGGCGGATATGTACTAGTACGCTAGTGATCTGGAGCGGTTTTATCCCTGTTTCACATAGCATTTTGGATAAAAACAACTATAAATAAACTATTTGGATGATTTTTGGGAACTAATAGGTTATTTTTATGTTCCCTACTAGTGACTCATGCATGGTAATGTATTGTGACATGGATATTTTACACCGAGGTAAGAGGTACATAGGGCCTGAGACTATCTAGTGCCTAAGGGTGTTCCCAGTTTTGGTGCTCATTGTATTTTTCATATTTACCCATGTATTAGGGTGTGTTTTCCTATAATTTATAGTATATAACATTTATTATTCAAATTTTTTAACATTATGAAAGTTTTATTTTGAAAACTATTTACTGTTGAAAGTTGCATTTCTTGGAATTTATCGCCGCTTTTCCTTACATATTAAAATTGTGCGCTTTTTCACCTTGTATTGCATAATATTTGGAATATTTGGTTGTTATACTATTGGTATTAAGATAACAACCTACTTACACTCCTTGGGTGTAAGTATACTTGATTATTTTTGATACAGGTAAAGGAAAAGCCTCAGGTGAAGGCGGTTCGGGTTGTTAGTCCCCTCTTATGGTGCGGTGTTGTGGAGACGGCTCGGGGGTGATGAACCCCTTGTCATGTGGTTTCTTTGTGGATTATTTTCTGATGTTTTTGTTTATGTTTGGACCTATTTACTTTATTTAAAGACATGTATTCAAATATGGTTTCTGTTAAGGCTTTTTTGGCATGAAAATTTCAGATTCACATTATTTATTGTTTTTGATGTTTTATGCTTTCATACTTTGGTAAATCATTACCAAACAAAATTTATTGATACCCGGGAACTTGTTCCAACCTGAGGGGATAGGTAACACCCTTAGGTCCTTATCATGGGCTGGATTTGGTGATGATATTAGTGGAGAACAGATTCAGTTCGTGACAAAATAGTATCAGAGGAGGCAATTTTTTTGGTTTATATTACTATTTTGGGATGAGTTGGGATAGACCGGAGCTAAGACTATCGGGGCTTAGGGTTTTGGTCATGAGTAGGGTCCCTAGACACCACCTCTCAAGGAAATCCTTGAGTCACCAGGGGTTATTGGAATTTTTTGATTGACTTCACTTCCAGGTGAGACGTGTGGGCTGCAGACCACACGTAGACATCGATTGGGGGTGGAGTAGATGTATATTTTAATACTGTAATGTGTTTAGATTATTTATATTTTATGTATTTGATTATAATTTTCATAATTGTGGTATTGACTATTTTTTTGTGACTGTTGCATTTTGTAGCAATATGCCTCCCCGAAAATCTCCCATGTACCCATGGGAGGAAGCCGGAGAGAGTTCTTCCACACTAATTGATCAGAGGCTAATATAGGATATGATCTGGGTTGTCCAAGATTTGGGACAGAGAATGGATCATGTTCTCATTCCTGTTAGGGTAGAATAAATGGTTCTTAGAAAAGATAAAGCTTAGGAGTTTTTGAAAAACAAGCCTCATACTTTTTGAGGCATCATAGAACCCTAGGAAGCATAGGAATGGATCGAGAAGACTGAGCACATGTTTGAGTTCCTGTAAACACCCAAGGAGGTTAGGGTGAAGTGTTCTTATTTTCTATTGGAGGTTCCCAGCAACAAGTGGTGGGATTTGGTACTTCGGACTGGGAAGAATGATCAGTTGTGCTAGGAAGATTTCAAGGCTATCTTCAATGACCAGTACTGCCCTAAAGTGTTGGATTATGCTAGATCCTAAGATTCCATGGACCTTTTTCAGGGGAATCTTTATGTGATGGAGTACGCTAACCATTTATCTAATCTAGTTCGTTATGTCCCTTAAATCATCTCGATTGAATAAGTGAAGTCCCATAGGTTTGAGAAAGGCTTGCGACCAGAGATATACTCCTAGGTTATCTTGTTCAAGATGAGGACCTATGATGTGGTCATTGACTAGGCATGTATGGTGGAGATTGAACATAAATGAAGGGATAGTTTTTCTGGAACTGTATCAGCAGTGGGAAGTGGTAACTCTTTGGAGAAGAAAAGAAAGCGAGAGAAGTAGGGAAAGAAGGGAGGTGGTAGTTCAGGCCACTCCTCTAGGCAGTTTTCATTTGCGGCTTATGATGTGAGGCTCTTCGTGTGCCACCAGTGTGGAATTCCATGACGCATCTAACCAGTATTCCCCTTCCCTTCAAATCCATGTTTTTAGTGTGGATTTATGGGTCATTTTCATCACATTTACAGGGTGGCATGACCACTTCAGAGTGGGGAAAGATCAGTAGCCTCAAAGGGTCATCTCAGTCAGAGCCATCGGGGATGGGGGATCTCGTTTTAGTGGTCATGGTGGCAGTTTTGGGTCATCTTTTGGGAATATCCAGTTTAGGGCACAGTCACAGACTAGCGATCATCCTCAGGCAGAGACCGTACATCTCCATGCAGTGGATCAGGCACCGGCAGGATCAGAGGCGAGACTGTCAACAGTTCAAGGTACTATTTTGATTGCATCTTCTATAGTTTTTGATATTTTTTATACTATTTAATATATTTAATATATCTCTAATTGTATTTTGGACACAATGAATTTTCCTAATGATTTGTTGTCTTTTGCGATGGATTTGGTGACGCCGCTGGGAAATAAGATGAAGAAAGGTCGTAGGTGCTCATCATGTGTGCTCTCTGTGTTAGGGATTGAGATGGAGTGGTAAATCTTGGTCTTAGATATGGATATTTTTTATGTGATACTTATAATAGATTAGATAGTACAATTCCAAGAACACATTGATTGCTATAGGTGGCAAGTGAGTTTCACGTCACCTGATGGGAGTCATCAGGTTTTTCGTGGAGAATGGGATCCTCGGTCGGGTCATGCAGGACCTCCACTCCTAAATTTGGGAAGTCTTATCATTCATTTATTTTCACATCCGCTAGAGGATGATGTTCTTTCCCTTTAATTTTCACTACCTCATGTAGTGAATGAATTTCCCGAGGTATTCTCGGATGATTTTTTATGTTTTCCCCCAGAGCGGGATGTGGAGTTATCGATTGATCTGGCGCTGGGAACACATATGATATCTCTTCCCTCATATCATATGGCCCCCAAAAAACTGAGGGAATTAAAGATATAGTTGTATGACTTAAAATACAAATGATTCATTCGCCCGAGCATCTCCCCTTAGGCCTCTCTTGTGTTGTTCATGAAAAAGGTTGAAGGATCCCTTTCGCTGTGCATTAACTACCAGAAGTTGAATAAGGTACAAATTAAGAACAAATACCATTTTCCCAGAATAGATGACTTGTTTGATCAGTTGAAGGGGTTAAGGTGGTTTTCTAAAATTAACTTGTGTTCGTGATATCATCAACTCAGGGTGAAATTGGTAGATATCCCAAAGACAGCCTTCTGAAGTAGGTATGACCACTTTGAGTAATTGGCCATGCCCTTCGGATTGACCAATGCTCCAGCGGTCTTTATGGAACTTGTGAATAGGGTGTTCTATTAGTATCTTGATTATTTTGTCGTGGTTTTTTTTGATGAAATCCTAGTTTACTCTGGATCTGAGGGGGAGAATTAGCATCGCTTGCGGATCATTCTGGGCACCTTGTGAGAGCATCGCCTTTATGAAAAGTTATCCAAATGCACTTTCTCGATCAGAGATGTGAGATTTTGGGGGCATGTGATCTCAGAGAAAGGGGTTTTGGTGGACCCTGATAAGATCATTGTGGTTATGTCATGGTAGTAGCCAAAGAACATGTTTGAAATCAGGAGTTTCCTTGGCCTGGCTGTTATTACAGGCAATTTTTTTGGGATTTATCTTGGATTGCTTCACTAATGACCGTGCTCACCTGGAAAGGGGTGAAGTTTTTATTTGGCCCAGAATATCAGGAATTATTCTAGGAGCTAAATAGATGGTTGACTACTTCCCCCTATCTGATTTTTCCTAAGGCTGGGAAGGGGTATATAATCTATTGTGATGCTTCAGGTAAGGGTCTTGGGTGCATGCTTATACATGATGATCACATGGTGGCATATGGATCTCACTAACTCCAACCACATAAAAATAATTACCCGATCAAAAACTTGGAGTTGGTGGTGGTGATGCATGCTTTGAAGACTTGGTGTCACTATCTCTTTGGGGAGAAGTTTTTGGTCTACTCTGATCACAAAAGCTTGGCTTATATATTGTCATAGAAGTAAATTAACTTGAGGCAGCGTCGTTGGATCGAGTACTTGCAGGGGTTCAACTTTGACATTGTCTATACCCCAGGAAAGGGTAACATGGCGGATGACGCCTTGAGAAGGAGAGTCCTAGTTCAGGCTTTGAGGAAGTATAGTGATGAGTAGAATTTGATGTCACTCTTTGCTAAAATGAATGTGGAGATTAAAGAGAAAAATGGGGGTTCATTCTTAGAGAGATTTCAGTTTAATCCTTCTCTATTGGAGTTGATTCAATGAGAACATCCCATTGATGAGCTTTGTTAGTGGTTGAGGTAGTTTCTTCATGGTGGGGAGACATCCTCTAATTGGTCATCATCTCCTGAGGGCATCTTGTGCTTCAAGGGCCATTCAGAAGTGATGTTATCTTTACAGAAGGTGGTGATAGAGTATAGCCACCAATATCAGTGGGTTGTCCATCTGGGTTCCACCAAGATGTATTATAATATATGTCGGCATTTCTGGTGGTTGGGTATGATCCAAGACATCGCGGACTTTGTGTCAGGATGCTACACATTTCAGCAGGTGAAAGCGGAGCATCAAAGCCCCTCTGTTTTGCTCCAACCACTACCCATTCCTACCTAGAAGTGTGAAGAGGTTTCCATGGACTTCATTATGGTCTTTCCTTGTACACCATGGGGTAAGAATTCCATTTGGGTGGTGATTGATCATCTGACCAAATCATCTCACTTCATTCCGATCAGAGATACAACTAAAGTGGATGAGTTGGGATGTTTGTATCTTAAGTAGGTGGTAAGTCTCCCTGGTGTGACATCAACAGTTGTCTCAGATAGTGACCCTTGTTTTACTTCAAAGTTTTGGTAAGGCCTTCAAAAGTCCTTGGGGTCTCAGATTATGATGCGAACAGCATACCATCCTCAAACATATGGTCAGACAGAGTGGGCAAATCAGATTTTGGAGGATATGCTCAGTGCATGTGTTCTGGACATTGGAGGTTCATGGAATAACCATTTGGGATTGGTTGATTTCTATTATAATAATAGTTACCAATACTAGATTTTAATGGATCCTTTTGAGGAACTCTATGGTCAACTTTATTGTTCCCCCAGTGTTGTGATCAGGTAGGTGAGACCTCACTGATGGGGCCAAGTCTGGTGCAGGAGGCGTCTGAGAAGGTCTAGTTGATCAGGCAGTGCTTATTGATAGCATAGAGTTTCCATAAATCATACGCTGACCAGAGGCATCGAGACCTAGAGTTTTCTGTAGGTGACATGGTATTCTTGGATGTTTCCCCTCGTCTGGGCCATCGTCGATTAGGAAAGCAAGGGAAGCTGACGCCGCGGTATGTCGAACCTTTTGAGATCACCGAATATATTAAAAAGTTTCAATATAGGTTGGCCTTACCTTATAAGTTGATATCCATGCATGATGTCTTTCATGTCTCCTAGTGGAAGAAATACAACCCGGATATGTCTCATGTGTTGAGTTGGGAAGAATTGGAGATAGAACTTGACTTGTCAGTTTTTGAGCGGCCAGTGAAAATAGTGAACTCCCAAGATAAGGTGCTTTGAGGGAAGTATATTCCACTATTTAGAGTTGGTTTTAATCATGGTATTGATACACATGAGACATGGGAGTGTAATTCATGGGTTTAGAATGAGTACCCATTCTTGTTTTTTGATCAAGCCACTAGTCGACTTTCTCGGATGAAAAGTTTTCATGGTGGGGAGAATTGTCACACCCAAGTTCTAAATTAAAGGTACTTATATTTATTATATTTTTATCCTAACATTACTCCACAATCCATTATAATCCTCCAAAAATTTTGGTAGCATTTGGAGATGTTTTGGGGGGATAAAGGAGGGTTCACATTTTAGGTGCATGTTTTTCCAAACCATGCACACAAACTGTGCACCCATGTACAGCTCATTAAAAATGAGTTAAATGACTTTTTTCCCACCTATGATTTATAAAAACCTTTCCCTTTCTTCTCCCATTCGACCATTACACCCATGGAATCCATCAAAGCCTCTCAAACCGTCATTAGAACTCCATTTTGAAGGGGGATTTGGTGGAGGAACTTCACAAAAATCTCAAGTAAGTGTTTCTCCCACTTGGTTCTTCCCCTTTTCATAAAGTTTCTTCCAATTTACTTGAAGTACTGAATGAACATAGGGTAGGGTTTCGAAACTATGGTTTAAAATTGGGTTTTCTTGCTCCAATATTTTTATTTTAGGCTCGATCTACCTTCCTTGAAGTGCGGCGGTGGTGCGATTGAATTTTCGCACAAAGGATTCAAAGTTTTAACATTTTGGTAGGTGATTCCATGTGTATAAAATCCTTGGGAATTAAAATGATTTTTTTATAATATTTTAATTTTTTTCTCATTTGATTATTGGTGCAAAAAAATTGTTTTGGTGGTATTTGTAAAGAAAATGAAGTTTAAGTTCCATTTTTATGTGAAATTGGGGGTTTTTCATAGAAATCTTTTATTGGTTCATTTGGGGATTCCCTATAACTAATTATTTGATTTTATTGAAATGTATTAGGGCTGAAAATCATGTTTTGAATTTTTATCTACTTTTTTGTTGCTGAGAAAATTTGTTTTAATGTTGTTTTTGAAGAATATGAACTTTAAGTTTCATGTTTGTGTGAAAATGGAGGTTTTAAAAAGATATCACTTCTTAGTTCATATGGGGCTGCCCTATAACTAATTTTTTGGCTTCATTGAAAGTTATTGGGATGAATTTTTTTTTTTTGACTTATAAGTGTTCACATAGTGTGTAAAGTTGGGATTTCAAGGAGTTTTGGGTTCAAAACAATGTTATATTTTGAGAAGTTGTTTTATTGAAAATTAAAATGTTTTGTTGTGTATTTTAAGTGGTGTAAAGTGTGTATAGATACTATATTGTTTATATGATACCATTAGTGGTGTTTTTATATGAAAAGATATGTATTTTTAATGCTGAAATTGTTTTATCACAAAGGGTGAATCCTGGGTACCTAGGTGGGCAGATATGTACTAGTACGCTAATGATCCGGAGCGGTTTTATCTTTGTTTCACTTAGCATTTTGGATAACAACAACTCTAACTAAACTATGTGGATAATTTTTGGGATCAAATGGGTTATGGTTATGTTTCCTACTAGTGTCTTGTGTATGTTAAAGGATTGTGACATGGATATTTTACACCGAGGTACTAGGTACATAGGGCCTGAGACTATCTAGTGCCTAGGGGTGTTACCGGTTTTGGTGCTCATTATATTTGTGATATTTACCCTTGTTTTAGGGTGTGTTTGTATTTACATTACAGTAGCTAACATGTCTTATTAAAAAAAATTAACATTCTTAAACTTTTATTTTGAAAACTTCTTATAATTGAATGCTGCATTTCTTGGAATTTATCATCGCTTTTCCTTATATATTAAAACTGCCTGCTTTTTCACTATGTATTGCATACTATTTGGAATATTTGGGTGGTATACTATTGTTATTAGGCTCACACCATACTTAAAACCATTGGGTATAATCATAATTGATTATTTTTTGCATAGGTAAAGTCAAATCCTCAGGTGAAGGAGGTTCAAGTTGTTAGTCCCCTCCTATGGTGCGGTGTTTTGGAGATGGCTTAGGGGTGATGCCCCCCTTGTTGTGTGGAGTCTTTATGGTTGATTTTCTTTCTTTATTTTTTTTATGTTTGTACCTATTGTACTTTATTTAAAACCATGTATTCAGATCGGGTTTCTGTTAATGCTTGTTTGGCATGAAAATTTCATATTCACATTATTGATTGTTTTTAAATGTTTTATGCTTTCATACTCAGGTAAATCCTTCCCAAACCAAATTTATTGATAATCGGGCACTATTTTCAGCCTTTGGGGATAGGGAACACCCCTCACACATTGTAGTGAGCTGTATTTGGTGCCGGTATTAGTGGATACCAGATTTGGTTAATGATAGTATACATATTTTTAATATTTCTCTAATAAATAAATAGAAAATATTTATATGCAGTCATCCCTCAAACTGGCCCCATATGAATTAATGGTATATGGTTAATTCAATAATTCCCTAATAAATAAATGGAATATATTTTAATGAATGCCACCTACAAAATAAAATTGTATGGAGTAAGGGGTATATAGTTAATTCAATAATTTTCCTAATAAATCCACTTATAGCATATAGGGGAATTATCTTCAATCAAAGGAAGTACATATAGAGTAATCATAGAGGAAAGGAATTGGAAGAAATGTTATGCCTATAAAAGTGGTTTATTTGGAAAGAAAATGGAAGTGATGGATTTAAAAATATTTAAACCCCCAAAAGAAAATAGAATTAGAGGATTTAAAAGGTAATCCATGACCAATATATACATAATAAAGGGGAAAACATGTTGAATATGAATTATATCTCAATTAAGTAGCACTGAGATGCAAAACCCTTACGGTAATGGTGACGTAAGAATAAAAAGAACAAGAGAGGGATGCCAAGAAAATAAAATATAAATAAATAAAAGTTATTAATTATAAATAAAATAAATAGGGTAGTTAATACATCCTATAAAAGAAAATATGTTGTTCAATTTAAACATGGTTCATGGAAATGAAAATAGGGACATATAACACTTACAACTTTAGAAAATTTTGAAATCAAAACCCATTGAAGGATAAAATTTCAAATAGAAAATTAAAAATCATGAATAATGATATAATCATGATATAAAATATAAAAGAATAAGTAATTCCACCATTAAATAGAAAAAATGGTGTATAACATAATCATGTCTCAAGGAATTGAAATTTGAGATAAAAATCCCTTAAAGTATAATTATCATTGGGGTAAGATTTATTTGATAATGAGGTTATAAGGAAGAATTGTATAACCCCATAAAATAAGGAGAAGATAAAATGATAATTATTCATCAGGTAAAATAAATCAAAATTTCAACAAAATAGTTCAATAATAATGTTTTCAACTCAATGGTAGAAAATTGAGTTAGCATAAAACCTTACCTTAATTCCTAACTTCCACTAAAGTGTATAAATTACTTGTATAAAAAAATAATTATATTAATCACTTATTTCACAAAAAAAATCATATATATAACCTTTTATCAACTTCATTTATAAGTATTCTATAAATTTATATTAGTTATTTATTAATTAGTTTCAATATTGTGTGCAATTAATCTTGATTATTTAGAACTAGTTTTGTAATTTTAGTATTGTTCTTCATTATAATCCCAAATATCATCATTAAAATATCATAAAAGGTAATATAAATGATGATTTATAATTATTTATTATTTCATAATTTCATTCTATGGAAGTTTTTGTTATGGTTATTGTAGACAAAATTAGCTACAAACATGTTTCAAATATTTTTAATAAAAGAACGATGGTATATTAATTAATGATTTTAATATTAATTTTACCATTCTAAAACTAAAATAAAATATTTATTTACTTATTTGTATAATATATTATCAATAATTAATTTTTTCATATTCATCTATTAGTTTTCTTCATATCATTATTCAAGTAGCTGGTTGGACAAACCCAAACATGAACATACAATAATTAATGAATGATTATGATTATGAAAGTGGTTTCTTTTAGGAATGATATCATTATTAAAAAGGTATAATTATTTTATTTAGATAATTTTAATTTTTTGGATCATAATTTAATAAATTTTAATAAATAATAAATAAACTAGATGAGAAATTATATGCTTTACTACGTGGAGGCATTAGTCCACACAATGCAAGGTTAACATTTTTATTTCCAAAAGGAAGAGAGGAAAACAAGGTGGATTATAATTTTTAATTTTATAATAATTATATTATATATTCCAAATTTATTATTTAATTTCACCCTTATAACTAGTGAAGAGAGTGGATGGTGAAAAAATAGAATTTGTCGCTTCGTGGAGGCGGTAATCCCCACAATGCATGAATAACGGTTCAATTTTTCTTAATAGAAAAGGGGAAATGTGGTTAATGATCATTACCATGGAATAATAACATTAATTATACAAACAATATAGATTTCACTATATAGTAATGATAAAATTAAAATGGAAAATGTTATATAGAAAGAAAAATAAGTTAGGAAAAATGAGTACTCGCGTTGAAATCATTGTGTTTTCCATGGAGGATTCTTCAAAAATGGAGGAATTAAGAAAAAAATTGTGACTATAGGATCAAGTAAAATAAATATCACTATAAATTTATGAAAATTGGTAGTTTTTAAGTTGTAAATTTAATTCTTTGAGTGTTATTGAAGTGGTGGTGAGATAACCCTTTATAAGGGGTGAGAAAAACATTTTTTAAATATTTCAACTCAATATAAAAAGGTAAAATCTTTCACATATCAAGAAGACTAAAAATGGAGAATAATGGGATTTGGTATTATATAAGATCAATAATACCACATCAATTTATTTTAAAATTTGTTTTAAATATGTTTTAAGGCCTTCACTCTTATAATTTTCACTTTTATAAAAAACTTTTACTATAGTAACTGATTTTTACCTGAGTAATTTACTTTTAATGCCTAAAATATGGTCCTTATTATATAATTTATACCAAATAATTCCAAATATGAAATCTATTTTATCATATAAAATTTATATATGTAATGAAAATTGATTTTAACATTAGCGCTTGTAATGCGTAAAAACACATTTTTTTTAAAAAAAAGTGTGTTTTTAAGCTTAAAATATATGTGTATGATAAAATTATCAATATATTTAATTTTTATTGCATAAATTAGTTTTTTATAAAATAAATAAAAGTTATATGGAATTAAAAGAAATAAAAAAACCTAATTTTACTAAAATTATATTTATTTAACTGAAAAGACCATAAAAAGTCTTTATTAGAGATTATTAAGTTATAAAACATATATTTTATAAATTTATAATAGTATTTTAGAAATGTATAGTTATACTAATTAAATATAAATTTTATTAGGAAAAAAAATTATAAGTTTTTATGTTATACTTACTTTCTGATATAATCATAAATGTTATGATTTTAGTAAAAATTGTATTTTTAACTATTCACCAAAAAAATTATATGAGAAAAATATCAATGATTAAACCTAAGATTATTTTTACATTATAAATTTAAAAATGAATTTATTTTTATCAATTAGAATTATAAAATATTTATATTTAGTTATTTAAATGAATATATGAAATATAAATAATTTTTTTATTGAAAAATGACTTCTTAAACTTCAAGTGTATTTAATATCATTTAACATAAATTTATAAATAGTTTAATGTTGAAATAACAGTTTATAAATATAAATATCACCTATTATAATAAAATTTTAGCTATGATCAATTTAATTTATTAAGGTAAAATACAGTACCCCCTTTTTTTAAATGGTTCTTTCGAAAGGTGTCATTTTTTCAAAAAATATTAATCAAAGAGAAATAATAATATGTAATTATTTTAATTGAGTATTATCTATTTATTTACTAATTATTATATTCTTAATGTAATTTTAATATGTCATGGTTCATTTTAGTTGGTAATTGCATTTGTTCGGTGTTGCGTGTGACACAAGCTATTGAAGATAATATCAACATAAAGCATCCAAAATATTGGGCGGTTGCATTCTAGCCCCTTATATAAATTGTATCTTGCAATTTTATTTATTACTTGATAATTAAAGTAGGTGAGGTTACTCTTAATATATTTATCATTCATGATATAACTTCAAATATGACATCTACCTTACTCACTTAGGTTATATCAAGTTACTTATCTTTCCTCAAAAAAAATTAATCATTTATACAATCATATACTCATGTATGTATATACTCTAATAATATATTATCAAAAATATACCTTTCCCAAAACCATCTAAATCTATAAGAAATTAAACCAATGTCAAGAAATGAATTCTTCTAGAAATTAGATCTATCTTTCACCCTCAAAAAATATTAATCATTAGGTCATTCAATTAGACATTATCCAAAATATATTACAATTTCAAAAATTTGATTAACGCCACAAAAAATTTCATGAATCAATTATCAATCCCAAGGTTACCAATAGTGTCTAACTTAATATTTAAAAATAAACCAACACTTTATTATCTCACCATAAAGATTATTTTAAACCTAAGAGTTATCCATCCCCCAATCATGAGTTATTATAAGAACCTCACATTTCCCATTATAAGAATCATATGCTAATATTCTCAACCATTTAAGTGTGATCCCTTATTTTTGTATAAGACATAGTGGTTTCTAGGCACATGCATTTCTCAGCTTCATCTTCATAATCCTATTTTAACCAAATACTAAAATCTAAAATGTTATAAGAATATCCAAAATATGAATATGAAAATATCAATCTAAATATTTCTTCCACTATGATACCTTCATTTTTAACATATTTTACTTTTAGTTCAACCTGTGAATCTGTTTGTTTAATCCTTGGTTATTCATGGTCATTTTTTATTAGATTATCTAAACTAATTAGTTAAAATCATACTCAAATCCTTCGTAATGTTTTTTAAAGATAATGTAAATTATCTATAGCATATCCTCCAGCAGTCTCTAGTTTGATTTGTAGTCTTAGGCCCACTCATCATGCTCCAAAGTGAAGATTGAGTTAATACTCAACCATCCTTTCTTAGAATGATTTCCCCAAGGTGTATTTGTGTTATAGATGCATCAACTTTTTAGTATAAATATAATTTCTTTAAAACCCATAAATTCTATACCTTACTAAAACTTTTAGATGTTATCATATGTATAAACTTATCCCTCAAACTTATCCTAAGGGTTTTTACCAAAATTTTCTTATCTTAATCCCTAAAATATTCAATATTACCTCAAATAACCTAAAGGGTTATCTATACCATTGAAATTATGATCAACCTTAACTTATAAATCCTTAAATTATCCTCAACTAACATCCTAACCTCTAATGTTATATAAACCCTCCTTTGATACTAATTATGACGCCCTAGTCTTGCACTCCTAGATCTATACTCATAAATTCATTCTTTATATACTGTATATTAAATAAACTAAAACAACCCAATTAAAACCATCAATATCTATAATATCACTAAAAAATAATGAGTCACTTATATTATAATTACCTTTTAGGTTTAGAGTTTTAGAGAGTTGGGAAAAACATTTAACTAATAAATTCCATGTCTTTCTCAAATAAAGGAAATTTTTTCATTATATAAGAAACTACTTAATATATAATAAGTCTTTAAAATATCCCAAAAAAATTTCAATACATTCTAATATTCTAGAAAAATGATGTTTAATAATGTTATTTATAACCTGTGGAAATAGAAATATAAAAAAATGTGAGCTCAAATACTCAGTAATGGAAAATGTATATTAGAAGCTATCAATTCATGAACATGGCATGAATAGTATGTAAAAGGAAAAATATATTCAAATTATTTCATATAAAAATGAAACTAAAATCATAATATATCCATATATAACAATGTAAATTAAGAGATCACATGGATAATAATAACTGGTTCATTAGAGATGAAATGAATAATGTTGGATAGCTAATTTCATGCCCTAAGCAATGACATCATGATCTTATCATCAATTACCTATGTTTAGGAAATATATTTTTTGGTAAGGTATACAAAAAAACACCCAAGATAGTTTGTCTAATGAGACCTATCGATTCATTGAGGGGATATCAATATCGATCCCCACACATCACTAATTGTTTCCAATGCATACATCATATGAAGGAATGAATAAACTATATAATATATATCCAACATTGATTATTAATCAATAAATATACATATTGAAATAATAAGTATATATATTGTCAATATTTCCCTAATCAATAAATTTAATATCTTTCTATGTATTAATCCCTCAAACTAACACCGTATGAAGTAATTTTATAGAGTTAAGTCAATAATTAACCCAATCAATTAATGAAATATCTTTCTATATAAGCCTCTCTCAAAATAACACCATATGGAGAAAAGGGTATGTGGTTAAGTCAATAATTTCTCCAATCAATCAAGTTATGGTATCTAGTTAAATACTCTTCAATCAAAGGAAGGAAATATAGAGTGATCATAGATAAAATACATTGGAAGAAAAATTATGCCTACAACAGAGAATGATTTATTAAGAAAAAGGAAGTGATGGATATCTTAAAGTTTAATCCCCCAAAAGAAAATATTATGAGAGGATTTATAAGGAAATACATTACCAATATATACATAACAAAATGGAAACATGTGGTGAATACAAATCATATATCAATGAAGTATAAATTTGATGCAACAAAACCCTTATGGTAATGGTAATGTAAGTATCAAAATAACATGAGAGGGATACTATGAAATTAAAATTTAATAAAATAAAATTTATTTATTATAATTAAAGTCAATAGGGCCATTAATAAACCTTATAAAATAAAATATAGTGCATAATATTAAATATTTCTCATGAAATTAATAATGGAGACAAATAACACTTAAAGATTTAGAAACTTTTGAAATCAAAACACCTTGAAGGATAAAATTTCAAATGGAACATTAAATACCATGAATACTGATAGAATAATGATAAAAATATCAAATTATTGGTAATTATTCCATATAATATAAAATATTATTTATAATATAATCATGTCTCTAGGAATTAAAATTTGAGACAAAGAACCCTTACAAGTAACATAATTTATGTGGTAAGAATCACTTGATAATGAGGTTATAAGGAACAATTATAGAACCCCATAAAATAATGATGAAATAAAATATAAATTATTTATTATTATGGATGAATAAAACTTGGATAAATAGTTTTCAATAAAAAAATTTGCAACTCAATGGAAGAAAATTAATTTTGCACAAACTCTTGCCATAATTCCTGAATTCCACTAAAGTAATTTAATATCCTATATAAAAAATAAAAATATATTAATAATTTATTTAAAAACATTTTTATTATATATAACCTTTAATAAAATTCATTTATAATTATTCTCTACATTTATATTAATTATTTATAATCTATTTTCAATATCGGGTGTGAGTCATCTTGATCATTTTAAACTAGTTTCATAATAACGGTGTTGTTATTTATTTATATCCTAAATTTCATTATTACTATATCATAAAAGATACTGGAAATGATGATTTATGATTATTTATAATGTTATAATTTCATTATATAGTATTTTTTCTATGGTTCTTGTAGATGAAATTGGCTACAAGCATTTTTCGATGTTTTTAAACAAATGAATGGTGGTATCTTAATTATTGTGTTTAGTATTAATTTTACCATTAAAGAAAAAAATCCTTTATTTACTTATTTATATTATATATTATCAATAATTAGGTTCTTATAGTCATACATGATGTTACTTTATAGCATTGTTCAAGAAGAAGGTTGGACCGACCCAAACAAGAACATACCATAATTAATGGATGATTATGATTATGATAGTGGGTTATTTTGGGAATAATATCATTATTATATAAGAATAATGATATTATTTATACAATTTTAAGTTTTTAAATAATATTTTAAGATATTTTAATAAATAATAAATAAATTATATGAAAAATGAGATACGTTACTTCATAGAGACGGTTGTCCACACAACAGATAGTTAACATTTTCATTTCTCAAAGAATGAGAGAAAAGGAATTTGGATTATAATTTTTATCTTAATAATAACAATTATATTATATATTTCATATTTATTCTTTAATTTTACCCTTATAATCATTTAATATAGGTGTTGGTGGAAAACGGAAGTCATCACTTTGTAGAGGTGGTAGTATGCACAATGCACGAATAACAGTTTCATTTTTTCTAATAAAAAATGTTAATGATGGATAATGATCATTAAATTAGTATAATAAAATTTAGTATAAAAACAATAATAATTACACTATATATCAATGAGAAAATTAAATATAAAACTTAAGATAAAAAGGAAAAATAAGTTAGTAAAAATGAGTTCTCGCGTTGAAATTTTTATGTTTTCCTTAGAGAAATTATCATAAATGGAGGTATTAAGATAATTTATTATGACCGTAGGCTCATGTAAAAGTATTATAATTATAGAGTAAAGATAATAGGAATAGTTTCAAGTGGAAACCAAATTCATTGAGTGGTCCTGAAAGGGTGGTGATATGCCTCTTTTATAAGTTTTGAGAATGTCATTTTTGTATATATTACAACTTAATATAAAGGGAACTCATGTTTCAAATGTCAATAAGGCACAAAAATTAACAATAATTGAGTATTGGACGATATAAGGACGATAATACCTCACAAATTTATTATAACACATGTTTTAAACATTTTTTTAAGTCCTTTACACCTGTGATTTTCACTTTTAACATTTTTTGATTTATTATGGTAACAAATTTTTACCTATGTAATTTAATTTTAATGAAAAAAATAAATTGAACCTTATTATATAATTTATAACTACTTATTAAAAATATTATATCTATTTTATCAGATAAAATTTATGTGTAATAAAAATTAATTTTAACATTAGCACATGTAACGTGTCAAAACCCATTTATAGAAAAAGTGTATTTTTAAGATTAAAATTTATGTGGGGATAAAATTATAAATGTATTTTATTTTCCTGAAAAAAAAATTGGTTTATTAAAAAAATAAAAGTTATGTGGATTTCAAATAAATCCAAAAGTGATTTTAAAAAAATATTTAATTAAAAGAAGACCAAAAAATAGTTTTTATTGGAAAATATTACATATGTTGTTAAACATTGGTTTTCTAAATTCATAACAGTATTTTGAAATTTATATTTTTAATCTTTAAATACAAATTTGATCATTAAAAATTCTTTATATTTTTTTAAGTTATACTTCTTGATATAGTCATAAATGCTACGATTTTAGTAAAAACTGTTTTATTAACTATTCATCTAAAAATTGTTTATTTTAAAAAAATATCAAAATTTTACCCTAAGATATTTTTGAAAATAAAAATTATAAAATAAATTTACTTTTATAAAATTAAAATTATAAAATATATATGTTTAGTTATTTAAATGAAAATACAAAATATAAAGAAAATTGTTTTAATGAAAAAAAATTAAACTTAAAATGTATTTAATTTAATATCATATAAATTTATAAAAAAATGAATATTGACATAATATTTTATAAATATAAATATTAACTAATAAAATAATTTTTTAACTATGATCAATTTAATTTATTAATATAAAATACCATACACCCTTTTTATGGTTCTTCGAAAGGAAACATATTTTTAATATTAATCAATGAAAAACAATAATATGAAACTATTTTAATTGATTATGTGTTTTACTAATGATTATATTATTTATGTAATTTTATTATGTCATGGTTCATTTTAGTTGGGTTTTGAATTAGTTTGGTGTTGCATATGACACAATCTATCGAAGATAGTATCAATTTAGAGGATCTAAAATCTGGGATCGTTACATCAAAATTAATCTCTTATTTGATATTCTTTTTTAATTATGGTACCTTTATCATTTCATAATAAATTATAATATATTGAAGATTATCAATTGATAGGTATTCCTTATCTTCTAGAGCTGATATCGTAGGATAAAATTTGTTAAGGAAATTTCTCATATGTTTCTTTACAATGATGGAGTTTTCTAGATTTTCACCAAAGTCTCTTATGTTTCCCAAAATTTCATTGACCCTAAGTAAGTAGTAATCAATGGATTCTTCCTTAACCATATTATTATCTTCAAACCTTCTTCTCTATATTTTTAACTTTAATTCTTTAACTTTCACATTCCCTTTACAAATACTTTCAATTTCTTCCCAAAATTATTTAGGACTTTTCAATACAATCACTTTGGTAAACACTTTCTCTAAGTGAGACATAATTTTAGAATTTATGTACATTTTATCAACCTCTGAGTTTATTTTATCAACAAATGACATTTTTTACCTCTTTTAATTGGTATAAAACCCACTATAACTGTAAAAATAACTTCAATAAAAAGCGACAATAAATATGACGACATTGTATTTTTTTCATCTATGAAAATTATTTCCATTAAATGTTGACACTTATTGAATATTCATAGAGTTGATATTATCTATATTCCTAAGAAATATATAATATAATAGAGGGAATCTTCAGATATGATACTAATTTTTAGTTCAAATGGATCAAATGACTACACTAATAGAGTTGAATCAGTGTAATCTAAATTTTACTTTTTTGTTTTAGAAATTAAACTTTGTGACTGGTTAAGATCTGATTATTTATATTACTTAATTTCACTCATCCTTTCACAATTTATACAAAAAATAATGAATAAAAATGAACACATGAATTTTTATAGGGTTTGGACTCATTGTAAGAGTCAACTTCTTATTGCACCCCTCATATGACTGACTGTTGGTGGGACCCAGTACTCTACTCAAGCCTGAATCATAATAAAGAAAATCTTGAGCTACTCTAGCCATTACTCTATCACCAAATCATAGATGCTACCCTCATAATTTTCTAAATATTTCCCCTTAAAGGAATTCAATTTTCTCTACCACTAATCACCCTCCTTAACTAGGTCTACCCTTTGACAATTAATCAAGTCATCTTCTTGAATGTCACCATCTTGTACCACATGTGGAAAATGTCTAAGAGCTATAAATGAAAGATAAAACAAAGGTTCTATAAACTCAATATCATATAATTTTATTAAGGTTAATTAAATTAATTCATTTTAACTTTTTAAGACAACTCAATTTAGATAAAAACATAAACAATCATGATGCATGTACATCTCATTAGTCTCTACCCTGCAAGAAGAACTGCATCACTTAGTAGTTCGGTAAACATAAAGTTCTTGTATCAGATCATGTGGGGCCTTAAAATCCATTGTCATAGGTCGATCTCTCTATCCTATGTCACATGAAAATATTGACTAAAATTGTTTCTTAACCAACCCATGTAATCCTCACTGTGTCTAACTCTAATATTTATCTTGTCCCTCAACCTGACCTCTGATAACACTCTGTCATGACCCCATCCCTCCAAATGTACTTCTCTTATACTAGTAATGAAGGAATATAGATAATGAACTTAAATTCCCACCTTCAAGGGGCCTAATGTTGGTGACTAGCACCAAGGGTATAAAAATATTACATATGGGAGTCATTACCCTCAATAGATAAAGTAAGATCAAGAGATAGTATATCAACCATCAAGTAGTTCCATGACATAATATAAAATATATAAGGCTTGAATCATCCCAATATGTATGTGTAAGGTAAACAAATGCAAAGAGTCTCTAAGATAAATACCAAAAGAAAACCTAAAGTTTCACCTCAACAACAACTCCAAATTTTGGGCTAGTAATGCACAGTACGGAGCACATAGTCCTCTATTAACATGAAAAATAGTTTTTATATATTAAGGGTAAGATTTTCATTTATACTTGGTAGAATCACACCCAAGTTCTCTAGTGAACATGTGAAAAGAGCATGATAATATGCCAGTAGATAAAAATTATAACCAACAACACCTAATTAGGTCAACTGACTAATCTCATCCTCTTCATTTCATGCTCACTAAATAAAATATCAAAGTATAATAACACAATAAGAAACATATTGATAAAAAGGGTACCTCAGACCGCCTTCCTTACTAATTTTCCTCTCTCACACCCCAACATTAAATATCCAAATGCTCTCATCCCTTCTGTATAATCCCACGCAAAAACACCTAGGAAACTGCATCACACCAAGAACCCTATGTGGAACTTTTCATCACATCCATCCAGAACACATGTAGGAAAACTCATCATGTGAAACAACCCACATTAAACTGGTGATCACATTCACATCCTCCCATAACCACTTTCAGATGTTTTGGATAGTAAGGTATTATGAATATGAATTAAATTAACCTCATTTCCTCTGTCTACCATGTAAGACCCCCACTATGAACCACCTCATCAATATCATCAAATCAAACCTTGAGTTCACTATGTTATCAAGTCATCACATCTCATACATAAGAACCTCTCCTAGAATAGAGAGTGGGGAATATGGGGTAGTCATCCATCCGTTATCACTATCTTGGATGTTTTGAAAACACCCCCAAAAACATTTGGGTGTTGTAACAATTTCATGATGTAGTTGGGATGCATATAAATATCATAATTAAAATAAAATATATAATAGTAACAGACAATAAAAACCTATCTATTTAAATAAAAAGAATCGTCACAACTCAAAAAACCACCATAAGGCTTCACAACCTCTGCCACTTTCATTGCTACCTCTAAATACATTGCACCACACAAGAAATCCACACCCAACATCCACATTCCATATCCCTTTTCAAGTTAAGATATTTTTATATTTTCTAATTACCAATCATCTTTCTTATTAATCCCATTCATATCATATTCAAAGAGAACCAATTTATTCTTACTCCCATTTTAATTCAAGAGTTAATTATTCATTCTAATCCATGTCATTTTAGTTTCAACACTTACATTTCATTCCATCACTATTGGGAAACTAACACAACACAACACATACAAACATCCCACCTTCCTCATATCAAGAGGCCCCATGTCACAACTACCACATAACACAACCACTTCACATCACAACCACCACACATCATAACCACCACACATCATAACCACCACACATCACAACCACTTCACATCACAAACACCACATATTAGGACCACCACACATTACAACTACCACATATCATATTTTAGTTTTAACAAAGGTATTTCTTCAAATTTACTTCTTTATTTTCAAGGTAATTGTCACATAAACCAAGATTCCATGGGAACCCAATTTATTAATCGGATACACTCTCTTATCTATTTTTATGTATGATGATTCAATCAACACACACAATAAGATTTATCATTTCAAATTGACACAATAACATAAAAAAACTCAATATAATCTAAAGTTGGAGAGAATAGAAAGAGTGATCAACTATGTAGGAAAAAAATATTAAGTAAACCTCGTGTGATTTCTTCCATTATCCTTCAATTTCAATTAAACCAATTAATTATCTTCATTAATTCGGTGTCTACCATTTACCCAATGGAAAAAAAATTATAATATCCTGACATTTACATCTAAAGTATGAAAGAAAAAGGATCCCCTACCATTATTAAACTGTCAAATATAAATGCAAAAAAAACAAGGATTAAAAACTATCAATATAGAAGGAATCACAACTAGATCCTATGCACAAAAATCTACTATCAAAAACCACCCAAAACAGAGTATAACTTTCACTATAGAAAACTTAGGATAGAATAGAAAGATAGAAAGTAAGAAAGGGGGAAGAGAGGGTTCCCTAGATTCAAAGGAATCTAATATAAACAATTCAAAAGGAACTAAGGAGTTTAAAACACTAATGGAGGCATGATAAAAAAACTAGATAATATCCTCTATTTTGGAATATTTTAAAAATGAGACTTCACTTTCACCATGACATCATCTAATTTGTGTTGGTTCTCTATTTTTTTCACAATCAGACACCATTCCCTAGAACCCATCATCTACATATTTTACCCTCACTATTCCCAAGGCTATGGTGTGGTGAGCCTCTTATTCCCATTTAAATTAGTCGCCCCACCAAAGTGTTGTAGAAACGATAGGAGTCATGACAAAAAAATATGTTTGAAGATGAAGAAAAGACATAACAAAATAATAAGAAGATGAAGAACATACACATAATGATTAATGTGTTTTGGGAAGAATCCCTATATCCATTGAGATTCAGAATCACTTCACCATCAATTCGGGGTCACAAGTATAGGGAGATCATAATTTCACACACAAAACCTGAGCTAAAATGAGCTATTAAATAAGATGAATAATTATGCCACCAACCACTTAGAAAGTTTATTGTGCTATAGTGGTCAGTGGCTTGAAGTACATGGATCTATAGTACCACTATCTCTAAAGTTTGAGATTCTACAGTAACTATGTGAAATTTTTTACTATTATAGTTCCTAATCGGTGTTGTATGTTCATACCTACTATAGTTAGTCAGAGTTTCTACAGTTCACCAAAATTTGGGTCGTGGACCATCAACCCCTGGACCCCTAGAGAAGAGGCTCTTTCCCCCCTGAAACCCCCAATGAGCTTACTGTAGATCTTGACCCATGAGGGTTTTATCCTAGTGCATAGTATGGGCTGCAAGAATTAAACTCAACATCATCCAAATAAATCAGGCTATATGAATACAACACAAAGCACCACAGCTAGAACCACGCCCTCCTATGGTTGTTTACAATTTTCTATGGTGCACAGGAATACCACTAGACCGACATTCCCATGGTGTGGTCACACATCCTATTTTAAAAACGAGCACACCCATTCTAAAATTGTCTCTAAAATGAATTTCCAAGTCGTTTCACATGTCGTGGTGACCCCCCAAAATGGCCAAAATATTACCTCAAACCTCCAATTCACCACCAAAATCTTCTACAACATTTCTAACCCATGGTAAAAACATAAAGGTTTTGAAGGTTTGGGTCATTACATAAAGTGATTTTTAAAACATGAAAACATGAGGTGATAATTCACTCAATGTTCTCTCCCCTTTTGATAATTACAAAACTTGAACATCTCTCCCCCTTTTTTAAATATCCAAAAGATGAGAATATATAAAGAAAATAAATAGACAAGAATGCTTTAAGTAGATGAAATATAAAATATAGAGCACACATAATGCTAAATAGATATAGTAACAACCTAAATAAAATATTAAATTATAATCCTCCTTAATTCATGTTTTACTCATTTTAAAAGATATTATAGTGAAACCATTGGACTGATAAACTTCCCCTATATAAAATAATCTTTTCAATATCTGTGAAATAGGTTAATAAAATGAATAATTAAAAATAGATAATAAAATTCTTAATGTTTCTCCATGTTTAGACATATCCATATGCTTCCATCATTCCATGTTCATACATAATATTTAAAATTTTGATGCATCTAAAGGCTTTGTAAATATATTGTCTAGTTATTATTTAGTAGGAAAAAACTCTAAACTAATATTTCCATTCTCTAAATGATATTTGATAAAATGATATTTCACTTAAATATGCTTAGTTCCTGAATTTTTTAGAGGGTTTTTTTAAATATATATGTCTCGTGAATTATCATAAACAATAAGAATAATTTCAAAATTGATATTAAAGTTGGGTAAATTTTGTATAATCTAATGATTAAATGCACAACATCTTTCTTCTATGACATACTCATCTTCAGTTTTTGATAAAGATATGAATAGTTGGTTTTTTTAACTCCATAAAACCAAACAATTTCTTATAAAATGACACATACCACCAAAACATTTTCTATATATCTTGTATCCTCTAAAGCATTTATTATAATAACTCTTTAATTCAAAATATGTTTTCCCTAGGAATAAAAAACTAAGATTAACATTACTTTTCATATACTTTATAATTAACTTAACTATAGTCAAATGAATTTCTTTTGTATCAGCTTGAAACCCCACACACATGTAAATGTTGAACATCAAATATAGCCTACTAGTTTTTAAATATAATATACTTCCAATTTTTCCTCTAAAAACTTATGATCATTTGATTTTACAGTAGAATATTTATCCATTATATATGAATTACTCATTAGAGTGCTCATTCTTTTAAAAGAATCAAGTCCAAACCTTTTCACCAATTCCTTAACATACTTACTTTGATTTAGAAAATTTTCATCATTTCATTGATAAATCTGAAATCTTAAAAAGAACTTGAGTTCTCTCATAAGACACATATTAAATTCATTAGTCATCAAATCTAAAAATTCCTTACAAATAAATTCATTGGATGAACCAAATATAATATCATCTTCATAAATATGAATAATCAAAATATGTTTATAATTTTTTTTAAAAAAAATGGCGGTTAACTTTACCTTTAAAACCCCCATTCTTTAGAAGAAATTGTGATAGCCACTCATACAAAGCTCGAGGTGCCTATTTTAGTCCATAAAGATATTTAGAAAGATTAAACACATGATATATGTTCTTTTTGTTTGTACATGTTCTTCAATATACTTTTTTTATTACAACTTCTTGCAGACATGTTTAATATTATCATATATTTAAATTTTTACTATTTTATATATTTAAGATCGCATGTGTTTGTCTATGTACATTTTATTTAATCATGTGATAATACTTTAATTATTTTATCCAATGCAAAAATATTGTTTTATTTTCAATATTAATATTTTTTGTATCATATTATATATATATATATATATATACCATATTTATTGATTTTAATAATTCATAAATTTTATATCATATATAAGCATAGTTTATTATATTAAAAAATTATTTCATTTTTTCATTTTAATTTTATATAATAATAAAAATATATATCCTATTATATATAAAATTATATATTTATATAATTATATATATAATATATATATATATACTTCTTTTTCATTGTTTTGACCCACTTTACATGCCACGAACCAATAGGCATGGATCACCCCCACTTCAGCGCAACTCTACTACATCTTCTAGATGCTAGTTTTATCCCCACATTCTCATTATGCATGAAGGCTTGTCTACATCTCCCATAGTAGCAAGAGTCTCCTTATATGACGGTAACATTGTCATCCACTTTGATGGTAGCACTGAACTCTATCTCCAACCAGTAGAGTATGTTCCCAAGACTCTATGGTAGCAGAATATAAGCTTCATGAAATGGTAGTGGTGCCTCAATATTAGTGACAACATGTTGTTTTCCTTTGAAAATAGAAAGCATCACATGACAATAGTAGTGCATCACCTCCTCTGTTTTCATTAGATGATAGCATCGTCACTTATCAATCACCAGTATCATTCCTTATAAGTGCTCAATTATAGCATTAGAAGACTCTTTATACTATTAGGTAATAATATATGATACTGACAAGTAACAATAGATGATACCTCTAAGTAACAATATATTCTACCTATGAGTAATATATTTTATTTTTTTATGTTCTCTACTTCCAGTCATACAAAATTTGGTTCCTTCTATATTAATTTTTTCTTCCATAATCTACAATTGTTAGTAAAAATATTTAATAATTTTAATTTTAATACATTGTTTCTACCATTCCTAAACATAAAATTATTTTCTAGAAAATGTTTTCATGATATTTTTTTCACATTTAGAATAGTTTATTTTATTATTGTTTATAATAAATAGTTATATTATTTTCTTTATTCTACAATTATTTTTCAATCGGTTTTAGTCTATGAGATTATTTTTAAAAAAATTTGAACATGTTTTAATATTATTTTAAATTATTCTTCATTATTCATTGAAAAATACAATATATGTTGAAAATATTTATTATTACTTAAATTATTGATTTTAAATGTTTTAAAATTATTTATTATTATTTTTAAATGTTTTCAATGTATTTTTAATATATTAAATTAATTAAAAAATATATTTTATGCATTTATATATAATATTTTTAGAACATTTATTTATAATAATTTTAATGCACTTTTTATGAAATTAATTGATCAAGTTTTATGGAGATTGTTTGAATGATTTAATTCGTTTAACTCACTTAAACTTATTCAAATGTTTTATTTAAATTATATTGAATTCTTTTCAATATTCCAAGAATCTGTTTTATCTATGATTGAATTTGTAATTATTATTTTAAATAATTATAACTATTTTCATGAGATCTATTTAGTTGTTTTAAGCTATGATAAATTTATATAAAGGATGTAGAGGATGTATGGAATGATGATTGATAATATCTTCGACATTCCTTTTTTCTTCGAGGATATAACTATAATTTTTTTAAATTGATTTAAATTATGTAAATTCCTATGGAATATCTATTTTATCAATTGGAAGATCTATCAAGTATTAAATTACATCTTCTTCGACTTCTACTACCTTGGAGAGATGAGATGGTCTAATACTCAAGAACCAGTGTCTGTAATTATTCATTTATCTCTTTTTTCCTGGTATCTTGTGTTTATAACACTATTTCCCATCTCTTAAAATTGTTCTCACTTTCTATTTATACTTTTAGATATAAAATATTTTTCTTTCCTCAGGTTTTGACTCTCGGATTATAAAGTCAAGACCATTTGGTTTTTGACTCCCATTGTATAAAGTTAGTATTATAATTGGGTTGTGACTCTCCATACAAAAGTTGGGTATCTTTCTGGTTATACTTCCAATAGAAAAAGTATGTTATAATTCGGTTATGATTCCCGTTAAAAGATAATTATAGTGGACAACATATCTATCACTAATTAGAGAGGTATAAGAGTAGACTTTTTCCACTTTATACCTAACTACTATAAAAAACATCTTTGAATTATTATTTTTTATTAAATTTCTACTTAACTATATTAATTATCTTTTATAATTAATTTAGATAATTAATATATTCTTTGAAGAATAATTTTTTAATATAGTCTATTCACCCCCCCCCCCTCTAGACCATTTATCATCTTCATATTTGACCTAACAATTAGTATTGGAGGAATGTTCCTCTTGGAATTTAGCTAATCCTTCTAAATACTTGTCTTCACCTATTTTTTAAATTATATTATTATATATGCTAACCTATTCCTAGACCTCACAATATAAGGTTTAAAATCCTATAAAATGGGAAGAATGAATGAAAATGATGGATGGATTCTTCATAAGCCACCTTGCCTTAATGGTAATGATTATGGTTACTGGAAATCCTAAATGGAGGATCACCTCAAACAACTAAGTATAAAACACTGGTAATTCATGGAAAAACCTTACAATATACTAGAAACTAACCTGAATACTATTATAGGAAATGATTAAGTTAAATGTGTTTTGAATTAAAAAGTAGTAAATATATTGTGTTGAGTTATTAATAGAAGTGTGTTTAGACATGTATCTATATGTAAGACAGCTCATGATATCTAGAATATTCTACAAGTTACTCACCTTGTATTAAAAAAGTTGATTAGAACTAAAATTAAAATGCTTTGAGCAGAGTACTAAGACTTTATTATGTGTGAATATGAACATATAAATCAAATGTTCCTATCGATTCACAAGTATCTTTAATGAAATAAATTCCCTTATAGAAACTTTATAGAACCACATACTTTTTGAAAGATTCCTAAGAGCTATACTTAAGAAATTTCATGAAAAGAAGTTTATGATTAATAAAAGTAAGAACTTAAAAGTGTGCACACTTGATGAACTCGTTGGATCATTATTACAATAAGATATTGAGTTGAAGAATATCATGGAAGAAGAAACTTCAAAGAATAAAGGCATTTATTTCAAATCACATATAAATTTTATTTCTAACTCTTCTAAATTTGAGGCACAGGAGTGTGAAAAGGTGGAAATTTTCAATATAATAAAAGGTATTTGTAATATGATGAAGATAAAAACATGATCAAGAAGAAACCGAGAAAATTTCAAAATAATGATAAAAAATATAAGAATTTTATTACATATAGACCATATGAAACTTATTATGAACATAAAAAGAAATGTCATATCAAACCTAACTATTTAAATCTAAAGCAAGAGGTCAGATATTATAAATACAAAAAAATTGAAACATTTTTATTATGATGGATGGAGTTTCAAAAAAATAATCAAATTCAAGTGATAAATCCATAAGTGATAAAGAGTCATCAAAACTCTTCTTGATGGAATTTAATGAAAATGGGGTATGTAATGATTCTGATTCAAGTCATTATTATAACATTGATGGTTACATCTTTGAAGAGTTTTATAAAGAAAATGAAAATCTTCAAAATTATTTTTTAATAGTTACTAAGTTGTATAAATAATTAAAGGAATAAAATAAGAGGCTTACAAGGATAGAAAAAGTAAATGAAGAGAATTATTCTCTTAAGGAAAAAATAATAAATTCTACCTCATGGTCTAAAAATAATATTTATAATGATTATGAGTCTATTCAAAATAAAAATGATAATCTTAAAAAGGAATTTGTAAGATTAAAAGAAATTTTATCTACTTTTGTTCAAGGAAAAGAAACATATGATAAAATAGTACCTATGATGAAACCAAATAAAGATAAAACTAGTTCTAGTTATAATTTGTGTATTTCTATGTTATACAAAACTAATTTTTTTAAAAATTATACTAGAAATTTTTCTTCTATTACATGCTTTAAATGTTGTATACAAAGAAATTATGATAATGAATGTTCTATTAGATATCCTCAATCTCTTGGTTATACAAATACTTTTCTTTAAAAAGATTTATCTACTGTATTACCTTATAATAAATGTTTTAAATCTTCTTGGGTGCCAAAGAAATCTATTGTTAACCAGTTGGACCCAAAATAGAGTGAGTACCAAAAACATTATCTGTATAATTTATCATTTCATGATAATTACCTTAATAATATCAAAGAAACATAGTACATGGACAGTGGTTTCTCATATCACATGACCAGTGACCTAAAAAATCTTCTCTCTTACACCAAATGCGATGGAGCCTCTATCACTTTTTGGAGATAACTCTGAAGGTAGGGTTAAAGATTCTGGTGAAGTAGGTATTTAAAATGTTGTTTTAATTTATAAAGTTTTATATGTTAAAGGGATTAAATATAATATAATTAGAATCTCTCAAATGTTTAATGATTATATGCATGTTAATTTTGAAAATGATAAATCCATAGTGTTTAAAGATTATTTTGTTTTATTTTATGTAAATAGAAAGGATAATATTTATTCTATTAATTTCTCTAATCTATCTAATCAAAATGTTAAGTACCTAAATGATATAGAAAAAAATTATGTTATCTGGCATAGAAGTCTTAGACATGATCATTTCTCAATGATACATAATTTATCCAAGCATATAAATGTTATAGATTTACCCAAGTTAAAGGTAAGAGAATATTTTATTTATGATTTTTGATTTTGAAAGTAAGCAGCACACAGAATCTTTAAAATCTATCAATCATGTTTATACTTAAATAAATCTAGAATTATGAATCTTGATTTATTTTTCCCAATGAAAACTTCTATTTTAAGTGGTATGAAATATTTTTTTTCATTTTTGATGATTTCAGTAGATTTACATGGGTTTATTTTATTTCTCATAAGGCTAAAACCTTATCAATATTTATTTCTTTTTGTAAGCTATTTCAAAATACTAAAGGTTATTTTATTGTTTCTATAATAAGTAAAAATGGAAGTGAATTTTTTAATTTTAATATTGAAATTTTTTGTGAAGAAAATTTTTGTGCTCATAGTTTTTGTTCTATTAGAACACCACACCAAAATGGTGTTGAAAAAAGGAAAAAATAGAATTATTCATGAAATGGATTAAACCATGCTTGATGAATATAGTTTACCAAAATATTTTTGGTCTGAATCTATTAATACCGATTGCTATGTTTTTAATAGATTTTATGTAATACCTTTGTTGAAGAAACCCCATTATGAATTTATTAATGGTAGAAAACCAAAATTTGGTTATTTTAATTATTTGGTTTCAAATTTTATACATTAAATATAAAAGGTAATTTATATAAGTTTGATTATAAAATTGTTGAAGGTATCTTTCTTGGTTATAATTTTAAGAGTAGATATTATATATTTTATAATAATAATACTATTACTATTGAAGAATATGTATATATATAGTTTAAGGAATATTATAATGTTTGAAAAATATATTTTGGAAAATATTGGAGCTGATTTCAGATATTTCAATTTTGGTAATGAAAAACCTCAAGATAATGTATTTATTGAGGGGGGGAATGATTCTCAATATGATCCTAGATCTTAGAGGATTTATAAATATAATTTCATTGACAATTTTATTAGTAATATTGGTTCTGGTATGAAAAATAGAATCTCAGTTTTAAAATTCTTTGTTAACTCTACTTTTATTTCTAATCATATTCCTAATAGAGTTACTAATTATTTAAAATGCTAACTAGATTATTTCTATACAATATGAGCTTAATAATTTTTTGAGAAATAACATTTGGTCTTTAATATAATTACCTAATAATAAGAAGATAATTGGAAATAAATGGATTTTTAGTAAAAAGATAGATGAATATGGACATATTTTCAAAAACAAAGTCATAATTGTTTCCCAAGGATACTCTCAAGAATAAGGTAAAGAATTTGAAGATTCATTTTTACTTATTTCCAGGTTATAGGCTATTGAAATATTGTCATATTTTTTATGTTTTCAAGGATTTATATTTTACCAAATGGTTATTAAAAGTGGTTTATTAAATGTTTTTATAACTAAATAAGTTTATGTTTCTCAACCCCCTTGTTTTAAAAATAAAAAATTTCATAATCATGTTTTTAAATTATCTGAATATTTGTATGGACTGAAACAATCACCTCATGCTTGGTATGAAAGGATTTATTTGTTTTTATCAAATAATTGATTCAATATAGGTAATTTTTATCCTACTCCTTTTATTAAAAAATAATTCTATTTTAGTTGTGATAATTTATATTTATGATATAGTTTTAGGTTCTTCTAGTGAATTGTTTTTAATGATTTTTACAAATTTATGGAATCTTAGTTTTACATGAGATTAATAGTATAATTAAAGTTATTTATTGAACATAAAATTTCTAAAAGTAAAGATGATATATTTTTAATCAATATAAGTATGCTAAAGAGTTGTTCAAAAGGTTTGGTATCAATTACTGTAAGTCTATGAAACCTTCTATAAGTACTAGTCATAAATTATATGTTGATGTGTCTAGTAAATCTATTGATATTAATGTTTATAGAGGCATTATATGTAGCTTGATTTATTTAACTAGTTCTATACTTGATGTCATGTTTATTGTTTTTTTATGTGCAAGATTTCAGGCTAGTCCTAAATAAAGTCATATTAAATCTATGGAAAGAATAATTAGATATATTAAAGGAACTGTTAAATCTGGTTTTTTAAACTTAAATATAACTATTTTTATTTAATATAATATCCCAACTCTGATTTTGGATGTTGTAGAATTGACAGAAAAATAATATCAGGTATATTTAATTTTCTAGGAAAAAGTTTAATTTATTGGTCTTATAAGAAGAATTATATGTTTCTCTATCTAATGAAGAAGATGAGTATATCTCTACAACTAGTTTTTGTTCTCAAATTTTATAAAAATAATAAAAATTTATTACATTTTTGGGATTTATCTTGATAAATTTCCTATTTATTGTGATAACACGTCTGAAATTTCTATTTCTAAAAATCCTTTATAGAATTATATAACAAAGAATATAAATGTTAGAATTCATTTAATTAGAAATCATGTGAATAAGGGTGATGTTGTTTTAGAATTCATACCTACTAAGAACCATATTTCATGTATTTTAACTAATCCTTTAGACATTTCATAGTTTGAAAATTTTAAATTTTAATTTCTCTTATTGAAATATTAATTGTTTTATCTATGTATATATTTAGGGGGCATAAGAAACCCCATTAAAGTATAACATTTTAGTTGACTTCCAAGATTATGAATAACAAACGGTTGAGGGTTACAAAAGTACAAACACAAACATACTCGAACTGGAGACCTCACAACCTACAATACCTCTACCATTAAACTGTACCTTGCTTACGATATAACTTAAAAAGCTCATACAACCATGACCCATAACCACAACCTCCATGATCCACTTTCTTCGTCATCCATCATCATCATTATTGCAACACCCATTTTATTATAAATTCATGGCTTTTCTGCCCGTGGACAGCATGGGTGAACACAGGGAACGCGAATGTAGTCACCAGGGGAGGGGGAGTGAGGCTTGCTGTCAAGCCTCCCCAAGGCCAAGCCAATGCCATGGCCAATGGAAAGTAAGAAGAACATAAGCAACAAAACCAAATAGGTATTTGTTTTAATAATTCAAATTATTGATATCATACAAAAAATATATTATTGTATTAAAAAAATATTTCATTTTTTTGAGTTTTAATTTTATATAAGAATATATATATATATACAATTATATAATAATATCATTTTATATATAGTATATACATATATATATATATATTATTTTTTTCTTCTTTGTTTTGACCCACTGTACACGCCATGAACCAGCAATCATGGATCACCTCCGCTTAAGCACAACTCTATTAAATATCTTATATGCTAGTTTCATCCTCACATTCTTAGCATGTAGAGTGGATTTTCTTAATCAAACTCATGTGATAACAACTCCTCCATTAAATCAAGACTCATCATCTTGAATTCTACACTCCTCGGCAGTGTGCTTGCATCATGACACCTCCAGCCTTGTGTGCTTATCTACCATAACTTAGTCATATTTTCACGGTAGCTCTTCATACTTGGATTATATTCATGGAATCACACTACAATTCAATGATAGCATGACCATCCTCAAAAACCAATGGTATCAGTGGCCCGATAATATCAATAGTCTCCTTCTCTAACGGTAGCATTTCCACCCTTCATCGATAGTTGTAACATCCTCCACATTGACGGTAGCACTAACCTCTACCTCCAATCAGTAGTAGAAGGTCCCCACGACTCCATGGTTGTAGTGTATTATCTTCCTGAAATAGTATTGGTGCCTCAACTACAGTGGCAGTATGATTTCATCCTTTAATTGTAGCATACATTGTGCAACGATAACAGCATAATGCCTCTATTTTTAGCTGATATTATCACCATCACCCATCCATTACTGACAGTATTCCTTGGATGTGCTCAATTGTAGTGTTATCAGGCTCTTTCTAGATTTAAGAGACAATATATGATACCTCTAGGTAACAATATTTATAAATTCCATTTAATATATATATATATATATATATATATATATTCTTCTATATTTTCGATCATGAAAAAAAAATTCTACCACCAAATTAATTTTTTCTATAGTCATCTGTGACCATTAGTATAAAAACATAATATCGTTAGTTTTAATTTTTATTTCTAGAATTCCTAAACATAATAAAATTTTATAGAAAAAAATCAGGCTCTATTTTTCATATTTCTAATATTTTATTTACTACATAAGTATAATAAATAGTTTTATTATTTTATTTATTCAACAATTAATTTTTAATCATGTTTAGTTCATGATGATAATTTTTAAATGTTTTGAATATGTTTTAATATTTTTTAAAATTATTTTTCATTATTCATAGAAACATATTGCATATGTATAAAATTATTATTACTACTTAAATTGTTGATTTTAATTGTTTATAAATTATTTTTTATCACTTTTAAATGATTCAAATGTATTTTTAGTATATTAAACGCATGAAAAATGTGTTTTTATATTTTATACATTTATACAGATTATTTTTCAAAGTTTTATTTATAGTCATTTATAATGAAATTTTTTATGGAATTAATTGACCATGTTTTATGGAAGTAGTTTGAAGGATTTAACTATTTTGAATCACTTAAACTTATTCAAATGTTTTTTTAATTATATTGAATTCTTTTGATATGCCTAGAAACTATTTTATCAACAATTGAATTTGTAAATATTATTTTAAATGATTCTAACTATTTTCACAAGCTCTATTTTACTTTTTTAAGCTTTAATGAATTTATATAAAGGACTTATAGGATGTATGGAATGATTATCAATAACATCTTCGACACTATATTTATCCTTGAGGATAATGATGTGAACTTTCAAAAAAAATGCATTTTTTAAAGTCCTGTGCAATATCAGTTTCATCATTTGGATGATCTCTCAAGTGTTGAATTATATATTATTTGACTTATATTACCTTGATGAGATGAGCCAATCCAATACTCATAAACTATTACCTATACTAATTAATCTATCTATTTTATCTTGGTCTCTTTCTTCTATAACAGCGTTTCTCATATCTCATACTTGTTTTCACTGTTTGTTTATTATTTTACATACAAATAATTTTCTTTATTGTGGATGTTACTCGTAAATTCTAAAGTTAATACCATTTGTGTTATGAATCCCATTTTCTAAAGTGATTATTATAATTGGTTTTTGAATCCCCACACAAAAGTCAGGTGTCTTTCTGTATATACTACAACTATAAAATATATGTTGTGATCAGGTTATGATTCCCCTGAATAAATTAGTATAGTGAACAATATATCTCTCATCGATTAGAGAGGTATAATAGAAGAATCAGTTCACTTTGGACCAAACTACTATAAAAAACAACCTTGTGTTATTTCTTTTTATTCTACTACTAATTAAATATTTTTATTAACTTTTACAATTAATTTATCTAATTAATCAATTCTTTGAATAATATTTTTTTAAATTTGGTTTATTCACCCCCCTCCCCCTAGAACATTTGTTATATTAATATCTAACTTGACAATTTTTATGTTCAAATCCATTTAATTTTTTAACATAAACCCCATATGAAATAATTCCATTAAGAAATTCACTTTTCACAACCATTTGATAAAGCTTAAAACCTTGATATTTTACATAAGGTAGTAAAATTTGAATAGATTCTAGTATTTAAAATAGTGTAAAAGTTTCACCATAGTCAATGTATTTCTCTTTATTATAACCTTGAGTAACCAATATGGCCTCATTCTTTATAATTTGTCAATATTCATCAAATTTATTCTTGAAAATCCACTTAGATCCAATCATTAACTTATCTTTATGTGGTTCAACCTATGAAAACCCATATTTTTAATAAACTTTATTCCATGATTTATTACATGAAGGTATACATGACATAATCCAAAAATATAAAGAATTATAGTTTATTTGTTAATTAGTTACAACACATAACAACTTGATACATGGATATAACAACATTATTTAAAACTTCCTTAACTTTCCCTAAATTTATACTACTCTTTTAAAATTGTACAGGATAACCTGTGGACATACATAAGAAAGGGGTGAGATTTAAATCCCTGTAAGTTTATAAAAAATCATGGCCTATGATAAAGAAATACATGTTATCTAAGAGTTATAACAATGTAACATAATATGTGATAATCATAATCATGAATAAGAGGCATGATATAACATGTTTACATAAGGGAAACATGGTAATGTGGCAACAACTTAAAACATGGAATCATAAGAATAAGTCAAAGCTAACCACCAATAAATCATAACATATTCTCCTTATGATAACCTCTCATGTAACTTTCATGTCATCTCATGAGATAAAAACATTACTCAATTCATTGGAGCGCTATTTGGACACACCCATCATAATCATAACATGTACATGCATAAGTGTGCCACATGGATCATATAGCATAAGAATGTATTTCATATATATTAACCTCTCAATTTAGTAGTGTGGGTTACATACATGGAAGTACCCAATAAAAAAATTATAGGTTCATATAGGTGAATACCCTTGAGTGGAAATGAGTATGGGAACTCAATTCAAAATCGTTTGGCATGAAAAAACACTGTGAAATTTTGACAGCATAAAAACAATTCTTAAAGATTCATAAAATGTTTTAATGAGAGAGAAAGTGTTATATAAATATTTTTACATAAAAAAGGAAAGTATGAGTTATGTATAATAACATATCCCAACATTATTCATTGGAAATCAAAATCCATAAAATAAATATAGTGCTTGATTAAAGAGGATAAGGACAGGATCCCTCACTTTTGACATGGTAAAAACTTAGGTAAAGGTCATAATGAGTGGGGATAAAGGATATATAATTATTAGAACATCAATTTGAAATTATATTTATGTTTATAAAGTTATAAAAAAATAACCATTTGATATTCAAAAGGCCAAATACAATGAAGGTTCTTGAATGGAAAAGAAGAGAGAGAGGTCCCTTACCTTGAGATGGTGTTTTCAAAAGCTTGGTAGGAGCATCTTGAGTGATTAGGGTATCCTTGGGAGGGATATATAGATGAATTTTCAAAATAATTTCATGATATATGGTTTTCTAGTTAATATAAATGGGATTTTGGGTGGGTTTATGTAGGAATAGAGAGGGGATCACTTTATTATTTCCTAAACATGGGTTTTAGACTCTATATAATAAAGTAATCAAAACCGCAAACTGTTCTATAGTTTTTTCCCATTTTTTTTATCCAAAGATTTTTTTTTCATTATTTTATAATTCCAATAACCAAACTTATAAAAATATTACCCTTAGTTATGTGGAAGGGAGTCATGTTCATAAAGAACTGATTTTAAAACCTTAATATATAATATAGGTTTTGAAGAATTCATAAAGGCTTTATAAAATTAATCAAATAACCTAAAAACAAATTATTTAAAATTTTTAATATATATATTTTCATGTATACCTTTTATGGGATATATTTCATCACTTTATGGTCCTTATGAGGTTATAATACATACTGTGTCTTTAGCCCATGTTTAATTTTTACCTGGAAATTCAACTATCTTGGAAAATTATGAAAAAATAATTGTTGGATAATTTTAACATGATGAATCCAAAAATAATATTTATTTAATCCAAATAAAACTATTAATATAATAATTTATATTTTTAAATATAAATTCTCATTTATTGAAAGATACTATTTTTTTTACAATAACAGTTTTCTAACCCTTATAAAAAATATTTTTGACTTTATAAAATTATATTATCAACTATACTTGGTAAATATCATATAATAATTTTATTTTATTAAAATATAATTTATTTTTTTAATTTTTGAATTCTTTAAAAGGAATTTATTAATTTAAATTACTTATTACCCAAAAATACAATTCGAGTATTGTCGTATTGAAATCTAATTTTTACGAAATTCGTTATTTAAACATTTATAAAGTAAAATAAGAAGTGAAAAATTATAATAATTATTTCATAAAAAATAAAATATACACATTCATGTTGTTAGGTTCAAGATACATATCCCTTCATTATCTCAGTGAACACCCATTGGGTATGGTGTGTGATGGTGAGATTTTCTTAGGGTGGTTTAGCGAACATGGTTTGGGTCATGATCTCGATAAACATAAACTTCTCCCATAAATGGTTTATCACATGATTTAGTTATTAAATATCATATTGGTATTGGTCAGGGTAAAATACCATAGATTCTATCTCCCTAATTATCTCTGATAAATTATCTTTATACAAAAAGATCCTACTGGTTGAGGTCATCACTTATTTTTTCTGTATCAATGGACCTTATCATAAACCTATATATATATATTAATCATATAATCACTTTAAAATTGATATATTATAAATGTTTATTTCAGTAAAAAATATTTTAGTAAATAGTATTTTATATTAAATAGGATATAATATTCAAAAATAACCAAATTAGTGCATGTGTTTTATTTAACTTCATTAATTAATTATGAATTTATTCATTTAAAGGGAATGAATTTAATTTTTAAAAGTTTGGGTCATTACATTATTCATCACTTCATAAATTTATCCATAGAAATTTTCATTTTGTATAATAAAATAGATGAGGGTAATTTTTTTAATTTCCTCTTCTGGTTCCCAAGTTGCTTCCTCAAACTTACGGTTCTACCATAACACTTTGACAAGGTGAGTTTTCTTATTTTGTAGAACTTTGTCTCTTTGATCCAATATCTTCACTGGTTTCTCCTCATATGAAAGATAATTCTTAAATGGTACCACCTATGGATTTATTACATGTAAGGGGTTTGGTATATAATTTATCAAGAGGGATACATGAAGACGTCATGTACTTGATATAGGTTTGGTGGGAGTGATAGTTGATAATCCACTACTCTATTATGATCAAGGATCTCAAAGGGGACAATGTATCTTGGAATAAGATTTCCCTTCTTCCATAACCTCATGACTTTCTTCCATGTATATATAAAAAAGAACACTTTATCACCTACCTCAAACTCTAGGTCTCATCGATGATTTTCTGTATAGAAATTATGTTTACATTGTATGTATTTCATATGATGCTAAATGGTTTAAACCTTCTCTATAATATCTTGGATAATATCATGTACCATTATATTCTACTCTACAACTTCATCCCAACATGTCAGATTTTGAAATAACTTCCCATACAGAGCCTCATAAGGTTTCATTTGAATGCTCAAATGGAAAATATTTTTATATGAGAACTCCACTAAGGGAACATATTAATCCTAACATCTTTTGAAATCCATTAAAAATGATCTCATCATATATTCTATAGTTTGAATTTTCCTTTAAAACTGACCATTCATATGGGGGTAATATGAAGTGATGAATCACAGTTTTTTATTCAATTCTTGTTAAAGTATTATCTAAAATATTGAGGTAAACCTCATATATCAATCAGATACAATATAGAGTGACACTTTATATAGTTTTACCACTTATCTTATGTATATCTTGGCTAGTAGGTTAAGAGAAAAATATTCCTTGATGGAAATTAAATGTGTTGCTTTGGTAATGTGATCAACTACACCCAAATGGATTTAATTCCTATAGGTTACCCAGGGAGTCTTGTGATGAAATCCATGGTTATGTTTTCTCATTTCCATACTAGTACGAGAAATGGTTGCATCGTACCTTTAGATTTTTTTCATTTTGACTTCATTTTCTATCATACCAAGAATTGAGATACAAACTCTACAATCTCTCTTTATGTTATCCCAACAGAAATTTTGCTTTAAATATCTATACATCTTAGTGCTTCCTGGATGAATAAAGAAGGATTAGCTATGTGCATCATCCAAAAGTTCCCTCTTTAGTTCAATATTTAATCAAACACATATATGGGTTCCAAACCTTATAAATACATCTTCAACAAAGTTGAACTCTAGAATATTATCTACCTTATTATGTAGAAACTTATCATATTTTTTATCCTCTTTGACCCTATCAAGAATGGATGGTTGATAAGTTACCTAAGAAAGGTAGGATGGAGATCATTTATTATTCCCATATCTATCCTTTACATGTCTAAGAATATTAGATCCCTTGAAATCCTCATTATGGATAGAGTTGTGAGATCCTTTTTACTCAGAGCATATTCCACTTAGTTTGATTTCCTAGGATAGTAATGGATTGAAAAATTATAATACTTGATAATATTTATCCACCTCTATTGGTTAATATTAAAATCCTTTTGTGTGAATATATACTTGAGGATTTTATATTCTGTATATATATCACACTTCTACCTATAGATATAATGTCACAAAAATTTTAACACAAAGATCATTGTAGCCAATTATAGATCCCAAGTTGGGTAGTTCTACTCATGGATATTTAGTTGGAAGGAGGCATAGGCTATCACTTTTTTATATTACATGTGTACTGTTGTGAAAAAAATCCCTCAAGGTAACTTTGCAGTATTTTTGGGTTGATTGTGTTTGTTGACAAAGCAGGTTTTCATGGATATTTGTCGAGTTCCCAAGAAGTTGTTTACAATCCTTGTTGACAAAGAACGATGACAAAGGAAATGACGATCTGGAGGCGGTACAAAAGAGCAGTACAATGTGGAACCATTTCCCAGTGTTTGCCAAATTTTTGGGGTCCAAAATTTGGAGTTTGGTGAGCATCGCGAAAATAGGATTTCCATAAAGAGCATAATTTAATATGGAAAAGGCATGAATTTCATGAAGATAGGATGTATGGATTAGATTTCGTGAAGGCCAGAAAAATGGATGTGGTGATGCTTTTCGATTACGTCAAAGCATCGCGAACGGCAGAGTTGAAGTGCATAGAGGCGGTGAAGGGATTTGCGAGGGAGCTTCGCGGCGAAGGCGCGAAGGAATGTTGACGGTAATGCTTCGCGACTATGTCAAGCTCCGTGAATGGAAACTTGTCGTGGTGCTTCGTGATTTGGACAGAATTTCGGCTGAAACTTTAGAGCTTCACGATTTGAGATGACGTGGCGTTGACTTCGCACATAAGGGACGAGGGTCGGTGGAATCGCCTATAAATAGAGGCCGACCCCCTCGAGAGAAGTAGAGAGAATTTTCAGAGAAGATCTTTTTTTCTCGATTTGCGAAGGTGGTTTGCAGAGCCAGTGTGCTTCGCGAAAGAGGAGCTTTGCGGTAGCTATTGTAGCTCCACGAAACCTGCGAGCTCCGTGTTGGCTTAGTAAGCTTCGTGAGGGACGTTGCTTTGCGACGGATTGAGATTCGTGAAAGTGCTTCGCGAAAGTGCTTTGCAAAAAGGCAGGAGCTTCGCGAAGGCTTGTTTGAGCTTCACGAAATTGGGAGCTTCGCGAAGTATGGTGTTTTGCGAAGGTGTTTCCAAAAGGAATTGCCCAGTGTTCAGAGGCAAAGAGGTATTCATCAGTGCATGAAAGTTGGACTTCAATAGAGCATCTATCAACAGTTGAAGATGCATTGTTTCATTCAAATGAAGATACCTACAGGTCTATAAACTGTGAATGGATTCCCTTCTGGAGAAGTGAGCTTAGGAAGAGGAAGTAGGTGATCCTCTCCACCGGCAGTGAGCCATAGAGAGAGAAACAGGGAGTGACCCTTGGGAAAGCAGTGAGCTGACCCTAAACCTTGCAAAGGCAGTGATCCTGGGATAGAGTGACTGTACCCGAACATTGTAATCCAAAGCTAGTGAAGTATAATGGAATTTGGTACGACCGACAACCTGTCGGCGTATGCTCCTTGGATGTAGCCCTTAGTGGTGAACCAAGTAAAATTGATGTGTCATGTGATTGCTTTACATTCTATTTATATTGTGCAATAGGAAAGAGAGAGAAGAGTGTTTTGATTAACAGCGAAACAAGATCAGAACGGGCATTAATTTTAATTAGTCATACCCTAATTCACCCCCCCTCTCTGTGTATTCAGCCTTGTGGACCTAACAATTGGTATCAGAGGAAAGTTTGACAGTTGTTCTTCTCTCAAATGGAGGTCACTAATCATAGAGGGATTCCGATCTTCGACGGATGTAATTTTCAGATATGGAAGAATCGAATGCAACACTATTTCTGATCTTTGGGAATGGATGTGTTTTCAGTAGCTATGCATGGTATCATAGCTGATATTACTAGTGGTGCATTATCAGAAGCTGAGCATAAAGAGTTGGATGCTGATTCCAAAGCAATCAATGTCTTAAGGGGAGCCCTTTCCAATCCCATATATATAAAGGTGATGTCATGCAAAACATCACATGCCATGTGGGAAAAGATTTTGAATATTTATGAAGGGGGTACAAAAGTCAGAGAGGCAAAGCTGCAAGTGTTGTGGAACAAGTATGAAGATCTGAGAATGAACCCGAATGAGTCTGTTGATGCATTCTTTGACAGGTAAAATGTTGTGGTAGAAGACATGAGGGGTCTTGGAGAAATTATCAAAGATATAAAAATTGTGAAGTGCATATTGAGAAAACTTCCACCTCGGTTCAATCCGAAATCTTTTGTTTTGGAAGATAAAGACCCAAAAGAACTGACATTGGATAACCTGCACAGCACTCTTGTTGCATATGAAATGAGAAACGATGATAACGAGACTGTGGAAAAGGGGAAATCCAAAGAGGTGGAATTCAAGGCCATGAAGAAACTCACCATTGAAGATTATAATGAAGAAGAAGAGACAGATGAGGTGATGTCATTCCTTTCTTCAAATCTGCAAAGAGGAAGAGGAAATTTTAAAGGTAAACTTCCACTAGCATGCTTTCGATGTGGAAAGGTTGGTCATCTTGCAGCAAGATACCCCAAGAAATTTCAATATAATTATGATGATGATGAAGTTGAAATTCCCAAGAAGAAGACTTCAACGTTTGTGAAAGGGAAGAAGCAATTTACGAGAAATTTCTTCAAGAAAAAGAATCTTCTTTCACAAGAATTTGAAAGTTCATATGAGTATGAGAATGAAGAGGATGAGGAAATAGAAAATTGCAAAGATCGTGGGGTAAATGCCTTGGTGGCAATTTTTGGTAGTTATTAGAAAAAGGAAGAAGTTGACGCTGAGGAAGAAGAAGAAATTGAAGGGAGAGTTGACATGGAAGCTGAATTAGAAGCATCTCTTGAAGAGATAGATGTTTGGAGAGCAAAAACAAAGAAATCCAAAAAGGTGGTAGATGATGCCAAACTCTACATACAACAGCAAGAAGAAGAGAAGTCTGAGCTAGTGAAATAAATTGAAGATCTTAAGTCTTCTAGGCCAGAGCGAACAGAAAAGGTTGATGAGCATAAGCTCAAGATTGAAGAACAGAAAAGAGAGATCGATTGATTGAATAGAAAAGTGAAAGATCACGTCAAGCGTATTAAAGAGCTTGAAGAGGAAGTTGTCAGTCTGCGGAGAAAAGTTAAAGACCAAGAAAAACCTTTGAATCCCAACACATTCTTGGGAAAGCAGGTCATCATGAAGACTGAAAAGAAGAAAGAAGAGCCTAGTAGTTCAGCAGGAAAGAAGCAGTAATTGAGCTCAGAAGTTAAGACTGATTCATGGATTAATCAGAAACAAAAATATGTGGCAGTTAAAGTCAGACCGTAAGCACCCGTCCCGAGATTGAAGGTGGATTTGGGCACAAAGCAGAATCATAATATTTAGAGATCCCAAGGGGAAACTCGTAGTGTTGAAGTAACACGAAGGAATAAACCTTATATCAGGTGTTATTTTTGTGGAAAGATGGGACATTCACAGTATGTATGTTATATAGGCAAAAGATATCGAAGGGAATAAGAATAGAGATGGCAGCCAAATAGAGAATTGTTTTCCAGAACATATTTCGAAGGACACTATTTTTGGTGCCGAGGATTTGGGAATATGGCTAGGTACTGTACTTCGACCATTCAGAGAGATGTGCCAAAGCAGAATCAAAACATTCACAAGCCGCAGGTCAATAAACCGACAGGTGAGTTAAAAATGCTGAATAGATTTGCGGATTTTCAAGATGAGGTTGGTCCATCATACTCTGAGAAATAACAGAAGTCTCAATCTATGCTGAGTGTGAAAGAAAAAGTATGGACCAAGAAGAAGAAAAATGAGAAGGCCATTGTGGCGGAGATTACCCTTAAAGCATCAGATTGATCTGGTGTTTGGATCCTTGATATTGGTTGCACATCCCACATGACGGGTAATAAGGATCTTGTTATAGGCATCAAATATGACAAAGAAGGAGTTGTCAAATTTGGAAATGATGAAGGCCTGAATATTGTTGGCTCAGGGAAAGCCAAGTTTGGGGGAAAAGAGATGAGACGTGCTGATGTCTTGGTAGTAGAGGGTCTCAGTCATAACTTACTCAGTGTCAGTCAACTATGTGACTCTGGGAACTCTATTCGATTTACCAAGAAGATGTGTGTTGTGAAAGGAAAAGATGGAGTAGCTGTTCTGCAGGGAAAAGGTCAAAGGGGAATCTCTACCTTGTAGGTGGGGAAGAAGATACATGTCTTTTATCTAGAGAGGAAGAAAACCAACTATGGGATAAGCGACTTGGTCATCTATGCCAACCATCTATGGAGGATATCATAAAGTGTGATGCTGCTAGAGACCTTCCCAAACTATCACGTGATCGCACTCATACGTGTGATGCTTGCTAACAAGGGAAGATCATCAGAAAGACATACAGGCTAAAGGAACAAAAATAAACTAGAGTGCTCGAACTGGTTCATGCTGATGTATGTGGACCTATCTCACCACGAGCTATAAATGGGAAAAGGTACTATGTTCTTTTCATTGAAGATTATAGCAGAATGGCCCAGGTATCTATCATTACCCATAAGACAGAGGTGTTTAGTTGCATAACACAGTACAGGAGGGAATCAAAAAGGATGCTTGGACAGAAAATTTTGAAGTTCCGTACAGATAACAGTATAGAATTCACAAACAGTCAAGTGGAAGAGTATCTCAAGAAACACGGGATAAGGCATCAAGTTTCATCAATAAGAACTCCCCAACAGAATGGTGTGGTTGAAAGAAGAAATCAGATCATCAACAACATGACCAGAACGATGCTTATTGACAAAGACCTACCAGAGAAATTTTGTAAGGAAGCAGTGTTGACATCGGTCTATGTTTCAAACAGGTCTCTGTTGTGTCCGAAGCAAGGGAAGACTCCGTATGAACTATGGTACGAAAAGAAGAAAACATTGAAATACTTTATAATATTTGGAAGTAAGTGTTTCATTCTCAACAAAGAAAATCATAGGGAGTTTGAGGTATGAGGAGATGAGGGGATATTCCTTGGCTACTCAGGGAAAAGCAAAGCGTATAAATGATTCAACAAGAGGCTGGGAAAAATTGTTGAGAGAAATGATGTCACCATAGTTGAAAATGAATAGAATACTCAACAATAGAGTGAACATTTCTTTGATGAAAGTGATGATGAGGTAAGCAACCCAGGGGGAGCAGAAGTGGCAGAGGCTGACTCAGAAGAAGATACTGATGATGAACAAGAAATTGTCAAGTCTGTGTCTGCAAGAAAGCCAAAGAGTCGAGCTGAAATTGATAGGCAGAATATCATTGGTGATCAGATAGCTCCAGTTCATACTTGAAGAATGAAGTCATTACATCAAACATTGTTTTTATCTCAGGTAGAGCCGAAATGTTTTTCCGATGCAGCTGAAGATGAAAACTGGGTTCAGGCTATGAATGAAGAGCTTGGTCAGATTGAGAAGAACCAGACATGGGAAATTGTTTCGAGGCCAGCAGACAAGAATGTCATCGGGACTAAATGGGTTTATCGCAAAAAGATGAATGAATATGGTACAGTGATTCGGAACAAAGCATGACTAGTATGCAAGGGATACTCCCAGATAGAGGGAATAGATGTTGATGAGACATTTTCACCGGTTGCAAGGCTGGAAACGATCAGACTATTTTTGGCCATTGTAGTGCAAAGAAAGTTCAAATTTTTCCAGATGGATGTCAAATCTGCCTTCTTAAATGGAGTTCTGGAAGAGGAGGTGTATATTTAGCAGCCAGATGGTTTTCTCATTCATGGGGATGAGAACAAAGTTTGCAGGCTGAAGAAGGCGTTGTATGGGCTGAAACAAGCACCAAGGGCATGATACTCAAGGCTTGATCAGTATTTGAAGAAACTTGGTTTTCAGCGTGGAGGAGTTGATTACAATCTCTATTTCAGTAATGACAGTAATCAAAGGATGATGGTATTGGTTTATGTCGATGACATAATATCTGGAGGATCAGATGAAGCTCAGTGCAGACAGTTTTCCGAATTCATGAAAAATGAGTTTGAAATGTCAATGGTTGGAGAGATAACGTTTTTTCTTGGTCTACAGGTGACACAAGGAAGGAATGGAACATTCATTTCTCAATCTAAATATGCCAAGGAGGTCCTGAGAAGGTTTGGAATGGAAAATTCCAAGGAGATGAAGACTCTGGTTGCTACCCGGATGAAATTATCAAAAGATGAGGATGGCAAGGCAGTTAATATCACAGAATACAGGCAAATAATTGGAAGTCTGCTGTACTTAACCGCAACATGGCCTGATGTTGTTTTCGCCACATGCCAAGCAGCGAGATATCAGAGTAATCCCAAGGAAAGTCACATGCTCGCGGTGAAAATAATACTTTGGTATATCAAGGGCACGGTGGACTTTGGTTTGACATACAACGACAAATCTCAGATAGAGTTATTGGGATATACTAATGAAGACTGGGACGGTTCAGCGGATGATAGGAAATCAACTTCAGGTGGTGCTTTCTATCTTGGTGGATTGTGTATTTCATGGCTAAGCAAGAAGCAAGATTGAATTTCATTGAGCACCGCAGAAGCTGAGTATATTGTGGCCACTCAAGCATGCACACAGTTATTATGGATGAAACAACAGCTTGAAGATATGGGAGTTGAAGTGAAGTCTCCGATCGGAATCTAGTGCGATAACTCAAGTGCTATAAATCTCAGCAAAAATCCCGTCCATCACTCTAGGACAAAGCACATTGAGATAAAGTATCATTTTATCAAGGAGAAAGTTGAGCAGGGGATCGTGAAGTTAGAGTATGTTCCTACAGAGCTATAGGTTGCAGACATTCTGACAAAGTCCTTACCCAAGGAAGATTTTGAGAGGCATCGACTAGATCTGGGAGTTCAGTCGATTCCCCGCACTTGAAATAGTGTGTATGTGAGACCCCCCCCCCCTCTCCCCAAGGTATGATGTGTTTTTCCCTAATGTGCTAATTTGTGTTCTCTACTATGTTACAGACTACAAAGGAGTGACCTTTGGGTTCGTTGACAAAGGGGGAGAAAATAGTGATTGTTCAAGGGGGAGACAGTGTGGCTATTTGAGAAATCATGACAGATACAGGGAGAAGCTGACCAGTGGAGCATCCAGATAGGGGGAGAAATGAGAAAGGGGGAGATTTTTTATAACGACCCATACTTTACATACATTGTTAATACTTCAAAATTGAAGCACACTTATTACAACATATGACAAAACCACAAAGGACCGTATAGGTATAGTGTCTTTAGAAACTGGGAAACATAAACAACTGGTTCATAAATATTATACAGTGTCTCCCATTTATTTCATCATATCTAGGGTCCCTTTTAGCATATTCTACTTAATATCCATCTTCCTGACCTGGGGAAAAGAAAACATACAAAAAAGGGTGAGCTCAAATGCTCAGCAAGGGCAAATAAAGGAAATAAAAATCATATCATATCTTTTTGAAAATCATAACCTGCGAAAGAGATCATAATATCTTAACATAGAATAAATCATAGAATTGAAAATGAGATCCCCATAATCATAACATAAAACTTGAAACTTTGTGGCATGCACACATAATCATGGAAAATCATTTCTTATTAGTCATGACTCATTTCCAAGACTATCTTAGCAGACAAAGTCCATTTCTGAACCGAGTTCACTCCTCGTTTCAGTCCTGTATCACTGAACCGAAATAACCTTCCGTTCCAGCCATGTCTATCTCATGAGATATAAATCTTTACCCAATGCATTAGAGGAGATATAGGTCCCACCCATCTTATAATGAATCCTTTCTTATGTGTGCCACATAATCATAAATCATACATCATCGCATAACGCATGTAACAAAAATGGGATTCTTGAAACATCATGACATCATAAAACAAATCATATAAGGTAAATGACTTCATAAAAATAATTCCCTCAAAACATAATCAAATCAATGTAATAATAGGGATAAAAACAGAACCCTATATTATCTTAGATGGAAAATAATTTTGATAAAACATTTGAACTCCATTCTTGAGGAAAATATCCTTTCTACTTCAAAAACACTTTTCTTTTCTTAACATGTCATAAAATTATAAACTAAAAGAATTTGATTAAAAATAAACTTGAAAACTTATAAAGGAAGATTCTTGGAAATAATGTTTTAAAAATCCATTCTTGCCGTATAAGTTAAAAAAACATTCTTCTCGTACTTTTGTCGGAAAAGTCAAAAAAGTACCTCGTACGAAAAACGACAAAAGATTCCTTTCATATCTTTTACTAAAAACTCACATAAGGGTAAAATGGGATTTAAACAATTGTAGGTTAATGGAAATAATATTACATATTGAGGAAACATGGATGTGGATGATAAAATACACCCCAGTAAATACTAAAGTATAAACAATCTCGGATAAAAATGAGATTGTGATATTTCCCTTACCTTAGGTTCGATTTTCTTTGTATGTGTCCGAAGCTCCTATATAATGGTTTAAATAATGTTATTGACTTATTCCATAATCATACATATTGATATGATATCATATATGGTCATATTCTTGGCTTCTTATTAGTAATATTTCATTGTTACTTGTTACTCGGGTCTTTATTGCCTTTTGTTCTTATGCGTGTTTTGCCGAATAAATTCTTATTCTTCTTTTAAGGTTACAGATGCCTTATATCCAGAATGGTATTAGTGTAACATATATCATATTTATTCATTCAATTCATTTATATAATTACTATGTAATGATGATCATGTAGAACGAGTCGCATCACATCGTGGAGACGGTATTCCGTACGTACGCACGAGCGATGATATTGTTCCCATGATTGTGGAATTGTATTTAAGTGTATTTATACTATTTAAGTATCAATATCACTTTATAATAATCATATATAGTTACTCATTACACCATTATACCCATCCTTGTAAGGTGATGGTGGAAAATAGATTACACCACGGCGTGGAGATGATATTCCGTACGTACGCACGCGCGGTGATTTCATTTTTCCGTAGGATGGATAGAAGGTCAATTAGGGTTGTTTCATATTTATAATAACATATCAGTATGTAAGTAATACTGATGTTATTACTTTATCATGAAACAACTAAAGAAGAAGAAGTTGAAGAAGAAGGAAATTGAAAAGATCGGTAATGGATATTACCTCTTCTTTGAAACGCCTCTTTGAATCCTCCACTTAGGGAACTAAGATTGGTCTTTGAAGAAGACCAGGACCTATAGGATTATTATAGGGAAGTGGATAAGGGATTTTGTCAGGGGTTGGACGAGATTGAGTGCTCAAATTGGTGTGAGGAGGAGGGGGAGGAGGTGCCCTTTTATAAGGGAGGAGAGGGGCACCTTAGGAATATCTCAAAATATTATTTTATATTAAAGTCAAAATCAGTTTATAATGGTTCCAAAAGGTCTTATTTAGAAGGTAAAGTGGGTATGGGTCTAAATACTATCAACCAATAGGATTTAGACAAGTTTAGGTTATTATTTTAACCTTATCAATTAGATTTAACTCTAAGTTAAATAATTTAACTTTTACCGTGACTTTTTGTTTTCTTACACTATATGGTTAATAAACTTACTATAACATGCCAAACGAACCCCAAGTTGTTTATTATTAATATATATATCCTTATCTAAGTCATTTGGCAGAACCTTAGATTTTTAGGAATAAAATAACAATTAATAATATAATATTTTATTTAAAAACTATTTTGTGTCAATTTTGACACTATTTGATATATGATTTTTTTGAAAGTCATAACAGAAATATATGTTCGAACCAATTTGATTAAATCAACACTAATATATCATAGTAACCTAGAAAATTAGTTTAATTCATAAAAAGTCTCAAATTACATTTATTTTAGCATTTATAACATCAATTATGTTAACATTTCCTTAAAAGGGTAATTACTGCATCATCGTTGTGTCATAAATAAATTAATTTATTTAAAGTCTAAAAATTATAAATAAAATATCATTATGTAGGAAATATTTTTATCTTTCTAATTAATATTTATAGTCGAATTTATCTTATGTATAACCCCATATTAAAAATGTTTTAGTTATTAAACTTTGATTTTAACTATTTTAACTATTCATTAAATAAAATAATATTAAATGTCATAATCTAATCCAAGTGGACCTAAATGGTCATATTATATTCATAAGGTTGTTTTTGGTCAAATTAAACTTATCCAATAGAATTAGGACATGTGTTAGGGTAATAGTAATATCATATTTACCCTTAGTTACCCTATTTACTATTAACCGCGGTAAAAAAAGTAAAAAGTTACTATTCACCAAAAAATTATTTTTATCTCATTGAACCACATTTTACTTACTGATATCAACCGTGACTGTCAGATTTTCGAAATTCCATTCACAGAAGCGGTAAAATTAAGTTTTATGCAAAATTCAGTTTTTAACCTACCACTTAGTGGTTTCACTATTCATCAAAAATTGAAAGTTTTCAGAGAAATACCAAAATTTCACCCTAGGATAATTTCGGTATTCCGAATTCAAAAATGAGGTCCATTTTGAAAGATAAAATTTCAAAAAGTGGTTATTACTATTCATAACGTCTATTTTAAATAATATTTTAATAGCATATCGTCGTTTAGTGAAACTCAGTATTGCGTACAACGCAAGCTATCGAGGAAGGTCGCGATTGCGTGTAAAGTAAGTCAAGCTAGTGTGTAGTGAAAGATTCCTTTGATGATATATATATAACATAAAAACAAAATATTACTCATAAAAATCTCGGGTGTTACATTCTACCCCCCTTAAAAAGAATTTCGCCCTCGAAATTCGTCACTTTGTAACAAACAGATGAGGATACTTCTCCCTCATCATATCCTCAAGCTCCCATGTAGCTTCTTCAAGTTGGTGGTTCCTCCATAAAACTTTCACCAATCGATTGGTCTTGTTTCGTAGGACTTTTTCGCTACGATCCAGAATCTCTATCGGTTGTTCTTCATAAGAAAGATCTTGCTCCAGCAGTACAACTTCTGAGCTGAGTACATGTGGAGGATCAGGTATGTACTTTCTCAGGAGAGATACATGGAACACATCGTGAACTTGAGAGAGATTCGGTGGAAGCGCCAATAGGTAAGCTACCTTTCCAACACGATCCAGTATTTCGAAAGGACCGATATATCTAGGGCTCAACTTCCCCTTCTTTCCAAATCTCATAACCCTCTTCCAGGGAGATATTCGTAAGAACACTTTATCACCCACTTCAAACACTAGGTCTTTTCTTCGGTTGTCGGCATAAATTTTCTGTCGACTCTGAGCTGCTCTTATGTTTTGTTGAATAGATCTGACCTTTTCTGCCATTTCATCAACGAGATCAGGTCCTAATAGCTTTCTTTCCCCAACTTCATCCCAGCAAGTTGGAGTCCTTCATTTCATTCCATAGAGAGCTTCATAAGGAGCCATCTGAATACTGGAGTGAAAGCTATTATTATAAGAAAATTCCACCAAAGGTAGGTGTTGATCCCAACCTCCTTTGAAATCCATAGAGCAAGCTCTCAACATATCTTCTAGGGTTTGAATTGTTCTCTCAGACTGACCGTCTGTCTGAGGATGATAAGCAGTGCTGAAACTCAACTATGTATCCAGAGTATGCTGAAAACTTCGCCAGAACTTCGAGGTAAATCTCGGATCCCGATCAGATATAATAGAAAGTGGTACTCCATGCAATATTACCACTTCCTTTACATATATCCTGGCAAGCTGATCTAGAGAGAAATCCTCTCTAATAGCAATGAAGTGTGCAGACTTTATAAGACGATCAACTATGACCCAGATAGCATTATTTCCTTTGGATGTTTTAGGAAGTCCTGTGACAAAGTCCATAGTGATGTTTTCCCATTTCCATTCGGGTATGGGTAATGGTTGTAACATCCCCTTAGACTTCTGTCTCTCAACTTTAACTTGTTGACAAACCAAGCATCGAGAGACATATTCAGCAACATCTCTTTTCATGCCATCCCACCAGAAGTACTCTTTCAGGTCCCCATACATCTTCGTGCTTCCAGGATGAATAGAGAATGAAGAACTATGAGCCTCATCCAGCAGCTCCTTCTTTAATTCGGGGGTGGGAGGAACACAAACTCGATTCCTGAACTTTATTATCCCATCACAATCAAGTTTGAATTCAGGAACATTTCTCACCTTCTTTTGTAACTCGACATCTTCTTTCTGTGCCTCTTTAATCTTCACATGTATAGATGGTTGAACATTCATTTGAGAAAGATAAGATTTTTCCCCTTCCATTATAATTCCAAGATCCATCCTTTGTAAATCCATAAATATTGGATCTTTTGTGATCCTCATCATGGATAAACTAGCATGGTCTTGTCGACTTAATGCATCTGCCACCTTGTTTGCTTTCCCAGGGTGGTAATGGATTGAGCAGTCATAATCCTTAATCAGCTCCAACCATCTTCTTTGACGCATATTCAGCTCCTTTTGTGTGAAAATATACTTTAAACTTTTATGATCAGTATAAATATCACACCTTTCACCATAAAGGTAATTCCTCCAAATCTTTAATGCAAAGATTACCGCAACTACCTCCAAATCATGTTTTGGGTAATTTTGCTCATGGATTTTCAAATGTCGTGAGGCATAAGCTATCACCATATCATTTTGCATAAGAACACACCCCAATCCCTTCTTGGATGCATCACTGTAGATCACAAACCTTTCTCCACTACAAGGCAGTGTGAGCACAGGTGCACTGGATAACCTTCTTTTCAACTCCTTGAAATTCTCTTCACATTCCTCTATCCAAACAAACTTAACTCCTTTCCGAGTCAACTTGGTGAGAGGGTTAGATAATCATGAAAAATCTTTTACAAAACGTCGATAATATCCATCCAAACCAAGAAAACTTCGGATCTCAGTTACTGTTGTTGGTCTCGACCATCTTTCGATAACCTCTGTTTTTGCTGGATCCACAGATATCCCCTCTTTTGAGATTATGTGACCCAAAAATGCAACTTTTTGAAGCCAAAATTCACACTTGGTAAATTTGGCATAAAGCTTCTCCTTTCTCAGGGTCTTCAATATAATTCTCAAGTGATCTTCATGCTCTTCCTTGCTCTTTGAATAGACAAGAATATCGTCTATAAAGACTACCACAAATTGATCAAGATAGTCTCTAAATACTCTATTCATTAGATCCATGAAGATAGCAGGGGCATTAGTAAGACCAAATGGCATCACTATAAATTCATAGTGTCCATACCTTGTACGGAAAGCTGTCTTTGTTATATCCTCCCTTTTGACACTTAATTGATGATACCATGAACGAAGATCAATCTTGGAAAAGTATTGAGCTCCGCGTAGTTGGTCAAATAAGTCATCAATGCGTGGGAGAGGATATTTGTTCTTGATAGTGATCTTGTTAAGTTCTCGATAATCAATGCAGAGTCTCATTGATACATCTTTCTTCTTAACAAATAGAACAGGTGCTCCCCAAGGTGACGCACTAGGGCGTATGAATCCCTTATCAAGATTCTCTTGGAGTTTCTTCTTCAATTCCTGCAACTCAATTGGGGCCATTCTATAAGGTGTCTTTGAAATAGGCAAAGCACCCAGTACGAGTTCTATTCAAAACTCAACTTCACGATTTGGTGGAAGACCCGGTAATTCCTCCGGAAAGACATCATCAAACTCCGGTACAATGGGCATATTCTTAATCGAGATTTTCTCACCAACCATTTGAGATAAATAACCTTCATTTAGTGGAATCAATACCCATAAATTGGAAGAAATTTCCACTGAAAGGTTATGTTCATCCTTGCATTGATAGACGATCATATATTGATCTGGAATATGAAATGTGACTTCCCTTCTTTGGTAATTGATATGAGATCCGTATAAAGAAAGCCAATCCATGCCAAGAATCACATCGAATTCCACTAAAGGAAGTATCACAAGATTTGCAGGAAGCACTTTCCCAAAAACGTCAATTGGAGAAGAATTATAAACTTTTGATGCGATTGATGTGCCATTAGGTGTTGTCACAGCTAACTCAACATCTAATTGTTGAGGTAATATGGTGATACCCTTAGAAAATTCTTCAGAAATAAAAGAGTGGGTGGATCTAGAATCAAATAAAACATTTTCTACTTTAGAGTGGATGGTAAGTGTACCTTTCACCACTTCGTTATCGTACTCCACATCGCTAATAGAAATTGCATGTGACTTTCCTTTGTCTTTAGACTTAAGAGTTTTTTGACGTCGACCATCATCATCAACCCTTGGATTTGGGCATTGATTGGCATAATGCCCCATCTCCTTGCACTTGAAACATTGAAGTGTAGTAGGTTCATTCTGTGTATCCCTTCCTTTGTTTGCATCGTTAGACATCTTCTTCCCATTATCGCGGCATTCAAATGCCCGATGACCTTCCTTTCCACATTTGAAACATTTACTTGTCCCTTTAAGAAAACTCCCTCCATGTTTCTTTCCACACTTTGAGCATAAGGGAAAGCTCATCTTCTTTTCAGTGTGCTCTTTAGATTTTCCTTTGAATTCCATTTTCCTCTTCTTATCAAACCCATATGACTGATGGGTTACTCCAATCTCTATCTTGACTTTGAGAGCACATCGAACGATTTCCTCGTAGCTATTGAAGTCCCTTATGGCTAACGCCCTTCTAAGACTTGGTTTTAAGCCACTAAAGAATCGATCGATCTTACTCTCAGGTTGGATAATAATACCAGAAGCATACCTTGCAAGTCTTGTAAAATTTGCTTCATAGGTACCAACAGATTCATCATCCCTTTGCTTCAGTTCAAGAAACTCTTTCTCCATCTTTGTTTGGAGAATACGAGGGAAGTACTTATTGAAAAATAAGTTCTTGAACTCGTCCCATTCCATGGAATCAATTTCATCCCTTTGCCTCGTATTCTTAATAAGATTCCACCATTGATCAGCATCTCCTTCCAAACGATACACTGTTAGGATGACTTTATCATGTTCATAACATTGAAGAACTGAAAATATCTTTTCAGTAGTACTAATCCATTGTTCAGAAACTAATGGATCAGTAGACCCGCTGAAAGAAGGTGGACGCTGCCTCATGAAGGATTCAACAGAATGTTGCTCCTTCCTTTGCTCGTTTGGAAGTCCTGCATGATTCATAGCTTGAGAAAGTTGTGTGAGCATGGCTACAAGATTTTTCATTCCAGCTCCCATATCGTTTGGTTTCTCAGGGGGACAATCATTTCATTTCCCATCGCATTCCTCATTAACACGGTTCCTTCGGGTTCCAGCCATTGACTAAAACCAAGAAGAATAGTGTGAGCAACACTAATTATAATAGGAAAACCACATAATTCAAGAATAAAATTTTCACGCTTAAGGTCTTATCCTAGGTTATTCATGGACATTTCTAAAACACTAAGATTGTGTTCTATGCTTAGACTTATCCTTAGGGTTCTTACTAAGGCTTTCACATCCTAGTTTCCAAAGGTTGACTATACCTTTCCTCTGATACCAACTATAATGACCCATACTTTACATACATTGTTAATACTTCAAAATTGAAGCACACTTATTACAACATATGACAAAACCACAAAGGACCGTATAGGTATAGTGTCTTTAGAAACTGGGAAACATAAACAACTGGTTCATAAATCTTCTACAGTGTCTCCCATTTATTTCATCATATCTAGGGTCCCTTTTAGAATATTCTACTTAATATCCATCTTCCTGACCTGGGGAAAAGAAAACATACAAAAAAGGGTGAGCTCAAATTCTCAGCAAAGGAAAATAAAGGAAATAAAAATAATATCATATCTTTTTGAAAATCATAACCTGCAAAAGAGATCATAATATCTTAACATGGAATAAATCATAGAAGTGAAAATGAGATCCCCATAATCATAACATAAAACTTGAAACTTTGTGGAATGCACACATAATCATGGAAAATCATTTCTTGTTAGTCATGACTCATTTCCAAGACTATCTTAGCGGACAAAGTCCATTTCTAAACCGAGTTCACTCCTCGTTTCAGTCCTGTATCACTGAACCGAAATAACCTTTCGTTCCAGCCATGTCTATCTCATGAGATATAAATCTTTACCCAATTAATTGGAGGGATATATAGGTCCCACCCATCTTATAATTAATCCTTTCTTATGTGTGCCACATAATCATAAATCATACATCATCGCATAACACATGTAACAAAAATGGGATTCTTGAAACATCATGACATCATAAAACAAATCATATAAGGTAAATGACTTCATAAAAATAATTCCATCAAAACATAATCAAATCAATGTAATAATAGGGATAAAAACAGAACCCTATATTATCTTAGATGGAAAATAATTTTGATAAAACATTTGAACTCCATTCTTGAGGAAAATATCCTTTCTACTTCAAAAACACTTTTCTTTTCTTAACATGTCATACAATTATAAACTAAAACAAGTTGATTAAAAATAAACTTGAAAACTTATAAAGGAATATTCTTGGAAATAATTTTTTAAAAATCCATTCTTTCCATATAAGTTAAAAAAACATTCTTCTCGTACTTTTGTCGGAAAAGTCAAAAAAGTACCTCGTACGAAAAACGACAAAAGATTCCTTTCATATCTTTTACTAAAAACTCATAGAAGGGTAAAATAGGATTTAAACAATTGTAGGTTAATGGAAATAATATTACATATTGAGGAAACATGTATGTGGATGATAAAATACACCCCAGTAAATACTAAAGTATAAACAATCTCGGATAAAAATGAGATTGTGATATTTCCCTTACCTTAGGTCTGATTTGCTTTTTACGTGTCCGAAGCTCCTGTATAATGGTTTAAATAATGTTATTGACTTATTCCATAATCATACATATTGATATGATATCATATATGGTCATATTCTTAGCTTCTTATTAGTAATATTTCATTATTACTTGTTACTCGGGTCTTTATTGCCTTTTGTTCTTATGCGTGTTTTGCCGAATAAATTCTTATTCTTATTTTAAGGTTATAGATACCTTATATCCAGAATGGTATTAGTGTAACATATATCATATTTATTCATTCAATTGATTTATATAATTACTATGTAATGATGATCATGTAGAACGAGTCGCATCACATCGTGGAGACGGTATTCCGTACGTACGCACGAGCGATGATATTATTCCCATGATCGTGGAATTTTATTTAAGTGTATTTATAATATTTCAGTATCAATATCACTTTATAATAATCATATATAGTTACTCATTACACCATTATACCCATCCTTGTAAGGTGATGGTGGAAAATAGATTACACCACGGTGTGGAGACGGTATTCCGTACGTACCCACGCGCGGTGATTTCATTTTTCCGTAGGATGGATAGAAGGTGAATTAGGGTTGTTTCATATTTATAATAACATATCAGTATGTAATTAATACTGATGTTATTACTTTATCATGAAACAACTAAAGAAGAAGAAGTTGAAGAAGAAAGAAATTGAAAAGATCGGTAATGGATATTACCTCTTCTTTGAAACGCCTCTTTGAATCCTCCACTAAGGGAACTAAGATTGGTCTTTGAAGAAGACCAAGACCTCTAGGATTATTCTAGGGAAGTGGATAAGGGATTTTGGCAGGGTTTTTCTGAGCTTGAGTGCTCAAATTCGTGTGAGGAGGAGGGGGAGGAGGTGCCCTTTTATAAGGGAGGAGAGGGGCACCTTAGGAATATCTCAAAATATTATTTTATATTAAAGTAAAAATCGGTTTATAATGGTTCCAAAGGGTCTTATTTCCAAGGTAAAGTGGGGATGGGTCGAAATCATATCAACCAATAGTATTTATACAAGTTTAGGTTATTATTTTAACCTTATCAATTATATTTAACTCTAAGTTAAATAATTTAACTTTTACCGTGACTTTTTGTTTTCTTACACTATATGGTTAATACACTTACTATAACATGCCAAACGAACCCCAAGTTGTTTATTATTAATATATATATCCTTATCTAAGTCATTTGGCCGAACCTTATATTTTTAGGAATAAAATAACAATTAATAATATAATATTTTATTTAAAAACTATTTTGTGTCAATTTTGACACTATTTGATATATGATTTTTGTGAAAGTCATAAAAGAATTATATGTTCGAAACAAGTTGATTAAATCAACACTAATATATCATAGTAACCTAGAAAATTAGTGGAATTCTTAAAAAGTCTCAAATTACATTTATTTGAGCATTTATAACATCAATTATGTTAACATTTCCTTAAAAGGGTAATTACTGCATCATCGTTGTTTCATAAATAAATTAATTTATTTAAAGTCTAAAAATTATAAATAAAATATCATTATGTATGAAATCTTTTTATATTTCTAATGAATATTTATAGTCGAATTTATCTTATGTATAAACCCATATTAAAAATGTTTTAGTTATTAAACTTTGATTTTAACTATTTTAACTATTCATTAAATAAAATAATATTAAATGTCATAATCTAATCCAAGTGGACCTAAATGGTCATATTATATTCATAAGGTTGTTTTTGGTCAAATTACACTTATCCAATAGAATTAGGACATGTGTTAGGGTAATAGTAATATCATATTTACCCTTAGTTACCCTATTTACTATTAACCGGGGTAAAAAAAGTAAAAAGTTACTATTCACCAAAAAATTATTTTTATCTCATTGAACCACATTTTACTTATTGATATCAACTGTGTCTGTCGTATTTTCGAAATTTCATTCACAGAAGCGGTAAAATTAAGTTTTATGCAAAATTCAGTTTTTAACCTACCACTTAGTGGTTTCACTATTCATCAAAAATTGAAAGTTTTCAGAAAAATACCAAAATTTCACCCTAGGCTAATTTCGGTATTCCGAATCCAAAAATGAGGTCCATTTTGAAAGATAAAATTTTAAAAAGTGGTTATTACTATTCATAACGGCTATTTTAAATAATATTTTAATAGCATATCGTCGTTTAGTGAAACTCGGTATTGCGTACAACGCAAGCTATCGAGGAAGGTCGCGATTGCGTGTAAAGTAAGTCAAGCTAGTGTGTAGTGAAATATTTCTTTGATGATATATATATAACATAAAAACAAAATATTACTCATAAAAATCTCAGGTGTTACATTTTTAAATCTAACGATGCTAGAAGTGATCGATCAAAGAATAGATATCACGACAGCTGAGGATCGTGATAAAAGCGGACCAGTGGTGTTGGAAAGGTGAGAGAAGGTTTTCAGCTATCATCAATTGGGATGAGTGTGGTTCAACAATTGGTATCAATTTAAGAATTGGTATCATGTTGGAATCGACAATTGGTGTTTGACATGAAGTGATTCATTGATGAACTTTTCATACTACTCTTATTTCTCACGCCGAGCTTTGCTCATGTGGGCTTAGAGTACGTGTTAAGTGAATCCTTGAATGCTATCAGAATCGCAAGAGGTGAATGGTGGTAGAAACTGGAAGAAGACTCAGTGAGGTATCAAAGTGCAGAAAATCATCCTGAGCAGAGTTGTGAAGAGTTGTCAACAAACCCAAAGGGGGAGATTTTTTGGAAAAAATCCCTCAAGGTAACTTTGCATTATTTTTGGGTTGATTGTGTTTGTTGACAAAGCAGGTTTTCATGGATATTTGTCGAGTTCCGAAGAAGTTGTTGACAATCCTTGTTGACAAAGAACGATGACAAAGGAAAGGATGATCTGGAGGTGGTACAAAAGAGCAGTACAAGGTGGCGTCGTTTCCCAGTGTTTGCCAAATTTTTGGGGTCCAAAATTTGGAGATTGGTGAGCATCGCAAAAATAGGATTTCCATGAAGATCATAATTTAATATGGAAAAGGAATGAATTTCGTGAAGATAGGATGTATGGATTGGATTTCGCGAAGGCCAGAAAAATGGAGGCGGTGATGCTTCGCGATTACGTCAAAGCTTCGCGAATGGCAGAGTTGAAGTGCATAGCTGTGGTGAAGGGATTTGCGAGGGAGCTCCGCGGCGAAGGCGCGAAGAAATGTTGACGGTAATGCTTCGCGACTACGTCAAGCTCTGCGAACGGAAACTTTCCGTGGTGCTTCGTGATTTGGACAGAATTCCGGCTGAAACTTTGGAGCTTCGCGATTTGAGATGATGTGGCGTTGACTTCGCGTGGAAGGTACGAGGGTCGGTGGAATCACCTATAAATAGAGGCCGACCCCCTCGAGAGAAGTAGAGAGAATTTTCAGAGAAGATCATTCGCTCTCGATTTGAGAAGGTGGTTCACGGAGCCAGTGTGCTTCGCGAAAGAGGAGCTTCGCGGCGGCTATTGTAGCTCCATGAAACTTGCGAGCTCCGCATTGGCTTAGTAAGCTTCGTGAGGGACGTTGCTTTGCGACGGCTTGAGCTTCACGAAAGTGCTTCACGAAAGTGTTTCGCAAAAAGGCAGGAGCTTCGCGAAGGCTTGTTTGAGCTTCACAAAATTGGGAGCTTCGTGAAGTAGGGTGCTTTGCGAAGGTGTTTCCAAAAGTAATTGCCCAGTGTTCAGAGGAAAAGAGGTATTCATCAGTGGATGAAAGTTGGACTTCAATAGAGCATCTATCAACAGTTGAAGATGTATTTTTTCATGCAAATGAAGAGACCTACAGGTCTATAAACTTTGAGTGGATTCCCTTCTGGAGCAGTGAGCTTAGGAAGAGGAAGTAGGTGATCCTCTCCACCGGCAGTGAGCTAGAGAGAGAGAAATAGGGAGTGACCCTTGGGAAAGCAGTGAGCTGAACCTAAACCTTGCAAAGGCAGTAAGCCTGGGACAGAGTGACTATACCCGAACATTGTAATCCACAGCTAGTGAAGTATAGTGGAATTTGGTACGACCGGCAACCTGTCGGCATATGCTCCTTGGATGTAGCCCTTAGCGGTGAACCAAGTAAAATTGTTGTGTCCTGTGCTTTCTTTACATTCTATTTATATTGTGCAACAGGAAAGAGAGAGAAGAGTGTTTTTCTTAACAGTGAAACAAGATCAGAACGGGCATTAATTTTAATTAGTCATACCCTAATTCACCCCCCCCCTCTCGGGGTATTCAGCCTTGTGGACCTAACATGTACACAACCAATTAACTTTTTAAATTCATCATTGTAGATCAAAAATCCTTCCCCAATGGTCAGTAATGTGAGCATGGGTACAGTGATTAGTCTCTTATTAAGCCCTTTAAAACACTCCTCACATTCATCATTCTACACAAACTTGTCTCCTTTTTGAGTTATCTTGGTTAGGGGGATTTATAATTGTGATAATTTTCTCAAAAATAGACAAGAGTACCCAGATAATCCAAAGAAACTATAGATTTTTTTTCATAGAGGTCGGTCTTATCCATCCTTCAATTGTATCCATTTTTGAATGATTCATAGATATCCATTTTCTGGTGATGACATACCCTAGGAAAGGTGCTTGATCTAATTAGAACTCACATTTTCTGTGCTTTTCACACATATTTTTATTCTATAAGGTCTTCAATATAGTATTCAAATATTCCTCATATTCCTCCTTTATTTTGGAGTAGATAATAATATCATCTATAAAGACTACCAAAAATTGGCTGATTTAATCACTAAAGACTCTATTAATCAAGTCCATGAATATTTCTAGAGAATTCATGAGTCCGAATGGAATCATTGTAAAATCATAGTGTCGATACCTTTTATAAAAAACAGTATTGGGGATATCCTTTTTCTTTACATTTACTTGATAATATCTCGATCAAAGATCTTCTTCGAGAAATACTAGGCTCCACATAGCTGGTCGAACAAATCATCAATATATGGTAGAGTATACTTGTTCTTTATAGTCATATTTTTGAGCTCACGATAATCAGTGCAGAAGTGCATTGATCCATCCTTCTTCTTGATGAAGAGGACTGGTTTACCACATGGTAAAGACTCAAGCATATAAACCCTTTATTCAGATTTTTCTCTAGTTGTTTCTTTAGTTCCCCAAGTTCAAAAATAGAAATTATATATGGATTCTTGGATATTTAAAATCTCTAGGTATAAGCTCGATTAAAATTCAACCTCTCTACAAGGATGAAGACCAAACAATTATTTAGGAAACACATCACCATATTCCCTCAAAATAGTCATGTATTCAAGGTTGATATTTTATTTATCCTCAATCATTTGGGTGATATAATTTTTCTTATAGGGTATTAATATTCATTATTATGATGATGGTATCAAATAAGATTCATCCTCCTCCTTTCACTTGTATAGAATCATAGGGAGATTTTTTATACGGAGGGTGATTTTCTTCTCTTAGTAATTTATATTGAATCTACATAAGGAAATTCAGTCCATTCCTAGAATATCATCAAATTCCTCTAAATGGAGTTTGAAAAGGTTCACTAATAAGTTCGTCTTTTATATGTGGATAGGGGAGGAGTTATATACTTGGAATGAAATAATTAACTCATTTACCATTTTCACTAACTACTCTACTTCCAAGATTTGTGGTGGTGTTTGATTTCTTCTACTAAACTTTAGATATATGAAAGAATGTGTATAATAAGAATCAAAAAGTATGTTTTCTACTATTGAATTAATAACTAGCATACCTTTCACCACTTCATTATCATAATCAGCCTCTATAGTTGTGATGAAATATTATATCCCTTACTACCTTGGAGGTTGTTGGTGTTTAGTGTCTCTGAAAACCCTTGGATTAGGTAAATGGTTCAAAGAGTATTTTTATTCCTTGAATTTAAAACATTGGATAATGGGATGAGGTTTGACTAGAAAATTTCAATATTTCATCGCATTAGTGGGTTTCTCCCATTGGAAATCGCTAGATAGGTTCTCTTCCTTTATAATATAAATTATTTCCTTATCCCCTTTATGAAATTTTTAGGGTGCTTCTTCACACGCCTTTAATAAGTGGGATGTTGGAATTTATTACAACCATTATATTTATCCATCACACCACCAGAATTAAACTCCACTTTCTTCTTCTTATCCCTATGAGACCCTTGAGATTCACTAATCTTTATTTTGAATTTGAGGGAATATTGAATAATTTCCTCATAACTATCAAACTCCCAAATTTCCAAGGCTCTCCGTATACTTGGATTCAATCCACCAAAGAAGTGATCAACATTACATCTAGGTTAATGACAAAGATGGAGTCATATTGTGAAAGTCTTAAGTCTTGTGAATTTTTTTTTATATGCTCCAATAGATTTTTTTTCCTTTTTCTTGAGTCTAAGATAGTCCCTCTCTATTTTCAGTCTGAGAATCTTATGAAAATATTTATCAAAAACAATTTTCTGGAATTCATTCCACTCTATCACTATAATATCCTCCTAGGGATTAATATTATTGACCAAAATCCATCATTCATCACCTTCTCCTTCCATATGATAAAAAATAAGTATGGAATTATCTTACTCATATCATTAAAGGATGTAGAAGATCTTTTTAATAGAGATGATCCATTTTTTTGTAATTAAGGGATTGAACGATCCACTGAAATTTGGTGGCCTTTGTTGCATTAATGTTTCAATTGAAAATTAATCTTTCCTAGGGGGGTTTGGTGTTCCTATTGATTCAGGTTTTGGTTCAAAATTTGAGCTATTAGAGAAAGTATAGTCATAAAATCTACGATTCCTATTCCTATTGGGTTGGGCATCTCATTTGGGCAGTCATCACATTGCCCCTCACATTGGTTATTGACTTGGTTATGCCTATTTCTCGAAATTGGCTAGAATAGAGGGAAAATAATGGATGATAATTTTTAAATTATTAAAGTCAAAAAAAGGAAACTATGAATTTTACATGGATAAATCATAAATGACATGTTCTCCTTAACCTATAAATTTATAAGCTTCAATATAAGTTATCCATGATTTATTTTCTAACAGAAAATATTATAGTAATATTTTTCTTACTTAATAATGGTTTGTAATGATATTTTAAATTTACCAAATAATATACCTGGGAGTTTCAAACCAGGTGTGCAGTAAGACCCGTTATCATGCACCACTTCTCGATCGAGTCTAGCACAATATGGTGTTTTCAGAGTTGTTACCCATATGTATATTTGTTCCATATCCACATCCACATTTAGTATCTAGATAAGGATATATTATCTTAGAAAATAATTACTCTATGATTTACCAAAATTTAGGGAAGTTTTTTCTATGTTTTGTCTTATCTTTAAGGATTTCACTAGATTTTTCTAATACTAATCCCCAAAATAACTATACTTTGCTCAGATACCATCTATAAAAACCCATATTTTTAATACACTTTATTTCATGATTTATTACATAAAGGTACACATGATAAAATCCCAAAATATTGTTATTTTTAGTGTCTTTTTAAATTAGGTACATAACATAACAACTTGATACATGTATATAACAACATTATTAAAAATTTCCTTAACATTCCCTAAATTTCCATTGCTCTTTTAAAATTGTTCAAGATAACCTGGGGGCATACATAAGAAAGGGGTGATATATAAATCTTAGTAAGGGAATAAAAAAACAATGAAATAGGGTAAAATAATACAATTATGACAAGATTCATATCAATGTAACATAGGAGGTGATAATAATAATCATGAACAATGAGGCATGATATAACATGTTAGCATAAGGGGAACATGAGAATGTGGAAACAACTTAAAATATGGAATCATAATCATAAATAAAGGTTAACCACCAAGAATTCATAACATATTGTTTTTAGGATAACCTCCCATTCACATTTAATTTCATAATATGATATTAATACATTACCTAATGCATTACAGCACTATCTGGGTGCACCCATCATAATCATATCTTGTACATGCATAAGTGTATAACATAGATTATATAAAATAAGAATTTATTTTGTCTCTATTAACACCATGATTGAGTAATTTGTCTTAAATACATGTAATTCCCCAATAAAATAAGTATAGGTACATATAGGTGAATACCCTTGAGTGGAAATGGGTATGGGAATTTACTTTACAATCGTTTGGCATAAAAAATCATAGCAAAATTTCAGAATCATAACAATAATACTTAAAGAATCATAAAATGGATTGATGAGAAAGAAATGGGTATCCCATTATTTTTACATCTAAATTAAATTATGGGTGATGTGTAAAAAATATCCCAACATTAGGAATTGGAAATCAAATGGCATAAAATAAAGAAGTTGCTTGAATAAAGAGGAGAAGGAGAGGATCCCTTACTTTTGGCATGGTAAAGGCTTAGGTAAAGTTCATAACATGAGGGTTTAAATGATCACTCGTTATTAAAAAATAAATTGGAAAGTATAAGGATATTTATAAAGGAATAAAAACATAACCAATTGAGATTATAAAGGATAAATACAAATAAGGTGATTGAATGGAAAAGAAGAGAGAGATAGGTCCCTTACATTGAGAGTGAGTTTCCAAAAGCTTGGGAGGAGATTCTTGAGAGCTTGGGGGGCCTTGGGAGGTATATATAGAGAAATGGGAAAATTAATTTCATGCTCCAAAGTTTTTTAGTGAAGATAAATGAGATATTATGTGGTTTTATATAGGAAAAGAGAGGGTAGTTCTTTATTATTTCCTAAACTTATGTTTTGAACTCTATATAATAAATTAATCAAAACCACAAAAAAATCCATCATTTTTTCCATTATTTATTCCAAAGATGAGTGTATTTCATTATTTTATAAGTTCAAGAATAGAAATAATTAAAATATTACCCTTTTTATGTGTAAGTAAGTCATATTCATAAATAATTGATTTTAAAACCTTAATATATAGTATAGGTTTTGGAGGATTCATAAAGGATTTATAAAATTAATCAAATAAGTTCAAAAACAAATTATTTAAAATGGAAATATATATTTTTTTGTGGATACTATTTATGGAATATATTACATTACTTTTGGGTAATTATGAAATCATAATACATATTGTATATTTATACCATATTTAATTTTTACTCAAAAATTGATTGTCTGAGAACAATATGAGAAATTCACTATTGGATAATTTTGATGTGGTGAATCCAAAAATAATATTTTTTTATCCAAATAAATATTTATGTATGATAATTTTTATTTTTAAATCAAAATCCATGTTTATTGAAAAATGTTGGTTTTTTTTACAATAATAGTTTTCTAACCCTCATAAAATTTATTTTTGACATTGTAAAATTATATTATAAAATATAATTAATAAATATAATTAAAAAATAATATTTTATTAAAATATAATTTATTTTGAAAATTCATGAATTCTTCAAAAGGAATCTCTTGATTGGAATTTTTTATTACCCAAAAATACAATTTGAGTTTTGTTGTATTGAAATCTATTTTTTATCAAACTCATTATTTAATAATTTATAATTTAAAATGAATAAATAATAAATATAATAATTATTTAATATAAAATAAAATATAAATATTCACACTATTAGGGTCGAGATACATATACCTTTATAACACTATTGAATTCTCTAAGAGTAAGATGTGCGACGATGAAATTTTCTTGGGGTGGTTCAGCGAACATGGTTTGAGCCATGATATTGATGAGCTAAGCTTCTACTATAAATAGTTTTTTCTCATGATTTATCTATTCAATATCATATTGGGATTGTTCAATGTAAAATTCCATAGAGTCTATCTCTCATAAAATCTCTTATAAATGAGCTTCATAGGGTATGATCCTACTAGTCGAGATCATCACTTATTTCATTTGTATCAATGGACTTTATCATAACCCTATATATATATACTAATAATAGGATAACTGTTAAATGGTTATGTTTTTTAATGTTATTTTAAATCTAATAGGATATAATATTTTAAAATAACCAAATTTATTCATGTGTTTTCTATAACTTCATTAACTAATGATTCATTTATTCATTTGAAGAGAAGTACTTCTATTTATAAAAGTTCACATCATTACACAAACAATTCCCAAACATCATTCTTTTAAAATTTATTAATCTCCACTTTCATGGACATAATACAATTTAGGAATTTCAAATATTTAGTAACATCATTAAGAATAAACTGTGAATTGAAGTCAGATTGTGTATAGAAATTACCTACTATGTTTCTAGTTTTAAATCTAGAATCAACATTGTCAATTAATCTTTCAATAGGGCGATCTTGATGAGTCTTCCAAATACTTTGTTGATATAAATTATTTCCCCCTCAACAAGTGAATATTTTACTTAAGGATCTTAAAATTTTAATTCTGTGAAATCTTTTCCAATTTGATAATCTTCAGTAGTTTTTTCCTTTGAATATTTTTCATCAAATCTAATATGAATTGATTCCTCAACTATCATAATCATTTTACTATAAACTATATAATATTTACTTACACCATAATATCACAGAAATATTCCTTCATCGTATTTTACATCAAATTTATCCAAACTATCTTTATTGTTGATGAAAAATATTACATCCAAAAAATATAAAATAACCATTGTAATGAACCAACATAGGATTCTATCTAAACCAATACCTGATACAATTCACCACTAACCCCAAGAATGATCTTGATCTTCATGGGATAGAAACAAGCACCTGGTCATCTAAAAATAATTGTTGGTAATGATTTTACCCTCAAAATATTACAAAAACATAGTATAATGCAGAAACATCATTATATATATATATATATATATATCAATAAATATATACATATCAAGTATAAGAAGACACTAAGAAAAATAAAATTAGAACATAACCACTAAAACCCATATCCCAGTGTTCCACAACCACCCACCATGTCCCAATTCACCGACCCATGGTTACCTAAGAATTAACCCATAGTGGAAGGAGGTAGCATGAACACCTTCTACAAGATAATAAAGTTCTACCAACACCAAAAGGTATAAGTAGGGTGTGAGCTAAAGAGCCCAGTAGGATTCCACCAAATATTATATGCAGTTACTTAATAAGATAATTCAAATATGCTAAAATAGGGGTACAAATTGGATAATAAGAGGATTAGTTTAAAATAGAGTTCTAAACATTTAAAAATAATTTATTAAACTAAACCTATAAAACATTCCATTTTACCAATTAAAAACTAAAAAAAATTAAAAGACTTGAAAACCATTTTACAAGCTAAAGTCAAATAATCAATAAAAGATGAGAATATGCACATGATTTGTATATATTAACAAAAATCAATACAATAAAGTCAAGCTGCATAATAATAATAAATGATGCAAGGAAACTCCGGTGCCAAATAGTGACAAACAACGTTGACATATATTAAGATCAAGTATATGGATTTCATGGGTACAACCTGGGTATGATAGTGATTCCACCTCATAATAGCTAATCAAATTAAAACATTACCAATTGTCAGGCTTACATCTAGTCTCATGGGTCTAAAGAAAACCAGTTCCACACACACACACTTTCCTGGCCCTAATTCCATAGCATGAACCTTTCACATTCTCTATGGATCCACTAGAAAGGTGAGAGACTGCTAGTGAAGCATATATCTAGGTCATCTCATCTGACTGTCTAGATTCTCATGAATTTTCAAAATAAGTGAGTTAGATTTTCATGTTACAAGGATCACTATGGTGGATCATTATTAACACCAATCACATCCACTGTCCCTCAAATAACATCTCACTCTCACCCCCAATTCCCTCAAATTAAATAATCCCTTTTTCAACACCCAATAGTGGGAAGTACAATAATCATGAAAGTTATATAAAGGGATTATTACAAGATAGTGTCATCATAAAGTTCCAACTGGAGTGTCAATAATTATCAATTTCAATTCAAATCCTTGTTCACAATTCAACATTCAAAAGGGTAATAATATTTGTTCCCTTTCCAAAATCATCATAAAAATACCAAATGGGCCTTTTAAATAATCATTTATTTTAAATAATCCCAAAATCATTTAAAGGAGGTATTAAAATTTTTAAAATGATTGAATGAATTTCAAAAATATGGGTCTACAGACTCTTTCCATGTGAATGAATAATTTATTTCAAATAACCCAATAACACCAATTTCCAAAAAAAAAGGTAAAATCATTCAATGTGGGATATTGTTCATTTAATAAATTAATCATTTGAAACTATTTAGAAAACATCAAATGGTTCAATTAATTTAATTAAAATCAAGGAATTCCATTTAATAAATCAGAACCCATGAAAAATCACTCAATTTCACCAAAACATCCTTTAAAAGCTCTTTAAAAATAAATCCAAACAAACATGGAATTAAAATAATTTATAAAAAGATGATATTTTTAAAGATCATATCCATTCAATTAATTTCATGTTCAATTCAAAGAGAAGTTAGTCAAAGAAGCATTTATGAAAAATTAAACGGATGAATTTCATAGAACATGTGTTAGAAATTAGGAAAAATGTATATATGAATTTATCTAGAAACAATAAATCACAAAATGAAGGAAAAAACATAGAAACGCCTGCTTGTAAATTAAGTAATCCAACCACAACAAATCTGATATGTGTCACCTTTTATGGTGATCACCATATCTAATAAGATAGACCTTGAAAGAAGATAGAGGAGATCCAAGATCAATAATTCAACATCAATCATTCAAGATACAAAAAAATCAAGGCTTTCACAACCTTTAAGAATAAAGAATCAAGAGGAGAAGGGATATCCAAGATTAAGAAAAAAAGAACTCATCATAATATGATCACCACTTTGATTGGTGCTTGATCCACCAAGAGATGATGTTTTGGGAGAAAAAAATAGATCTACAGGGATCCCAAAACCCTAAGGATCAGATTATGATCTAGTAGGAGAACTTTGGTGTTTTTTAGGGGGGTTTCGTGATTTTAATTACAATTTTTGTAACTTTAATTATCACGTGCATGGTTTCCTAGGATAAGTTACACTGCTAGTACTAATCATGTGCAAACTATGAACCCAGAACAGAGACACTAGAAGTGTTGCGCGATTTGGCGGCACACTTTTTCAAATCGTGCACCAACCATGTAACCCCAAACTATCCAGGATGCACACTTTTTCAAACCATGCTCAAACCATGAATAAGCCCAAAAACCTTTAAGAAAATCCAGAAAATCTCCAGAAATGACCTTCAAAGATACCCAATCATTAGGTAATAAAATAAATGGGTCAAAACATATAAAAAAGTAACAGGATGTTACAAACTCCCCACCATAGGACTTTCTGTCCCTAGAAATCATCTAGTCTGAAAGATAAAACACAAATGTGCAAGAAGAAATCCCTCACTCATCTTGTGAGGTGGAAAGTCTGTGGTCCAGAATAGAGACTCACCCAAAGGATAAAAACACACACAAATCCAATATCAAAACACCAAGATTGTCACATGTCTTCAAACAAGAGAAAGACTAAAGACTTGGCATAGGTATCACCACCATTTAAATATTCGCCAAAAAGTTATAACATAAGAAAATAATGTCTCTTAAACCCAAATAATAGACGTAAACTATTACTTAAGGAGAAACATCAATGATCAAACATCTAAAAGAAAGGAAAATAACTAACAAGGATTTATACCATGGGTAAGTACTCAATGGTAACCTAGGATTTTTCAAATTGAGCCTCATACCTTGATGATCTCATTAAAACAAACACCATCACCATTGTGTGACTAGTCTATCAAAAATACACATAATCCTAGTTACCCAAGTATATTCCAAAGGTCTATCCAAGTCCAACTGAAAAGATCTAAAACATCTAGGTCAATTCACAATAGGGAATTACACTATCATAAGGGAGATCATATAACACATGAAAATTTAGCTCTAACCATCAAGTTAAAATAAGTGGACACCAAGGAACAACAAATAAGATATCAAGAAATGAAACCATTATTACCTTACCAATCCAAAAATTACCCAAACCATGTTCCACAACATAACATCACAAAGATCCCAACACAAAAAAGGTTTCCAAAATAAAAAATCCACAAGAATTATAACTCAAACAGTTTCCACTTCAATGTTGGAAACAAAAATATGTAAACCAAAATCTCCTCCACTGCGTGAAAATATTCACTCTAAGGATGATGGTCATGGCCCTAATATCATAAAGAATATGTGTTCCCATAGTCTGGAGCTGATATTCCTAACTATATTTTCTATTTCTGATCACACATCTTATAAAAAAGTGACCTAAGTTTCCACACCATCTACAAACTTGTAGAGCTTTCTAACACAAATTCTTTGAATGACCAGGTGATCTACACTGGAAACACATGGTAGTCCTCTTCTTTTACTGAGGATACTTAACTTTATAATTGGGAATGTGGAATTTATCCATTCATGCTATTTTTCTAGCTCCACTTCACCTAAAAAATTCCTTTCAAGCATCTTCAGATAAGAGATCAACCATTCCACGGAATGGCGGTTACAGTTTTTGGGTGAAGACATTTTCTAAAAGAGATAGCCTTATTGAATTCATCACCAACAAGACCAGGTATGAAACATATCAAACATGATAAATTCTTGGCATACTTTACAACTGATATACCATATTGACTGAAACTCTATAACTTAAAAACTTTCTCCTTCTTCACTTCCTCAGTATACTTCCATTGAATGAATACTAACATAAAGAATTCCCAATAGATTATTTCATATATACTAGAGGTAATCACAAGTTCCCACGACTCCTGATCAGGTACTGTAACACCCCGAGATTTTATGAAAAATATTCTTTTAATTTCATTAATGTCTTTTGTTGTATGCTACACCAAGATTACCTTGTGCTATACGTAACACCGTATTAGCTTGCAGTATACGCAACACTATTCTTGGATCGTGTTACACACAATTTTGATAATAGTTAGTCTACGCAACATTGAGTATATATATATATATATATATTCAATGTATAAATGAAATATGGTTGGATTATGTTATACAAAACAACTAAGGATTCTTGCACAGCACGTAACCCTGACTTGCCTTGCATTACACGCAATCACGACCTTCCTCGATAGCGTGTGTTGTACGCAATACCGGGTTTTACTAAATAACAATATATTATTATAATATTATTATGAACTAGCCGTTATGAATAGTATTAACTAAATTTTTAATCTTATAACATTATTATTCATCTTACACATTTTCTAAAACATGTTATAAGAACAAAATAAATTTTTCGGGTAAAATAAGTATTTTTCAAAAAATGCAGTTTTGCCGCCTTTTGATGGCGCACCCACTTTAAATATATTTTTTGACATGTTTATAAGTTCAATTTGACAAAATAAAATTATTCTTTGGAATCAAGAAATAAAAATTTACTTTGGATAATTTTTTCATTTTATTCTGATGACTTTCATATTTTAATGAATAGTAAAAACACGCTATATTTTAATTAAAAACAAATTTTTTCATCGTAATATCTTATGTGGTTAAATTATAATATTGAATGGTTTTAAAGTATAAATAGAATATATTTTTACCATTTAATATAATGTATGTCATTAGCATTGATTTTACCTTGAATTCGTAGGTTAAATCAATTCAATCTTTTGCAATGTTTTAAAGAAAAACCAGTTTTCTTTCGACAATGGGATTAATTTTAATTTAATTTCTGAAACTTTTGTGTATTGAATTTGGAAAAATTGATTCCATATTTAGAATCAGTGGGTCCAAATTATGTTAATAAGCTACTTTTTATTTTTGGGAATTATGAATAGTAACTACGGTAAATTTTATTTACCATTGTTAAAGGTAAATCGGGTAATTAAGGGTAAATATAATATTATAAAATTACCCTAACACTTGTAAAAATCCTATTGGATGAATAAAAGTCGACCCATGTAACCTAAGGGTCGGATTAGATTCATTTAATGGACTTTTTTCCATGAAAATAAGTTAATTATTATTAAAACCAAATAATGTGACAACATGTCACTTTCTTAAATCTTATAAGTATAATAATTTTAATTTAGTAATACACTTCATGAAACTTCGAACATGAATAGTCTCCAGAAATCTAATACAATTATCTACATCATAGAAATTTATTTATAATTTTTATGGATTAAATAATTATCATTTATTATGACACAAAGATGATGAAGAAATTGTCTTATTAATGAAATATTGACATAATTGATGTTATAAATACCCAAATAAATGTAATTTAAGACTTTTTATGAATTTAACTAATTTTATATATTAATATGACATGTTATTATTTATTTAATTAACTTTTTTCTAACTAATCAATCTGTTATGAGTTTCACAAAAATCAATTACTAAATAGTGTCAAAATTGACATAAAATAGTTTTTAAAACAAATATTATATTATTAATTGTTATTTTATTCATAAAAATCTAAGGTTCTGAAAAATGACTTCTATAAGGTTATATATATTAATAATAAACAACTTTAGGTTCGTTTGGGTTGATATACTAAGTTTATTAACCTTATAATGTAAGAAAACAAGAAGACACAGTAAAAGTAAAATTATCTAACTTAAAGTTAAATATAAAGGATAAGGTTAAAATAGAAACATAAACTTGTCTAAATTCTATTGGATGAGATTATTTAGACCCATACCCACCTTAGATTCGAAATAAATCAATTTGGATCTATTTAAAACCGAATTTTGCTTTATAATAAAATAATATTTTTAGTTATTCCAAAGGTGCCCCTCTCCTCCCTTATAAAAGGGCACCCCCTCCCTCTCTTCCTCACACAACCTTGCGCCTTCAAGCTCGGCCAAACTCTGAAAAATTCTCTTCTCCAATTCCCTAGAAACATCCTAGAGGTTATGGTATTCCTCAAAGACCAATTTTAGTGCCCTAAGAGCAGGTCTCAAAGAGGCGCTTCAAAGAAGAGGTAATTTCCGTTACCGATTCTTTCACCTTTATTTCTTCTTCCACTTATTCTTATTAGGTTGTTTCATTATGAAGTAATAACATCATTATTTCTTATATACTGATATGTTATTATAAATATTAAATAACTCTAATTAACCTTCTATCCATCCTACAGAAAAAGGAAATCACCGCGCGTGCGTACGTACGGAATACCGTCTCCACGCCGTGGTGTAATCTATTTTCCGCCACCACCTTAATTGGATGGGTATAATGGTGTAATGAGTAACTATATATGATTATTATAAATTGATATTGATAATAAAATAGTATACATACACTTCAACACAATTCCACGACCATGGGAACGATATCATCGCTCGTGCGTACGTACGGACTACCGTCTCCACGACGCGATGAGATTCATTCTCCACATTACCCTTCCATGAATGATTATAAAGTATATATAATAAGTAATCATGAAATATATGACATAATAATGATACTTTATTTATGTGTATATATATGTATGTCATCTACTTAATTCTATTCAACTCAATAAGGAAACGAAAACAGCGTTCATGCGTACGTACGGCCTACCGTCTCCATGAACGGTGTATTTCTTTCCATTTACTGATTTATTATATATATGTATATTCTGAATATATATTATATATAAATAATGTTTTATATTCTGGAATTAAGTAATCATGATCTAAGTAATCATATGAATAATTACAAGTCAAAACACGGACGACAAATGAAACAATTTTACCCAAAACGCTCTTTAACATGGAATTTACAAAAGAACGGGTAATATAAAGTCATAAGTGAACCATATATGATATCATAACAATGATTATGATTCTGGAATAAGTCAATGACATTATTTAAATCATTATATAGGAGGTTCGGACACTTACGAAGCAAATCGGACCTAAGGTAAGGGAAATATCACAATCTCATTTTTATCCGAGATTGTTTATACTTTGGTATTTACTGGGGTGTATTTTATCATCCACATCCATGTTTCCTCAATATTTAATATTATTTTCATCCACCTTCAATTGTTTTAATCCATTTTTACCCTTTGGTGAGTTTATAGTAAAATATGTGAAAGGAATCTTTTGTCTTTTTTCATTCGAGATACTTTTTGACTTTTCTGACAAAAGTACGAAGAATGTTTTTTTTAACTTATACGGTATGAATATATTTTTAAAACATTATTTCCAAAAATATTCCTTTAAAAGTTTTAAAGTTTATTTTTAATCAACTTCTTTTAGTTTAAAATTGTATGACATGTTAAGAAAGGAAAATGTTTTTGAAGTAGAATGGATATTTTCCTCAAGAATGGAGTTCAAGTGTTTTATCAAAATTATTTTCCATCTAAGATAATAAAGGGTTCTGTTTCTATCCCTATTATTACATGGATTTGATTATGTTGTGATGGAAATATTTTTTTTATGAATTCGTTTATCTTATATGAATTGTTTTATGATGTCACGATGTTTAAAGATTCCCATTTTTATTACATGGGTTATGCAATGATGTATGATTTATGATTTTTGTGGAACACATAAGAATGGTTTCATTATGAGATGGGTGGGACCTATATCTCCCTCCAATGCATTGGGTAAAGATTTTATATCTCATGAGATAGACATGGCTGGAACGGTAGGTTATACCAGTTCAGTGAAACAGGACTGAAACGAGGGTGACTCGGTTCAGAAATGGACTTTGTCCACTAAGATAGTCTTGGCAATGAGTCTTGACTAATAAGAAATGATTCTCTATGATTATGTGTATATTCCACAAAGTTTCATGTTTTAAGTTATGATTATCGGGATTACATTTCACTACTATGATTTATTCCATGTTATGATATTATGATCTCTTTTGCAGGTTAAGATTTACAAAATGTTATGTTCTTATGAATATGATGTGATTGATATTTCTTTTGTTTACCCTTACTGAGAATTTGATCACACCCTTTTATGTTTTCTTTTCCCCAGGACATAAAGAAAGGATTTAGGTTTAAAAAAAAAGAAGATCTTTATGGGAGATGTTGAAGATATTTCACCACGATTAGAAGATTATATTCCGAGTTTCCAAAGACACTAAACTATTACGGTACTTTCGTGTGTGTTTTTGTTATGTACTAAGTATTCCGCAAAAGTAATGTAATTTCTATGTACGTTAAGCTTCGGGTCTCTATAGTTGGTATCAGAGGAAAGGTTTAGTCAACCTTTGGAAACTAGGATGCGAAAACGTTATTGAGATCCCTAGAGATATTTCTAAGGTATGTCTAGGGATGTCCCTAAGGATAAGTATACGTATAGGATATAGTCCTAGAACTACAGTAACGATCTTAGAATTTGACCTAAGATGTTAGATATTAAGGGTACTCCCCCTTTACTATGTTGTTTTCCCTAGCATTATTTTTTCCTCTCACACTATTCTTTTTCGGTTTTAGACGATGGTTGGAACCCGAAGGAACCGTGTTGATCACTGTAATGGACAATGCAATGATTGTCCTCTTGAACAAACAAGTGTTATGGGAGATGGAGTGAAAAATCTTATTTCTATACTTACACAAGCTATGAATCATTCTGGACTTCCAAATGAGCAGAGAAGGGAACAATATTCTATTGAGTCCTTCATGAGGCAACGTCCACCTTCTTTCAGTGGGTCTTCTGATCCACTTGTTGCTGAACAATGGATCAGTACCACTGAAAAGATATTTTCAGTTCTTCAATGTTCTGAACATGATAAATTCATCTTAGCAGTATATCGTTTGGAAGGTGAAGCTGATCAATGGTGGAATCTTATCAAGAATATGAGGCCAAGAGATGAAATTGAGTCCATGGAATGGGACGCGTTCAAGAACTTATTTTTCAATAAGTACTTCCCTCGTATTCTTCGAACAAAGATGTAGAAGGAGTTTCTTGAACTAAAGCAAAAGGATGATGAATTTGTTGGTATATACGAAGCGAATTTTACAAGGCTTGCAAGGTATGCATCTGGATTTATCATGCAACCTGAAAGTAAAGTTGATCGATTCTTCAGTGGCTTAAAACAAAATCTTCGAAGGGCATTAGCTATAAGAGACTTCAGTGGCTATGAATAAATTGTGCGTTGTGCTATCAAGGTAGAAATGGAAGTTGGTGTTACTTATCCATCTCATAGTTTTGACAAGAAACTAAAGATGGAGTTTAAGGAGAAATCTCAGAGTAATGGTAAAAAGAAGATGAATATTTCCTTATGCTCAAAGTGTGGAAAGAAGCATGGTGGAGATTGTATTAAAGGGACAAGTAAATGTTTCAAATGTGGAAAGGAAGGTCATCAGGCATTTGAATGCCGAAATGATGGGAAGAATATGCCTAATGATGCAAACAAGGGAAGGGATACAGAGAATGAACCTAATACACTTCAATGCTTCAAGTACAAGGAAATGGGGCATTATGCTAATAAATTCCCTAATCTAAGGGTTAGTGATGATCGACATGAGCAACTACTTAAGGAAAAGGACAAAGGGAAGTCACATGCGATCACTATTGGCGATGTTGAATATGACAACAATGTGGTGGAATGATTAAGTGTTTATGTAATGGGATTCCAAAATAATGTTGTATCATGGAGTATTGGAATATTTATGTATTGGTCTAATGTGGTATTCAAAGTGATTGATATATTTTTGGAAATAAGATGATATGCGCATAATGAAGGGAAAACGAGAAAATGAAATGTTTAACAATATTCATGAGCTCATGATTTATATAAGGACTAAGTGATATCATGGTTTGAGTATATAGAATTTTGAGGATTTTGGTATGTGGAAAGTGTTAAATTTTAACTGCATTCAAGTTTTCACTATGGTTCAATGGGTATTCATTTTTTTCAAGAGAATACATGATTAAGGTATTCACGTGATTGGAATGTGACCAACAATATATATATATATGGGGGATAAATGATGGTATTCACATGCTTGGTTGATGAAATTTCAAGTAATCATTTTCTTTATACTATGATCTTGGACCGGAGTATTTTCGATAAGCCTAAAGATTGGAATGGATTATGTTGGACATAAGTTATTATTGTTTAAGGATAGAACTTTTTTCGATATTACTGATGGGATTTTATAGTAATGTAGTTTTAGAAAAAGGACAACCTGCAGGATGGGTGACAGCCCATCGTGTCGGACAAGGCTGTGGGAATTGAACCCACAACCGAAGTGCGACTGGGGTTTATCGCCTACCACTGGCCTACAGGAAGTCCCTGGTTAGTAGAAACTAGTTTTGTTTAATTAAGAGGTATGATATATGAAGTATAAGTTCATTTTTGGAACCATATACGATTAATCTAACCTTAAGATGGACTTATAACTTTTGATAACCTTTTGTTTGAAAGAGATGGAATGACCCATCATTCTATCAAATGACCTGCTAACACATCACGAATAACAAATTCAACTTCATTTCTTTAAGGGATGAAGTGGAAATTGATCAATTCATGAACAACAATGAGATTGTACCAAAATCATGCAAGTATTTCTTTTAATTCATCAACATTAGGGAAATGATCTTGAAAACCAAAAATGTTGTCCTAGTTCCCTTATATCTGATGAATCAGATGGTACCTTAGATCGTCACAAATTTATGGCTTTGTGATTGCTGGCTTTTCCATAGCCATGTTCTCAACCACTCTCCATCAGAACATGATGGTTAGATTTCTCTTCCATATCCATATTTTCACCTATGTGGAAACCCAGTGATTAGTTTATTTGGGTAACCGTTACGTTTCATACTTTTGTTTTTAAAGATTGTTTTTGTTATTCCTTTTTCTGATGTGGGTTTCTATTAAAGAATCTTTCGAATAGTAAACCATTTATAACCTCGACGAATTTCGAGGGAGAAATTCATTTTAAGGGGGGTAGAATGTAACACTCTGAGATTTTATGAAAAATATTCTTTTAATTTCATTAATTTCTTGTGTTGTATGCTACACCAAGATTACCTTGCGCTATACGCAACACCGTATTAGCTTTCAGTATACGCAACACTATTCTTGGATCGTGTTACACACAATTATGATAATAGTTATTCTACGCAACATTGAGTATATATATATATATATATATATATTCAATGTATAAATGAAATATGGTTGGATTATGTTATACGAAACAACGAAGGATTCTTGCACAGCACGCAACCCTGACTTGGCTTGCATTACACGCAATCACGACCTTCCTCGATAGCGTGTGTTGTACGCAATACCGGGTTTTACTAAACAATGATATATTATTATAATATTATTATTAACTAGCCATTATGAATAGTATTAACTAATTTTTTAATCTTATAACATTATTATTCATCTTACACATTTTCTAAAACATGTTATAAGAACAAAATAAATTTTTCGGGTAAAATAAGTATTTTTCAAAAAATGCAGTTTTGCCGCCTTTTGATGGTGCACCCACTTTAAATCTAGTTTTTGACATGTTTATAAGTTCAATTTGACAAAATAAAATTATTCTTTGTAATCAAGAAATAAAAATTTGCTTTGGATAATTTTTTCATTTTATTCTGATGACTTTCATATTTTAATGAATAGTAAAAACACGCTATATTTTAATTAAAAACAACTTTTTTCATCGTAATATCTTATGTGGTTAAATTATAATATTGAATGGTTTTAAAGTATAAATAGAATATATTTTTACCATTTAATATAATGTATGTCATTAGCATTGATTTTACCTTGAATTCGTAGGTTAAATCAATTCAATCTTTTGCAATGTTTTAAAGAAAAACCCGTTTTCTTTCGACAATGGGATTAATTTTAATTTAATTTCTGAAACTTTTGTGTATTGAATTTGGAAAAATGGATTCCATATTTAGAATCAGTGGGTCCAAATTATGTTAATAAGCTACTTTTTATTTTTGGGAATTATGAATAGTAACTACGGTAAATTTTATTTACCATTGTTAAAGGTAAATCAGGTAATTAAGGGTAAATATAATATTATAAAATTACCATAACACTTGTAAAAATCCAATTGGATGACTAAAAGTTTACCCATGTCACCTAAGGGTCGGATTAGATTCATTTAATGGAATTTTGTCCATGAAAATAAGTTAATTATTATTAAAACCAAAGAATGTGACAACATGTCACTTTCTTAAATCTTATAAGTTTAATAATTTTAATTTAGTGATACACTTCATGAAACTTCAAACATGAATAGTATACAGAAATCTAATACAATTATCTACATCATAGAAATTTATTTAGAATTTTTATGGATTAAATAATTATCATTTATTATGACACAAAGATGATGCAGAAATTGTCTTATTAATGAAATATTGACATAATTGATGTTATAAATACCCAAATAAATGTAATTTAAGACTTTTTATGAATTTAACTAATTTTATATGTTAATATGACATGTTATTATTGATTTAATTAACTGTGTTTTAACTAATCATTCTGTTATAAGTTTCACAAAAATCAATTACTAAATAGTGTCAAAATTGACATAAAATAGTTTTTAAAACAAATATTATATTATTAATTTTTATTTTATTCCTAAAAATATAAGGTTCTGACAAATGACTTCTATAAGGTTATATATATTAATAATAAACAACTTGGGGTTCGTTTGGCTTGATATAGTAAGTTTATTAACCTTATAATGTAAGAAAACAAGAAGACACAGTAAAAGTAAAATTATCTAACTTAAAGTTAAATATAAAGGATAAGGTTATAATAGGAACCTAAACCTATATAAATTCTATTGGATGAGAGTATTTTGACCCATACCCACCTTAGCTTCGAAATAAATCAATTTGGAGCTATTTAAAACCGAATTTGGCTTTATAATAAAATAATATTTTTAGTTATTCCAAAGGTGCCCCTCTCCTCCCTTATAAAAGGGCAGCCCCTCCCTCTCTTCCTCACACCACTTTGAGCCTTCAATCTCGGCCAACCTCTGAAAAATTCTCTTCTCCACTTCCCTAGAAACATCCTAGATGTTCTTGTCTTCCTCAAAGACCAATTTTAGTGCCCTAAGAGGAGGTCTCAAAGAGGCGCTTCAAAGAAGAGGTAATTTCCGTTACCGATTCTTTCACCTTTATTTCTTCTTCCACTTATTCTTCTTAGGTTGTTTCATTATGAAGTAATAATATCAGTATTTATTATATACTGATATGTTATTATAAATATGAAATAACTCTAATTAACCTTCTATCCATCCTACGGAAAAAGGAAATCACCGCGCGTGCGTACGTACGGAATACCGTCTCCACGCCGTGGTGTAATCTATTTTCCGCCACAACCTTAATTGGATGGGTATAATGGTGTAATGAGTAGCTATATATGATTATTATAAAGTGATATTGATACTTAAATAGTATACATACACTTCAACACAATTCCACGACCATGGGAACGATATCATCGCTCGTGCGTACGTACGGACTACCGTCTCCACGACGCGATGAGATTCATTCTCCACATTAACCATTCATGAATGATTATAAAGTATATATAATAAGTAATCATGAAATATATGACATAATAATTATACTGTATTTATGTGTATATATATGTATGTCATCTACTTAATTCCATTCAACTCAATAAGGAAACGAAAACAGCATTCATGCGTACGTACGGCCTACCGTCTCCATGAACGGTGTATTTCTTTCCATTTACTGATTTATTATATATATGTATATTCTGAATATATATTATATATAAATCATGTTTCATATTCTTGAATTAAGTAATCATGATCTAAGTAATCATATGAATAATTACAATTCAAAACACAGACGACAAATGAAACAATTTTACCCAAAACGCTCTTTAACATGGAATTTACAAAAGAACGGGTAATATAAAGTCATAAGTGAACCATATATGATATCATAACAATGATTATGATTCTATAATAAGTCAATTACATTATTTAAATCATTATACAGGAGGCTTGGACACTTACGAAGCAAATCGGACCTAAGGTAAGGGAAATATCACAATCTCATTTTTATCCGAGATTGTTTATACTTTGGTATTTACTGGGGTGTATTTTATCATCAACATCCATGTTTCCTCAATATTTAATATTATTTCTATCAACCTTCAATTTTTTTAATCCATTTTTACCCTTTGGTGAGTTTATAGTAAAATATGTGAAAGGAATCTTTTGTCGTTTTTCGTTCGAGGTACTTTTTGACTTTTCAGTCAAAAGTACGAAGAATGTTTTTTTTAACTTATACGGCATGAATGGATTTTTAAAACATTATTTCCAAAAAGCTTCCTTTACAAGTTTTCAAGTTTTTTTTAATCAACTTCTTTTAGTTTAGAATTGTATTACATGTTAAGAAAGGAAAATGTTTTTGAAGTAGAAAGGATATTTTCCTCAAGAATGGAGTTCAAGTGTTTTATCAAAATTATTTTCCATCTAAGATAATAAAGGGTTCTGTTTCTATCCCTATTATTACATGGATTTGATTATGTTGTAATGGAAATATTTTTTTTATGAATTGTTTTATGATGTCACGATGTTTAAAGATTCCCATTTTTATTACATGGGTTATGAAATGATGTATGATTTATGATTTTTGTGGCACACATAAGAATGGTTTCATTATGAGATGGGTGGGAACTATATCTCCCTCCAATTCATTGGGTAAAGATTTTATATCTCATGAGATAGACATGGCTGGAATGGTAGGTTATACCGGTTCAGTGAAACAGGACTGAAACGAGGGTGACTCGGTTCAGAAATGGACTTTGTCCACTAAGATAGTCTTGGCAATGAGTCTTGACTAATAAGAAATGATTCTCTATGATTATGTGTGTATGCCACAAAGTTTCATGTTTTAAGTTATGATTATCAGGATTACATTTCACTACTATGATTTATCCCATGTTATGATATTATGATCTCTTTTGCGGGTTAAGATTTCCAAAATGTTATGTTCTTATGAATATGATGTGATTGATATTTCTTTTGTTTACCCTTACTGAGAATTTGAGCTCACCCTTTTATGTCTTCTTTTCCCCAGGACATAAATAAAGGATTTAGGTTTGAAAAAGAAGAAGATCTTTATGGGAGATGTTTAAGATCTTTCACCACGATTAGAAGATTATATTCCGAGTTTCCAAAGACACTAAACTATTACGGTCCTTGTGTGTGTGTTTTTGTTATGTACTAAGTATTCTGCAAAAGTAATGTAATTTCTATGTACGTTAAGCTTCGGGTCTCTACAGGTACCTCAAATAATTATTTCATATACTTGAACTTCATTGATTTGGGATTCTTAATAGAATCAAAGATCCCATCAACTTCTTCAAGCCACTTCACAACCTAAAGATAACCTTGTTTGCCTTTATAATAAGGTGGATGAAAATCTAGGAATACAAGGATGGGGTTCAAAGTTTTAATGGTCTCTGTCTCCACCACTCTATATCGAGCCTGGATAGAGTCTTCGACAAGGGTAACTACTTCTATAAGATGTGAAGAACAACCTCAAGGGCCAAACAGTTGGGCCAAAATTTTATCTTTCTTGAAGGACTTTCTGGGATACATTTCTGAACATTACAAAATGAAAGCATATCAACTCAGGAATCAATAAAATCTCAAAAAGTATAAAAATATTTTAAAAAAAGTCACAACCCATTTTAATCAAAACTTTTTTGATTTTAAAATGAACAATATTTCACCATTTATAAAACATTAATATTTACTTTGAAAATGATAAATCTTGTTATAAATCAATCACAATTTCAAAAACCCTTTATCAAGAGTTTTAAATTATTCCATGGTTTCAAAATTATTAACCCCTTTTTCCAATTATCTAAACCATTTCCATTTAAATCCATTACAAATCAAAATTTATTCTTAAAACATTGTTTTAGCACATTACCTAATAGTCTTTGTAAATTAATTTTCCAAACCAAACATTTCATAAAACTCACTCTTTGGTAATTGAAAACATTTATAAAAAAAAATACCAAAACTTTTTTAAGGAGTAATTTAATTTTCACAAGGGATTTAAAATTATTAACAAGGTATATATTTTGAAACAACCAGAAGAGATCTCAAAACAACCCACATCCATAACCCATATAACCAAACTCACATAAGTTAATTCACTTGTAAGAAAATGGATAGGGTTTAGAGTTTATATCCAAGTTATAACTATAACAATCTTGGTCATATGGGATAGTAAACCACACACCAACAACACAACTGTTCATGGAAGTATTTCTCAATCAGTCACATTGATTTCTCATAGTTTACCAAACCTTGAAAACATGGTTCCACTATGTTCATCCTTATATTCTAGTTCAAAAACTTATAAGATATTTTACAAATCAAATATAGTCTCATTGGGAATCTTAATATAAGTTATCATCAAAAAACCAACAACTCAAAAGAAATACTCAAGTCCCAAGATCCTTGGTAACTCAAGTATCACCGTGAAGGGTTGGTGATCAAGCACCTGCTTATGGACTACCTCTTGAGTCCTAGAACATTATTAATCTTTTTTGTACCATGACTCACCCAAAATAACATAATAATTTCAAATTTAGGTATTTCCCTTTAAGGAAATACCTTCTCTTGTACCATTTTTAATGAACCAACGCGGGATACCATCTAAACTGATACCTAAGCATATTCCCCATTAACCCAAAGAGCGTTCCTGATCTCCACAGGCTAGCTACAGTCACCTGGACATCTACAAATAACTATTTTCAATGATTTCACCCTCAAAAGGCTATAAAAATAGAGTACAATGTGGAAAAATAATTATATATATGTGTGTGTCAATTAATACATACATATCAAGTATAAGGTGACACTAAGAAAACTGAAAACATAACATTTCCACTAAAAAATACCTCTCGGTGGTCCAAGACCACCCACCATGTCCCAAGTCACCCACGCCTGGTCACCCCAGCACGAACCCACAATGGAAGGCAAGAGAACGAACATCTTCTATAAGATAATAAAGGGCTGAAAACACCAAAAGGTACAATCAGGGTGTGAGCTAAAGATCCTAGTAGGATTCCACCAAGTATTCTATGCAGTTACCACATAAAATAATTCAAATGTGATAAAATAAGAGTAAAATGAGAGAATAATAGTATTAGTTTAAAATAGAGTGTTAAACATTGAAAAATCAATTTTTAAACTAAACCTGTAACACATTCCATTTTACTATTTAAAAACTAAACACTTTCTTGAAAAGATTTGAAAACCATTTCACAAGATAAAGTCATATAATCAAGAAAATATGAGAATATGTACTTAATTTGTAGGGATGAATAAGAATTAATATAATATATTCAAGGTGCATAATAACAATAAATGAAGTAATCAAGGAAACTCTGGCACCAAATGGTGACAACCAATACTGTCATATGACAAGATCAATTATATTGATGTCATGGGTATAACCTGGGTATGATAGTGATTCCACCTTAGAATAGATAATAAAATTACAACATGACCAATTATCAGGATTACATCTAGTCTCACAGGCCAAAAGCAAACCAATTCCATGCATGGACACTTTACTGGCCACAAGTACATAACCCAAACCTTCCGCATTATCCATGGATCCACTATAAGGGTGTGAGTATTCTAGTGAAGCATATATCTAATACATTTCAACTAACTAAAAAGGTTCTCATGACTAGTAAAAATAAGTGAGTGATATTTTTAAGTTAAAATGATCACTATGGGGGATCCTTATCAACATCAATCATGGGAACTAGCCCTCAAATAACATCTCACTCTCACCCCTAATTCCCTTAAATTAAATAATCCCTTTTCCAACACCCAATAGTGGGAAGAAAAAGAATCATGAAAGTTATATAAAGAGATTATTATAAGAGAGGATCATCTTAAAGTGCCAACCGAGCTGTCAATAATGATCCATTTTAATTCAAAACCTTTTTCACAATTCAACATTCAAAAGGGTAATAATACCTGATTCCTTTTACAATTCATTATAAAAATTCCAAATGGGGTTTTAAATAATCATTTTTCTTAAAGCATCCCAAAATCATTTAAAGGAAGTATTACAATTTTTAAAAGGATTGAATTTATTTCCAAAACATGGGTCTACACCCTATTTCTATGTTAATAAATCATTTATTTCAAATAACCCAAGAACACCAATTTCTAAAACTAGGGTAAAATCATTAAAAGGGGTTTCTTGTTCATTTAATAAATTCAAGAATTTGAAACTATTTATAATACATAAAATAGTTCAATTAATTTAATTAAAATCAAGTAATTTCATTTAATAAATCAAAACCCATTCCAAATCCCTCAATTTCACCAAAAAAACATTAAATTATCTTTAAAAATAAATCCCAAAAATCATGGCATTCAAATAATTTATAAAAAAGGGATAGGTTTCAAGATCATAGCCATTCAATTAATGTCATGTCCAATTCAAAGAGAAATTGGTCAAAGAATAATTTATAAGTAATTAAATGGATGAATTTCATAGAACATGTGTTAGAAATTAGGAAAAATGTATCTAAGAATTTATCTAGAAACAATGAATCAAAAAATCAAGGAAAATAATATAAATTCCTACTTGAAAATTAAGTAATCCTACAAAAAAATATTCAATATGTGTTTTATTTGATGGAGATAATCATATCAAAGTAGATAGACATTGAAAGAAGATAGAGGGGATCCTAGATCTATAATTCCACATCAATCAATCAAGATCCAACAAAACTCAAGGAATTAAAAAAATTTAGGAATAAGGAATCAATGGGATAAGTGAGATCCAATATTAAGAAGAAAAGAACTCACCATAATATGTTCACCTCTTCGATTGGAATTTCGATCCACCAAGAAATGCTTTTTGGGAGAAAAAATTGCTCTATAGGGATCCTAAAACCCTAAGAATATAATTATGATTTAGTGGGAGAAGTTTTGGGGTTGTTTATGGGTGTTTTGGGATTTTAATTACAATTTTCGTAACTTTAATTATCACATGAAATGTTTCCTAGGTTAACTTGAATGGTTAGTACTAACCATGTGCAAACTGTGCACCCAGAACAGAGCCACTGGAAGTGTTGCACAGTCTGGATGCACATTTTTTCAAACCATGCGTCAACTATGAAATCCCCTACTAGAAAGACTGCACACTTTTTAAAACCATCCTCAAAACATGCACAAACTATACACAAGCTCAAACGCCTTCAAAAAATTCCATAAAAAACTCTATAAATGACTCATGAAGATACCCAATCATTAGGTAATTAAATCAATGTGTCAAAACACAAAAAAAGTAACGGGATGTTTCAACATCCCCACCATAGGACTTTCTATCCCTATAAATCATCTAGTCTTAAAGATAGAACATAAATATATAAGAAGAAATCCCTCACTCATCTTGTGAGGTTTAAAGTCTATAGTCTAAAATAGAGACTCGCCCAAAGGATAACAACACAAATAACTCCAAGATCAAAACACTAATATCATCACATTTCTATAAATAATGGAAATAATTGATATTTAGCATAGGTATCCCCAACATTTAAAGATTCACCAAAAAGGTACAACATAATAAAATAATTTCCCTTAAACCCCAAGAAAAGAATTCAACTATTCACTAAGAAAAAACATTAATGATCAAACATCCACAAGTAATATAAATAACTTACAAATATTTCTGACATGGGTAAGTACTCAATAGTAACCTAGGATTTTTCAAACCAAGCCTCATGCCTCGATGAGCTCAATAAAAAATCACTAGCACCATCTTGTGACTGGTATATCAAAAATGCACATCATCTTAGTTACTCAAGTACATTCCCAATGTCTATCCAAGTCCAACTAGAAATAGCTCAAACATCTAGGTCAGTTCAGAACATGGAACTACACTCTCACAAGGTAGATCGTCTAACACATCAAAATTGAGCTCTAACCATCAAGTCAAAATTTAAGATCCTGGTTTTTAGAAAGGTATGTTTTCATTATGTTTTGGTTGAATCCCTTGTTTCAGTATTCAAGGGATGTTTCCTAAAAGTGTGAGAGGCCTTGGGGGTGTTCTGGGGGATCAGGGAATGGAAGAAAGGAAATATGGGCAAGACAGGCCAGGGCGCACGGCCTACGCATGGCCAGGCAAACCATTCGGCCTGCCCAGGATAAACCGTGTGACCCTTCCTCCTCCAGATAGGAGAATGTGCACGGTTTGTGCATGGTTTTCCAAACCATGTGGCTAAATGGTGCAACCCCTCCTCCTCTTGACAGTGGCATGCGCACGGTTTTCCAAACCATGCGGAAAAACCATGCGGCCACTTAAAGTTGGGAAAAATTACAAGTTTCCCACTCCAGTCTTTAAAATCCCACTTGGGATTTCCTCTCATTTCCTCCCTCTCCACCCTAGGCACGAACCAAATCGCCCAAAGGCTCCAAGAGACCAATCTCCTTCGATTTTAAGGTGTTTTTGGTGTTGTTGGTTGCGAATCAAAGCTCCGGGTAAGGCTAATCCCATTCTTGCTTCTCTTTTTGGTTTAGGGTTTGTATCTTCTCTCCCTCTCATTTCGAAGCTCTAAAACCCTAACTTTTGGGTGAGTTTTAGGTTAAAGCTACAAAGGTTGGTTGGATCAGGGTCTAAGGACTCGATTGAGAGTGCGTTCAATATCTTTTTCGAGGTAGATGGTCTACAAGTGATATCCCATAGTTATTTCGGTATTTGTGCATATTTAGTTGTGTTCTTGCTTTCCTTTGGTTATGTTTTGGATAACCTTGTAATGTTTCGTAATAATGGTGTTTAAAATGGAAAATGGGAACCCTCACGATCCCCATGGGATGTGTTGGGATAGACTTGACCTAATTGGGTCCATCCATGGGATGTGTCAGTTTTTCCTGGATTTAGAGATTGATATTAAACAAGTGACCTTGTTGTAATGAATTGTAGAACCCTTGATAAATATATTGGTATGATCGGTTGAACTTGTAATAGAAGTTAGGTGATGAACCTAGACTTGGCAATTACCTAAGGGTTAAAGTGGAATGGGTTAAATGAATGATTCATGGGAATGATGAATGGGTTAAATGGGTTAATGTGCACTAATTAAAGACTATAATGGGATAGATTATGGGTTTAATGTTGAATGATTAGTGAGATAGGCATAACACATGGGAATTGGGTGAATGGTTAAAATGATGTGAAATGGTAATGTGTTAATGGGTTAAGGCATGATGTGGTTTCCCATGTGGGTTGTGGGGAATAGTGTTTGCCGAATGGAAATGGTTTGGATGGTTGATGGTTACTTATATATAAGCATGTACACATGGCTTCATAGAGGAGGTTATGACATGAGGATCTATGCCCACGGGTCGAGTGAAGACTGAGGTTCTAATCTCCACCCTAAATGCACGGGTTAGGAAAGGGGACTGAGGGTCTATTCTCCTATCGGTTGCATCCGCACTGACTAAGGCTTCGAGGTGAGGTTATGGTTTCTATGAGGGGGTTAGTCCTAGTGAGATAGGATAATGATGTGTTCGCCCACTTTTTTGTGGTTGTTGGCCTTATACCCATGTAACATAGTGTATGTGATTGACCCATGGAAATGTGATGAAATGGTAAATGGTGATAATGGGTGTGTAATGGATGGTAATGGAAGTGGCAATGGCTTGGCTCTAAACTGGTTAATGGTACCTTAAATAATTACATGGAAATTATCATTCATATTCCATTGCATGCACTATCTATTTAGATTGGATAATTTGTAGACACCGTTGGTGTTGACCTACTATGTTGTACTCACACCCTGCTTGGGCCGTCGTTGGGTACCCAAGCAAACTTCATGTTTTTAGGTCAGGAGAAGGGAAAGGGTCCTTGCAAGATAGTTGAGTGGATATGGGTATCACTTGGTGGAGGATCCGGACTTGGAGTCAGGACCATTTTGGGGGTTTTTTCCATTGTATTTATTTTGGGGTTTTTTCCACTTTTTCACTTGTAGTATGACATGAAATATTTTATTGTTGGAAATGGTTGGTATACATGTCCTTATTTTTTGATTATTTTTTTCGCTATTGGTTTATTTCTGTTGTGGCTTACTCTGATAAAAAGGGGGTATAGTCTCCCCACTTGACCACATAGACCCCCGCTGCTAGTCGGCAGCCTTTGGCATACGGGGAGGCGCACTTAAGGTCATGTAACCACCCGGCTCGGAGCACCGGTTTAGTGGCTTCTGTGTTGGGGATGTTACAAAGTGGTATCAGAGGAGGTATTTCTTCTCCTTCTCTGAGGTCTTGTTATTTGGGATTGGTATCCAAGGGTTAATACGTGTTGGGCCTTGGTAATGAGCTCGTGCTTGGGAGTATCTAACCTAGGTACGGGGGAAACCCAAGTCACCCTGGGTGGGAAATGATGTTCTTGGTTATGTGATGTTATAGTTGATGATATTTCAACGTTGGGTGATGCACATGTGGTTTCATGTGATTGTTTTATGACGTTTGGCTCGTGGCCTTAACGGAACGAGGATTTTCATTCATACATCATTGTAGGCACCTAAGGAGATAGGTGACATGCATTGTGTTATGCACACGCACGGGTTGGGTGTGTGAGGCAGGAAAGTAGGGTGCATCATGCATTTCATGAAACCAAGAAATAATGAGAAGAATGAAATAAAACAAGTGGGTAAATGATGTTTAATGGAGTAATAGGATTTTAAACAAGTTGGAAAAATTCATTGGGTTAGTATATGAAATGGGTTGTCGTAGCTAGTAATGATCTTTTGATGGAGTCATGAATGTTTATGGTATGCATGCTAAATCTCATGCTTGGCATTGTAGAGAAATGCCACCACGACATCGGTTACCAGTTGGGAAACGGGAGGGTGTTGCTGAGAACACTCCTTTAGTAGAGGAGCAAGAAAATGTGGTGATCAATGAAGGTAGAAAAGATCAGTTCCTAGAGAACTTGACTCGCCTTATGCAGATGATGGATCGGGACCCAGTGCGAGTTGCACCGAGTATGTTTGAGCTGACCAGGGAGTTCCAGCTGCAGCACCCTCCGACCTTCTCCGGAGAGGGTGGGCTAGAAGCAGCGGAGTTCTGGTTAGAGTCTTTCCAGACGATACTGGACCATCTGGAGACCCCTGTTGAAAAGAGAGTGAAGTTGGACACTTATATGTTGCGAGGATAGGCAAGGCGTTGGTGGGGCATTTAGGATCAAATCGAGCAGGCTGAGGGAATTTCATGGAATGTGTTTCAGGAAAAGTTTCTGGAGCATTTCTACCCAGAGACCTTGAGACAGGAGCAGGCTGCAGAGTTTATGATCCTGACTCAGGTATTTCTATCAGTGATGGACTATCCTATTCATTTCACTGATTTGAGATGCTTTGTCTTAGTATTAGCAGGGGATAAGGCAGCAGTATCAAGGCATTTTCAGGATGGGCTGAGACATTAGATCAGGTCCCAAGTAAACATATTCCGCTTGAAGAGGTTCGTAGAGGTAATAGATCAGGCACTAATCTCGGAAGGAAACCTGAAGGGAGCTTCGGGTAGTGGACTTATGGTGTCAGTGGGATAGATGAGCGGTGTAGCTATCAAAGGTCGAAAGCGATGCCATGAGAGCTCATAGAATGGCGGAAGTATGAAAAGCAGCTGGAAGAGGGGGTCAGCCTCTCAGAGTGGGAACTGGGTGTTTTGTTATCAGTGTGGCAGTCCGGGGCATATGTGTGGTCAGTGTCCTCGACCTCCAGTTGAGTGTTGTTTGTGCAGCAGGATGGGGCATGTGCAGGGATTATGCAGGAACCCTCGGCATGTGGGTGAGCATAGTGGTGAAAAGCAGGTGCCGGGTATGGGAAGGGGATCAGTTTCCCCGTATCATGTAGGCAGTTGGAGCTCCACGGGTCGTACTGACAGGGGCGGTGGACGTGGAACTCCAGGGCAGGATCATTCGTTCCAGCAGGGTAGTGTAGCACAGGGCATTCAGGCTGGGGGCCAAGGTAGAGGGGAAGGTCAGCTTCAGGTAGTTCAGTTTGTGCCTAGTGGTGGCAGGGCTGGACCGTCGACTATTCGAGGTATGATCCTTGTATCTTCTACTCTTTCTAGTGCATTGTTTGACACAGGTGCCACATACTCTTTTGTCTCTGCTCAACTTGTGGTAGCGCTAGGTTTACCTATGGAGAGGGTGTGTGGAGTTATGTCAATTGACACTCTGTTGGGGGTGTGGGTTGAGGATATCAAGAAATGCAATGGGTGTGCCTTCGAAGTTGGTGGGTATCATTTTCTGGGGGATTTATTCATTCTCGAGATGTCAGGGTTTGACCTAATCCTGGGAATGGATTGGTTGGTGTTGTATCGGGCGCACAAAGGCTATTACCATTGCAGAGTATCATTTAGGTCGCTTGAGGGTGACGATTATGTCCATCGTGGCGAATGGGATGTTCGAGCAGGGCGTTCGGGTCCATTTTTTCAACAGATGAGAGGAATCACGGCTCGAGTGGCATGTCTCATGCTTGATGGAAATTCAAGAGGGGAGTAATCTATTTTCCTTCCTGTGGTGGATCGGTTTTAGGACGTGTTTCTTGAGGATTTCTCAGGGTTACCTCCTGAGAGGGATGTTGAGTTCACGATCGAGTTGCTGTCGGGAGCGGAGCCAATTTCTATTCCTCCATACCTAATGGCACGAGCAGAACTCCAGGAACTGAAGGTTCAGCTTGAGGAGTTGGAGCATAAGGTGTTTATCCATCCTAGTATGTCTCCTTGGGGATCTCCCATTTTTTCGCAAAGAAGGACGATGGGTCGTTAAGGCTATGTGTAGACTATTGAAAGTTGAATCAGATAACAGTGAAAAATCGGTACCCTCTTCCTAGAATTTAAGACATGTTTAATCAGTTGAGGGGTGCATCGGTGTTTTCTAAGATTTATCTGAGTTCGGGTTATCACCAGTTGAGGGTGAGGTCTTTCAACATACCGCGGATAGCTTTCTAGAGTTGGTACGGGTTGTTTGAGTTTTTGGTAATGCCTTTCGACTTGACTAATGCATCGGCAGTGTTTATGGCTTTGATGAACTGGATCCTTCATCCCTATCTAGATCGGTTTGTGGTTGTCTTTGTAGATGATATCTTAGTGTACTCAAAAACTCATGACGATCATGCCCAACATCTTGACATCATCTTGGGTACGCTAAGAGAGCATCGGCTATACGCTAAGCTATCAAAGTTTCAATTCTGGATAGGTGAGGTGCATTTTCTGGGTCACATAATCTCGGAGGTAGGTGTGTCAGTGGATCCAGAGAAAGTACAAGCAGTTGTATCTTGGGAGTATCCCAAGATTGTTTCTGATGTTTGGAGTTTTCTGGGTTTGGCCGGGTATTACCGAAGGTTCATTCAATATTTCTCTAGCTTGGTAGCACCACTCTCAGGCTTGACCAAGAAAGGAATCAGGTTCTAATGGTCTGAGTCTTGTGATAACTCCTTCCAAGAGTTGAAGAAGCGGCTGAAAACCGCACCTATCTTGATCTTACCTGAGCCGGGTAAGAAGTACATCGTGTTTTTTAATGCGTCCAAAATCGGACTTGGGGCTGTGTTGATGCAAGATGAGCGGGTGGTGGGATTACGAGTCAAGGTAGTTGAGACCCCATGAGTGAAATTATCCCACTCATGACCTTGAGTTGGCTGCATTAGTGTAAGCCTTGAAGTGTTGGAGGCACTATCTATTGGGAGAACGGTTTACCATGTTTACGGACCATAAGAGTTTAAAGTACATCTTCTCAAAGCGGGATCTGAATCTTCATCAGCGAAGATGGGTTGAATATCTCCAGTCTTTTGACTTTGAGTTGGTGTACACACTGGGAAAGGGAAACAGTGTTGCTGATGCTCTGAGTAGGAAGGTTCAGAATTAGGTGGATCAGGAATCCAGTACCGAGTGGAAGGTGATGGCTTTGTTTGCAGAGATGCACCTGGAGGTGCAGGAGGAGAATGGTCAGGTCACTCTTTCTTCCTTAACGATGGATTCGATGCTTGTGAGTCAAGTTAAGGAAGTTCATCTTGATGATCATGGGTGTTTGATTATGAAGGAAAATTTTAAAGTTGGGGAGCTACCTTCTGGCGGGGCCGTCGGCGTGGACGGTGTTGTTCGTGTTCATGATCATGTAGTTGTGCCAAAGGGTGTGCAAGAAGAGTTGATGCGATAGTTCCATACATCAAAGTAGAAAGTGAATCCTGGTTTGACCAAGATTTATTGTGATCTCTGAAGGCGGTTTTGGTGGCTTGGAATGAAGAAGGAAGTTGCGGGATTTGTGGCATGGTGTCTTACCTGTCAGCAGGTGAAGGCTGAGCATCAACACCCAGGTGGTTTGTTGCATCCATTTCCCATTCTAGAATAGAAATGGGATGATGTGACAATGGATTTTGTCATGGGTCTTCTGAGGATGCCACAGAAGAATGATGCAATATGGGTGGTTTTGGATCGATTAACGAAAGTGGCTCATTTCTTACCGATTCAGGAGACCCATACAGTCGACCAGTTGGGTGAGCTGTATGTTCGAGAAATAGTGTGGTTACATGGTGTTCTAAGAACCATAGTTTCGGACCGAGATCCATGTTTCACATTGCGTTTCTGTCAAGGGTTCCATAAGGCGCTTGGTATACAGGTGTTTTTGAGTATGGATTTCCACCCGTAGACGGACGGGCAGTCGGAGTGTACGATCCAAGTGTTGGAAAACATGTTAAGATCTTGTGTCTTGGACTTTGGTGGTTCTTGGGAGAGACACCTATCGTTAGTTGAGTTTGCCTACAACAATAGTTTTTAGGCTACGATTCAGATGGCACCATTTGAGTCACTCTACGAGAGTCCATGTAGATCTCCGTTGTGTTGGATAGAGACCGATGAATCCGAATTGATGGGGCTAAGTCTCATGAAGGAGAATTTAGAGAGAGTCAAGTTGATCAGGAAGCAGATGTCTACGGCTCAGAGTAGGAAGAATTCATATGCATATCGGAGGTGTAGACCTCTTCAGTTTGGGGTGGGTGATAAAGTGTACCTTCGGGTGTCTCCAAGGTTGGGTCACCGACGGATTCTAAAGCAGGGTAAGTTGGTGCCCAGGTATGTGGGACCTTTTGAGATTGTGGAGAGGATCGAACCAGTGTCATACCGATTGGCTCTTCCACAGCGTTATGGTGGGATGCATGATGTGTTTCATGTGTCACAGCTTCGACGGTATCACCCTGACCCATCTCGCGTGGTTGATATTGAGGATGATTCATCCTTTGAGGAGCATCTGGTTTGTGTTGTGGATCATAGTGAAAAGGTCTTGCAAGGCAAGGTTGTTCCATTAGTGTGAGTACTATGGTAGCATGGGAAAGTTCAGGAAGAAACTTGGGAGCGGGAATCTGATATGCAGGATCAGTGGCCCGAACTCTTCTCTTCGGTGGATCAATGAGGCTTGGAAACTCGGCTCGAGGACGAGCCGTTATAAGGTGGGGAGGTTGTAAGATCCCGGTTTTTGGAAAGGTATGTTTTTGTTATTTTTTGGTTGAATCCCTTGTTTCAGGCTTCAAGGGATGTTTTCTGAAAGTGTGAGAGGCCTTGGGGGTGTTCCGGGGGCTCGAGGCACGGAAGAAAGGAAATCTGGGCAAGACAGGCCGGGGCACACAGCCTGCGCACGGCCAGGCAAACCGTGCGGCCTGCCTAAGATAAATTGTGCGACCCTTCCTCCTCCGGACAGGAGCATGCGCACAGTTTTCCAAACTATGCGGCTAAATCGTGCGACCCCTCCTCCTGACAGTGGCATGTGCACGGTTTACGCACGATTTTCCAAACCGTGTGGACAAACCATGTGGCCACTTAAATTTGGGAAAAATTACAAGTTTTCCACTCCGGGATTTAAAACCCCAATTGGGATTTCCTCTCATTTCCTCCCTCTCCACCCTAGGCACGAACAAAATCACCCAAAGACTCCGAGAGACCTATCTCTTTCGATTCTAAGGCGTTTTTGGTGCCGTTGGTTGCGAATCGAAGCTCCGAGTAAGGCTAATCCCATCCTTGCTTCTCTTTTTGGTTTAGGGTTTGTATCTTCTCTCCCTCTCTTTACGAATCTCTAAAACCCTAACTTTTCGGTGAGTTTTAGGTTGAAGCTCCAAAGGTTTGTTGGATCGAGGTCTAAGGACTCGATTGATAGTGCGTTCAACCGTGGTTTCAAGGTAGGTGGTCTAAAAGTGATATCTTATAGTTATTTGGGTATTTGTGCATGTTTAGTTGTGTTCTTTCTTTCCTTTGGTTATGTTTTGGATAACCTTGGCATGTTTGGTAATAATGGTGTTTAAAATGGAAAATGGGGACCCTCACAATCCGTGTGGGATGTGTTGGGATAGACTTGACCTAATTGAGGCCATCCATGGGATGTGACGGCTTTTCCCGGATTTAGGGATTGATATTAAACAAGTGACCTTGTTGTAATTAATTGTATAGCCCTTGATAAATATGTTGGCATGATCGGTTGAACTTGTAATAGAAGTTAGGTGATGCACCTATACTTGGAAATAACCTAAGGGTTAAAGTGGAATGGGTAAATGAATGATTCAGGGGAATGATGAATGGGTTAAATGGGTTAATGTGTAAACTGATTAAAGACCATAATGGGATAGATTATGGGTTTAATGTTGAATGCTTAGTGAGATAGGCATAACACATGGTAATTGGGTGAATGGTTAAAATGATGTGAAATGGTAATGTGTTAATGGGTTAAGGCATGATGTGGTTTCCCATGTGGGTTGTGGTGAATAGTGTTTCCCGAAGGGCAATGGTTTGGATGGTTGATGGTTACTTATATATAATCATGTGCACATGGCTTCGTAGAGTGGGGTATGACATGAGGATCTACACCCATGGGTCGAGTGAAGACTGAGGTTCTAATCTCCACCCTAAATGCACGGGTTAGGAAAGGGGACTGAGGGTCTATTCTCCTAACGGTTGCATCCACCTGGACTGAGGCTTCGAGGTGAGGTTATGGTTGCTATGAGGGGGTTAGTCCTAGTGAGATAGGATAATGATGTGTTTACCCTCTTGCGTGTGGTTGTTGGCCTTAGACCCATGTAACATAGTTTATGTGATTAACCCATGGAAATGTGATGAAATGGTAAATGGTGATAATGGGTGTGTAATGAATGGTAATGGAAGTGGCAATGGATTGGCTCTAAACTGGTTAATGGTACCTTAAATAATTACTTGGAAATTATCATTCATATTCCCTTGCATGAACTATCTGTTTAGACTGGATAATTTTTATACATTGTTGGTGGTTACCTACTGAGTTGTACTCACACCTTGCTCGGGCTGCCGTTGGGTACCCGAGCAGACTTCATGTTTGCATGTCAAGAGAAGGGCAAGGGTCCTTTCTATATAGTTGAGTAGACATGGGTAGCACTTGGTGGAGGATCCGAACTTGGAGTCAGGACCATTTTGGAGATTTTTTCCGTTGTCTTTATTTTGGGTTTTTTCCACTTTTGCACTTGTAGTATTACATGACATATTTTATTGTTGGGAATGGTTGTTATACATGTCCTCGTTTGTTGATTATTATTTCCGCTATTGGTTTATTTCTGTTGTGTCTTACTCTGATAAAAAGGGGGTATAGTCTCCCCACTTGACCACATAGACCCCCACTGCTAGTCGGCAGCCTTTAACAAATGGGGAGGCGTGCTTAAGGTCATGTAACCACCAAGCTCGGAGCACCGGTTTAGTGGCTTCCGGGTTGGGGATGTTACACAAAACAAGAGGAAACCAATGAATGACAAAAAAAATTATAAATAAATGAATCCATTATTACCTTAACAATACACAAATGACCCAAAACAAATTTCACAAGATAAAATCACAAAGATCCCAACATAAAAAAAATCCAAAATAGACAATCCACAAAAAGGAAAAATAAAACAGTTTATAATTTGACATTAGAAAAAATAATATGGCAACCAAAATATCCTTCTCTTTGTGAAAAGATTAACTTTAAGTCCTATGGATTGATCCCTGTTATCATGAAGCATCTTCTACCCCGTATTCTAGAGTTGATATTCCTAACCAAATTTTCTGTTTCGGATTTCCCATCTTACAAAACCTCATAAAGTGAAATAATTGTCCATGCCATTTACAAAATCTTGGAGCTTTCAAACACAAATTCTTATAATGATAAGGTTTTTCACACTGAAAACACATGATAGTCCTATTATTTTCCTAAGTATACTTAACTTCCTCAATTATAAATGTGGCATTTATCCATTCTTGTTGTTTTTCTATCTCCACTTCTACTAAAAAGTACCTTTCAAGCATCTCTGTATATGTGATCAACCATTCTGCAGGCATGGTAGTTACAATGCCTGGGTGAAGACCTTTTCTAAAAGATAAAAACTTATTTAATTAATCACCAACAAGACTAGGTATGAAACATATCAAATGTGAGAACTTCTTGGAATAATTCTCAATTGATTGACCATTTTGACTGAAACTTCATAACTGAAAAACTTTCTCTTTCATAAATTCCTCGGGATACTTCTATTGAATGAATACTGACTTAAAGAATACCCAAGACATTATTTCATACATACTAGATGTAATCATAAGTTCCCACCACTCCTAACCAAGTCCCTCAAATAGTGATTTGATAGACTTGACCTTTATAGATTCAGGAGTCTTAAGAGAATCAAAGATCCCATCAACTTATTCAATCCACTTAATTTACTCAATAGAAACTTATTTGCCTTTATAATATAGTGGATGAAAATATAGGAATTCAAGTATGGGGTTCATGGGCTGGAAGGTCTCTGGCTCCACCACTCGATATGGAGCCTGGGTAGAGTTAACGATAAGGGATTCTACTTCTGGAATATGTGAAGAACTACCCTAAGGACTAGAATGTTGGACCAACATTCTATCTTTTTGGATTGAATTTCTGGGAGACATTTCTAAACATAAAAAAATGAAATAATATCAACTCAAGAATCAATAAACACTCAAAATAAGAAAAAAATATTTTCAACAAAGTCACAACCCATTTTAATCAAAACTTTATTGATTTCTAAACATACAATATTTCACCATTTATAAAACATTAATCTTTAGATTAAAAATGATAAATCCTGTTATAAATCAATAAAATTTTCAAAAACAATTTACCAATAGTTTTACATTATTCCATGGTTTCAAAATCATTAACACCTTTTTCCAATTAAAAAAACGTTTCCATTTAAATCCATTAGAAACCAAAATTTATTCTTAAAACAATATTTTACCACATCACATAATATTATTTGATAATTAGTTTTCCAAACCAAAAATTTCATAAAACTCACTCTTTGGTAATTGAAAACATTTCTCAAATAACATACCAAAACATTTTTTGAGGAATAATTTAATTTTCACATGGGATTTAAAATTATTAACATGGTATAAAATTTGAAACAACTAGATGAGATCATGAAACAACCCACATCCATAACTCACATAACCAACCTCACATAATTGAAGTAAATTGTAAGAAAATGGATAAGGTTTCAATTTTAGAACCAATATGGAACTATAATAGGCTTGGTAATATGCACTTTTAAACCATGCACTAAACTCAAAACTATTCATGGATATATTTCCAAATCATCCACACCGATTCGTCATAGTTTACCAGACCATGAAAACATGGTGCCACTACGGTCATACTTCTATTCTAGTTCAAAAACTCATAAGATATTTACCAAAACAAATAAATTATAATTGGGAATATAAATATAATTTAACATTATAAAACCAATAACTCAAAATAATTACTCAAGTCCCAACATCCCTGGTAACTCAAGTATCACCATGAAGGTGTGGTGATCAATCACCCACTCACGGACTACCTCTTGAGTCCTGACACATTCTTAATATCTTTTCTACTATAACTTACCCCAAATAGCATAAGGATTTATAATTCAATTATTTAACTTTAAGAAAATACCTTTTCTGATACCATTTGTAATGAACCGATCTGGGATACCATCTAAACCGATACCTGAGCCGATTCTCTACTAACCTGAAGATAATTCCCAATCTCTATAGGCTGAAGACAAGAAATTGGGAATCTAAAAATAACCATTGGGAATTATTTCACCCTAAAAATATTATAAAAACATATTACAATGAGGAAACATCATTATATATATATATATATCAATACATACATATCAAGTATAAGGAGACACTAAGAAAACTGAAAGTGAAACATAACCACTAAAACCCATCTCCTAGTGGTTTTATGACCACCCACCATGTCCCAATTAACCCACCCTTGGTCACCTAATAATGAACCCACAATGGAAGGTGAGAGTGTGAACACCTACAATAAGATAATAAGGGGATGAAAACACTAAAAGGTACAAGCAAGGTGTGAGCTAAAGATCCCAGTTGGATTCCACCAAATATCTTATGTAGTTACATAATTAGATAATTAAAATATGATAAAAAAGATTAAAAATGGGAGAATAATAGTATTGGTTTAAAATATATTTTTAAACATTTAAAAATCATTTATTAAACTAAACCTAAAAACAATCCATTTTACCATTTAAAAACTAAACACTTTCTTAAAAATATTTGAAAACCATTTCACAAGCTAAAGTAGTATAATTAAGAAAATATGAGAATATGTGCCTGATTTTTAGATATGGACAAGAATATATACAATAGAGTCAAGGTGAATAATAATAATAAATTAATTAATCAAGGAAACTCTAGTTCCAAATGGTGACAACCAATGTTATCATATATCAAGATCAAGTATATGGATGTTATGGGTACAACCTAGGTATGATAGTTATTCCACCTCATAATATCTAATCAAATTACAACATGTCCAATTGTTGGGCTTATATCTAGTCTCAAGGGTCTAAAGAAAACTAGTTCCATGCACACCCTCTTTTCTAACTATAAGTCCATAGCTTGAACCTTTCATATTCTCTATGGGTCCACTATAAGGGTGTGAATTTTCTAGTGAAGCATATATCTAGGTCATATCATCTAATTATCCAGGTTCCCATGACTAGTAAAAATAATTGGGTGAGATTATCAAGTTACAAGGATCATTATAGGGGATCCTTATCAACAACAATTAGGGGAACCGGGCCTCAAATAACATCTCACTCTCACCACTAATTCCCTCAAAGTAAATAACCCCTTTTCCAAAACCCAATAATGGGAAGCAAAAGAATAATTAAAGTTATATAAAGGGATAATCACAAGATAGGATCATCATAAAGTGACAACCGATCCTTCAATAATCATCAATTTACATTAAAAACCTTTTCACAATTTAACATTAAAAAGGATAATAACACCAGATTCCTTTCACAATTCATCATAAAAATTCCAAATGGGCCTTTTAAATTATCATTTATTTTAAAGCATCCCAAAATCTTTTAAAGTAAGTATTACAATTTTTAAAAGGTTGAATGCATTTCAAAAACATGGGTCTAAACCCTCTTTCCATGTGAATAAATCATTTATTTCAAATAAAATAAGAATAAAAACATCCAAAACAAGGGTAAAATAATTAAAATGGGGTATTTATCATTTAATAAATTTAATAATTTGAAACTATTTAGAAAACATCAAATAGTTCAATTCATTTAATTAAAATAAAGGAAGTTCATTTAATAAATAAAAACCTAGGTCAAAGCCCTAAATTTCACTAAAACATCCATTAAAATCTCTTTAAAAATAAATCAAAACAAACATGGAATTAAAATAATTTATAAAAAGGTGATAGATTTCAAGATCGTATCGATTAAATTAATTCCATGTTCAATTCAAAGAGAAATTGGTCAAAGAATAATTTATGAGTAATTACATGGATGAATTTCATAGAACATGTGTTAGAAATTTGGAAAAATGTATCTATGAATTTATCTAGAAAAAATGAATCAAAAAATGAAAAAAAAAGAATATAAACACCTACTTGAAAATTAACAAATCCAACTACAAAAAATCTAAGATGTGTTTTTTTTTTATGGCGATCACTGGATCTAAGAAGATAGACCTTGAAAGAATATAGAGGAGATCATAGATCTATAATTCCACAAAAATCAATCAAGATCCAAAAAAATCAAGGATTTAACATCCTTTATGAATAAGTAATCAAGAGGAGAACTGATATCCAAGATTAAGAAGAAAATAACTCACCAGAATATGATCATTGTTTCTATTAGCACTTAGATCCACCAAGAGATAATGTTTTGGGAGAAAAAATGGCTCTATAGGGATCCCAAAACCCTAAGGATCATATTATCATTGAGTGGGAGAAGTTTGGGGTTGTTTAGGGTGGTTTGGGGATTTCAATTACAATTTTCATAACTTTAATTATCATGTGCATGGTTTCCTAGATTAAGTTGCATGGTTGTTGCTAATTATGCACAAATCATGCACCTAGAACAGAGCCATTGGAAGTGTTTCATGGTTTGGAAATTTACTTTTTTAAATCGTGCACCAATCATGCGACCCCCTACATTCCAGGCTGCACACTTTGTCAAACCATGCTCAAACCATGTGCAAATCGTGCACAGGCTCAAAACCCTTCAAAAAAAGTCCAGAAAAACTCTAGAAACTACCTTATAAGATACCCAATCATTAGGTAATCAAATCAATGGGTAAAAACACATAAAAAAAGTAACATAATTTTACAACCATTCTTGGGTTTCTTATCATTCCATAACTCATTGGGATTTTTCTTTAAAATAGGTCAAAAAATAATTCTATTTGAAATATAATAAGATATATAAATAGATTCATCCCAAAAATATTTTGGTGATTCGTACTCACTGAGCATGGTTCTTGTCATTTCTTAAAGAGCCCAGCACTTCCTTTATACTTATTCATTTTGTTTTGGTGTCTTAGAGGTTGAAACTTACGGGAATAACAATTCTTTTCATAGAATTTTACAAACTCTAAGTTATGAAATTCTCTTCAACTATCACTTCTAATAGAAATAATCAAGTAAAATATCTCATTCTAAACCAAATTGAAGAAAAAAATAAACTTATATAAATTTTCACTCTTATTAAATAGAAAATATGCTCATTTAAATATATTATAGTCATCCAAAAAAACAAAGACATATTTCTTTCCAACAAGGATTGAAGTTTGAACATGTCCAAATAAATCTAAATAAACCAGATCAGTTGGTTTGGTAGTGTTAACATGTTTGACCAGTCTAAAGGAATCCTTGTTTTAGTTGAACTTTAGGCATAGATCACATAGGTGATATTTATCCACTTTAAGATTTATCAATTGGAGTACTCTTTGATGTTTATAAAACTTATGGATCAACCTAAAATTTACATGACTGGGACTTCTATGTCATAAAATACTATTTGTATGTACAATATTGAAACATTTTATATGATGAACTGTTAGTTCATAAAATTTAATTGAATAAATATTTTCCTTGATGCTATAATAACATGATGTTTGTCTATTTATCATTTCTCAATTTCCACTTAATAATACATCTATTACTTCTGTATAGTTTGATTATACTCTTGATAATGTACTGTATTCAATGTATTCTATTTATACTATTAATAATGTGTTGTCTTCAATGTAGTGTCACAATACTATGAAAGATTACAATCATCATAATTTAACCTTGTACTACATCCTGATATGATGTTTCCATAATTTTTTATCCTCACGTAATCAATTAACAATATGTTTCCTAAATGTAGTATTAACATTCTCATTAATAAAAAATGATATTTCCAACCAATAAATTTTTTAACACTATAATAAAAACTTCAGAACCACCATGAATATAATCATTGGGATTTATTATTAAATTAAAAACTAATAAGATAGATATATAATAAACTCGATATCATTACAGTAGATAAAAATATAAAAAAATGATAAAACATAGCATCGAAACACTAATTATATAGGTGTTACTTTTTATTCTTATGATAATACCTTATAGTACATTATTATCATCAAACTTTATGCCTCAACATGAGAGTATGGTTTTTCAAAAATTTAACCTTGAGTTTTAACTTGAGATGAAATTCTCAAGGTGATTTCATATATAGATTTAATGTTGTATGCATTCTTACGATAACGTAATAAAAAGTTCCATATCAAGAATTAATTCATCTAAAAATGTAATGTATAGTTGTATCTTCCAAAATAATAATCTCATAATATACATCAAAGTGAGTGTAATTAAGTAAATATCTCTATCTATTGAATTCTTTTCATCTTGTTCATAATCTTTTATTCCTTTTATCATCACAATTATTCAATCATCAATGATGAATTGTGACAATGGTGTATAAGTAAGATATTATTAAGTCGTGTTAAGAAAGTGGTTTTTATTGCATGTCAAAGTTTTTGATGCATGATTCACACTGTTTGAATAGGAAAGATGAGTGATGAATGTTGTTGATTCATTCATTGAATGAAAATGATAGGAACAAGAATATTTTTTAATAGAATAATGATAAGAATCCACTATAAAATCATGGGTATGGGATCCATTATAATAACTTCATTTTTTATTTTCTTCTCATTCATTTTTTTCATATTCATACATCTGTATTCATATTCATTTAATATTTCATATGCATTTTCATATTCATATTCCATTGTTTATATGTTTATAATAATTATTTTAATAAATAAATGACATAGAAAAACATTGTATGTTATCATCTTATTTAATATTGGTTATTAGGTTGTGTTCACTATAGTTCATTACTTAATAAAATAAATAATTAATTTAATATGATCAAAGTGACTGAAAATCCTAATTTCAATTGTATTTAATAGGTACTCAGTGAAAGTATTCCACCATATTATAAATAAGTTCATAAGACTCTTATAATGATGATTTGATATAGAGGAATTGTAACAAACTAGGTTATGATATAATAAATCACTTTCTTGTTTATTAATATAGTTATATTAATTATAAAAATATTAAGTAATTTTTTAAATCAAAATGGAAATAGTTATAATTAGACACTTTTGTTGTAAGGTTTTATTTAAAAGTTGAATTTATAAATTTTAGAATTTAAATTTTATAAAATTAATATCATTTTTTAAATTATCATATAAAAATTTAATTAGGGTGAAATTTTTTGCTTTTTCAAAAAAATATTGATTTTTTAGTGAATATTGAAAAATGATGATTTTTGTAAAAAATAATTTCTTTTCTATAAATTAAGTAATTTAAAAGTCACATTATGTTTTGAATGTGATTTAGAATAACATAATTATTATTTATTTATATTTTATTTATTTATATTTTATTTACTTAATTACTTTTAAATCAACATTATATTTCATTTTAGTATAAGTTTGTTTTTGGGTTTAAAACAGTATTTTTCTAAAAATAGTTTTAAATTAAAAAATGTTTATCCATATTAATTATTTAAAATAATACCTAATGCAGAATGTTTTAAATTAAATTTTTATATTATATATCAATAAATATTAATTTATATTCATACAATTATTATTATTAATCTTAGAGCTAATATAAAATCTTCTTTTTCTTGAAAAATACACTTCATGAAAACCCGCTTTTTCATCACGTCTGTGGGTTTAATTTTAAATTAAATTTTATGAATTCCATGAATTTAATTTGGTTAAATTAATTAAATATTTTAAATGATAATAATTTATATTATCTAGTAAGTTCAACCAAATTTTTTTACCATAATGAATAGTGAAAATAGTAAAAAATTAATTACTATCGTTATGGTAAAAATGGATTTACTGAGGGTTAAAATAAAAATATAAGAGTTAAAATTACCTAAAAACTTTTATAAATTCTATTCAATAAGAATATTTCGAACTTATCATGTCTATTTCTCAATAATGGTCCATTTTGGATCCTTGTGGCATGTGAAAAATGTGGATACACCTTTTTCTTTTCAAAAATTACAAGTGTGTCACTCACCTCACTTATAAAAGGTCGACCCCTCTCCTCTCTTCTTCACACCTTCAAAACCATTTTTATAAGACAATAACTACCCAAATACCTCATTAACTTCTCTGTAAATGACCTAGATCCTTTATTTTTACCATAAAACCATCCTAGGTATGATTTTGGTTCTTACCTAATGAGGTTTTCCAAAGAAAAGGTATCTTGTTTTACCATGCATCTTTATTTTATTTCTGGTTCCACCACCTTAAAATATTATTAAATTATTATTATATAATAATAAAAAATTGACATATAATAAGATATTATTATGTTAATTTAATAACCAAAACCCATATCCTCTTCCACCAAATGGGCTACAGAATTATCATTCATGTGTATGGTAAACTACCACCTTGAAAAATGATGTCATTCATTTCCATCATCACCTCACACAGATTTTTATAATTATGTATTTAAATTATATATATGATATTTGTAAAATATTTATACTTATTTAGTTATTATATCACACATACGATCTTACTTTTTATTCCACATGGAGATACGATAACGTCACTCAAGTGTACGAAGGACTACCGACTCACGAAGCGATGTGATTCATTTTTCACTAACACTTCACATGGGAGGTAATAAGGATAAATTTAATGAATATATATTATATAAATGAAATAATTATGATATTAATGTCATATTTATCATTATAAAAATAAAATATATCATTTTATTTCTTACACTGAAAAATGATAACGTCGTTCATGTATGTGTGGACTACCGCCTCCATGAAGCGATGTGGTTCCTTTTCTCATAACCACATAAAAATAATGATATATATAAATATATTTAAATAAATAATATGTTATATATTATATAATCATAATTAGTTAAATATAAAATATTACTTTCCTTTTTTTATAATTATCGTTGAAAAATGGAAATGTTACTCATGCATACATACGGCCTATCGTATCCATGAACATAACGTAGTTCATTTTTAATAAAAATATTTCATGATTGGATTTAAAATTATAATTTATGTATAAATATTATAACTATTTCATGATTATTATTCTTCATATTTTTAAATAACCTCTTAGACCAATAGTCAACATATTGAAGTCATTTTGACACCTAAGCCAAATATCATTGAAACATTCGACGTAAACTTAATTGTTAAAGTAATTTTATATGTAATAAAACACTATTTTGTTGAATATTTTATTGATAATAAATGATATAATTTCCTCACATTGTGTTAAATATGTTTATTTATAAAATATTTGGGATTTGATCATTCATTTGAAAATTTGGTGAAAATTCTTGTTTTACCCTTTATAGTGCATTGTAGAATTTAAAAGATAAATATTTTTATATCTATTATTTGAATTTGAAATTTTTTAAAAGTGTTCCTAACTTAATTTTATACAAATTTCATTCAGGACACTAGAGATAAAAAGTGCATTTGGATGGATTAAATGGGTCATTAATCCAATGGTGGGATGGACTCGGCAGAATGGACATGGGTTCTGTATTTGGGTCATATATTCTTCATCAGGGCTTGTATTGAGCCCAACCTTTGAGGAAATCTTGAGGACGTGATTTTTCACAAATCATCCTTCTGGAAGGCCGGTCAATTCGCACGTTTTGGAGGTCAACTAGGCGGTGAAACTTGCAATAAAATATTTGGCCGAGTTTTTCATTTCACACTTAAAAAGTTATGTAACCCTAGCCCTCACAAAATCTATTTAAAGGGGGTTTTAACTCTTTGGGAGGGCTTTTAGAGGATTTGGAAAGGTTTGGAAGAAAGGGTGTCTCTTGGGAGCCCCTCACAACTCTTGGAAGAAGTAATCCTTTGTGCAAACTTTTCTTTCAAAAAGGCTATCCTCTCCCACCTCTTCTTTGTATTTCTTTTATTTCATGTTTGTTTCTTGAATTTTTCTTCAAATAATCTTCGGTGTTATTCCCTCTTCTTCTTATCTTAATCTTATTAATTGGGTTGAAATAAATAGTGGAGAAAATATTGGGTTCTACCCTTTCAATCCTTTTCTTATGCAAAATGTCTCCACGATGACTACACCGCCCATGGAAGAGTAGTTCTTTTTAGTAATCGATCGACCTCTATCCTTCTTCATTTAATTATTTTGAATCATTAAGCTAATGTAATTCACTTAATATGATCCATGAATTGTGTTTTTAAATTCTAATAAACTAAGCAAGCAATTGAACAATTAACACAAAACACACGAGGTCGGTAATTGTGTAAATTGTGAGAGCGCGATCTTAATCGGTAATACAAGACCATATGGGATAAATTTGTAGAGTTCAAATATAATCCCTAAACACAATTCATCCTTATTTCCAGAATGTATATGTTCTCTAATTAACCATTGACCATAAGCTAACCTTAGAACAACAATCAAAGCAGGGTGCTGCGATTGCGTGTTCTGAAGCTAGCCTAGGGTTTAAGTAATTTCATCTTTGTGGTTAAGTTAACTCTCGTAGGGTTAGACGGATAACAAATTAGGGGATAATAATTAAGTGGATATTTATTTAAATGATAATTATTAATAAGTGAATGAAGAGGTAGAGTTAGATCGATTACGCCTTTTAAAATATTTTCTAAAAAACATCTTTTTGTTGTGTCATTTTAATCGAACTTCATTTCAAAACTAAAAACAAAAAAAATACAATATGCTTCCAGCAAACTTCTTCTAGATTCATAAACTATAACCAACCCACATCCTTTCAGGTAGTTTTTTTATTCTCTTTTATTTTATTTTTAGAATACCTTTAAAAATTTGTTTTAAATCTACTTCCTCCTTTGAGAGACGACCTTGGTCAGCCACTCTGCTGCACCTAAGTACCCCAAAATCACATTAATAATTTGAGGTCACCCACGACAGCGCTCTTTCAAATTGGTGTCGTTGCTGGGGAGGAAAGTAATTTATTAAAACATTTGTAGGTATTTCTTTTATTTTTCATTTTATTATTTTCTTCACCTCTTTCTTTCATCTTTCCCCTTTCTAAAGTTTTCATTTTTTTTTCATCCTCTTCTTTTCTTTTTGAACCATCAACTCAAACTTCTAATTTTTATTTTACTATGGTCCACTTTATTTCTTTTCATTTTTATTTGATTTATGACATGAACTAATCCCGAAGATCTCTTAGATCTTGACCCTGAGATTGAACGTAGCCTTAGGGCTCAAATCAGACATTCTCAGTCTACGGGAAGTTTCAATATTCAACCAGTTGGTGAATTCCTCTCTTCTGGAAACATTGAAATTGGAAGTAATTCAAATTCAACCATAAAACAGGAACCAATGGCTGAAAATAATGTAAATTAACTTAATATAACCATTCTAGAATTGGATGCACCTGATATTAATTATCAACAAAATTGTATTGCATCCCAAATCTCGAATCGGACTTTGAACTAAAATCTGGGTTAATTCACTTACTTCCAAAGTTTCATGGCCTCTCTAGTGAGGATACCAATAAACATTTGAAAGAATTTAATGTGGTTTGTTGAACCATAAAACCAAGAAATGTCTCTGAAGATCAAATCAAATTAAGAGCATTCACATTTTCACTTGATGGAGCTGCAAAGGACTGGATGTACTATTTACAACCCGAATATGTAACTTGTTGGAACGATTTAAAACGTCTTTTCTTGCAGAGATTTTTTTCCAGCATTGAGGACCACTTCAATTCATAAGGAGATCTTGGGGATCAAGCAATCACAAGGTGAGTCAATGTATGAGTATTGGGAGCGATTCAAGAAGTTGTGTGCAAGTTTTCCACATCACCAAATTAGTGAGAAACTCCTCATTCAGTACTTCTATGAAGGACTCACACCTATGGAGAGGATAATGGTGGATGCCACAGCAGGAGGGGCATTGGTGGACAAGACACCAGTAGCCGCACATGAATTGATCGACAAGATGGCACAAAACTCCCAACAATTTGGCGATTGAGGTACACCGCATGTCAGGGGAGTACATCAGGTAAGTCCTTATTCTCTTGAAAGTCATTTGATTGATACCAAGTTGGAATAATTGACCACTATAGTGAGACAGATTGCATTGGCTCAAAAGACATCCCAACCCCCTCCTTCAAGGCTGTGTGGCATTTTTACTAATACAAGCCACCCAACTGACTGTTTCCCACAACTACAAGAGATAGAGGATTGCGCAGCAGTATTCCCAGGGAGACCATATCAGCAGCAACAAAAAACATACCCCCAAAAGAAGTTTGATTCATTTTCTCCAACATACAACCAAGGGTGGAAAGATCAACCAGACATGAGTTATGGCTTTGGACAACAACAAAGTCCACCCTTTCAAAAAAACTTCCAGCAGCCTCCGCCTTACCAGCAGGGTTTCCAACAACCCCAAAGGAGATTTGAAGCCCAAGCATCAACAAGACAACAACAATGGAATCCCCCACCAAAGGTAGATTCTAATACTGATGATATTTTGAAGCAAATTGTTCTTAACCAACATAATGAGCTGAAGAGTCAATGTTCGGAGCTGAGGGAGTTGAAGACTCAAATGATCCAGATTGCCACCGCCCTCCATGAACTTGTAAGTAATAGTTTTAGAAATCTACCTTCCCAACCCACTCTAAATTAAAAGGGGAATGTTAGTTCCATAACATTGAGAAGTGGGAAGAAAATGAATGATACATCTGTACCTACCATTCCACCGGGATTCACCTCAACTCCAGAAAATCCGCATTCCATACCAACTAATGAGCAATCCAAGGATAAAGATAAAGGTAAGAAAAAGATTGATGATGTTCCTCCTAAACCCCTTCCTTTTCCAAATAGGGTTGTTCAAACCAAGAAGATGGATGAAGAGGTGATGAAAAAAGAGGTTTTGGACACATTCAAGCGTGTGGAGATCAACATTCCTCTACTTGAATTCATTAAGAAAATCTCAAGGTATGCCAAATTCTTAAAAGAACTCTGCACCAATAGAAGAGGGCTCAAGAGAAATGAAAGGATCAACCTTGGAAGGAATGTCTCAGCACTCATTACACCAACTCTAGCAATGCCGACAAAGTGAAAGGATCTAGGGACATTCACCATCCCATTTACCATAGGGGAGTTGCAATTATCTAATGCTCTTTGTGATTTAGGAGCTTCAATAAATGTGGTGCCTCACTCTGTATTCTCTTCTTTACAGGTTGGTGAGTTGAAGCCGACTAGAGTGGTGGTGCAACAGGCGGATAGAGCTACGGAATATTCAGCGGGAGTTCTTGAGGATGTACTTGTTCGGGTAAGAGACATGATCTTTCCAGCAGACTTCTATGTGCTTAACATGGAGGATGATCAGGTAAGTTCTCATGCCCCCATTATCTTTGGTAGGCTGACACGTGCCTGTCGTGAGGTGTGAAAAAAACAAATGTAACCTAAGGTAAAATTTATTAGAGTGATTATCCTAGGTTGTCTCCAGAGAGGAGTGCACAACAATTAAGCTGTCACCTTAAAATAAGATCAAAAAGTGTGGTTGTTTTTCTGAATTTGATTGATTTTTGAAATAGAAAGAAAGAAACTAAAAAAAGGAAGGAAATTTAAGACAAATATTGAGAACAAATTAACAAATAAAGTTAATGAAACTATTATATAAGAAGGGTGATTAGGTCAGAGTCGGTTCTCCATTTGTAATTCTATCATAGTTCCAATTTATCCAACTCTCTTCTGTTAAACCGTTAAGAGTGAGAATCCACAATCATTTATTCTCACTCCCTTGGTCAATTAAAAATGTGAGAATAAACCTTAATAAAATATTAGGTTGGTATACTCTCCTTCCAATGTGTAATAGAGTTTTAGAAAATACTCCCAATTATCTTAGGCAATTCCCAATCGGGTCTTGTTTATCCCAAGTAATCAAGAACAGTCACTACTCCTCACACACATACCGGTGATCACCGAGTACTTCACCACTAAGTCCTAGTCTATTACATCATTTATAAACCAGAACCTAGTGTAGGGAGATATTGATCATTGACCAAATATAAAATAACAACAGAATCTAAAATCAGATACAATCGTACATGATAATAAAAACTGTTATAGGAAATTGAAGCTGATTCACATAAGAGAAGAGGATTTTAAAACATTAAGAGAATGAACTCATGAAATACAACATGGAAAACCTCTTCTTCCTCAATCACACAGAATTTTACCCCACCATTGTAAGGGTAATTGTGACTAAGGGGAAAGAATAATTCATTACAAAACTAAGAAGAACAAAAGAGAGAAAACAAAGAACAGAAATTTTGGTGCTCCAGATTCTGTCCTCCAGAAGTTTTCCTCGGTTATGCCCACCAGACGGCCGAAACTCATTGAGGTACCTTCTTATATAATGTTAGAAAAGAATTTTTATATCGACCCTCCAAATTTTAGAGTCATTGGACAGGTTTAGAGAAAGATATGGCCGAATCAATGACCATTACCTTTCTGGCCGTCAAACACTGTTTCACCCACTCCACTTGGACGTGCCAAAAGGATGCATTAATGAGCTCAATAATTTATGAAATTTAATTTGAATCGTAATTTTTAAGTCCTCTATCGACACCATCTATAATAACCTCATTCTAAGGTCGGCTGAAGGAGATATTCCATATTTAATGAAGTGGGGTCCATTCTGCCTTCCAAACTGATTTCTCCACTTGATTGAATTTTCTGCGCCATTGGGTTTCGAATTGGGTCTTGGTCCAGAAGGAACATTTTAAGCCCACAAGTATAGGAATCCTAAAAAAATATTCACTTCAATTGGACCCATATTATAAAATTTATTCCCAAAAAATAGAAGCTATATAAAACTGACAATTTTACAGAATTACCCCATTTCACATTTAAGCCCAAAATACACCAAAAACACATAAATGATGCAAATACACTAACATTGAATAATTTGGAGGGATTAAATCATTGAAAAAAAATATAAATAATAATGAAAATATTAACTCTATCAATTCCCCCACAGTTATCACTTGGACTCCAGGACAAGTCAGAATCAAAATAAAATCAAAGTAAATTCAAAACACATATCCATGAGATCCACCAATTTGAAAACAAGAAAAAAAATATATCATGCCTCCTCAAACTCTATTATTTCATGTTATTAATTTAGGATCATTCAATAAATTTACTCTTCATTTCTCCTCCCATTCCCACAAAACACTTACCTAACTTTCATTATCTCTCATTACACAAATCTCAATTTTTTAGCAATGTCTTTCTCATCCAAACTCATACAAGGGTCACCATAGGCTTGATAAATTTCTACATCTCCACCCGATGTGAGTCAAAGACATATGTTTATCATGAGGACTTGTTAAGGTTGTTCTGTGGATTTATGTTGGTAGGATTTATATGTGAAAATTCTGAGGCTGAATGAAGAGGGCTTGACTCTTTTTGAAGCACAATTGCATTACTCTAATTTTAACAAAAGTATGGTCTTCTCTTTACTCCCCTTAGTAGAAAATAAACTCCTTCTCCATGAAATTTCAAGGAATGTTCACACATTTCATCATTTCAGCAGAAAACATTTCAATCTTTCCAAATATAATATTTCTTGAAAGCTCCAGAAAAGGCACAACTTTTTGAATTTGATTGATTTTTGAAAAGGAAAGAAAGAAACTAAACAAAGGAAGGAAATTTAAGACAAATATTGAGAAAAAATTAACAAATCAAGTGATTGAAACTATTATATAAGAATTTTTATTAGGTCAGAGTTGGTTCTCCATTTTTAATTCTATCATAGTTCTAATTTATCCAATTCTCTTCTGCTAAACCGTTAAGAGTGAGAATCCACAATCATTTATTCTCACTCCCTTGGTCAATTAAAAATGTGAGAATAAACCTTACTAAAATCTTAGGTTGGTATAATCTACTTCCAATGTGTAATAGAGTTGTAGAAAATACTCCCAATTATCTTAGGCAATTCCCAATTGGGTCTTGTTTATCCCAAGTAATCAAGAACATTCACTACTCCTCACACACGTACCGGTGATCACCGAGTACTTCACCACTAAGTACCAATCTATTCCATAGTTTATAAACCAGAACCTAGTGTAGGGAGATATTGATCATTGACCAAATATAAAAAAACAACAGAATCTAAAATCAGATACAATTGTACATGATAATAAAAACTGTTATAGGAAATTGAAGCTGATTCACATAAGAGAAGAGGATTTTAAAACATTAAGAGAAGGAACTCATGAAATACAACATGGAAAACCCCTTCTTCCCCAATCACATAGAAGTTTACCCCACCATGTTAAGGGTAATTGTTACTAAGGGGAAAGAAGAATTCATTACAAAACTAAGAATAACAAAACAGAGAAAACAAAGAACATAAATTTTGGTGCTCCATATTCTGTCCTCTAGAAGTTTTCCTCTGTTAGGACCACCATCTGGCCGAAACTCACTGAGGTACCTTCTTATATAATGTTGTAAAGAAGTTTTCTATCGACCCTCCAAATTTGGGAGTCATTGGACAGGTGTAAAGAAATATATGGCCGAATCAATGACCATTACTTTTCTGGACGTCAAACATTGTTTCACCCACTCCACTTGGACGCGCCAAAAGGATGCATTAATGAGCTCAATAATTTATGAAATTTAATGTGAACCGTAAAATTGAAGTTCTCTATCGACACCATCTGGAATCACCTCATTCTAAGGTCGTCTAGAGGAGATATTCCATATTTAATGAAGTGGGGTCCATTCTTCCTTCCAAACGGATTTCTCCACTTGATTGAATTTTATGCACCATTGGGTTTCAAATTGGGTCTTGGTCCAGAAGGAACATTTTAATACCACAAGTATATTAATCCTAAAAAAAATATTCACTTAAATTGGACCCATATTATAAAAGTTATTCCCAAAAAACAGAAGCTATATAAAACTGACAATTTTACAGAATTACCCCATTTTCACATTTAAGCCCAAAATACACCAAAAACACATTAATGATGAAAATACACTAACATTGAATAATTTGGAGGGATTAAATCATTGAAAAACATATAAATAATAATGAAAATATTTACTCTATCATAGGCCCTTCCTCAAAACTGCAAAAACTATCATAAATGTCAATGAGGGTACACTTTCCATGGAGTTTGGAGATGAAGTTGTGATATTTAATGTTATGGATTCCATGAAGTACCCCACAGAGGATCACTATTCATTTTTTATCTCCCATTTTGAACCACCAAATAAAAACTCCATGGAATTTTATTGTCCCATGCTTAGGGAGATTATGAGTATTGGTTCGAGTTTGATGTCTAAGACCACTTTCACACATGTTTCTGATACACAATCCTCTCTTGGATTTGATTTTGATGTGGATTAATATTCTGATTTTGATCATGTTCACTATGATTATGACATGTTTGTTGAGTATGCTGATGGATTTGATGCTTTATTCTCTAATTTTGATTATGTCTATTCTGATAATAATGCTCTTTGTGCACATATTTCAGTTCCTTCAATGTCTCCATCCATACTACACCCTCCTTCATTATAACTCAAGCCATTGCCACCAAATCTGAAATACTCATACTTATTGAGTGGTGATAGATTACCTGTTATCATTGTTAACAATCTCCCTTTTGAACATGAAGAAAATCTTTTGAACATTTTGAGGGAGAACATCAGGGCGATTGGGTGGACCTTGGCTGAAATATCAAGTATTAGCCCCTCTATTTTCATGAATAGGATTCTCTTGGAGGATGGGGCTAAACCGGTGAGACAGCCACAAAGGATACTCAATCCCACCTTCCTGAATGTTGTTAAAAAAGAAGTTGAGAAATTTCTCGAGGCAGGTATAATCTTTCCCATTTCAGATTCTCAGTGGGTAAGTCCTATTCAGGTTGGGCCTAAGAAGAGTGGTGTTACTGTTGTTAAAAATGAGAAAGATGAGTTAGTTCCAATGAGGGTGCAAAACAGTTGGTGTGTGTGTATTGATTATAGGAAACTAAATCATTCTACTCGTAAGGACCATTTCCCCCTCCCATTTATTGATCAAATTCTTGAGAGACTAGCTAGGAAAACACACTATTGTTTCTTGGATGGATTTTCTGGATATTTTCAGGTTCCTATAGCTCCAGAGGATCAGGAGAAGACGAAATTCATCTGCTCATTTGGTACCTTTTCTTACCGAAGGATGCCATTTGGACTTTTCAATGCCCCAGGTACCTTCTAGAGATGCATGGTGAGTATTTTCTCATATTTCATTGAGACCAGCATGGAGGTATTTATGGATGATTTTACAGTTTATGGGTCTTCATTTGATGAATGTCTAAGTAGTTTGGGAAAGGTATTGAATTGTTGTATTGAGAAGAATCTAGTCCTGAACTTTTAAAAGAGTCATTTCATGGTAGAGCATGGCATTGTCTTAGGTCATGTAGTGTCAAAACATGGGATAGAGGTTGATAGATCTAATATAGACATTATTTCATCCTTACCATATCCTTCATGTGTGCGTGATGTTAGATCTTTCCTAGGGCATGCAGGATTTTATCGGCGCTTCATCAAAGATTTTATTAAGATTTCTCTTCCTATGTCACGATTACTCCAAAAGGATTCTGATTTTGTGATTGATGATTCTTGCAGGACTTCCTTTGATGATCTAAAGAAGTGTCTGACCACTCCACCTATCATACATCCCCCACGGTGGGATATTCCTTTTGAGCTTATGTGTGACGCCTCCAACTTCACGGTTGGAGCTGTCTTATCTCAGAGGTTGGAGGGATGTTCACATGCGATCGCCTATGCACCAAAGACACTAGATTCATCCCAATCAAACTACAAAACCATAGAAAAGGAGTTTATTGCTGTCATATTTTCTTTAGATAAATTCCATTCATATTTATTGGGCTCTAAAGTAGTTGTTTTTTCTGACCATGCAGCTCTGAGGTACCTCTTGAAGAAGCCAGATGCAAATCCCAGGCTGATCCGATGGATGCTCTTTCTTTAAGAATTTGATATTGAGATAAAGGACAAAAAAGGGTCAGAAAACTTGGTGTCGGACCACATGAGTAGGCTTACTCACGCACTAGAGGATGACACCTTGGACCAGGTACCACTTCGGGACACTTTTCCCGATGAACATCTTTATTCCATCTCAGGTACGCATCCTTAGTATGCTGATTTAGTGAACTACCTTGTTGCCTCTTAAATCCCTGCAAATTTAAAGAAACATCAAGTCCAGAAATTAAAAAGTGAGTCTAGGTTTTGTGTGTGGGATGATCCTTACCTCTGGTGCATGTATAGTGACCAAGTCATTAGGAGGTGTGTTCCCGATCATGAGTTTGAGTCCGTTTTGCATTTCCGTCATACACTTGCTTGTGGTGGACACTTTGGACCCCAACAAACAGCTAGGAAAGTTCTGGAATCTGGATTATATTGGCCTAGCTTATTCCATGATGCCCATGTGTTTTGTAAGTCATGCTCTCGTTTCCAACACACTAGGAACATTTCTAGGAGACATGAGATGCCCCAACAACCCATACTATTCTGTGAGATTTTTTATGTATGGGGAATTGATTTTATGGGTCATTTTCCTAGTTCATTTGGATTTTTGTATATTTTGGTTGTTGTTGATTATGTGAGTAAATGGGTGGAGGCCAAGGCCACCAGGACTGACGATTCTCATGTTGTAGTGGATTTTTTCAAGGCTCAAATTTTTTGCAGGTTTGGAGTACCAAAGGCCATCATCAGTGACTAAGGGAAACACTTTTGCAATAGGAATTTTTCTTCCCTCCTTCGAAAGTATGGGGTGACACACAAAACATAAACACCATACCATCCCCAAACAAATGGCCAGGCTGAGGTTTCAAATCGTGAGTTGAAACAAATCTTGGAGAAAACTGTGCAGCCAAATATGAAGGATTGGAGCAAGCACTTGGATGATGCGTTGTGGGCTTATAGGACAGCATACAAGACACCCATTGGTATGTCCCCATTTCAGATTGTTTTTGGGAAAGCATGTCATCTCCCAGTGGAAGTTGAGCATCGGGATTATTGGGCTATAAAAAATGCAACATGGATTTAGACCAAGCTGGAATCCAAAGGAAGCTGCAAATGAAACAGCTTGAGGAGATTCGATTGTCTTCATATGAGAACTCAAGGCTCTATAAAGAAAAATCAAAGGCAGATCATGACAAAATGATCCAACAAAAGAAGTTTCATGTTCTAGACAAAGTCCTTCTCTATAGTTCACGACTGAAGCTGATGCCTGTTAAGTTTCATTCCAGATGGTTAGGTCCTTATATTGTGTCTAATGTTTTTCCTTATGGTGTAGTGGAGATCACACAAGAGGACATTAGAAGAAGCTTTATAGTCAATGGGAAATGTTTGAAGAGATACATTGAGGGACTTCCTACTGATGCAGTGGATTTTATCACACTGCATGACCCCATCATCACTTGATCACATCAGGATATTCCCAACCCTTTCACTTTTATATTATTTTTCCTATTTAAAAATTCTACATTTCATGTGCATATATCATCTCATGGGTTCAAGTAATTTCATCTTTGTGGTTAAGTTAACTCTCGTAGGGTTCGAGGGATAACAAATTAGGGGATCATAATTAAGTGGATATTGATTTAAATGATAATGATTAATAAGTGAATGACGAGGTAGAGTTAGATCGATTACGCCTTTTAAAATATTTTCTAAAAAAACATCTTTTTGTTGTGTCATTTTAATCAAACTTCATTTCAAAACAAAAAACAAAAAAAAATACAATCTTCTTCCAACAAAATTCTTCTAGATTCATAAACTATAACCAACCCCCATCCTTTCAGGTAGTGTTTTTATTCTCTTTTATTTTATTTTTAGAATACCTTTAAAAAGTTGTTTTAAATCTACTTCCTCCTTTGAGAGATGACCTTGGTCATCCACTCTACGGCACCTAAGTACCCCAAAATCACATTAATCATTTGAGGGAGCCCACGATAGTGCTATTTCAAATTAGTGCCGTTTACAGTAATTCAAGTAATTTATTCAACCATTTAGAGGTATTTATTTTATTTTTCATTTTATTATTTTCTTCACCTCTCTCTTTCATCTTTCCCCTTTCTCAAGTTTTCATTTTTTTTTCATCCTCTTATTTTCTTTTTGAACCATCAACTCAAACTTCTAATTTTTATTTTACTATGGTCCAATTTCTTTCTTTTCATTTTTATTTGATTTATGACATGAACTAATCCCAAAGATCGCTTAGATCTTGACCTTGATATTGGACGTATCCTTAGGGCTCGAATCAGACATTATCAGTCTATGGGAAGTTTCAATATTCAACTAGTTGGTGAATTCCTATCTTCTGGAAACATTGAAATTGGAAGCAATTCAAATTCAACCATAAAACAAGAACCAATGGCTGACAATAATGGAAATGAACTTAATAAAACCATTCGGGAATTGGCTACACCTGATATTAACTATCAAACAAATTGTATTGCATGCCCAAATCTCGAATCGGACTTTGAACTATAATCTGGGTTAATTCACTTACTTCCAAAGTTTCATGGCCTCTCTGGTGAGGATCCCAATAAACATTTGAAAGAATTTAATGTGGTTTTCTCAACCCTAAAACCTAGAAATGTCTCTGAAGATCAAATCAAATTAAGAGCATTCCCATTTTCACTTGATGGAGCTGCAAAGGATTGGATGTACTATTTACAACCCGAAGATGTAACTTGTTGAAATGATTTAAAACGTCTTTTCTTGCAGAGATTTTTTCCAGCATCAAGGACCACTTCAATTCGTAAGGAGATCTCAGGGATCAAGCAATCACAAGGGGAGTAAATGTATGATTATTGAGAGTGATTCAAGAAGTTGGTGCAAGATGTCCACATCACCAAATCAGTGAGCAACTATTCATTCAGTACTTCTATGAAGTACTCACACCTATGGAGAGGAGCATGGTGGATGACACAGCAGGAGGGGCATTGGTGGACAAGACACCAGTAGCCGCACATGCATTGATCGACAAGATGGCACAAAACTCCCAACAATTTGGCGATCGAGGTACACCACATGTGAGGGGAGTATATCAGGTAAGTCATTCTTCTCTTGAAAGTCATTTGATTGATACCAAGTTGGAACAATTGACCACTATGGTGAGACAGATTGCATTGGATCAAAAGACATCTCAACCCCCTCCTTCAAGGCCGTGTGGCATTTGCACTGAGACAAGCCACCCAACTGACTGTTTCCCACAACTACAAGAGACAGAGGATTACACAGCAGTATTCCCAGGGAGACCATATCAGCAGCAACAACAAACATACCCCCAAAAGAAGTTTGATTCATTTTCTCCAACATACAACCAAGGGTGGAAAGATCAACCATACATGAGGTATGGATCTGGACAACAACAAAGTCCACCCTTTCAACAAAACTTCCAATAGCCTCTGCCTTACCCGTAGGGTTTCCAACAACCCCAAATGAGATTTGAAGCCCAACCATCAACAAGACAAAAAAAAGGGAATCCCCCACCAAAGGTAGATTCTAATACTGATGATCTTTTGAAGCAAATTGTTCTTAATCAACAGAATGAGATGAAGAGTCAAAGTTTGGAGTTGAGGGAGTTGAAGACTCAAATGATCCAGATTTCCACCGCCCTCCATGAACTTGTATGTAAGAATTCCAGAAATCTACCTTCCCAACCCACTCCAAATCCAAAGGGGAATGTTAGTGCCATCACATTGAGAATTGGGAAGAAAATTAATGATACATCTGTACCTACCATTCCACCAGGATTCACCTCAACTCCAGAAAAGCCGCATTCCATACCAACTGATGAGAAATCCAACAAGAAAGATAAAGGTAAGAAAAAGATTTATTATGTTCCTCCTAAACCCCTTCCTTTTCCAAATAGGATTGTTCAAACCAAGAATATGGCTGAAGAGGTGATGAAAAAAGAGGTTTTGGACACATTCAAGCATGTGGAGATCAACATTCCTCTACTTGAATCCATTAAGCAAATCCCAAGGTATGCCAAATTCTTAAAAGAACTCTGCACCAATTGAAGAGGGCTCAAGGGAAATGAGAGGATCAACCTTGGAAGGAATGTCTCAGCACTCATTACACCAACTCTAGAAATGCCGACAAAGTGCATGGATCCAAGGACATTCACCATCCCATGTACTATAGGGGGGTTTCACTTCTCTGATGCTCTGTGATTTAGGAGATTCAATAGATGTGATGCCTCACTCTGTATTCTCTTCTTTATAGGTTGGTGAGTTGAAGCTGACGAGAGTGGTGGTGCAACTAGCGAATAGAGCTACGGCATATCTAGCGGGAGTTCTTGAGGATGTACTTGTTCCGGTAAGAGACATGATCTTTCCAGTAGACTTCTATGTGCTTAACATGGAGGATGATCAGGTAAGTTATCATGCCCCCATTATCTTAGGTAGGCCCTTCCTCAAAACTGCAAAAACTATCATAAATGTCAATGAGGGTACACTTTCCATGGAGATTGGAGATGAAGTTGTGATATTTAATGTTATGGATTGCATGAAGTACCCCTCAGAGGATCACTCTGAATTTGTTATCTCCCATTTTGAACCACCAAATAAAAACTCCATGGAATTTGATTGTCCTATTCTTAGGGAGATTATGAGTATTGGTTCGAGTTTGATGTCTAAGACCACTTCCACACATGTTGTTGATACACAATCCTCTCTTGGATTTGATTTTTATGTGGATTCATATTCTGATTTTGATCATGTTCACTATGATTATGACATGGCTATTGAGTATGCTGATGGATTTGATGCTTTATTCTCTAATTTTGATGATGTTTATTCTAATACTAATGATCTTTGTGCACATATTTCAGTTTCTTCAATGTCTCCATCCATACTACACCCTCCTTCATTAGAACTCAATCCATTTCCACCAAATCCGAAATACTCATACTTGTTGAGTGGTGATAGATTACCTGTTATCATTGCTAACAATCTCCCTTTTGAACATGAAGAAAAGTTTTTTAACATTTTGAGGGAGAACATCAGGGCGATTGGGTGGACCTTGGCTGACATATCAGGTATTAGCCCCTCCATTTGCATGCATAGGATTCTCTTGGAGGATGGGGCTAAACTGGTGAGACAGCTACAAAGGAGACTCAATCCCACCCTCCTAGAAGTTGTTAAAAAAGAAGTTGAGAAATTGCTTAAGGCAGGTATAATCTTTCCCATTTCAGATTCTCAGTGGGTAAGTCCTATTCAGGTTGTGCCAAAGAAGAGTGGTGTTACTGTTGTTAAAAATGAGAAAGATGAGTTAGTTCCAATGAGGGTGCAAAATAGTTGGTGTGTGTGTATTGATTATAGGAAACTAAATCAGTCCACTCACAAGGACCATTCCCCCCCCCCCCCATTTATTGATCAAATGCTTCAGAGACTAGCTGGGAAAACACACTATTGTCTCTTGGATGGATTTTTTGGATATTTTTAGGTTCTTATAGCTCCATAGGATCAGGAGAAGACGACATTCACCTGCCCATTTGGTACCTTTGCTTACCGAAGGATTCCATTTGGACTTTGCAATGCCCCAGGTACCTTCCAGAGATGTATGGTGAGTATTTTCTCAGATTTCATTGAGACCTGCATGGAGGTATTTATGGATGATTTTATAGTTTATGGGTCCTCATTTGATGAATGTCTAAGTAGTTTGGGAAAGGTATTGAATCATTGTATTGAGAAGAATTTGGTCCTGAACTTTGAAAAGTGTCATTACATGGTAGAGCATGGCATTGTCTTAGGGCATGTAGTGTCAAAACATGGGATAGAGGTTGATAGATCTAAGATAGACATTATTTCATCCTTACAATATACTTCATGTGTGCGTGATGTTAGATATTTCCTAGGGCATGTAGGATTTTATCGGCGCTTCATCAATGATTTTAGTAAGATTGCTCTTCCTATGTCACGATTACTCCAAAAGGATTCTGATTTTGTGTTTGATGATTCTTTAGGGACTTCCTTTGAAGAGCTAAAGAAGTGTCTGACCACTCCACATATCATATAGCCCCCATGGTGGGATATTCTTTTTGAGCTTATGTGTAACGCCTCCAACTTCACGGTTGGAGCTGTCTTATCTCAGAGGGCAGAGGGATGTTCACATGTGATTGCCTATGCATCAAGGACACTGGATTCATCCCAATCAAACTACACAACCATGGAAAATGAGTTTCTTGCTGTCATATTTTCTTAAGATAAATTCTATTCATATTTATTGGGCTCTAAAGTAGTTGTTTTTTCTGACCATGCAGCTCTGAGGTACCTCTTGAAGAAGACAGATGCAAAGCCCAGGCTGATCCAATGGATGCTCCTTCTTCAAGAATTTGATATTGAGATAAAGTAAAAAAAGGGTTCAGAAAACTTGGTGGCAGACCACATGATTAGGCTTACTCACACACTATAGGAAGACACCTTGGACCAGGTACCACTTCGGGACACTTTTCCCGATGAGCATCTTTATTCCATCTCAGGTACGCATCCTTGGTATGCTGATTTAGTGAACTACCTTGTTGCCTTTGAAATACCTACAAATTTAAAGAAACATCAAGTCCAAAAATTAAAAAGTGAGTCTAGGATTTATGTGTGGGATGATCCTTACCTCTGGTGCATGTGTAGTGACCAAGTCATTAGGAGGTGTGTTCCCGATCATGATTTTGAGTCTGTTTTTCATTTCTGTCATACACTTGCTTGTGGTGGACACTTTGGACCCCAACGGACAGCTAGGAAAGTTTTGGACTCTAGATTATATTAGCCTAGCTTATTCCATGATTCCCATGTGTTTTGTAATTCATACTCCCATTTCCAACACACTGGGAACATTTCTAGGAGACATGAGATGCCCCAACAACCCATACTATTCTTTGAGATTTTTGATGTATGGGGAATTGATTTTATGGGTCTTTTCCCTAGTTCATTTGGATTTTTGTATATTTTGGTTTCTATTGATTATGTGAGTAAATGGGTGGAGGCCAAGGCCACCAGGACTGACGATTCTCATGTTGTAGTGGATTTTGTCAAGGATCAAATTTTCTGCAAGTTTGAAGTACCAAAGGCCATCATTAGTAACCAAGGGAAACACTTTTTCAATAGGAGTTTTTCTTCCCTCCTTTGAAAGTATGGGGTGACACACAAAACATCAACACCATACCACCCCCAAACAAATGTCCAGGCTGAGGTTTCAAATCATGAGTTGAAACAAATCTTGGAGAAAACCATGCAGCCAAATATGAAGGATTGGAGCAAGCGCTTGGATGATGCGTTGTGGGCTTATAGGACAGCATACAAGACACCCATTGGTATGTCCCCATTTCAGATTTTTTTTGGGAAAGCATGTCATCTCCCAGTGGAAGTTGAGTATCGGGCTTATTGGGCTATAAAGAAATGCAACATGGATTTTTCCCAAGCTGGAATCCAAAGGAAGCTTCAAATTCAAGAGCTTGAGGAGATTTGATTTTATTCATATGAGAACTCAAGGCTCTATAAGGAAAAATCAAAGGCAGCTTATGACAAAATGATCCAATAAAAGGAGTTTCATGTTGGAGAGAAAGTCCTTCTCTATAGTTCACGACTGAAGCTGATGCCTGGTAAGTTGCGTTCCAGATGGTTAGGTCCTTATATTGTGTCTAATGTTTTTCCTTATGGTGCGGTGGAGATCACACAAGAGGACACTGGAAGAAGCTTTACAGTCAATGGGAAATGTTTGAAGAGATACATTTAGGGACTTCCTACTTATGTAGTGGATTTTATCACACTGCATGACCCCATCATCACTTGATCACATCAGGCTGTTCCTAACCCTTTCACTTTTATATTATTTGTCCTATTTAAAAAATTTGCATTTCATGTGCATATATCATCTCATGGGTTCACATTGAGGACAATGAAATATTTTAAGTGTGGGGGAGGGAACCTTTTAGTTTAGTAATTTCAATTGTTTTCCTTTAAAAAAAACAAAACAAAAAAATTGTGTATTTTTTTCAAATTTTGTGTATTTATTTTTCAATTTTCTTTGTGTTTTTGAAATTTTTGAACTGAAATGATTCTCATCACAATTTTGAAATGCATATCAATGAGTGAAATAATTTATCCCATGAAACTGATCTTAAATGAATGCTGAAATGACTTTGTTTCAAGTTCAAATATTCAATAATTTCATGAAAAGTACATTGAATTTTGAATCACATGCCACATCTCACTATATTTATATTTGAAACCACTATCCAGTGAGGCTTCTAAACCATTATTTTCATATTCTTTACATTCACCTCACTTCTTGAGAGAACCAAACCATGCTTTATTTAACCATAATTTGATTTATTTCTATCAAAACTTGAGGGTTTGAGGTACTTATGTTTAAATGATTGAGGCATTTGTTTGGTACTAAAGCCCCTATTTCAAAGAATCCTTTTTATAATGGCCTACCTTGAACATTTAATCCTTATAACCTTTAGAATCCAAGCACATCCTATTAGGTTAGCCACATTACAAGCCAATTTTCCCTATCCAACCAACTCTTGAAGTAAAATTGCACAATCTAGTTGAGCTTAAGTGTGGGGGAAGCTGTCTTGTGTTGTGCTACCACATTTTGTGATAATTTGGGTGGAAAATTAAATTCTGAAGAGATGTGTTTGATGCTTAAGAAAGTAATTATATTGAAAGTTGTGCCTTTTCTGGAGCTTTCATGACAAGTGAAGCTGTTCCTTTTCTGGAGCTTCTAATTGGGTGGAAAGATGTGCCTATCTGGAGCTTTCAAGAAAATCATGTTTGAGAAGATTGACAATTTTTTATGCTGAAATGAAGAATGGTGTAAACTTTTCATGACTTTTCATGATGATGGGGCTGAATTGATACTATGGGCATTGAGGAGAAGACCATATTTAAGTGAAAATTAGATTAATGCAATTTTGCTTCAAAAAGAGTCAAGCCCTCCTCATTCAGCCTCAGAATTTTTCACATCTAAATCCTACCAACCGAAAGCCACAGAACAACCCTGAAAAGTCATCATGATAAATATATGTCCTTTACTCACATCGGGTGTAAATTTAGGAATCTATCAAGCCTATGGTGACCCTTGTATGAGTTTGGATGAGAAAGACATTGCAAAAAAAATTGACATTTGAGTGATGAGAGAAAATTCAAGCGAGGTAAGTGTTTTGTGCATGGTAGGATAAATGAAGTGGAAATATATTTAATGATATTAATAGAGAACTTGAAATAAGGTTTTTTATGAGGCATGATATCTTTTGATTCTTGTTGTGTAATTTATGGATCCCAATGATATGTGTTTTAAAATTGGTTTTGATTTGATATTGATGTGTATTTGACATGAGGTTTTGCACAGGAGTGCAAAAGGGTAGGTGTGGGGGAGTTGATAAAACACTATTTTTTTGAATATTTTTTTGATAATAAATGATATAATTTCCTCACATTGTGTTAAATATGTTTATTTATAAAATATTTGGGATTTGATCATTCATTTGAAAATTTGGTGAAAATTCCAGTTTTACCCTTTATAGTGCACTGTAGTATTTCAAAGATAAATATTTTTATATTTCTTATTTGAATTTTAAATTTTGTAAAAGTGTTTCTAACTTAATTTTATACAACTTTTATTCAGGAAACTAGAGCTAAAAAGTGCATTTGGATGGATTAAATGGGTCATTAATCCAATGGTGGGCTGGACTCGGCAGAATGGACATGGGTTCTGTATTTGGGTCATATATTCTTCATCCGGGCTTGTATTGAGCCCAAATTTTGAGGAAATCTCGGGGACGTGATTTTTCACAAATCATCCTTCTTTAAGTCCGGTCAATTCACACGTTTTAGAGGTCAAATAGGCGGTGAAACTTGGAATAAAATATTTGGCCGAGTTTTTCATTTCACACTTAAAAAGTTATGTAACCCTAGCACTCACAAAGTCTATTTAAATGGGGTTTTAAATATTTGGGAGGTCTGGTAGAGGCTTTGGAAAGGTTTGAATGAAAGGGTGTCTCTTGGGAGCCCCTCACAACTCTTGGAAGAAGTAATCCTTTGTGCAAACCTTTCTTCCAAAAAGGCTCTCCTCTCCCACCTCTTCTTTGTATTTCTTTTATTTCATGTTTGTTTCTTGAATTTTTCTTCAAATAATATTCAGTGTTCTTACCTCTTCTTCTTATCTTAATATTCTTAATTGGTTTGTAATCAATATTGGAGACAATGTTGGGTTCTACCCTTTCAATCCTTTTCTTATGCAAAACGTCTCCACGATGACTACACCGCCCATGGAAGAGTAGTTCTTTTTAGTAATCGATCGACCTCTATCCTTCTTCATTTAATTATTTTGAATAATTAAGCTACTGTAATTAACTTAATATGATCCATGAATTGTGTTTTTAAATTCTAATAAACTAAGAAAGTAATCGAACAATTAACACAAAACACACGAGGTCGGGAATTGTGTAAATTGTGAGAGCGCGATCTTAATCGGTAATACAAGACCATATGGGATAAATTTGTAGAGTTAAAATATAATACCTAAACACAATTCATCCTCATTTACAGAATGGATATGTGCTCTAATTAACCATTGACCATAAGCTAACCTTAGAACAACAATCAAAGCAGGGTGCTGCGATTGCGTGTTCCGAAGCTAGCCTAAGGTTTAAGTAATTTCATCTTTGTAGTTAAGTTAACTCTCGTAGTGTTAGATGGATAACAAATTAAAGGATAATAATTAAGTGGATATTGATTTAAATGATAATTATTAATAAGTGAATGAAGAGTTAGAGTTAGATCGATTACGCCTTTTAAAATATTTTCTAAAAAAACATCTTTTTGTTGTGTCATTTTAATCAAACTTCATTTCAAAACTAAAAACAAAAAAAATACAATCTACTTCCAGCAAAATTCTTCTAGATTCATAAACTATAACCAACCCCCATACTTTCAGGTAGTTTTTTTATTCTCTTTTATTTTATTTTTATAATACCTTTAAAAAGTTGTTTTAAATCTACTTCCTCCTTTGAGAGACGACCTTGGTCAGCCACTCTGCTGCACCTAAGTACCCCAAAATCACATTAATAATTTAAGGGCACTCACGACAGCGCTCCTTCAAATTGGTGTTGTTGCTGGGGAGGCAAGTAATTTATTAAACCATTTGGAAGTATTTCTTTTATTTTTCATTTTATTATTTTCTTCACCTCTCTCTTTCATCTTTCCCCTTTCTAAAGTTTTCATTTTTTTTCATCCTCTTCTTTTCTTTTTGAACCATCAACTCAAACTTCTAATTTTTATTTTACTATGATCCACTTTCTTTCTTTTCATTTTTATTTGATTTATGACACGAACTAATCTCGAAGATCTCTTAGATCTTGACCCTGATATTGAACATAGCCTTAGGGCTCAAATCAGACATTCTCAGTCTACGGGAAGTTTCAATATTCAACCAGTTGGTGAATTCCTCTCTTCTAGAAACTTTGAAATTGGAAGCAATTCAAATTCAACCATAAAACAGGAACCAATGGCAGACAATAATGGAAATGAACTTAATATAACCATTTGAGAATTGGTTTCACCTGATATTAACTATCAACCAAATTGTATTGCATCCCAAATCTCGAATCGGACTTTGAACTAAAATTTGGGTTAATTCACTTATTTCCAAAGTTTCATGGCCTCTCTGGTGAGGATCCCAATAAACATTTGAAAGAATTTAATGTGGTTTGCTCAACCATAAAACCTAGAAATGTCTCTGAATATCAAATCAAATTAAGAGCATTCCCATTTTCACTTGATGGAGCTGCAAAGGACTGAATGTACTATTTACAACCCAAAGATGTAACTTGTTGGAACGATTTAAAAAGTCTTTTCTTGCAGAGATTTTTTCCAACATCGAGGACCACTTCAATTCATAAGGAGATCTCGAGGATCAAACAAGCACGAGGAGAGTCAATGTATGAGTATTGGGAGCGATTCAAGAAGTTGTGTGCAAGCTGTCCACATCACCAATTCAGTGAGAAACTCCTCATTCAGTACTTCTATGAAGGACTCACACCTATGGAGAGGAGAATGGTGGATGTCGTAGCAGGAGGGGTATTGTTGGACAAGACACCAGTATCCGCACATGCATTGATCAACAAGATGGCACAAAACTCCAAACAATTTGGCGATCGAGGTAAACCACATGTTAGGGGAGTACATCAGGTAAGTCCTTCTTCTCTTGAAAGTCATTTGATTGATACCAAGTTAGAAGAATTGACCACTATGGTGAGACAGATTGCATTGGCTCAAAAGACATCCCAACCCCCTCCTTCAAGGTTGTGTGGCATTTTCACTCAGACAAGCCACCCAACTGACTGTTGCCCACAACTACAAGAGACAGAGGATTGCGCAGCAGTATTCCTAGGGAGACCATATCAGCAGCAACAACAAACATACCCCCAAAATAAGTTTGATTCATTTTCTTCAACATACAACCAAGGGTGGAAAGATCAACCAGACATGAGGTATGGATCTGGACAAAAACAAAGGCCACCCTTTCAACAAAACTTCCAGCAGCCTCCGCCTTACCAGCAGGGTTTCCAACAACCCCAAAGGAGATTTGAAGCCCAAGCATCAAAAAGCCAAAAACAAGGGAATCCACCACCAAAGGTAGATTCTAATACTGATGATATTTTGAAGCAAATTGTTCTTAACCAACAGAATGAGCTGAAGAGTCAAAGTTCGAAGCTGAGGGAGTTGAAGACTCAAATGAGCCAGATTGCCACCGCCCTCCATGAACTTATAAGTAAGAGTTTCAGAAATATACCTTCCCAACCCACTCCAAATCCAAAGGGGAATGTTATTTCCATCACATTGAGAAGTGGGAAGCAAATAAATGATACATCTTTACATACCATTCCACCGGGATTCACCTCAACTCCAAAAAAGCCGCATTCCATACCAAATGATGAGCAATCCAAAGAGAAAGATAAAGGTAAGAAAAAGATTGATGATGTTCCTCCTAAACCCCTTCCTTTTCCAAATAGGGTTGTTCAAACCAATAATATGGATGAAGAGGTGATTCAAAAAGAGGTTTTGGACACATTCAAGCATGTGGAGATCAACATTCCTGTACTTGAAGCCATTAAGAAAATCTCAAGGTATGCCAAATTCTTAAAAGAACTCTACACCAATCGAAGAGGGCTCAAGAGAAATGAAAGGATCAACCTTGGAAGGAATGTCTCAGCACTCATTACACCAACTCTAGCAATGCCGACAAAGTTCAAGGATCCAGGGACATTCACCATCCCATGTACCATAGGGGAGCTGCACTTATCTAATGCTCTTGGTGATTTAGAAGCTTCAATAAATGTGGTGCCTCACTCTGTATTCTCTTCTTTACAGGTTGGTGAGTTGAAGCCGACCAGAGTGGTGGTGCAACTGGCGGATAGAGCTACGGAATATCCAGCGGGAGTTCTTGAGGATGTACTTGTTCGGGTAAGAGACATGATCTTTATAGCAGACTTCTATGTGCTTAATATGGAGGATGATCAGGTAAGTTCTCATGCCCCCATTATCTTAGGTAGTCTCACACATGCCTATTGTGAGGTGTGAAAAAAACAAATGTAACCTAAGGTAAAATGTAGTAGAGTGATTATCCTAGGTTGTCTCCAGAGAGGAGTGCACAACAATTAAGCTGTCACCTTAAAATAAGATCAAAAAGTGTGGTTATTTTTCTAAATTTGATTGATTTTTGAAATGGAAAGAAAGAAACTAAAAAAAAAGGAAGGTAATTTAAGACAAATATTGAGAACAAATTAACAAATAAAGTGATTGAAACTATTATATAATAAGGGTGATTAGGTCAGAGTTGTTTCTCTATTTGTAATTCTATCATAGTTCCAATTTATCCAATTCTCTTCTACTAAACCGTTAAGAGTGAGAATCCACAATCATTTATTCTCACTCCCTTGGTCAATTAAAAATGTGAGAATAAACCTTACTAAAATCTTAGGTTGGTCTACTCTCCTTCAAATGTGTAATAGAGTTTTAGAAAATACTCTCAATTATCTTAGGCAATTCCCAATCGGGTCTTGTTTATCCCAAGTAATAAAGAACATTCACTACTCCTCACACACGTACCGGTGATCACCGAGTACTTCACCACTAAGTCCCAGTCTATTCCATCATTTATAAACCAGAACCTAGTGGAGGGAGATATTGATCATTGAACAAATATAAAATAACAACAGAATCTAAAATCAGATACAATCGTACATGATAATAAAAACTGTTATAGGAAATTGAAGCTGATTCACATAAGAGAAGAGGATTTTAAAACATTAAAAGAAGGAACTCATGAAATACAACATGGAAAACCTCTTCTTCCCAAATCACACAGAATTTTACCCCACCATTTTAAGGGTAATTTTGACTAAGGGGAAAGAATAATTCATTACAAAACTAAGAAGAACAAAAGAGAGAAAACAAAGAACAGAAATTTTGGTGCTCCAGATTCTGTCCTCCAGAAGTTTTCCTCTGTTATGACCAGCATCCGGCCGAAAATCACTGAGGTACCTTCTTATATAATGTTGGAAATGAAGTTTTATATCGACCCTACAAATTTGAGAGTCATTGGACAGGTGTAGAGAAATATATGGCCGAATCAATGACCATTACCTTTCTGGCCGCCAAACACTGTTTCACCCACTCCACTTGGACGCGCCAAAAAATGCATTAATGAGCTCAATAATTTATGAAATTTAATTAGAATCTTAATTTGGAAGTCCTATGTCGACACCATCTAGAATAACCTCATTTTAAGGTTGGATGAAGGAGATATTCCATATTTAATGAAGTGGGGTCCATTCTGCCTTCCAAACTGATTTCTCCACTTGATTGAATTTTCTACACCATTGGGTTTCGAATTGGGTCTTAGTCCAGAAGGAACATTTTAATCCCATGAGTATAGGAATCCTAAAAAAAGATTCACTTCAATTGGACCCATATTATAAAAGTTATTTCCAAAAAATAGAATCTATATAAAACTGAAAATTTTACAGAATTACCCCATTTCTCATTTAAGCCCAAAATACACCAAAAACACATAAATGATGCAAATACACTAACATTAAATAATTTGGAGGTATTAATCATTGAAAAACATATAAATAATAATGAAAATATTAACTCTATCAATTCCCCCACACTTATTACTTGGACTCCAGGACAAGTCAGAATCAAAATAAAATCAAAGTAAATTCAAAACACATATCCATGAGATCCACCAATTTGAAAACAAGAAACAAAATATATCATGCCTCCTCAAACTCTATTATTTCATGTTCTTAATTTAGGATCATTCAATAAATTTACTCTTCATTTCTCCTCCCATTCCCACAAAACACTTACCTAACTTTCATTATCTCTCATTACACAAATCTCAATTTTTTAGCAATGTCTTTCTAGTCCAAACTCATACAAGGGTCACCATAGGGTTGATAAATTCCTACATCTACACCCGATGTGAGTCAAAGACATATGTTTATCATGAGGACTTGTTAAGGTTGTTCTGTGGCTTTAGGTTGGTAGGATTTATATGTGAAAATTCTGAGGCTGAATGAAGAGGGCTTGACTCTTTTTGAAGCACAATTGCATTACTCTAATTTTAACAAAAGTATGGTCTTCTCTTCACTCCCCTTAGTAGAAAATAAACTCATTCTCCATGAAATATCAAGGAATGTTAACACAGTTCATCATTTCAGCAGCAAGCATTTCAATCTTCTCAAATATAATATTTCTTGAAATCTCCAGAAAAGGCACAACTTTCTTTTTTTACATTAGAAGCTCCAGAAAGGCACAACTTCTCTCATCATGAAAGATCTAGAAAAGGCACAGCTTTCAGCAGGATGGTTTTTTTTTCAGAATAAATAACATCTCTTCAACATTTTTTTCACCCAAAGTATCCCCAAATAAGGTATTAAACTACAATACATCTTCCCCCGACACTTATGTTTAAATAGATCATGCAATTTCAATTCAAGAGTAGGTTGGATAGGGAAAATTGGCTTGTAATGTGGCTAACCTAACAGGATGTTCATGGCTTCTATGGGCTAAAAGGATTAAATGTTCAAGGTAAGACATTATGAAAGGGATTATATTGAAAAGGGGGATTTCAAACCAAATAAATGCCTCACTCATTAAAAACACAAGTACCTCAAACCCTCAAGTTTTTATAGGAATAAATCAAATTCTGGTTAAATCAAGCATGATTTGGTTCTCTCAAGAAGTGAGGTGAATGTAAAGAATATGAAAATAATAGGTTTAGAAGCCTCATGGGAATGTGATTTAAAATATAAAGACAGTGATATGTGTCATGGGATTCAAAAAAACAGAGTATTTTTTCATGAAATTCCCAAAGAATTGAACTTGAAATAATGTAATTTTCAGCATTCATTTAAACTCAGTTTCAAGGAATAAATTATTTCACTCATGGAGATGGGTTTAAAAAATATCAATGATAATAATTTCATCTCAAAAGTTTCAAAAACACACAAAAATTAAAAAATAAACACACAAAATTTTAAACACACATTTTTTTTAAACAATTAGGAAAACAAACAACACATAAAAATCCTACACTACAAAGGTTCCCTCCCCCACACTTAAATGATGCAGTGTCCACAATGCATTCAAATGTATTTAACATGTAAGAATATTGGAAATTGATTCACAACAATCATGAAAATATAAAGGAGAGGTACTACGTGACTTATTGGTAGTGCAATGTTGAGTTAAGCTCTTAAGTGTGACGCATATAAAAACCTACAAATAAAGGTAGATAATAAAAACATAATAAATTTATTGAATGTAAAGAAAATAGAAATAGAATGAGAATAGAAGGATAGATCTTGGTTTAATCCCCCAAGTGAGCCCTAGGTTTTGACTGCCTCCAGATGGGCAGTTTCAGTTGGTTATCCCCAATCCGATGGTGGGTTGAGTTTCTTTGAGATGAACCACCAACACATTTTCCTTCTAGTTAAAACTTATTTCTTTTTGTTGAGGAGTATATGGATACAGTACACCAAGTCCACCCCTATGAAAATGATATTCTTCTTGTATGGTGGGGTTAGGATAAAGAATGAGTCCTCCTCTTTATTGTTTTCCAATTTCATAACTTCTAATTCATTCTCCAGAGGTTCCTCAAGGTATGTTGTATCAAAAGAATAGTCAAAGGGAAAATTAGAGTGTAATTATATTTGAATAAAATTAAAACATGATGAATAAATATCAAACTCTTCCCTTTTAAAGTAAGCATCTTGTGTCTCTTTTTCTTCATGGAAATCCACTTTTATCTCATCTTGAAATTCCTCTAATAAGCATTCATCTAGTTCAGGGATCTCCATATGTTCTTCTTCAAGTGTATCTTCTTCTTTTTCCTCATCCACCAAGGCAATGAATTTGTTGTCCAAACCTGAAAATTTCAAGCAAGGTAAGGTGATACTCAATTCAGATTCTATATAATCAGAATGAAAAGAGTTAAGAAAAAGATTATCTCCCTTATGTAGCTTGAAATCAATTGCTTCTTCAGTATGAGGTTCCTCTTGTAGTTTAATTTCACAAGATAGAGGTAGGTAGTCAGGCTCCTCCATCTTTTCTTTAAATTCCACAGCTTTGGTGGTGTCTTCTTTCAATGGTTCTAGATCTTCTACTTTGTAAGGAATATGTGGATCAAGTAGTTCTTCACACTCATTCCAGAATTCATCTAGATCTTTTTTATCTCCCACATGTAGCTCAATAGGTAATTCTTTTTTCTTGTCCTCCTCAGGTTCATTCATAGGTTCTGGTTTTTCCATCATTGCACGAACATATTCAAATGCAAGTTCTACTTTGTTCTCTAGTTTTGCGGTGTCATTTTTAAGTTCTTGCATCTGAACTATATCATAACCAGCCTTATCTACTTGTTCTAAATTTGGGTAGTTGTTACATGAATTAAAGAAATAATCATTTGAAAACATCATGTAAAAATATTTTTTTAACTTTTTTTGAAAAATGTTAAATATTAATAATTAGATTGCGACACTTCCTCCCCGGCAACGGCGCCAAGTTTTGACACGTGCCTGTCGTGAGGTGTGACAAAAACAGATGTAACCTAAGGTAAAATGTAGTAGAGTGGTTATCCTAGGTTGTCTCCAGAGAGGAGTGCACAACAATTAAGCTGTCACCTTAAAATAAGATCAAAAAGTGTGGTTGTTTTTCTGAATTTGATTGATTTTTGAAAAGGAAAGAAAGAAAATAAACAAAGGAAGGAAATTTAAGACAAATATTGAGAACAAATTAACAAATAAAGTGATTGAAACTATTATATAAGAAGGGTGATTAGGTCAGGGTTGGTTCTCCATTTGTAATTCTATCACAGTTCAAATTTATCCAATTCTCTTCTGCTAAACAGTTAAGAGTGAGAATCCACAATCATTTATTCTCACTCCCTTGGTCAATTAAAAATGTGAGAATAAACCTTAATAAAATCTTATGTTGGTCTACTCTCCTTCCAATGTGTAATAGAGTTATAGAAAATACTCCCAATTATCTTAGGCAATTCCCAATCAGGTCTTGTTTATCCCAAGTAATCAAAAACATTCACTACTCCTCACACATGTACCGGTGATCACTGAGTACTTCACCACTAAGTCCCAGTTTATTCCATAGTTTATAAACCAGAACCTAGTGGAGGGAGATATTTATCATTGACCAAATATAAAACAACAACAGAATCTAAAATCAGATACAATCGTACATGATAATAAAAACTGTTATAGGAAATTGAAGCTGATTCACATAAGAGAAGAGGATTTTAAAACATTAAGAGAAGGAACTCATGAAATACAACATGGAAAACCTCTTATTCCTCAATCACACAGAAGTTTACCCCACCATGGTAAGGTTAATTGTGACTAAGGGGAAAGAATAATTCATTACAAAACTAAGAAGAACAAAAGAGAGAAAACAAGGAACATAAATTTTGGTGCTCCAGATTCTGTCCTCCATAATTTTTCCTCTGTTATGACCACCAGAAGGCCTAAACTCACTAAGGTCCCTTCTTATAGAATGTTGTAAATGAAGTTTTCTATCGACCCTAAACATTTGGGAGTCATTGGAGAGGTGTAAAGAAATATATGGCCGAATCAATGACCATTACTTTTCTATCCGCCAAACACTGTTTCACCCACTCCACTTGGACGCGCCAAAAGGATGCATTAATGAGCTCAATAATTTATTAAATTTAATGTGAACTGTCCTTTTGAAGTTCTCTGTCGACACCATCTAGAATAACCTCATTCTAAGGTCGGATGGAGGATATAGTCCATATTTAATGAAGTGGGGTCCATTCTGCCTTCCAAACTGATTTCTCCACTTGATGGAATTTTCTGCACCATTGGTTTTCGAATTGGGTCTTGGTCCAGAAGGAAAATTTTAATACCACAAGTATATGAATCCTAAAAAAAATATTCACTTCAATTGGACCCATATTATAAATGTTATTCCTGAAAAACAGAAGCTATATAAAACTGACAATTTTATAGAATTACCCCATTTTCAGATTTAAGCCCAAAATATACCAAAAACACATAAATGATGCAAATACACTAACATTGAATAATTTGGAGGGATTAAATCATTTAAAAACATATAAATAATAATGAAAATATTAACTCTATCATAGGCCCTTCCTCAAAACTTCAAAAACTGTCATAAATGTCAACGAGGGTACACTTTCCATGGAGTTTGGATATGAATTTGTGATATTTAATGTTATGGATTCCATGAAGTACCCCACAGAGGATCACTCTGCATTTGTTATCTCCAATTTTGAACCACCAAATAAAAACTCCATGGAATTTGATTGTCCTATTCTTAGGGAGATTATGATTATTGGTTCGAGTTTGATGTCTAAGACCACTTTCACACATGTTTCTGATACACAATCCTCTCTTGGATTTGATTTTGATGTGGATTCATATTCTGGTTTTGATCATGTTCACTCTGATTATGACATGGTTTTTGAGTATGCTTATGGATTTGATGCTTTATTCTCTAATTTTTATGATGTATATTCTGATACTAATGCTCTTTGTGCACATATTCTAGTTCCTTCAATGTCTCCATCCATACTACACCCTCCTTCATTATAACTCAAGCGATTGCCACCAAATCTGAAATACTCATACTTATTGAGTGGTGATAGATTACCTGTTATCATTGCTAACAATCTCCCTTTTGAACATGAAGAAAATATTTTGAACATTTTGAGGGAGAACATCAGGGTGATTGGGTGGACCTTGGCTGATATATCAGGTATTAGCCCCTCTATTTTCATGAATAGGATTCTCTTGGAGGATGGGGCTAAACCGGTGAGACAGCCACAAAGGAGACTCAATCCCACCATCCTGAATGTTGTTAAAAAAGAAGTTGAGAAATTGATCGAGGCAGGTATAATCTTTCCCATTTCAGATTCTCAGTGGGTAAGTCCTATTTAGGTTGTGCCTAAGAAGAGTGGTGTTACTGTTGTTAAAAATGAGAAAGATGAGTTAGTTCCAATGAGGGTGCAAAATAGTTGGCGTGTGTGTATTGATTATAGGAAACTAAATCAGTCCACTCGTAAGGACCATTTCCCCCTCCCATTTATTGATCAAATTCTTGAGAGACTAGCTGGGAAAACACACTATTGTTTCTTGGATGGATTTTCTGGATATTTTTAGGTTCCTATAGCTCTAGAGGATCCAGAGAAGACGAAATTCACCTGCCCATTTGGTACTTTTTCTTACCGAAGGATGCCATTTGGACTTTTCAATTCCCTAGGTACCTTCCAGAGATGCATGGTGATTATTTTCTCATATTTCATTGAGACCTGCATGGAGGTATTTATGGATGATTTTACAGTTTATGGGTATTTATTTGATGAATGTCTAAGTAGTTTGGGAAAGGTATTGAATCGTTGTATTGAGAAGAATCTGGTCCTGAACTTTGAAAAGTGTCATTTCATGGTAGAGCATGGCATTTTCTTAGGTAATGTAGTGTCAAAACATGGGATAGAGGTTGATAGATTTAAGAAAGACATTATTTCATCCTTACCATATCCTTCATGTGTGCGTGATGTTAGATGTTTCCTAGGGCATGCAAGATTTTATCGGCGCTTCATCAAAGATTTTAGTAATATTTCTCTTCCTATGTCACGATTACTCCAAAATGATTCTGATTTTGTGTTTGATGATTCTTTCAGGACTTCCTTTGATGAGATAAAGAAGTGTCTGACCAGTCCACCTATCATACAGCCCCCAAGGTGGGATATTCCTTTTGAGCTTATGTGTGACGCCTCCAACTTCACGGTTGGAGCTGTCTTATCTCAGAGGTTGGAGGGATGTTCACATGCGATCTCCTATGCATCAAGGACACTAGATTCATCCCAATCAAACTACACAACCACGGAAAAGGAGTTTCTTGCTGTCATATTTTCTTTAGATAAATTCTGTTCATATTTATTGGGCTCTAAAGTAGTTGTTTTTTCTGACCATGCAGCTCTGAGGTACCTCTTGAAGAAGCCAGATGCAAATCCCAGGCTGATCCGATGGATTATCCTTCTTCAAGAATTTGATATTGATATAAAGGACAAAAAGGGGTCAGAAAACTTGGTGTCAGACCACATGAGTAGGCTTACTCACACACTAGAGGATGACACCTTGGACCAGGTACCACTTCGGGACACTTTTCCCGATGAGCATCTTTATTCCATCTCAAGTATGCATCCTTGGTATGCTGATTTAGTGAACTACCTTGTTGCCTCTGAAATCCCTGCAAATTTAAAGAAACATCAAGTCCAAAAATAAAAAAGTGAGTCTAGGTTTTGTGTGTGGGATGATCCTTACCTCTGGCACATGTATAGTGACCAAGTCATTAGGAGGTGTGTTCCCGATCATGAGTTTGAGTCTGTTTTACATTTCTGTCATACACTTGCTTGTGGTGGACACTTTGGACCCCAACGGACAGCTATAAAAGTTCTGGACTCTGGATTATATTGGCCTATCTTATTCCATGATGCCCATGTGTTTTGTAAGTCATGCTCTCGTTTCCAACACACTGGGAACATTTCTAGGAGACGTGAGATGCCCCAACAACCCATACTATTCTGTGAGATTTTTGATGTATGGGGAATTGATTTTATGGGTCCTTTTCCTAGTTCATTTGGATTTTTGTATATTTTGGTTGTTGTTGATTATGTGAGTAAATGGGTGGAGGCCAAGGCCACCAGGACTGACGATTCTCATGTTCTAGTGTATTTTGTCAAGGCTCAAATTTTCTGCAGGTTTGGAGTACCAAAGGCCATCATCAGTGACTAAGGGACACACTTTTGCAATAGGAATTTTTCTTCCCTACTTCGAAAGTATGGGGTGACACACAAAACATCAACACCATACCATCCCCAAACAAATGGCCAGGCTGAGGTTTCAAATCTTGAGTTGAAACAAATCTTGGATAAAACTGTGTAGCCAAATAGGAAGGATTGGAGCAAGCGCTTGGATGATGTGTTGTGGGCTTATAGGACAGCATACAAGACACCCATTGGTATGTCCCCATTTCGGATTGTTTTTGGGAAAGCGTGTCATCTCCCAGTGGAAGTTGAGCATCGGGATTATTGGGATATAAAGAATTGCAACATGGATTTAGACCAAGCTGGAATCCAAAGGAAGCTACAAATTCAAGAGCTTGATTAGATTCGATTGTCTTCATATGAGAACTCAAGGCTCTATAAGGAAAAATCAAAGGCAGATCATGACAAAATGATCCAACAAAAGGAGTTTCATGTTCGAGACAAAGTCCTTCTCTATAGTTCATGACTAAAGCTGATGCCTGGTAAGTTGCGTTCCAGATGGTTAGGTCCTTATATTGTGTCTAATGTTTTTTCTTATGGTGCAGTGGAGATCACACAAGAGGACACTGGAAGAAGCTTTACAGTCAATGGGAAACATTTGAAGAGATACATTGAGGGACGTCCTACTGATGTAGTGGATTTTATAACACTGCATGACCCCATCATCACTTGATAACATCAGGCTGTTCCCAACCCTTTCACTTTTATATTATTTGTCCTATTTAAAAATTCTACATTTCATGTGCATATATCATCTCATGGGTTCAAGTAATTTCATCTTTGTGGTTAAGTTAACTCTCGTAGGGTTCGAGGGATAAAAAATTAGGGGATCATAATTAAGTGGATATTGATTTAAATGATAATGATTAATAAGTGAATGAAGAGGTAGAGTTAGATCGATTATGCCTTTTAAAATATTTTCTAAAAAAAACTTTTTGTTGTTCCATTTTAATCGAACTTCATTTCAAAACAAAAACCAAAAAAAAATACAATCTTCTTCCAGCAAACTTCTTCTAGATTCATAAACTATAACCAACCCCCATCCTTTCAAGTAGTTTTTTTATTCTCTTTTATTTTATTTTTAGAATACCTTTAAAAAGTTGTTTTAAATCTACTTCCTCCTTTGAGAGACGACCTTGGTCAGCCACTCTGCTGCACCTAAGTACCCCAAAATCACATTAATCATTTGAGGGAGCCCACAATAGTGCTCTTTCAAATTAGCGTCATTTCCAGTAATTCAAGTAATTTATTCAACCATTTAGAGGTATTTATTTTATTTTTCATTTTATTATTTTCTTCACCTCTCTCTTTCATCTTTCCCCTTTCTCAAGTTTTCATTTTTTTTCATCCTCTTCTTTTCTTTTTTAACCATCAATTCAAACTTCTAATTTTTATTTTACTATGGTCCACTTTATTTATTTTCATTTTTATTTGATTTATGACAAGAACTAATCTCAAATATCGCTTAGATCTTGACCCTGATATAGAACATAGCCTTAGGGATCGAATCAGACATTCTCAGTCTATGGGAAGTTTCAATATTCAACTAGTTGGTGAATTCCTCTCTTCTGGAAACATTGAAATTGGAAGCAATTCAAATTCAACCATAAAACAAGAACCAATGGCTGAAAATAATGGAAATTAACTTAATATAACCATTCAGGAATTGGCTGCACCTGATATTAACTATCAACCAAATTGTATTGCATGCCCAAATCTCGAATTTGACTTTGAACTAAAATCTGGGTTAATTCACTTACTTCCAAATCTCGAATCGTACTTTCGAAGATAAATATTTTTTTATTTATTATTTTAATTATAAAATTTTTTAAAAGTGTTTCTAACTTAATTTTCTACAACTTTAATTCAGGACACTAGAGCTAAAAAGTTCATTTGGATGGAGTAAATGGGCCATTAATCCAATGGTGGGCTAGACTCGGCAGAATGGACATGGGTTCTGTATTTTGGTAATATCTTTTTCCTCAAGGCTTGGATTGAGCCCAAATTTTGAGTAAAGATCTGGGCCATGATTTGGCACAAATCAACCTTCTGGAAGGCCGGTAAATTCACGCATTTGGAGGTCAACTAGGCGGTGAAACTTGGAATAAAATATTTGGACGAGTTTTTCATTTCACACTTAAAAAAGTTATGTAACCCTAGCCCTCACAAAATATATTTAAAGGGGGTTTTAACTATTTGGGAGGGATGTTAGAGGATTTTGGAAGGTTTTTCCGAAATTTTGTCTCTTGGGAGCCCCTCAAAACTCTTGTAAGAAGTAAGCCTTTGTGCAAACCTCTCTTCCAAAAAGGCTCTCCTCTCCCACATCTTCTTTGTATTTCTTTTATTTCATGTTTGTTTCTTGAATTTTTATTCAAATAATCTTTTTTGTTCTTCCCTATTCTTCTTCTATTAATATTCTTAATTGGGTTGGAATCAATAGTGGATACAAGATTGGGTTCTACCCTTTCAATCCTTTGCTTATGCAAAATGTCTCCACGATGACTACACCGCCCATGGAAGAGTAGTTCTTTTTAGTAATCGATCAAACTATATACTTCTTCATTTAATTATTTTGAATCATTAAGATACTTTAATTAACATAATATGATCCATGAATTGTGTTTTTAAATTGTAAGAAACTAAGAAAGTAATTGAAAAATTAACACAAAACACGTGAGGTCGGGAATTGTGAAAATTGTGAGAGCGCGATTTTAAACGGTAATACAAGACCATACGGGATAAATTTGTAGAGTTCAAATATAATCCCTAAAAACAATTCATCCTCATTTCCAAAATGGATATGTTCTCTAATTAACCACTGACCATAAGCTAACCTTATAACAACAATCAAAGCAGGGTGCTACAATTGCGTGTTCCGAAGCTAGCCTAGGGTTTAAGTAATTTCATCTTTGTGGTTAAGTTAACTCTCATAGGTTTCAAGGGATAACAAATTAGGGGATAATAATTAAGTGGATATTGATTTAAATGATAATTATTAATATGTTAATGAATAGTTAGAGTTAGATCGATTACGCATTTTAAAATATTTTCTAAAAAAACATCTTTTTCTTGTGTCATTTTAATCGAACTTCATTTCAAAACAAAAAATAAAAAATAAAATCTTCTTCCATCAAACTTATTCTAGATTCATAAACTATAAACAAACCCTATCCTTTCAGGTAGTTTTTTTATTCTCTTTTATTTTATTTTTATAATACCTTTAAAAAGTTGTTTTAAATCTACTTCCTCCTTTGAGAGACGACCTTGGTCAGCCACTCTACTACACCTAAGTACCCCAAAATCACATTAATAATTTTAGGGCACCCACGACAGTGCTCTTTCAATATGAAATAGTAAAAATTGAAGAAAATGAATAATAAACTTGAATAGGGTTCTTGAGAAAATAAATAATTAATATAATTTTATTATTCAAGAAGTTAAAAAATGACTATGATGAATTGAACTCGAGGTAACGGACTTCGTCTCAATTTCCTTTCATTGAGGAATATTTTGATGTTACGCACCTATATTCTTTTAATAGGTGTATATATAGTCCCTTTTACATTTTATATCATGAATTTATATATTATAATTATATTTAATGTTTTTTTACAATTTTATGGGGATTATGATTCAAATATTTCCAAAGTGATAAGGGAATTTTCTTTAAAAAAATATCTTTTAATGTTTTACTTCTAACTCTATTTTTTTACATACCAATTATTTTAAAATAATTTTATTATGGACATGAGAGTTTTATAAAGTAAATTTATTTATTTATTTCATTTTTTTAGGAAAAGGGAATGTTTTTATGGAATGTTTTACTTTATTTACAAACAAAAAAAGGGATTATCTATTTTAATGTATACAGCGACAACAAATTTTCCTTCCACTGTAACCATTATTTTAATTTTGGATTCCTTTATAAGATTTTATATTTTCTTAAAAGAAAACTCACTTTCCATTTTTCTTTTTCTTTTGGTATTAAAAATGGTCTTTTAAAAGAAAATGAATTTGCATATTGAAAATGGGTTTTAAAAGAAATGGGTATTTTGATATCTAAAAGTGATTTTCAAATGAGTTTAAAATTTTTTTTCAAATATATTATGATGAAAAAGTAAAATCATAAAAAAAATATTCTTTATATGGTTCTTGGAAATTGTTTACGAAGATTTAAGCCCCATTATAGCTCATAATCGATCCTGTTATATGATGGGTGTGTTTAGATAGTGCTCTAATGCTTTGGGTAATGATTATTTTCTTTGGAGAATTATATTGGAATTTATTTGTATCGTTATTCAAATTTGTAAGGGTTTTATAAGGGTTCTTTAAGGGTTTTATGAGATGATGTCCCAAGGAAACTATATAAATTTTCTATTCTTTCTATTGAGTTTTCATGGAAATCATTTGCTTTTAAAAGTTAAGATAAATGATATCTTTCAAATAATGATAATTCTCTTTTTGGGTAAAAATTTAAGTATTTAAGAAAAAAAATAATGGGTTTTCATTTTTTTCACTGGAGTAGTGGTTTTATTCTTTTTAGGTTCCTTACTAAGTTTTTTGTGCTCATCCCATATTTAAAAAAAAAATAGGATTTAAGGATGGGTAAGGGAAAATAATAATTCATTTTGAAAGACATGAAGATTTTTCATGAAAAAAAATCTTGTGTTATTTTAAAAGGTTTATATTATGGGAAAATGGATACTGATCATAATTGTACACTTTTCATTATATGTTTTTTTATGTATGAGTTAGAACTAATTCTCTAAAAGTATAAACTTGAAAATATCCTCAAATTTAATAGAATTAATTATTGATTTAAAACATAATATTATGTAATTTTTGAGGTTGGAGACTTATAGTTGGTATCAAATGATGGTTTAGATAATTTTAGAGGTTTGGATAATGTTAATATCATTCACTTGAAAGTGTTTACTCTATGGTTTTGTTGAAATGATATATAATTTTGAGATTACTATGTTTTTAAATCTAAACTATGTCTATTTATAATGGTTTTATATAGATAAAATAGAGAAGTTGTAGTGGGAAGGAAACAAGAGGAAAATATCCTTCTAAATCGGTATCCTGATATGGTTGGAATTGGAAAAGAAAAGTTTTTTGTAGTTATGGCTCAGTTAAAACAAGCTAAAATGGTGGTGGTATCCATGCTTGAGAGGAACTAGATATACCATGAAGTAACATGTCTATAGTGAATAAATTACTAAGGAAACATCCCCCATAATTCAATGTATCAAATGAATATGTGTTATCTAAAGGATGGATAAATTCTATGGAGAATATATTTGATTTCATGGGATGTTCAGATCATGAAAAGTTAACTCTTTTCATTTATCCTTTTCAATATGAAGCTGATCAATGGTGGTATTTGGTTAAGGATACCAAATATAAATATGATCTTTATGCCATGAAATGCTAAACATTTAAGGATCTTTTCCTTGAGAAATATTTCCTTAAGTTTGTTTTAATCTAGATAGAAAAACAATTCATTTAATTGAGGCAAAAAGATGTTGATTTTGTGGCCACGTATGTAGCCAATTTTACAAGACTAGCTAGGTATGTACCAAATTTTTTTGGGATGTTTATAGTAAAATTAATTGATTTTACTCAGGATTGAAACCAAATATACAAAGATATTTGGTCATATGATAATTTAAAATCTATGATAAAGTTGTTCATTGTGCTGAAAAGGTTGATATGGAGTTTTCTGACAATTATATGTCTCGTGATGATGAAAGTAAGAAGCATTCAGGATGGAAGGTGATGAGGAAACATGCATCAAATAAATATGTAGGTAAAAAAATTAAGTTCCCATATTTTGGTAAGTTTAGTAAAAATAACCCTGGATAATGTATTTTGAAATCATGGAAGTATTTCCAATGTTGAAAGTTTGATCATATAGATCGTGATTGTAAGGAAAATAATACTGATGAATCCAAGAATGGGGTAAATATTGTCATCCAACAGTGATATTCTTTAGTTACAATGAGATGGTTCATTATCCTAACCTGTTATTGAAGTTAGTAACTCAAGATATAAATCATCACAATCAAAAGAAAAAGTGTGATGAACCAACCCGGATTTCCATCTAAACCAACATTTGAGTCAATTCTCCACTAACCCTAAGAGTGTTCCCAATATCCAAATGTCGGCGACAAGCACCTGAGAATCCAAAATTATCCTATGGTAATTATTTATCCCACAATATAAAACAATAATCAAGGTACATTGTGGAAACATCATGTGATAAAAAATAAATGCATACATCATAGAGTACAAATAAATTCTATATAAATAGAAAAAAACTAAAAGAGGAACATAGCAACCAAACCCCATATCCTAGTGGTCCATGACCACCGACCATGTCCCAAGTGACCTACCCTAGGTCACACAATCACAAAATCACAAAGGAATATAAGAGAACAAGAACTTATTATAGGATCAAAAAGGATGTAACACTAAATGGTACAAGTAAGGTGTGAGCTATGGATCCTAGTAGTATTTCACCAAAGAGTCTATGGAGTTACTTCATAAGGAAATTCAAATATGGTAAAAGAGGAAAAAAATAAAGTGATTACAATACTTTACATTTAATAAAGTAAAATAAACCCATAGAAATCATTTTAAAATTGAGTTATGTTTAAAATAGAAGTTTAAGAATTTCAAAATCATTTACCAAACCAAAGTTGGAAAACATGTCATTTCATCATTTGAAAATGAAACCTTTTCTTGAAAATAATTTCACAATATAGAGTCATATCACATAATAAAATTTATAACATACACCTGATATTAATATATATATATAAGATTCAATATAATAGATTCAAGGTGCTTGAATTTAATAAACTGATCAATCAAGGGCAGGAATCAATCAAGCAAGAAAACTCTACTGCCATTTAGTGATAATAAACGCTATCATGTATTGAGTATCTTATATATGGATTTCATGGGTATAACCTTGATATAATAGTGATTCCACCATAGTCAAGATAATAAAAATACATCATTAATGACCTACAGGCTTACGTCTAGTTTCACGGGTCACAAACAAACCAGTTCCACACACACCTGTTTTCCTAGCCACATGTCTATATAATGAACCTTTCATGTTCTATATGTATTCACTAGATAGTGTGTGATTCTAATAGAAAATCATATATCTAGTTCATCTCATCTAACTACCAAGTTTCCCATGACTAGTCAAAATAGACGAGTGAGATAATCAAGTTATGAGCATTATAATAGGGATCCTTATAAATATCAATCATGGGATCATGTCCTCAACATTTCAATCATGGGATAATTCCCTCAAATAGAATATCACTCTCTCCCTCAAACTCCCTAAAGTGAATAATCCCTTTTTCCAACACCCATCAATGGGAATCATAATAATCAATTAATCCACATCAAGAGATTCTCACAAGAGGGGGTCATCAAAAAGTTCCAATCGGGCCATCAAACATCATCAATTTCAATTCAAACCCCTTCATTCAAATAAACATTCAAATAGGTAATCATACTTGTTTTATTTAATAAGTCTTTATAAAATTCCAAATGGGCCTTTAAACCAAGCATTTCTTTCAAAACATCCCTAATTAATTCAAAGTAAGTTTAATAATGTAAAAGGCTTAATGTCCTTTTAAAACGTGGGTTTACACCCTCTTTATATGTGATCAAGTAAATCATTTAAAATCATCCAAGAATTCCCATTTCAAATAAATGAGTAAATAATATAAGGAGGGTTCTTAGTCATTTCAAAAAATTAATCATTTTAAACCCTTTTGAAATCACTACATATTTCAACCCATTTCATTAAAGTTAAAACATTTTACTTTGGAAATCAAAACTGGGATTAAGCCCTCAATTTCCATAAGGTAACTATGAAAAAATCTTTTAAAGGGAATTAAAATAAACATAGCATTCATCAATTTATAAAACAATGAGATAGAACCCATGCCATGTTTAATTTATTTTAAAAGAGAATCAAAGAGGATTTCACAAGGCAATTCCTGATAAAAATTATAAAACACATGCTGGAAAGAGGAACATGTCTATAAATTCTCAAATAAAAATGAATTAAAAAAGGAAGGAAAATCATATAAACACAAACTTGGAAAATCTAGAATCCAAATGAAATGGATCCGAGATGTGTCACCTCCAATGGTGATCAGAGAATCTAGGAAGATGGATCTCGATAGAAGAGAGAAAGGGACCAAGATCTACAATTACACATCAATAAACCATGATCTAGTGGAAATAAAAAGTTCATCATAAAATCTAGGAAGAACAAATAAAAAAGAATAAGAGTGATTAAAGGACGATAGGATAAAAACATATAGAAAGAGGATCACCACTTTAATCAGAACTTAGATCCTCCAAGAGATGAGTTTGGAAGGCCAAAACACCTTTAGAGGGATCCCAAAATCAAAAGTATCGAAATAGGTTTGAGTAGGAGAAGTTTGGGGTTAAAAGGGGGTCTTGGGATTTTTATTAAATTTTTTAGGATATTAAAGACACATTTTCACCGCATGCTGGGTAGGCTTCATAGTTATTATTAACCTTGGGAATAATAATTCACCCAAAATAGACCCACTAGAAGAGCTTCATGGTTTTATTTCATGGTTTAACAAATTGTGCGCCAACTGTGTTCCCCCACCAGGACTACTAGAATAGGTTGCACAGTTTGGCTATATGGTTTTACAAATAGTGTTTCAATTGTGTTACCTCCTCTATATCTCCAACAAAATGTGCACAGTTTCCTAGGCAAGGCTGCATGGTTTTCACTAACCATGTGAAACCCATTATTATGCCCAAAAACTTTCGAAAAACACCATCTTCCTCCAATAAAAACTTATAAGAAGATCCACACAAAGATGAAACAAAACAAAAGGTTCAAAAAACCTGAAATATGGAAATAGTATGTTACATTCTCTCCACCATAAACAATTTATTTCCCCATAAATCTTATAGTCTAAAAGACAGAAGAGGATGAAATAAGAAGAACTCCCTCACTCATCTTGTGTGGTGGATGGTCTATAGTCTAAAAGTGAGACTCACCCAATGGTTTAAAATGAAAACCTTAAAGGAAATAAACATCCAAAAAACTCATGATATCTATTGAAAAAACACTCTCATGGTTTATCTATGATCAAACATCCACAAGAAATTCATAGATGTAACGTCCCAACTTGGGTGCCACGCACTGGTGCTCTGATCTGGTTGGTCACATGACTTCAAGTTCTCCTTTTCATATGCCAAAGGCTACCGACTAGTAATGAGGGTCTAATATAGATCGTGGGAATACTATACCCTCTATATCAAAGTATCACAATAATGGAAATAAATAAACAATATCCAATTGAATAACTAGAATAAATGCCTTAACAAAACAGACCAGTATCACATGGTGAACCAAAATAGTAAACAAATCCAAAACTAAAGTATTAGATATATCATATCATATATGTGTTAAGTGTTAAATGAAAAAATGAAAGATAAAGACACTAAAAACTCCCAAGTGGGTCCTGAAATTATATTTGGTTCCCTCATCCATGATCCATCCCAACTCATCCATATAACATAGGTATCTTTACCTTATCCTTTCCAGCAAACATAAAGTCTATTTGAGAATTGATCAGGTACCCCAAGTAGGATGTGAGTACAACTCAGTAGGCATCCACTAATGGAATATAAAACAATATCCATTCTATAATAGTGTATGTAGTTGTATAAAGAATAAAATAAAAGTGATAAGGAAATAGTTTACATATTTAATTATTCATTAAATAACCACATAAACACCATGGGTTCACAATGACACCCAAACCATTAATACCTACTTTGTTACATGTTGGATTCTAAACCATCCTCGGAGGATATAACATTTCATTACAACATGGGTTTTATTAGTCAATTCATTCCATTTTCATATCGCGTCTACTTGGAACCATGGTCCAATTCCAAAGTATTGGGACTAGAAAAAAATTTATAGCACCTTGTGGGTATTTGTAGCATCAATCCCTATCCCACACCTCATCATTATCACATATAGGCTTTTTAATCATCAGTCTGTGTTCCACACTCATTATCACATATAGTATTTTGAAGCATCAGTATGTGTCCTACACTTATTATCAATCGATCACATGTATCACATATACCACGTATATCACATTTACCAAGTTTAATCATTGTTAACCCTATTATCAAATATTCACACCATTGTTCATCATTTTAATTCATCAAAACAATCATGGTTCATCACTTTAATCACATGGAATAATATGAAAAAATCACCATTAAACCATTTATTGACATTGAAAAATATTAACAATTTACCCTTTAAGTTTAAGTCAATCATACCTTAATTTCCATTTTTATTCAATTCATAATCACATTAATCAACCAATTTCATAATCCCAATAACCCACCAGTTTCATAATCATAATTTATAATTTCCATTACCTTTCTATTAGGTATTTTCTAATATTTTATTTTTGTTTCCTTTTTAATTGGGAAAATTTTACCAACCATGGAATTAGAAGGATACCTGTAATGGTGAAGTTAGATATTTTTTGTAATTTTAAACATAAAACCTAGACTTTTTACTGCATTTTTAGAACTTACACACTGTTCATGTAAAGTACACATTGTGTAATGGTTTCTAGGTAGAATATATGAACTCGGTACATGGAGGGAATGGTTTATACACTGTATAATAGGTAAACACCATCTATTTATAAAAATATATCTTTAAATAAAAATAAGATGATTTTTTTGTGTATAAGAACCCCAAGGATTTTATGATGCGTAAATGGGTTACGCATTGTGTAAATTTTGTGGTGTTGGTTTTTAGGGTATCATACGAGTGATGTGTTTTATTAATTATTTTTTCATACCTTCTCTCTGGACCCAGAGTTATCCTTATGTGATTTTTTAGTGACTTTATCCCATCTAGATCACTTCGTTTAGTGATTGATCACTGTTTTAGTTGGATTACTTTTCATCGGTAAGAATTTATTTTGGTTCTTCTTAGGTTTTGGTTGTGGTTTTGGTTTGGATGTGGTTTTGTGATTGGATAGTGTTTTCTATCAATCCTTTTTAGTTTATTGATGTTCCTAATCTTGTGAAGGTCATTCTATTATGGTTTACAATCCTCATTATCATAATATGTTAGGTTTTCTATGACTGTGAGGTAGATGTATCTATTCAAGTGTTCTAATTTCTTGAATTTATTTTATTTGTTATTGATTTCTTGATATTTGAAATGAGATTTCATGTTTTGAAATTGAAAAGGGAATGGAATCCTATTTTAAACAAGTTTTTCCTTGAAAATGTAATTTCCTTGATTTGAAATGAAATGAATTTTTAAACCTTGAAGAATATTGGTTGGGCTTTGAAATGGTTTTTATAAAAATATGATAATGGTTTTTAAAAAAATTGACAAGTATTGCATAGTGGGAACCTTGGGTGTGTCAATAAAGAGATACAGGTAGCCTTAGTGTATGTGACACCACTCATAGGTAACCTTTTTTATATTGATGGATTGTGGCATGGTTCGATCTTAGTTAGATCCAACCTTATGCCTTTTTAGGATCATGAGTGTCTAGTACGTATTATACCATAGGCTAGATCCAGAATGGAAGGTGAATTATTGTTTCTAGTTGTTTATTGCATGATAGATTATTTCATGGATATTGGATTTCATGGATGTTTATATTTTGATATTGTTGCCTTCTTTGTTTTGGATTTGGAAAATATTACATGAAATTTGTGAAAAAACTCAAGGATTGTTTGAAACATGATTTTAAATTTTTTTATTTATAAAAATTCTTATAAAACTATTTTGTTTTAAATCTTGGAATTATGAATTCTTGTTATTAGAACTTGTATATATCTCTTGGTGTTATTCTACTAGGCTCTGTTTCTTACACCATAATTCTACCTATGGGTGGATATAGACCTTTTTTCAGGATACAGGTAAAGGGAAGAGAATTTTGTACCATATAGGCTTCTCTTTATGTTGTTGTTTTGGTTTGGGGTGGTTTAGTGGCGATAGTTGGTCACATGGAGACTTTTTCTCTATATGTTTTGTATTTCCTGGTTTATCATGTATAGCTTAGTAGTATCTCCCTTTTTTCTAATTTTTACTCAAGTTATAAGTATTTTTTCCTTATATATGAGACTTGTTTTATTATCGCTATTTTACCTCACCCCATAATGGGATGACTTCAGTGACTGGTATGGTTGGCCTAGGTTGCTCTGTTATAATTTGATATCAAAGGGGTTTCTCGGCCTGAAGTGTTTCATTAATATCTAATTTTTTTTGAGTCTTGGTTATACATGATTAGTATTTTTAGAATTCAGATATTAGGTGTGGAATGGGGTCTTTCTAACTCAATCCTATGACTGAATTCAAGTTTCCATGGGTGGTTAGAAAATATTTACTAAGTCCAAGATCTGGTACTTAGGTTCAATTGAATGACTTGTATGAGATGATTATCTAAATTAACCTATCTATAAAGTATGGGGACTTGGTTTTTGTAAGGTTGTTTGAATAAACTAAGTGGGGAGTTTATTTATATGGACTTGTTCCTTTCAAAATGTGTTTCATTTTTGTTTAGAATTCATAATTTGATTTAAATTATTATCATTTTAAATAATTGTTTAGGATTCTCGAAGTTGGTTTAGTAGTTTTGGAATTTTCTAATGATTGATTTGTTATTATCTTGTGTTTAATAGAAAATTCATCCTAGAAGATCTCTTACAAATACGAGAGGGGAATTCATGAGTTAGGTTCTATAGGAGGATCCTCTATTGGACCCTTCTTTAGTTGAAGTAGTAATATGTACCATTAAGACTATAGTATTAGGGGGCATAGTGAACCCAAGACAAGTAGGGAATTATGGATCAGAATTTACCAAGCATCATCCACTTATCATTTATGGTGACAAAGTGTCCCAAGAATCAGAGGATTGGATTTAATAGATTGAAAGTATCTTCAACCTTTTGAAGAATCCTGAAGATTCCCAAGTGGTTTTTTCTATGTATATGATCAAGGGGACAAGGCTGAGATGGTGGGACACTATAGTGCAAGCTAAGTTGCATGAAGGTCTTACCTAGGTTTCTTTCAAGAAGATATTTAATCGTCAGTTTTATCCTAAGACTTTATGTGAGGTAAAGACCTAGGATTTTTTGACCTTGGAGAAAGGCGATCATACTATTATGGATTACACAACCCATTTTACTAATTTGGTGTATCTGTAACTAGAGCTTGTCACCAATTATTACCTAAATACTCAAAGTTTTGAGATGGTGTTGAGGGTTGATATTCAGTTGATGATAGTTATTTTTTGCCTTCTGGCCATTGTGGAGGTAGTGGATAAAGTAGATTTGGATGAGGCATACATAGATGAGAGAACAGGTTTAGGTGAAGCTTCAATAGGTGAAGCGATTAGCTAGGGTGCTTCTTCTCATCAGAAAAGGAAGCGCAAGAGTGGTCAGTTTTCTACAGGACCAGTTTTAGGGGCTTCTTCAATGAAGTGACGGGTTATTTTCTACTAGTGTGAGATTTTTGGTCATACCAGGCCTCATTGTATGGATTTTTCTAGTAATTTTCATCTGTGGGTGATCTGTCCATCTGAAATATTTCTGTGATAAGATGTCCCAAAGTAGTCAGGCAGGATCCACTTTCACCAAGGGGTTGTAGGTTCACATTAATACTCCCAAGGGTAGTGGATCTCATTTTCATGCTAAGGAGGATGTTTAGGTGGCTAAGTCTAGATGGTTATATGTGGCAGAGTGTATGCTAGAGGAATATGAAGCAGGGCCATCTGCTATTATAGGTACATTTTTTATTTCATCTTCTATGGTGCTAGCTTTGTTTGATACGGGTACTACTCATTATTTTATATCATCAAATTTAGTTGTTGTGTTATGTTTTCATTTGGATCTTATGTATTTATTTTTTGATCTTTCCATGCCTTTGAAAAAGAGGGCTGAACAAGGTTTCAAATGCACTATGTGTAGGGTGGTCATAGATAACATTGAGGTGGTTTGGTATTTCTTAGTACTTGATCTTGAAATATTTTACTTTCTTATCAGCATGAATTATATAATCATAGTGAAGGTCTAGATATACTATTATCTCTATTAGGTATAGTTATTATCTACCAATGGGGTCACTCGTGATTTATAGGATAAGTGGGACTCTATATCAAGATGGGTGGGCCATGTTGTTCCTTATTCTAGTATAATATCATTCCGGTTTTCAGAAATTTTTCTCAATGCATTTGACCCATTATTGGGCGGTCAGCTACCTATTATTGTGTGTTCATACCCTAAGGTCTTTCTGGATGATTTTTCTAGTTTAACAGCACAGATATAGGTTTATTTTACTATTAACCTTTTCTTTGGAATGATTCCCATTTTTATTCCATTATATCAAATGGAACCTACTAAGTTGGAGGAACTTAAGGTCTAACTTAAGGGCTTGAAGGTGAAAGGGTTTATTTTTCCCCTATCATGTCATGATGGGCTTTTCCTGTACTCTTTTTTAAAAAGGTAGACAAGAGCCATAAAATTTGTATTAACTATCGAATGTTGAACCAGGTGAAAATTAATAACAAGTATCATTTATCGATAATTTATGATCTTTTTGATCAACTTAGAGGGGATCATTGGTTTTCAAAGATTGAACTACATTTGGGGTACCAACAGTTGATAGTTCAAGAGAAGGACATACCCAAGACAGTGTTTCATTATCAATATAGGTATTTCAAGTTACTGGTTATGCCATTCAGGATCACTAACACTCCAGTGGTATTTATGGATTTTATGAACTGGATATTTCATTAGTTCATAGACTCTTTTGTTGTTATGTTCCTAAATTATATCTTGGTGTACTCCAATTCAGAGTAGGAGCACAACAACTATTTGAATATCATTCTTTAAAACTTGAAAGAACATTTTCTATATGGTAAGCTTTCCCAATGTGAGTTTTGGATCCAAGAATTAAATTTTATGGGGTATGTGATATTTGATAGGGGTTCCTTAGTAGATCCTGAAAAGATACATCCAGTTATGTCTTGGGAGTATCCAAGAAACATATTTGAGATTCAGATATTCTTGGTTTTGGTGGGTTATTATAGACGGTTTGTTCAGGACTTTTCCAAGATAGCATATTTGATTATATCTTTAACCCATAAGGGTGTAAATTTTAAATGGAATTACAAGTTTCGAAGATATTTTGAGGATATAGAGATGAGATTGACTTTTTCACCAGTTTTTATTCTTCTGGAACTGGGGTCAGGTTATGGTGTTTTCGAAGATGCTTATAGTAAGGGTTTGGGATGTGTATTGATGTAGGGGAAACATGTTTTTGCTTATGGATCCCACCAATTACGTCCTCGTGAGAAGAACTATACCACCCATGTTCTTAATTTGGTATTTTTTATTCATGCACTCAAAACATAGCATCATTATCTGTTTAGAGAATGGCTTATATTATATTCTGATCATAAGAGCCTAAAATATATTTTTACTCAGAAATATATGAACTTTCGATAGATATTTTGGGTTTAGTGTCTTCATAATTTTGATTTTTATATCATATATACCTCTAGGAAAGGAATTGTGGTTGCCGATGCACTGAGAAAAAAAATATTAACACGAGTCATGAAGGAAATAGTTAAGCAGTGGTCTCTGATGAGTTTTTTTACTGAGATGATATTGAGAGTGAAAGAGGTTTGTGGATAGGTGTTCCTAACTTTTATAAAGGTTTAATCATCTTTTTATGAGTGAGTTTGACTTTATTAGATAATAAAAATTGAGAGTTGATGCTTAGGAGAAATCATAAATGGTGGGGAGACCTTAGGTTAGTGGTCTTAGACTCCCAATGGAGATTTGTTCTTTCATAGCAGGTTGGTTGTTCTTTTTTCCCTAAGATAGATGTTTTTAGATATTGGACACTGATGATTTTGGTCTATGAAAAATGGGGATATAAAGATGTACGCAATTAGAGAATTCATTATTAGTGTTCAAGGATGAGGTGGTCAATTGATGATTTTGTATCACGATGTCTCACTTGTCAGAGAGTTAAGGTGGAACACCAGAGACCTACAGGTTTATTGCAGACTTTACCCATTCTGTTATGGAAGTGGGATGATATTTCCATGGATTTATTCATTTGTTTACCACATACTCCTAGTGTTAAGTATTTGATTTGGGTTATTATTGATAGACTCAATAAATCATCATGTTTATTACCAATAAAGAAAATAAATAAAGTGGAACATCTTGGGGAATTATATGTCTGAGAGACTGTGAGAATTCATGGGGTTCCCTTTGTGGTTGTTTATGAATGGGAATTGAGGTTCACATCAATATTTTATAAAGTTTTGTAGAATAAAATTGGTTCCCAATTAAAATTGATCATGGATTATCATCTGTAGATAGATGGACAAACATAGAGGGCTTTCTAGGTTCTTGAGGATATTCTTTATGCTTGTGTGCTTGATTTTAGTGGATATTGGTATAATAATTTTCCTTTGGTTGAATTTTCCTACAAAAATAGTTATCATGCTTCAAATAGAATGTCACCCTTTGGGGATTTGTATGGGTGGCCATGTCAATCTCCCTTGTGTTGGGCAAAGTTGGAAGAGTAGTTCTTGGTTGGGACAAGTTTGGTTCACGATATGATAGAGATTTTTTAGTTGATCCAGTGGAATTTGATCATGGCACAGAGTCTTCATATATCTTATATGGACTTTTGGCAGTATCCATTGGAGTTTGAGGTTGGTGATCAGGTTTTTCTCAAAGTTTTACCTTGCTTGGGATGTCATCGGTTGGGTAAACAGGGTAAGTTGGCACCAAGGTATATGGTCCCATTTGAGATCATTGAGAGATTGGGAAGGGTGGCCTAATGGTTGGTCTTACTGTAGAGTTTAACATCTATCCATTATGTGTTTCATGTTTCCCAGTTGAGTAGGTATATACTAGATCCTTTCCATGTGATTATGTGGGAGGATGTAGATCTTAAACCTGATACCACTTTGGTTGATCAGCTAGTTCATATTATGGATCACCAGGATAAAGCATTGCATAGTAAAATGATCCCCCTGGTATAGGTATTGTGGAAATATGGAAATGGTCACCACGATATGTGTGATAGGGGATCATTGATGAGGTAGTAGTGGCCTTCATTTTTTGTAGATTTAGGATCTTGAGCACTTTCTAGGGACAAAAAAATTTTATAGTGGGGAGATTATAACGCCACGTTTCCTTTCTATCAGGTACATTATAATATTTTATTTTGGTTTCCTTTATTTTTGGAAAAAATTTCCAACCATGGAATTTGGAGGATACCTATAATGGTGAAGTCATAGATTTATTGAAATTTTAAACATAAAACCTATACTTTATGTTGCTCGTTGGGCCCTCACACACCATGTAAGTGAATTATACATCATTTAATGGTTATTGGAAAGAATCCATGATCTGGGTACATTGCGTGAATGGTTTATATGTCGTTTAACAAGTAAAGAGTGTGTATGTATAAAAATAGGGTTTTAAATAAAAAAGTGATGGGCTTTTTAGCATATATGGACCCTAAGGATTTGACGAAATGTAAATGGATTACACTCTATGTAAATGTCATGGTGTTGGTTTTTAGGGCTCTGTATGAGTGATATATTTCATTCGTTATTTATCCATCCCTCCTCTCTCAACTCACAATTCTCCCAATGTGTTTTGGGCGACTTCTTCCCATCTGTATCACTTATTTTAGCGATTGATCATCATTATAGTTGGATTCCTTCGTACTGGGTAAGAATTATTTCTAGTTCTTATTAGATTTTGGTTGTGAATTTGGTTTGGCTTCATTTTTGTAATCAAATAGCATTTTTTATTAATAATTTTTAGTTTCTTGAAATGTTACATCTTGTGAATTCCATTCTCTTGTGGTTTTCAATTCCTGTTGTCAATGGATTCTAGGTTTTCTATAACCTTGAGGTATGTGGATCTATTCAAGTGTTCTAATTTCTTGAATTTATTATATTTATTATTAATTTATTGAGATTTTAAATGGGATTGCATGTGGTGAAATTGAAAATGTCATGGGTTCATGTTTTAATGTGGTTTTTTCCTTGAAAATAGAATTGCCTTGATTTAAAATGGAAAACAGATTTTCAATCCCAGAAGAAGATTGGTTTGGCTTTGAAGTGGTTTTTATAAAAAATTGAGCATGGTTTTTAAAAAAATAGAAATTGGAAAACATTGTACAGTGGGAACCTTCAGCGTGTTGAGATAGAGACATGGGTAGTCTTATTGTGTGTGACAACACTATGAGGTAACATTTTATATATCAATAGAATGTAGCAGGACTCGATATTAGTTGGATCCAACCTTATGAATTTTTAGGCTCATAAATGTCTCGTACGTATTGTCCCATAGGCTAGATCCCGACTGGAAGGTGCAGTGTTGTTTCTAGTTTTTTATTCCATGATAAATTATTTCATGGATGTCTATGTAGGATTGAAATGATACTAATTGTAGTACCAGTATAATTCTGTAGATGCTCAATATACAAGAGGGGGAGAATTGTATACTTTAAAAATTCATTTGGAACTTTTAAGTATGGTAATGTTTAACAAAGTTAAACAAGGTAAATTCACAAAACCTCTTAGTTCTAAAAACTTTCTTTATTTTGTAAATATGGTTCCGGAAATGAAACTTAAGACAAGTTTACAAAGATAAAGATTCTACCTTAAAGCGTATAGAATCTCACTAATCAGAGTACAAGTACAAGAAAGTATAAAACAGTTATACTTTCCTCAACAACCAAAATGCAGCATAAAACTTGAAACAATACAAGTAACAAGTAGTAAATCATTTAACCAAAGAGAAGGGTATCCAACAACCTTGGATAAAGGTCCCTTGATTTATACTTTCGAGAAAATCTGTCTTACCCACACCAGGGTAAGCCCTCAATACAAATATTGGATTCTGTCTTGATATCCTCACAAGCCCTCGAAATTCAAGGTAGTTGGAACCTATGTCTTCCTATCCCTGGAAGCCCTCGAATGTACTCAGAAACATTCAGAGTTGCACGAAGAAATTCTGAACAAGATGTTCAGTACGTACAAAGCATGAGAGTCTTTCTCTCTAGAAATCACTTCAACAGAATGTAATCTCTAGATTTATCAACGTGTGTCATTTTTTTGAGCTCTTTAAAATGATCTCTTATTTATAGGAACATCTTCAAGGGTTAGCTCCCTCCTCCAATAGTCATATTTTTACTTGAATTTCATAGGGACATGTACACGTGTCACTCAAACAACGGTTGGTTAGTAACTGAATGCACGACATCATTTTATAACCAAAACATGAGTAAGAAAAAATATGGTTGCTAATTCATTTTTCAGAGTGTAAGGAAATAAAAGTCTGGAGTCTAACCAAAAACCATTCGGTGTCTATAATACATGAATATTCAGATTCTATTTTCTATAGGAATTCGAAACCTGAATTTTATAGAATTCTAGAGTCTGAATTTCAAGGAAATTCAGAGTCTGAATTCATAAGAATTTAGAGTCTGAACTCAAAAAGTTTGGAGTCTGAATTCATAAGAATTCAGTGTCTGAACTTAGAAAGTTCAGAGTCTGTATTCATAAGAATTCGAAGTCTGAACTTAGAAAGTTTGGAGTCTGAATTCATAATAATTTGGAGTATGAACCTATAAATTTTGGAGTCTAAATTCATAAGAATTAAGAGTCTAAACTTAGAAAGTTCAGAGTCTGTATTCATAAGAATTCGGAGTCTGAACTTAAAAAGTTCAGAGTCTGAATTCATAAGAATTCGGAGTCTGAACCTAGAAAGTTCAGAGTCTGAATTCATAAGAATTCGGAGTCTGAACTTAGAAAGTTCAAAGTCTGAATTCATAATAATTCAGAACCTAAATTCGGATCCTGAAAACAGAATTCTCTATATCTAAATATTTATAATATTCTGAGGTTTTAGTTACAAATACGAATTTTATACTCAGAATATGAAAAATGAAAACATGATAAAGATAAATTTCCTTGGGGAAGGAAAATTTTCCTTATCAATATGAAACTTAGGGAAAGTAAAATTTGCCTTAAGATAAGGTTTTTGTGATTTTCAAAACATGGAGGAATGGAAAATTCATAAGGAAACCTTATTGACTCAACAATCTCCCCCTTTTTGGAAAGCGCAAACATCCTTAAGAAAAAGAATATAAGGACTTAGAAAATATTTTTATGGACTTTGAAAGTAAAACTTATCTCCCTTAACACATGGGAAAAGATTAATATGACTAACTCCCCCTTAGGATTTGGAAACACGAAGGATCGTATTCTTGATTTTCGGAATGAGACTTAGAATTTTATTGCATATGAAAATCTTCTTGGATAAGAACTCCCCCTTAGATGAACTCCCCATTTCTTAGGGAAATTTCTTATTTACATAGTATTATTTTTTTCTTTCTCCCCCTTTGTGATTTTGAAAAAGGAATACAGGGAATGGAAAAGTAAATATGGTACCAGAAATATTAGTACAAGACAACCAAAAATATACAAAGAGAAATAAAAAAATTTATTAGGATTGGAAAATTTTACAAGGAATAAATACAACAAAATATCAGAATTGAACAAGATTATCCTTCCTTCTCCTTCGGTATCAACTTCTTCATAATGGTTTTGAGCTTCTTCAGTTCCTTGTGATCCTCCTCTGCACGTTTGAGAAGCTGATCCTGATCTTCGGTTTTCTTTTCTAAGACTTTGATTCTTTCTTCCTTAGCTTTAAGAACTTCTACTTGAGCCTTCAAGGATTCTTCCTACTTAGCAATCTTTTCTTTTGTCTCAATCCTAATTTCCCTTTATCTTTTCCAGATTTGAGAAACTGAATACAACTTCCCATTCAGATCTTTCACTTCTTGAATCCGATAATTTTGTTCCAGATTTAGATTTTTTTCAAAACTATTCGTGAGATCCATGATTTTCACATCTTCTATTTTGAATGAATCCTTTACACTTTCTTGAAACTCATCAATAATTCTCATGTATTATATATTTTTCCTTGACCAATTGGTCATTTTCTTGCAAGATATTTTGTGGGCTTCATAGTTTATGAAAAAAGTTTTGAAATCTACCTCAAGCTTGATACACTTATCCATCACTATGGATACTAAATATGATTTCTGATTTAAGTAATGTTGAAGCATTTGGAATCTTGATTCAATATTGGTAAATATTGGGATAGTTCCAACAAGCTTCTTCAATGACTAGACTACAAAATCATGTCCTAGAGAGGATGATTCTGAATCAAAAAATTTGCTTGGTGAGGATTATTTTTCTATCTCAACAGCTTTTCTCTTTAAAGAACCACCCACATATTTCTTCTTAATCACAGCTTTGGTAGGTGTATCAATAACCACCTATTTTCCTTTATCATTCTTCAGAATGGGTTACTCTTGGTTAGGAGATTCATGCTCACTATCAGACAACTGAATGATTTTGTCTCCATCTATCTCTTCCTTTTCTGCTCCTAACTTAGCATCCTCTGGATGAATGAAATCTCTATTGATGCTTTCTTCTACAGATGGTTTGTCAACTTCGTCTTCACCCTTCTCTTCATCCTTTATAGGAGTAACAAGCTTTGAAGATTCAGCTTGAAAGGTTCAGAATGATAATTTTTCTGAAGGGATTTCCTTCTCATGAAAATTCTCAACTTTCTTTATCAGATATTCAGTATCAGCACTACCTTCTTCTTCTTATTCTTCTACTTATTTTCCTTTTACTACTTTTTTATGGACTTCTTTCTCTTGGAATTTTTCCGGAGTCACAAACTTTTTTCCCGGATTCTCTGGTAATTATTCTATCTAGAAGGATTCTAGTACTAAAATATTTTTAGAGGCTTTCTCATCAGCCTTCAGAAGTGATTGCACTATCTCTTCTTCATAAATTTTCTTCTTTTGATTATTTTCTTTCTCTTGTCTGTAAAGCTCTTTTGCTGCTTTTTTTTCAAAGCATTTGCTTCAGCAGGGTCCAAGCCAAACTTAGGCTCCCCTTCTTTCATATTTTTCTTATCTTCCCTCTACTTGGCTACAACCTCATCTGTATAAGTTTTTTGTTTCTTTGTCTTTGGTGGAGTGGATTGAGTTTCCTTAGCCATTGGGTTTTTTCTATTCTCCTCCACTTCCTTCAACTTCCTCTTCCTTCCACCATTTTTGGAAGTCTTAGCCACTTCCTATTTCTTTGGTAAGGCTTATGCCTCCTCCTCAGGAAAATCATAAAATTCTTCGGATTCTTTAGAAAAATCCAACTTTCATCCTTCTCAGAGTGTCATCAATTAACAACAAAACTTTGTAATTCCTTGACTTAGATTTGTAAGGGATTTTGAAGGATTCTAGATACAAAAAATAATTTTTGAGAGAATTTATAGGTACATTATAATCTAAGCCTTTATATTTCTATTCTTTATATTCTCAATTGTAATCAGAATATGCTTAACCAGGTTAATCTTTCTTAGATTCACCAAGAAATCCAGGATATACATGTCACTCTTCTTCAAAGTATCCTTGTCCCCTTTTCTCAAAATGATGAATCCTTGAACCCACAATTCAAGAATCCGATAATTTGTATATAGGTGAAAAATATTTGGAGTCTTTACATCTGAAAGACAGAGGAAATCTATAGCCTTAACCTTAACAAAGCTTCCTTGAACATCCGGCAGCTTATGAGAACAAAATTCATCTTCTCATTCATATGGGATTCCAATCAAACTTGCAGCCTTGGTATATGAAAGTGAATAAGTATTCCCATAGAACTTAAAATAAAACTTGTCTCTGCTATCTTCTTTTAAGAAGGTTACTGACTCATAGAATTATATTAACAATTCTGGATATACCAGATCCTGAGCTCCTGGTTTCGATACACAAACACTCTCCCATCCATTCAGCTTGATATTCTTTGAGATGATAGAATCATGCTTAGAAAAGAAATTTGGATGCACCAAAATTTCTCTGTAAATTTTCCATTCAGAAATCGGCTTGAGAGTTGACATGTATTTCTAGGAAGATACTTCGATAGACATTCAGAGTTGAGGAAGATCTGAGAAGTTCGGAACGAGCTTATGTAGGAGGGCAAGGCTTCAGCATGCGAAAGTTTGGATCTCAATGTGAGACAACCATCGGGGTCCTTTATATAAGAAATCAAGGTGACAGTTCAACTTCCGTACTCAATCCAATGGTTAAAAACCTTCTGATCAGATCTGATGGTTGGGATGACAGCTGGAAGGAAATTTTGATAGAATCCCATCTTTTGAGGTTTTTTTAAGAAAAAAATTTGGATTTAAGGAAAATAAAAGAATCCAAAAATTTTAAAACCAAAAGAAAATACCAACTAGTAAAATATGAGTATGAGAATTTAGGAAGGGAAATCATACCTTTATAATTGCTAAGAATATTATTCATAATAGAAAAAAAAAACTTCTCGAAGAACTTTAGATTCTGAAAATTTTGATTATGAAAAAAAATGAAAAATTTTCATTATGAAAAATCTAACTATAAAAAAAATCATTAGGAAATTTTTTTTAAAATATTAATTACCAAAATTTTGAAAAATCTTCATTATGAAAATTTTGAAAAGTTTTCATTACGAAAATTTTGAAAAATCTTCATTACGTAAATTTTGAAAAAAAAATTCATTACGAAAATTTTGGAAAATCTTCAAACAAATGTACTCCCCCTAAGAAAAGGAGTTTATTACTGTAAGGAGATAGGTTTCAACAGAAATTTAATCACGTAATATTACATTACATTTATCATTCTTAACTTCTATTTAATGTATTCAAATCTATCAGAAGGTAAAGATTTTGTGAAAATATCAGCAAGTTGGTCTTGCATTCTGATAAATTGAAGAATAATATCTCCTTTTTGTGTGTGATACCTAAGAAAGTGATGCCAAATATCTATGTGTTTTTCACAAGAGTGATGTGCAGGGTTTTTACTAAGGGAAATGGCACTAGTATTATCACACAAAATCTGTGTTTTGGTAAAACTCATACCATAGTCTGTGAGTGTGTATTGCATTCACAACACTTGAGCATAACAACTTCCAACTGCTACATATTCAACTTCAACAGTGGAAAGTGATATTGAGTGTTGCTTTTTGAATGACCAAAAAACTAATGAATCTCCTAATAAATGACAAGTTTCGGATGTACTTTTCCTATCCATTCTACATCCACAAAATTCAGCATCTGAAAAACTTTTTAAAACAAAATCATTTCCAGAAGTATAAAAGAGTCCTAGATCCATGGTTCCCTTTAAGTAGAGAAAAATTCGTTTCCCTACCTTTAAATGAGATTCCTTAGGATTGTATTGATATCTTTCACATAAGAATACTGAAAACATTAATTCTGGACAACTAGCTATTAAGTAAAGTAGACTTCCTATCATACCTCTAAAAGATGTTTGATCTACTGGTTTCCCAACTTCATCTAGATCAAGTGAATTTGAGGTACCAATGGGATTACTTATACTCTTAGTGTTTTCATATCCATAATTTTTAATAATATATTTAATATACTTATGTTGGGTTATATAGATTCCTTCTGGTTTTTGAGAAATTTGAAAACCAAGGAAAAATGTTAACTCACCCATCATACTCATTTCAAACTCAGATTTCATTAGATCTGTGATGGAATCAGTTAAAGATTGATGAGTTGAACCAAATATAATGTCATCAACATAAATTTGAATAATAAAAACATTTTTATTATCTTTCTTTATAAAATGGGTTGGATCAGAATTTCCCTTAACATAATTATTTGGAAGCAAAAATCATGTAAGTCTATCATACCAAGCTCGAGGGGCATGCTTAAGTCCATACAAAGCTTTGGTAAGTTTGAAAACATGTTCAGGATGTTTTTTATCTTTAAAACCAGGATGTTGTTACAAAAAAACTTCCTCTTGAACATAAGCATTAAGGAAAGCACATTTAACATCCATTTGAAAGAGTTTGAAATTAAAAAAATTCTATAAAGGAAAGTATAATACAAATAGATTCAAGTCTGGATACTGGAGCATAGGTCTCTTAATAGTCTATTACTTCTTGTTGATTATAGCCTTTAGAAACCAATATAGCTTTATTTCTTATAATGACTCCATTTTCATCACACTTATTTTTGAAGACCCATTTGACTCCAATAACAGAATTTTCCTTAGGTCTTTCAACTAAGGTCTAGACTTTATTCCTTTCGAATTAATTTATCTCATCTTTAATAGCTTTTATCCAATCATCATCACCTAAAGATTCATCAGTTCTTTTTGGTTCTAATTGGGAAAGGAATGCTAGATGTTCTATTTCATTCCTCAAGGAACTTATAGTCCTTACAGGTTGATTCACATCACCAATGATACTATAACTGGGATGATTCTTTAGAAACAACTAATTTGGATTTTGTAAAACCTGTTTATCAACATAGGGTAGGAAGTCTTCTGGGGTAAATGCTTCAGAAATAACTTCTTGAACATTTTCCTTATCAGAAAGATCTTCTAACAAAGGTTGATAATCAGTTTTTTAAAACACATCCGAAGATGCAGGTTGAGGTTGTTTAAAAACAAAAGGATCAGTTTCATCAAATTTAACATGTACTGTTTCTTCAACAGTACAAGTGTTTTTATTGAAAACTCTATAATCCTTAGAAGTTGTGGAGTAGCCTAGGAAAATTCCATCATCAAATTTTGGTGTGAATTTGTGTAGATTTTATTTAGTATTCAGAATGAATACCTTGCAACCAAAAACCTTGAAGTAGGAAAGTCTAGGTTTTCTACCATTCCATAACTCATAAGAAGTTTTATTAAGAAAAGGTTTAATCAAAAAACGATTTATAGTATAACAATCAGTACTTATAGCTTCAGCCCAAAAATGTTTGGCTACCGAATATTCACTCAACATGGTTCTAGTTATTTCTTGAATAATTATATTTCTTCTTTTAACAACACCATTATGTTGAGGTGTTTTGGGTGCTGAGAAGTTATGAGTAATTCCATTTTTACTAAAAAAAGTTTCAAAATCAGAATTTTGAAATTCCCCTCCATGATCACTATAAATAGTTATCAAAGGAAGTTTTTTCTCATTTTTAACTTAGGATCTAAAACTTTTGAAATAAGAAAAATCTTCAGACTTCTTTGCTAGAAAATAGACCCACATAAATCTAGTGTAATCATCAACTAAGACAAATACATAATATTTTCCTCCAATGCTTCCAGTTTTTGTTGGACCAAAGAGATCCATGTGCACTAACTGTAATGCATCAGTGGTTGAGACTTCACCGACTGATTTAAAACTTGATTTATGTTGCTTTCTAAATTAACAAGGATTGCAAACTTTTGAAGAATCAAATATAAGCTCTGATAGATCCTTACCTAGTCTTTTCTTAGAGAGTTTGAATAGGTTTATAAGGTTACAATGACCTATCCTTATATTCTATAACCAATAATGATATTCCATTACACTAAGACAAGGTAGATCTTGGATCCTATGGTCTTCTAAGTTTAGTGTGTATACATTCTCTTGCCTATTGGAAGAGAGAATAAATTCTTCCTTGGAATTGTGTACTAAGAACTTTTCATTCCTAAAATTAACAAGGTAACCTTCATCACATAATTGAATTATGCTAATGAGGTTGTGCTTAAGACCTTTAACAAATAAAACATTTGAAATAAAAGTTTTTTCAAGAAGAAGAATGTTACCTATACCAATAATTTCTTCCTTAGCATTATCTCTGAAATTTACTTTTCCTCCTTTTGACTTGATAATATTTTCAAAGAAGTTTTTGTTACCAGTCATATGTCAATAAAATCCACTATCCATGTACCATGTATTTCTATTGGTACTATATTTTTTTTCCTGAAAATAAGAGAGTTAGACTTTCAGAATCCAAACTTTCTTGGATTCGGAAACTTAAAAAAGAAAAATATTAGGAATCCACATCTTCTTTGAAAAATAAGAATTATGAAATCCTAAAGACTAAGTTTTGTTTAATGAAAAATTTATTTCCCAATGCCCGCCACATTAACACTTATTATAGAATAGATCACTTTGAGGAACAAAATAATTATTACTAAAAATCGATTTTGAACTTTTATAACCAAAACCAGAATTATTCCTTAGAGGTCGAATTTGGGAATACATCTTATCAAATTTTTCCTTACCTAAGGTAAAGTTTGACAAAAATTTCCTCACGGAAAATATTTTTGACTTCAGTCTAATAAATAATTCCTTATCTTCCAAAACATTTGTTTTAGAACTAGAGTTAGGCTCAAAAAAAATTTCTTAGAAATTACTTTTTCTAGATCCTTAGAAAGTTTATCCTTCTTAGAATTAACTTCCTCAAGGTTTTTTTAAATACTTTTAAAATCAAAAATTTTCTTATCAAGATCTTTAGAAATATTTGATATTTCTTTGGTAAGAATTTTATTTCAAGAATTTTCCTTATCAAGCTTTTTCTTGATTTTTGAATTCTCATTCTCAAGGAGCTTAAAAAACCTAGAAACTTCTTCATAGGTATATAAAGTACTATCTTTATCAGAAGAAGATTCTTCATCTGAGGATTCATAGTATTTACTATCACTATTTAAAGATACATTGTTGATGGATTCATAATTATGTACCTTAGCCATTAAGAAATGATTTTTAATTGGTAGTCTGGCTATTAAACCAAGATTCTTATGTCCATAAGATTTGTAATCTGATGATTCGTCTAAATAGTCACCACCACCAGCACTCCAGGTGTCATTAGCTTTCATAACTTTATTAGCTTTAACTTTTTAGTACTTATTTCTATTCCTTTCAGAATTATTTTCCTTTCTTTCTTTTCTCTTAAGCATAGTACAATCTGGCCTTATATGTCCATCTCTTTTGCATTCATAATAGGTGACTTCTAAGTCTTTCTTATCCTTTTTTTCTTTCTTCTTGTATCTAGATTTAAAGTTCTTATATCCAAAAATATTGTTCATACTTTGAGAAATATTGGCTAATTCATTTTCTGAAGATTCACTTCCACTATATTCGGAATGAATAATAGTATTATTAGATTTAGATCTAGTAACTCTCTCAGGAGTCTTGGCTTTCATATGATTTGAAGTTATTTTATAAGAAACACTGCCATTTCTATTCTTCTTCTTAACATTATTAGAATATCTCTTCATTCTGGTCTCATGTTGAAGAAGAGTTCCAAAAATCTCATCAAGAGTAATATTGGTAACTTTCCTATTCTCATATATAATTGTTCTCTTAGATTCCCACTCATTAGGAATGATGTCTATAATCTTGTCTACAAGTGCCTCATCGTCCAAACCTTTTTCACCCATGGATTGTAAGCTATTGAAAATAGTCATAAATCTCTGTTGTACCTTATATATAGGTTCTCCATAAGGAAATAAAAAACCATGGTACTCAGCTCTAAGCATAGCTCTTCTAGTTTCAATAACTTTGGAAGTACCAAAATGAGTTACTTCAAGCTTCTTCCAAATACAATTTGTAGCTTCACATGAAGAAATCTGGCTATATATATTCTTGGTCATAGAACACAACAAAGTATTGTGTACCTTATAGTTTAGTTGATATTCATGCCTTTCTTGGTTGGTGAAGGTACTAACTTCCTTGTCAGGAATTTTATAACCTCCAGTAAACATAACAAAGTTGTCTAATCCAGTATTGATAACAAAAGTCTTTATATTATCTTTTCAATATTCATAATCATTCCCATCAAAAATAAGTGGTCTAGTGGGATTCAGATTGTCTATGGAACCAACATTCATTCCTGTCATCTTAAGAGAAATATTTCCACAAAAAACTTTGTTAATAGTAAAATTTTGTAAACAAGGATAAAAATATCCTAAGAAAGGAAAATATATAACAATGAAAACTTGAGAAAAAAAAACATATATGTGAATATAAGTATTTCAGAAACCTCCTCTTATACCAATTGTAGGATCAAAATGATACTGATTGTAGTACCAATATAATGATGTAGATGCTCAATATACAAGAGGGGGTGAATTGTATACTTTAAAACTTCCTTTGGAACTTTTAAGGATGGTAATGTTTAAAAAAGTTAAACAAGGTAAATTAACAAAACCTCTTAGTTATACAAACTTTCTTGATTCCAGAAATATGGTTCCGGAAATGAAACTTAAGAAAAGTTTACAAAGATAAATATTTTACCTTAAAGCGTATAGAATCTCACTAATCAGAGTACAAGTACAATAAAGTACAAAATAGTTATACTTTCCTCAACAACCAAAATGCAGCGGAAAACTTGAAACAATATAAGTAACAAGTAGTAAATCTTTTAACCCAAAGAGAAGGGTATCCAACAACCTTGAATAAAGGTCCCTTAATTTATACTTTCAAGAAATTATGTCTTACCCACACCAGGGTAATCCCTCGATACAAATATCGGAGTTTGTCTTGATATCCCAGAAAGCCCTCAAACTTCAAGGTAGTCGGTACCTCTGTCTTCATATCCCCGGAAGCCCTCGAATGTACTCAGAAACATTCAGAGTCGCACGAAGTAATTCTGAACAAGATGTTCAGTACGCACAAAGCATGGGAGTATCTCTCTCTACAAATCACTTCAACAGCATGTAATCTCTAGATTTATCAATGTGTGCCATTGTTTTTTATATCTTTCAAATGAGCTCCTATTTATAGGCACATATTCAATGGTCAGCTCCCTCCTCTAATGATCATATTTTTCCTTGAATTTTGGAGGGACCTGTACACATGTCACTCAAACAACAGTTGTTTAGTAACTGAATGAACGACATCGTTTTATAACCAAAACATGAGTAAGAAAAAATATGGTTGCTTAACTAAATTCATTTTTTAGAGTGTAAGGAAATAAAAGTCTGGAGTCTAACCAAAAACCATTCAGTGTCTATAATACATGAATATTCAGATTCTGTTTTCTTGAGGAATTCGAAACCTGAATTTTATAGAATTCTGGAGTCTGAATTTCAAGGAAATTTGGAGTCTAAATTTATAAGAATTCAGAGTCTGAACTCAGAAATTTTAGAGTCTAAATTAATAATAATTTGAAGTCTGAACTTAGAATGTTCAGAGTCTATATTCATAAGAATTAAAAGTCTAAACTTAGAAAGTTTAGAGTCTGAATTCATAAGAATTTGGAGTCTGAACCTAGAAAGTTCGGAGTCTGAATTCATAAGAATTCAGAGTCTAAACTTAAAAATTTTAGAGTCTGTATTCATAAGAATTCAGATTCTAAACTTAGAAATTTTAGAGTCTGAATTCATAAGAATTTGGAGTCTACATTCATAAGAATTTGGAGTCTGAACTTAGAAAGTTTGGAGTCTGAATTTATAAGAATTCAGAACCTAAATTTGGATCCTAAAAACAGAATGCTCTATATCTAAGTATTTAAAAGATTCCAAGGTTTTAGTTACAAATCCGAATTTTATACTCAGAATATGAAAAATGAAAACATGATAAGGATAAATTTCCTTGGGGAAGGAAAATTTTCCTTATCAATATGAAACTTAGGGAAAGTAAAATTTTCCTTAAGATAAGGAGTTTGTGATTTTCAAAACATGAAGGAATAGAAAAGTGATAAGGAAACCTTATTAACTCAATAGTATACTCTTTTGGATGTTTATATTTTGATATATTTACCTTCTTTGTTTTCGATTTGGAAAATATGACTTGCAGTTCGTGAAAAACTCAAGGATTTTTTGAATAACATTTTCAAATTTTTTTATTTATAAAAATGGTTATAAAACTATTTTGTTTTAAAGATTGGATTTTTTTCATTATTCTTATTATAACTTGTATATATCTCTTGGTGTTATCCTATTGGGATCTATTTATCACACCCTACATATTCATGTGGGTGGTTTTAGACCTTATTTTGTAGGATACAGGTAGAGGTTAGAGCATTTTATAGCATGCAGAATTTTCTTTACGTTTTAGTTTCAGTTTGGAATGGTTTGTAAGTAATGGTTGTTCACATGGAGACTTTTTGTCTGGACTTGTCATACTTACTGGTTTATTATATTTTAATTAGTTTTATCACCCTTTTTTGATTTTTACTCTAGATTTATGTATTTTTTCCTTATTCACAAGACTTGTTTTGTTATCTCTATTTTACCTCACCCCAAAATGGGATGAGTTAGGTGATTGGTCTGGTTGGACTGGGTTGGTATGTTACACAATTAAACCAATTTCAATTGTCCCAAGTTTAACCTATTTCATTATCACATGGAAATTTGAATTTAATCAATTTAATTTCGGATGAAATTGCGCAATAATGGAAATTTCAATTGCAGAATTACATACATGAAATTAAAATCATGACTATAGAAATTGAAATTTAGACCACCTAACTCAAGATAATTTAAGAGCATTCTATGATATGGAAATCCCCAAATTGAAGTGGATCGGTCGATTGCACAATGTTAAAAGATACTTATAACCAAAACCAGAATAGGTTCAGATTTGTTAATCGAACCTTTGATTCATCAAGAACAGAGTTATAGAGGCCTAGAAATCCATTCAAGAGCTCCCAAAAATAAAGTAATTAGGTTAGGCCCGAACCAGGTCAATTTGGGGTTAATACCAAGTGTTTTGGGTTTTTAAAATAAATTTTTAGGGGATTAAAAACTATGCACATGATTTCCTAGGAAGGGGTTCATAGTTTTTCAAATTGTGAACCTTAATTGTGTTCCTCTCATAGGGGTCGTACAGTTGGTACTAAGAGGGGAAACTATTTGAAAAACCATGTAACAACCATGAAAATACCATTTTTTGGTGTTTTCAAGGTTTGTTGGGGGTAGGCTCATGGTTTGGGAAAACTGTGCATTGTCCCTTCTTCCAAAATTCTCAATTTTCACCCAAAAAAACCCTAGAAAAAGCCCCCACTCAAGATATACCAAATCAAGGGTAAAAGAGTACCTGAAAATGATCTTGAGACGTATCCAGAAGATTTCAGGATCTTAAAATCTCCCCGCCTTATAACAAATCATCCTCGAGTTGTACTCTCAAGCATCTCTAATATTCCAAGATAAAAAAGATTATGCCACTAAGCCCACATATCATCTTCTCTCTCCCATGTTTCCTCTTGAACATGGCCATGTTTCCTCAATACATAAACTATTGGTATATTCTTTACCCTAAAAACTTTCTCACTGATATCCATAACATTAATTGGATTCTCCTCAAAGGATGTATCAATATCAATCTCAACATCATCAACATCAATTACATGAGAAACATCGAGGTGATACTGTCGAAGCTATGACATAGGAAAAACATCATGCATAGCATTATACCTCAGTGGAAGTGCCAATTGTTATTCCACCAGCCCGATTATATCCACAATATCAAAAGGCCCAACAAACCTGGGCACCAGCTTGACTTGTCTCTAAATCCTATGGTGACCCAATCTAGAAAACACCTGAAGGAACACATGATCAGACACTATAAACTCAAGGGGTATTATATTTCTATTAGAATATGATTTCTTATTAATTTGAGCCATATATATATGTTTTCTAATAAACTAAACCTTATTTAATGTCTCCCACATGAGACTTAGTCCCAACAACTATGACTCGCCTACCTCTATCCAACATAGAGGTGATCTGCATGTCTTACCATAAACAGACTCATATGGTGTCATCTGAATATTTGTCTGATAACTTTTTTTGTAGGTGAAATCCCCAAGTTCTAGGTACTTATCCCAAGACCCACCAAATTCTAGGACACACCCTTATAGAATATTCTCTAAAACCTATATAGTATGATCCAATTTCCCATATATCTTTAGGTGGAAAACCATAATCAGAAATACCTATATTCCAAGCACCTTCTACAAGCCTTTATAGAAGTTTAAGGTGATTCATGGTCTGAAACTATAATTTGTGGCACCCCATGTAGATGGACTATCTCTCTAATGTACAAGTATACCAACTGATCCACTGAGAAAGTATCTCATATAGGCAAGAAATGCACTACTTTCTCCAATCGGTCCACAATTACCCAAATAGCCTAATTCTTCTAAGTCATTCTCAAGAGACCCACCATGAAATCCATGTAATGATGTCCCACTTCCATTCTAGAATAGTAAACAACTACAATAAATCACCAGGACATCGATGCTCAATTTTCACCTGTTGATAGGTGTAGCATCGTGTCATGAACCTTGTAATATCCTTTTTCATTCTTGTCCACCAATACTATCAATGTAGGTCATGGTACATTTTTTTCAATCTCGGATGCACCACCCACTTCAAGGCATGAAATTCGTGCATAAAGTCCTCTCACATACTCATAAGCACAAAAACAAGGTTTCTAACATAGATGATATTGTCCTCATATATTGTCCAATCTAAAGGTGACTTCCCACCTTTAAGATGATGTGACCCAAGAAATGTACATGGTTGATCTAGAATTGACACTTAGATAGCTTGGTGTATAGTCGATGCTCTCTCAATGAACTCAAGATGATGTCAAGATATTGTGCATGATCATCGTAAGTCTTGAAGTACACCAATATTTCATACAAAACAACAACCACAAGCTAATCTAAGTATGGGTGGAATATTTGTTTAATCAAGGCCATAAATATTATTCATGTGTTCGTCATCCTAAACGGCATCACGATGAACTCATAAAGTCCATACCTACTTCTAAAAGCTATTTTTGGTATATCAGAAGGTCAAACTCTCAATTGATGATACCTAGATCTCAATTCAATCTTAGAGAATACACAAGATCCTCTCAACTAGTCAAAAATATCATCGATACACAGAATAGGATACCGGTTCTTTAATTTCATCGGATTCAACTTTTGATAGTCGATACATAAATTCAAAGTCTCATCAACCTTCTTTGAAAACAAGACTAGAGAACTCCAAGGTGACATAATTGGATGGATAAACACCATATCCCTAAACTCTTCTAGCTAAGTCTTGAGATATTGAAGCTCAGTAGGTATCATTCTATATAGTGGAATGGAAACCAGATCATCTCCATGCATGAGCTCGAAATAAAACTCCACATCCCTATTAGGTGGTGGCCCTGAGAAGTCCCTAGGAAACATGTCATGGAATAGGTCCACTATGGGTGGAAAGAAATCATGATTTACATTCCCATAATCTAGTAACATACATGAAACTTGGGTGGTGAGCTCCTCCAGTTGCTCAACTAGCCCTGTACAGCCTTCCTAGATATCACACATTCCATGATGAACATATTTTTCAACCTCAATAGATGTAAAGGTCACTCTCATGTGGTAACAATCTATGTATGATCAGTATATTACTAACCAGTCCATACCCAAAATCAAGTCCAATCCTGAAATGTCAAGTATGTAGATATCCTGTAGAAAAATATATTCCACAACCTCAAGAGAACACACCTTTCATAAGAATATGTATCTCGACCATACTCTCAATGGTGTATCGATCATCATAACCCCGCTCACAAACTCTGTCATCAGACTCAACCCATTCAAAATTTGTGTAGATATAAAGGAATGAGAAGCACAAGTATCAAATAAGGCACTAGAAATTGTAGAATATATAATAATATTACCTCTAACTGTCGATAGTCTAGCCTCATTATCCATAAGTATAGGATAAACTATATACAATTTTCCTTCCCCTCTTCCCTGTGTTGTAGTCTGAGTCCCCTGAGTTTCACCACTCAGCTGATATGGGCACTCTTTCCTAGAAGTAACATATCCAATGCCTCGACCACCATGACCATTAGAAATCCAACTACTAAACTAATATGGGATAGAATACCCCCTTCCAACACTCTGATTCTATATATCTCCTCCATCATTACCCATTTTTCATGGGTTCCTGTAGAACCGCTATAGATGTCCCATCCTACCACAATCTTGAAACTCTATTAGTGGTCTGGGGAACTGTCTACATAAGTGAATCAACCTACTACATTGGTGGCAAAGTACTCGAGTAAGGTCCTGAGTAACTGACCCTTCCCCCTAGCCACTCTACTTGTTATCTCCATATATGAAATTATCAAAACAATACTTCCTAATCTTGAAATAAATACCTTTTTTTCTTCTAGTATAAACCACATTTCATCCACTGGAATCCTACTTCAAGTTCCCCTCATATATGAGATCCTGATTCACCACCTCTGAAAACTTATTTAGCCTAAAGATGTTAACCTAGGGCTTAATCTCACATTTAATCCCATCCTGAAACTGCTTTTCTACAGTATCCTAATCTCCTACCAACATAGGAACAAATCAATGAAAATTAGTAAAGAGACCAGAATAGTCTATCATGAAAATACTCCCTTGGGTCAGCCTCATGAACTCAGCTTCCCTCTCCTTTAAGATCATCTCCAAATAAAAGTTATCCAAGAACTTCTCCTGGAATTCCTTTCACTCTATATTTTCTAGATATCCATCTTAGGTCTAGATTTCAAACCAATGCTTCACTTGACCACATAACATATAAGTATCTAGTTTGACTCTATTTTTAGTAGGAGTCTCCAAGTGGTTAAGAATTATTTGGATAGACTCTATCCAAAACTCAACTGCCTTGGGTCCACCCTCTATGGTGAATGTTGGAGGGTGTTTCAACTAGAAGTTCCATGCCAAGTCAGAGATACTCTTAACAACCCATAATATGTTTGTTTCTATAAAATTCATAAAGTGAGAAAAGTTATCATAGAACTTCTCTTCAGATCCTTCAAACGAAACAATTGTAGCCACAAGTTCCACCACTTGAGTCACATTTATAGCCATGTCTTCCTATTTTCCCATCAAAAAGCATCATCATGGAGGTATATCTCTAAAATTACAAGCACTTTTTTATGGAACATAACACAAAATTATCACATTTATAGGGATTCACATAAAGCCATAACAAGTCATCCCCCACCCCCACCCCCACCTCATCTCGCCACATGGTCAAAACCGATGTGCTATCACTACCCTCAACCATCCCTCATCTAGGTCATGGTTCACATAGGGTAAATCATTTTCATATTTCTAGGATTCTCATTATATACCTAATTATTCACTTTAATTTACCAAATTTAGTATCATTTCCAATTTCCAACTTCATATTAGGCACCTTTTTCATTTAAAATACAGAATCAAGAAAATCATTTTCATTTTAAAAAAACTTACCCAAAAATTTCTTTTTTATGCATGCCTAAAATGATACATGTCACAATAATAATCCTAAGTTCCTATAATTATGCATGTATGCTCAACTTCCATTCCATACCGAGCAATGAATAAAAATATTATAAAACCACAATATGACACAAAAAGTGTATAACCCAAGGTGAAATAACATCCAACTGTAAAAACACACATAAAAATCATTAATCCCACCCTAGGAACTTGGATTTCACCCCCACAAATGGGTTAGTTACTCCCTTTCATGATCTCTTAACCAAGTCCTAAATCATCCTAATCTCCTATACACCTTTACTAAATAGTAAGAAAAAATAAAAGAAAATAAAACTCTTTTGATACCACTTTGTAATATCCTGACCTATGTGCTACACACGGGTGCCCTAATCTGGTTGGTCACATGACCTTAGGCGTGCCTCCCCATCTGTCATAGGTAGCTGACTAGTAGTAAGGGTCTAATATAGATCATGGGGTGACTATACCCTCTATATCAAAGTATCTCAAAAACAAAAATTAATAAACAATATCCAACTGAATAACTATAATAAAAAACATGACCAAACAGACCAGTATCAAATAGTGAACCAAAAAATGAAACAATATCCAAAAATAAAATAGTAGATATGTTATGTCATATATGTGTCATGTTTCAAATGAAAACCCCAAATATAAAGACACTTAAAACTCCTAAGTAGGTCCCGACATCATGTCTGGTTCCCTCATCCATGCTCCATACCAACTCATCCATCTAACATATGAATCTTACCCTTATCCTTTCATATAAAAATGAAGTCTATTTGGTCTCTGATCATGAATCCCAAGTATGTTGTGAGTAAAAATTTATATTCTACCACCAAAGGTGTCTAAAAAAATATCCAATCTATATTAGTGTGTGTAGTTGTATAAAGAATATAATACAAGTGATAAGGAAATAGTTCACATATTTAATTATTCTTTAAATAACCACATAAACACCCTGGTTTCATGATGACACCCAAACCATCAATACCAAGTTTGTCCCATGTCAGATTTTAAACTATCCCTAAGGGACATCACATTTTATTAAAACATGGGTTTCATCGATCAATTCATTCCATTTTTATATCATGAATACTTGGAACCATAGTCCAATGCCAAAGTCTTGGGCCTAGAACACCATGTCCAGCACCCTATGGGTATTTGAAGCATTAGTATTTATCCCACACCTCATAAATATCACATATGGGATTTTGAATCATTATTTTGTGTCCCACAATCATTATCACATATGGGATTTTAAATCTCCAGTCCATGTCCCACACTCGTTATCAATCAATCACATGTATCACATATATCATATTTAACAAGGTTAATCATCATTAACCCTCTTATCAAATATTCATACCAAAGTTCATCATTTCAATTCATCAAAATAATCATGGTTCATCACTTTAATCACATAGAATAATATGAAAATTTCACTATTAAACCATTTATTGACATTTAACCATATAAACCATTTATCCTCCAAGGTAAGACAACCATCCCTTAATTCCCATTTTTATTCAATTCATAATCACATTAATCAACCACTTTCATAACCCCAATAAACCACCAGTTTCATAATCACAATTAAACCAAATTCAATTACCCCAAGTTTAACCCATTTCATTATCACATGTAAATTTAAATTTAATCAATTCAATTTTGGATAAAATTTCCCAATTATGGATAAAATTTCCCAATTATGGAAATTTCAATTACACAATTTCATACATTCAATTAAAATCAATACTAAAAGAATTTATATTTAGACAACCTATATCAATATCATTGATGAGAATTCACCAATACATAAATCCCAAAATTTAATTAGAATGATCAATTGAAAAATGGTGGAAGATACTTAGAACCAAAACCAAAAGAGATGCAGATCTGTCAACCGGATCTTCGATGTGTTAAGAACGGAGTTTGAGAGGCCTAGGAATCCATCTGGGAGCTCCTAAAAATGAAAGAATTATGTTAGTCCAAATCTAGTTTTCTTTGGGGTTAATACTGGGGGGTTTTGGATTTTTAAAATAAATTTTTAGGGGATTAAAAACTACATGCACGGTTTTCTATGTAGGGGCACATGGTTTTCCAAACCATGCAACATAACCATGTGCCTCTCCTAAAGGTCACGTGGTTACTACTAAGAGGGTACATAGCTTGAAAAACTATGTTCCAACAATGAAAATCCCCTCTGTTGGGGTTTCTATGATTTTCTAGTGGTAGGCGCACAGTTTGAGAAAACTATGAGCCAACTGTGCATTGCCCCTTCTTTCAAAATTCTCAATTTTTACTTGAAACAACCCCAAAAAAACTCACCCAAGATATACCAAAACAAGGGTAAAATATTACCTAAAAAATATCCCGAGACATATCCAAAAAAATCAGGATATTACAACAAAAATGAAAACGATTTATACCCTAGGAAAGTACTCGGTGCTAACCTAGTATTTTCAACACCAAAACTCACCCCTTGATGATGTCATCAAATCACACTCCAATGCATCTGATTTAATGGTCTATCAATGAATCACAGCTTCTTAGTTACCTAAGTACCTTCCCAAGTTCAATCCAAGTCTATCTGGAAAGAACTCAAACATCATGTTCAGTTCACAATAGGGCACTACACTCTCACAAGATAGATCGTATTCACATAAAAAATGAGCTCTAACCACTAAGAAAAAACAAGAGGATGCCAAGGACCAACAGCCAACATGAATTATATTTAGCACTAACCATAGGAAAACATCCATGGAAGAAAACAAAAGTGATTTTGAAGAAAAAAAACCACCAAACATCTCAATATTTCTCGGTAAAATATTCTTCTCCATCAATAAGAGCACAACAAACATTGGGGAACTAAATTCATTTCAAAAGGAAGGTTAATAATTTAAGAGTGAACGTCCACAATTCACAACCACAGAGGTCTCAAGAAAAATAACCATCCATGTGACCAAAACCATGGTCAAAATAAATAATCCAAAAATATCCCAAAACAAGCCACCAAGATCTCTAGAACAAAGGGTTTCCAAAAACAGACAATCCAAAAAAAGGAAAAACTCAAGCAGTTTCCACTCTGACATCAGAAACAACAAGATGGATTAACATCAACTACCACCAGAATCTCCCCCCACTATGTGAAAATAAACAATCTGAGGCCTATGGCTAGAGCCTTATTATCTTGAATCATATTCTACCCCACAGTCAGGAGCTGATTATCCCTGACCAAAACATCCCTTAATGGTCTCCCAGCTTAGAAAACCTCTTAAGGTGACCCAAATGTTCACATCATTTACAAACTCTCAGAGCATTAAAACGAAACTTATTATGATGACCAAGTACCCCACACTAGAATCACACAACATGCCTCTTATTTCATCTAGAATATTATCCTTCATCAACCATGAATGAGGCATTCTTTCCTTCATGTCATTTTTCTGGCTCCGCTTCATCTGAAAAGGCCCTTTCAAGCATCTACAGATAATAGGTAAACCATCCCATAGGCATGGAAGTTACAAGATCTAGATGAAGTCCTTTTATAAAATAGATATCCTTTAATAATTCATTACCAATAAATCTATGTAATAAACATTCCAAAAATGATAATTTCTTGGCATAATCCATAACGGATCACTCATCTTGACTGAAATCCAAGAACTCGAAAACTTTTTCCTTCTTCATTTTCTTAGTATGATACCACTAAATGAAGACTGGCTTTAATAATTATCAAGACATTAATTCATTCATATGAGAGGGAATAACAACTCTCCAACACACTTGGTTAGGTCTCTCGAATAAGGAGTTAATAGACTTAACCTTAAGAGTATATGGAGTCTTGAGAGAATAAAATATCCCATTAACTTATTCAAGTCACTTTACTACATCAAGAGAACCTCGTTCACCTTTATAAGAAGTTGGATTCCAATTCAAGAAGTCCTATATGGGTTCCAATGGTTTAAAAGTCTCCATCACCACCACTCGATATAGATTTTGGGTAGAGTCGTCAACAAGAGACACCACTTCTTGAAAACATGAAGAACTACCCTGAGGACTGAACCATTGGATTGACATTCTATATTTCTTGAAGAAATTTCTAGGATATAGTTATTAACACCACAAAACACATGCATATCAACTCAGGCATCAAAGAAAACTCAAACATAGCAGAAAATATTTTAAAAATAATTCACAACCCACTTTTATCAAATCATCATAGACTTCAAAGCACACAAGATTTTATCATTTATAAATCATTACTATTCCCTTTCAAAATAATAAATCTTGATATAAATCCAACATATTTTTCAAAAATCCATTACCATCTCATGTAAATTATTCTATGGTTTCAAAAACATTAATCCCATTTTCAAATTTCCAAAACCATTCTTATTTTAAATCCATTAAAAACAAAAAAAAATTCTTAAAACATTATTTAGCACATCACACAAGAGTCTTTGAAAAAAAATATGAACCAAACATTTTATAAGAATGCACCTTTTGGTAATTGAAAACTCTTTTCAAAGCACTCAAAAAAACTTGTTTTAAGCCACAAATTTTGTTTTAAAAAGGGATTTAAAATAAATAAAAAAAGTGATTAAATATAAAAAAACCCATAGAAGAGAATAAAATAAACCACATCCATATCCTTTCCAACTAACCTCACACAAGTAAATCCATCCTAGAAATAATGGACAGGACTATAATTTTGGGTTAGAGTAGAAAATTTCATGTCCTTGTCACATGGGATGGTAAACCATGCACCAACCTCACAATAATTCCTAGATTTAAATCTATAATAGTCACACCTAATTACTCACAGTTTACCAAACCATAAAGTCATAGTGCAGCTCTAGTTATATTTCTATCACAACCCAAAATTCATAAGAGATTCCCAAAATCAGTGATAATATCATTGGGAATCTAAATATCAATCATCATCCTGAAACCAATAACTCAAAAGAAAGAATTAAATCCCCACTTTCCCTAGTAACTCAAGTATTATCATGAAGAGGTGGTGATAAATCACTCATTCATGAACTGCCTCTTGAGTCTTGACACATCCTTAATCTCATTCCTACCATGAATCACCCTAAATAACATAATTTCATTAAAGAATATGTACTTCCTTTAAAGGAAATACCTCCTCTAATACCATTTTTAATGAACCAACCCAAATTTCCATCTATACTAACTTCTAATTCAATTATTCACTAACACGAAGATCATTCTTGATCTCCACGAGTCGGCAACAAGCACCTGGTAATCCAAAATTAACCTATGGGAATTATTTCACCCAAAATAGAAAACAATAATAAAATTACACTATGGAAAAATGTTATATAAAAAATCAATACATATATCTCAGCGAACAAAGATATGCTATATAAATAGAAAAAAATGAAAATGGAACATAATTACCAAAACTCATCTCCTAGTGGTCCATGACCACCTACCATGTCCCAATTCACCCACCCTGGGTCACCCAAGCACGAACCAACAAAGGAAGATGAGAGAATGAGTACTTTTTATAAGATCATAATGGCTACAAACACCAAATAGTACAAGAAAGGTATGAACTATAGAGCCTAGTATGATTTCACTAAAGAGTATATGCAGATACTTCATATAGTAATTAAAATATGATAAAAGAGGAAAAAAGTGAATGAAATACTTTACATTTTAAAAAGAAAAATAAATCCATAGAAATCATTTTTTAATGGATATGGATTTAAAACTGAAGTTTTAATATTTAAAAACATTTACCAAACAAAGATTATAAAAAATATCATTTCACCATTTTAAAACCAAAACATTTCTTGAAAATATTTGAAAACCATTTCACAAGATAGAGTCATCTCAGACAAGAAAAGTAAGAACATACATCTGATATCAAGAGTTCCACAAGAGTCAATACGATATATTCAAGGTGCATCACTTTAATAAATAGATCAATCAAGAGAGATAATCAAGCAAGCAAGGAAACTCTGGTGCTAAGTAGTGACAATGAAGACTTTTATGTATTGAGTATCATGTATATGGATGTCATGGGTACAACCTAGATATGATAGTGAGTCCACCATACTCAAGCTAATGAAAATACATCATGACTGATCATCATACTTACATCTAGTCTCATGGGTCTAAAGAAATCTAGTTCCACACACACTCACTTTACTAATTGAATGTCCATGGAGTAAGCCTTTAATGATCTCAATGTATCTACTAGACGGGGTTTGATTCTTCTATAAAATAATATATATAGTTTATCTCATCTAACTACCAATTTTCCCATGACTAGTCAAAAATATGAGTGAGATAATCAAGTTATGAGGATCACAATGGGGATCCTTATCAATATAAATCATGAGATCATGCCCTCAACATTTCAATCATGGTATCATGCCCTAAAATTACATCTCATTCTCACTCCCAAACTTCCTAAAGTGGATAATCCCTTTTTCAAAACCCATAAATGGTAATCATAATAATCATGTAAGCCGCATAAAGGGATTATCAAAAGAGAGGATCATCATAAAGTGTCAATCGGGCTTCCAAACATCATCAATTTCAATTCAAAACTCTTCCTTAAAATCAAAATTCAAATGGGTAATCATACCTTCTTTCTTTCACAAGTATTTATCAAATTCCAAATATTCCATTAAACCAAGAATTTATTTCAAAAAATCCATAAGGAATTCAGAGGAATTTTAACAAAATAAATGGATAGTATTTTTAAAACATGGGTTGACACCCTCTTTCCATGTGATCAAGTCACTCATTTAAAATCATCCAATAACACCCATTTCAAATTAAGGGTTAAATCATAAACAGAGGGTTCTAGGTCATTTCATAAATTCAAGCATTTAAAACCCTTTGGAAATCACCATATATTTAACCCATTTCATTCAAGTCAAAACATTTTAATTTGGAAATTAAAACTAGGCCTACATGCTCACTTTCCACAAGGTAACCATGAAAAAATATTTGAAATAGATTTAAAATCAATATAGCATTCGTCAATTTATAAAACTATGATAAGGAACCCATACCATGTTCAATTTATTTAAAAGAGTATCAAAGAGGATTTCAGAAGGAAATTCAAGATCAACAATTATAGAACATGTGTTGGAATGAGGCACATATCTATAAATTATCAAGAAACAATGAATTACAAAAAAAAGGAAAAGTATAGAAACACTTACTTGGAAAATCCAGAATCCAACTGTAATGGATCCAAGATGTGTCACCTATAATGGAAATCACCAAATCTAGAGATAGGGATTTATATAGATGAGATAAAGGACCTCGGATCCTTAATTCCACAATAATCAACCATGATAAAATGGAACACAAGGACTTCATAACATCATGGAATAATAAATAAAAATAAGAAGAGATATCAAAGGTTGAGAGGATAAAAACATACTGAAAGAGGGTCACTACTTCAATTGTCACTTCGATCTTCTAAGAGATGAGGTTGTGAGGGACAAAATTCTTTAAAAGAGATCCTAAAATCAAAAGGATTGAATTAGGTTTGACTGGGATAAGTTTTGGGTTAAAAGGGGGCCTAGGTATTTTAATTACAATTTTTAGTGCATTAAAAACCCTTTCACACATTTGCTGGGTTGGACGCACGGTTAGTGATAACTATGTGTCTAATCATGTGTCAACTATGCATACCCCACCTAGACTACTAGAAGATGTTGCACAATTTGACTGCATAGTTTGACAAATTGTGTTCCCTCCTCTGGATCTCCAAAAAAAGGTGAATAACTTTTTGGGAAAGGCTTCATGGTTTTCACTAACCATGTGCCAACTGTGCTCAGGCCCAAAAACCTTCAAAAATATTATCTTTCTCTAACAACAACTTAGAATAAGATCCATAAAAAAGGGGAAACAAAAAAAAGGTCCAAAACACCAGAAAAATGGTAATAGGTTGTTATAAAAAGAGTGTGAAAAAATGTTTTTCTACTAATATGATTGATGTTGGGCCATCAAATGAATTGGTGACAGCTATGTTACTTTTGTATTCGAACTATGTCAATGCCCTATTTGACTCTAGATCTTTAGATTATTTTATTTCTGATAAATTTTCAAGTAAAATAGGAATATCACCACATGAAAAGAATATAGAAATTTTGGTTAAAACTCTTGGTGGAAATATTAAAGCAACCAAGATGTATAGGAATCTTCCTGTTTCTATCAGTGGGATGGCCTTTCCTGAAAATTTTGTTGAACTGGATATAGTAGAGTTTGATATCATTCTTGGTATGGATTGGATTTCAATTTATCGTGCTAATATAGATTATAGAGCTAAGATAGTTATTTTCAATGATTTTATTCCTTTTATAACTTACCAAGAAGATGATAAATTGATTAGAGATGGAAATGAAAGTTACCTATTTCATATTGTTGAAAATGAACTGTTCAAATTAATGATGTGTCGGTTGTGAATGAATACATGGATGTATTTCCCAGTTATTTTTTTATTGTTATTATTGATTGGGATTTGAGTTTATTATTTAATTAGTGCCTGATGCAAAACCTATTTATAAACCCCTTTATTGAATGGATCAAGTAGAACTTTTAGAATTGAAAAATAAAAGATAAAGGTTTCATTCAACCTAGCACTTTACCATGGGGTGCTTCTATTTTTTTTGTTAAAAAGAAAGATGGTTAAATGAGACTTTTCATTGATTATAGAGCCTTGTATAACATCATTGTTAAGAAAAAATATCATTTTCCTTATATCAATTATTTTTTTGATCAGTTCCATGGATCTCAGTATTTTTCAAAGTTTGATCTAAGGTTCGGGTACCACAAACTGATGGTGAAGAAGGATGAAATTCTAAATACTGTATTGTATACTATATGTGGGTACTGTGTTTTTTTAGTTATGCTATTTGGGTTTTCTAATGAACCTGATGTATTTATGGACCTTATGAATAGAGTTTTCTATGAGTTCTTAGATAAGTTTTTGGTTGTGTTTATTGATGACATTTTGGTGTTTTCTAAAATTCAGGATGAACATGAAAGACACCTAAGGATTATTTTGAAAACCTTAAAATAAAATAAACTATATGAGAATTTTAGTAAGTGTGAATTTTGGTTAAAAAAATTATTTCCTCAAACATATATGTTTCTCAATATGGAAAAACTATTGATCATGTTGAAACAATAGTTGTTAAAGAATGGACAAGACCCACAAATATCATAGAGATTCATAGTTTTCTTGGATTAGTAGGTTACTACTAGTGAGTTGTTGAAAACATTGATCGATTGTCTATCCCACTAACTAAGTTGACTTAAAAATGAGTTAAATTCATTTGGAAAAAAGAATTTGATGATTGTTTTTAGGAATAAAGAAGAAGATTAGCGAATGCTCCATTTTTTTCCTACCTTCCATAAATAGATAATTTTTCATCTACATTTATGCTTTATTGAAGGGACTTAGTTGTGTCCTCAAGTAAAATGATCAGGTAATTTATTATGTTTTGCATCAGTTGAAACCACATGAGTTAAATTACCCTACACAAAATTTAGAATTAATTGTTGTGGTTTTTTACATTAAAAATTTAGAGGCATCATTTATATGGAGTAAATTGTGAAATATATACTGATCAAAAAAGATTGAAGTATATATTCACTCAAAAATAAATGAACATGAGATAGATAAGATGGATGAAACTGATCAAGGGTTATGATTACACAATTTATTACCATCCTGGAAAATCAAACAAAATGGTTGATTCTTTTGAGTCCGAAAAATAATGCTACATTGAGCATGTTACATTTGGAATGTGGACCTTTATTTAATGATTTAGAATTTTTGGATGTAGGTACATCCTCTATTTTGTTTTAGGTTTTAGTGTAATCGAATTTGTTAGAGATAATTAAGAAGGATCAAAAGGAGGATCATGCTTTGTGGAAAAAGGTATAATCCATTAAGAAGGGTAAGTTTCCTGATTTTAATATTGAATAAGAAGGTATTTTATGATTTGGAAAAAGAGTATGTGTGTCTTGTGATTTCTAGTTAAAGAAATTGTTGTTGAGTGATGCTCATAGTTATTTATTTTATATTCATCCAAGCAGTGCTAATATGTACATAGACCTTTGTGAGTATTACTAGTGGGATGGAATAAAAAGAGATATTGCTGACTTTACAATGAAGTGTTTGAATTGTTAGTGGGTTAAAGAAGAATGAAAATTACCAAAGGGAATTATTCAACCTTTTTTAGTTCTAAAGTAGAAATGGGAAAATATATCAATGGATTTCATGGTAGAATTAACAAAGACTTCTCGAGTTAACAATGTAATTTGGGTTATTTTTTATTTATTAACAAATTCTATGAATTTCCTCCCCATTAGTGATATTATGTCTTTGGATCATATTTCTCAACTATATCTAAAGGAGATAGTTAGACTACATGGAATTCTATTCTCTATTGTATTAGACCGTGATCCCAAGTTCACATCTAATTTTTGTAAAGGACATCAAAAATATTTAGATAAAAAATTAAATTTCATTACATATTTTCATCCTCAAACTGATGGTTAGTCTAATCAAACAATTCAGACCATGGAAGATATACTTCATTTTTATTCAATGGGTTACAAGGAAATTTAGGAACAACATATTTATTTGGTTTATTTTTCTTATAAAAATATCTTTCATTCCAGTATATAGATTTCACCATTTAAGGACATATATGGAAATCAGTGTCGGATGCCATATTTTTGGAATTAAGTAGAAGAAAGGAATTTTATGAGACCAAAGTTAGTTGAAGAAATCACTAATAATGTGCAGTTGATTCCCCAACATATGAGGATGACTCATAGTCGACATAAAATTTATGCGGATAATCAAAGGAAAGATCTTTCTTTCAAGGTAGGTGATCATGTTTTTCTTAAAGTATCTCCATAGAAAAGTTCTATGCATTTTGGTAAAAAGGGGAATCTAAGTGTGTGGTTCATTGGACTATATTAAAATGTAGATAAATTCGGATCATTTTCCTACCAAGTGTCTTTTCCCTCATATTTATCCTAGGTACATAACATTTTTCATGTCTTTATATTAAGAAAATATGTGCTGAATTCATCTAATATTTTGATCCCAGAAGTAGTTCAGTTGGAAGAGAATATTTCTTATGAGGAACAACCAGTTTATTTTTTTGACCTTAGATATCAAGTGTTTCGGAATAAGTTGATTCACTAGGATATTTTTTTATGAAAAAATCACATGGTTGAAGAGGAAACATGAGAATCTGAAAATTCCTCAAGGGAAAGATATTCTCAATTGTTTAATAAATGAAAAAAATTGAGAGGATGCAATTTTCAAAAGGGTAAATAATTTAATAAGCCAGATAATGATATAATAAAACACTTTCATGTTTATTTATATAGTTATATTCATTATAATATTTTTAAGTACTTTTTTAAATAAGAAAGTAATTATTTTTAATTAAACACTTTTATTATAAGATTTTATTTTAAAGTTTAATTTATAAATTTTAGTATTTGAATTTAAAAAAATTATTATCATTTTTCAAATCATTATATCAAAAAAAATTAGGGTGAAATTTTAGTATTTTTTATAAAATATTAGTTTTCAGTGAATAGTGAAAGATAAGAATTTTTGTAAAAAATCATTTATTTTGAATAAATTTAGTAATTTAAAAGTATCATTGTATTTTAAATATGATTTAAATTAACATAAGTATTATTTATTTATATTTAATCCAATTAATTACTTTTTAATTAACTTTATATTTTATTTTAGTATAAGTTTGTTTTTGGGTTTAAAATAATATTTTTCTGGAAATAGATTTAAAGTGCATAATGTTTCTCTATTTTAATTAATTAAAATAACCCCTAATGAGGAATTTTTAAAATGAAATTTATATATTATATATCAATAAATATTAATTTATATTCATACAATTATTATTATTAATCATATATCTAATATAAAAACATCTTTTTTCTTGAAAAATACACTTCCTAAAAACCCCCCTTTTTTATCGCGTCTACGGGTTTAATTTTAAATTAATTTTTTTCAATTCTATGAATTTAATGTGATAAATAGATTTAATATTTTAAATCATCATAATTTATTTTATCTAATAAGTTTAACTTAATTTCGTACTATAATGAATAGTGAAAACAACAAAAAATTAATTACCACGGTTAAGGTAAAATTGGATTTACTGGGGGTTAAACTGAAAAGATAAGGATTAAAAAGACCTAAAAACTTATCTAAATTATATTTTATGACTATATTTTGAACTTATAATGTATAAGGATTTATAATGGTCTGTTTTTTATCCTTTATTCATGTGAAAAATGTGGTTACACCTTTTTATTTTCAAAAATTATAAGTGTGTCACTCACCTCACTTATAAAAGGTCACCCCCTCTCATCTTCTATTTACACATTAAAATACCTTTGACTCATACAATATCTACCCAAGTACCTTCCTAAATTCCCTCACCATGACCTAGAGCCCTTATTTAGATCATAAAGATATCTTAATAAGTCTTTTGGTGCTTACCAAAGGATGTTTTCGGGAGAAAAGGTATCATATTTTACCGAGTATCATTATTTTATTTCTTCTTCCACCTCCTTCAAAACTTTTTCAATTATTATTATATAAAAAAACTATATAAAATATAATAATATGATATTATTTTAATTTCGTGACCAAAATCCATCTCATATTTCATCAAAATGGCTTACAAAATCATTATTCATGTGTACAACAGACTATCACCTCGTGAACTGATGTCATTCGTTTTCCATAATCGCTTATCACATCATGTTATAATGATGGATTTAAAGTGTATATGTTATATTTTTACTATTTTTATAATTTTAGATCTATTATATCACACATAAATTCTTACTTTTCATTTTTTTTGGGATATAATAACATCACTCAAGTGTATGGAGGAATATCGCCTTACAATGTAATGTGATTCGTTTTTCACTAACACTTTACACGGAATGTAATAAGGATAAATTTAATGAATATATGTATATAAATGACATAATTATGATATTAATGACATGTTTATTATTCAAAAAATATAATATACCATTTTATTTCTTACACTAAAAAATGATAACGTCGTTTGTGTACATGTGGACTACCGCCTCCATGAAGAAATGTGATTTTTTTATCACCACATAAAAATAATGATACATATAAGTATATTTAAAGAAATAATATGGTATATATAATATTATGATAATTACGTAAAGATAAATTATTACTTACCTTCTTTCCATAATGATCATTGAAAAATGGAAACGTCACTCATGTGTACGTACAGCCTACCATCGTCATGATCGTAACGTAGTAATTTTTCATAACCATCTTTCATGATTGGTTTTAAAAGTATAATTGATGTATAAATATGATAAATATTTCATGGTTATTATTCTATATATGTTTAAATAATGACCTCTTAGAATAATAGTCAATATATCAAATCCATTTTGACTCATAAGAAAAATATCATCGAAACATCCGATGTAAACATAATTAATTAAGTAATTGTATATGACATGGTAATAAGTGAAAAAAATGGATAATAAACTTTAAAATGTTTCTTAATAAATTAAATAATTAACATGGTTTTATTATTCAAGAATATAAAAAAACAAGTGTGATGAATCGAATTTGAGGCTAGGGACTTCATCTCAATTTCCTTTCATTGAGGAATATTTTGATGTTATGCACCTATATTATTTTATTAGGTGTATATACAGAACCTTTTACATGTTATATAATGAATGTCTCTATTATCATGTCATATAAAGTTTTTTTTAATTTTATTCTTTCATAGAGCTTATGATTCAAATATTTCCCAAGTAATAAGGGACTTTTCTTTAAAAAAAATCTTTTAATGTTTTCCTTATAACTATATTTTCTTCCATTTCCATGTTTTTAAAATGATTTTATTATGGACATGAGAGTTTTATAAAGTATATTTATGTCTTCTTTCAATTTTTTTGGAAAAATGGAATCATTGTACAGAATTTTTGGCTTTCTTTACAAACAAAAAAAATGAATGTTCTATTTAAATGTATATGGAAATAATGACTTTTCCCGCTGTCAAAACCATTATTTGAAGCATAAATTCCTTTACAAGCTTTCAATTTTTTTTCAATGAAAAATTATCCTACCCTTTTTATAAGTATTTTTGTATTGAAAATGGGTTTTTAAAAGAAAATTTTATTTAGATATTGGAAATGTGTTTTTAAAAGAAACGGGTATTTTGATATCTGAAAGTGACTTTCATATGAGTTTAAAAGATTTTTTCAAATTTTTTATAATGAAAAAGTGAAAGAATAAATTTTTTTATTCCTGATATAGTCTTTGGATGTTGTTTATGAAGTGTTGATCCCTATTATATCTCATGGGTGAGCCTATTATAGCTTATACGATGAGTGTACCCAGATAGAACTCTGATGAATTGGTTGATGATTATATTTTCTAGAGAATTACATTAAAAGTTTATTGTATAGTTGTTCTAATTTGTAAGGGTTTTTTAAGGGTGTAACGTCTCAAACCCTCACTTCCGGATTCAATACTAAAAACAATTTGTTGTATTTTTTTATAAAGGATAACTGAAAAAAACACAGTACATTATACAATCAAGGATCTTTTCCAGTCTAGCTTCTTGAATATTAGGAAAATAACTTATATAATATTGGAGTTTACAAAAATAATAATTATAAAATAACTAATTGTCTTCGCGTGCTCTAACTCTGTGAATGAATCCATCCATTTTGGAACTTCTAAGATACCTATGAAAAATATTTTAAAACTTAGGATGAGCACAAAAATCTCAGTAAGAGACATAAAAAAGAAAGAAATAAAGCATTAGTCTATAAATTCTTATAAACACATAATGTCACTTTCACAAAGATATACTTCTCACCCTTAAAACTAATATATAATTTGTGAAAACATGAGGTTTACATAAAATATAGAAAGAACAAATAAACCATTTCGGTAACTTGGGGAATCATTTTCTTACCATAATTACTTATGATTGTAACCCTCATGGATACCATATGATTTTTAACCCTCACATACCTTACAATGTAACCCTCACCACTACCTTATGATGTAATTATCGCAGTTGCACTTTTAATCACCCTTATAGTCAACTTCCAACATACCCAATGCATTGGAGAGATATCATGGATCCATATGAATTTGGTTTATAACAGAACCACTTATCATCGTATACAATTCCCAAAAACTATAAAATAATCATAAAACATGAATACTTGCTTCATAAAAACAATTCCTTGAGGAAAATCACTTATTTTAAAAGAATATTGCACACATGAAAAGAAAAACATTTTCTTTGAAAATAACCATGAAATATTTTAAAGGAGGATTTAAAACATTAAGGAATTATGAAAGCGAGAAAATTATCTCATGTCGTATAAGCTAAAAAATACGTTCTTTTTTTGAATTTTGTAAAAAGAGACATTAAATATGATTTTAAAAGAAAAGTCTCTTACATAAAACCTTAAAAAGATTCATTTTTGAAAAAAAAAATAAGAGAAATTAGAAAATTTCATTTTTAAAAAATTCATGTACATATAAATACATTCATTGAAATCATTTTAAAAACATGGACATAAAATATAAATATTTAGAAAATAAATCTTTAAAACATTTAAAATGAGGTTTTTAATAAAATAATCTCTTACCTTAGGTTCTACTTCTTTCAAACATGTTCAAACCTCTAGTATAATGGTTTAAATAGTGTTATTAATTTATTTCAGAACTATATTTATATTTATAATAACTTATATGATCTTCTTATAATGTGTTTCCACCCTTTTATTAATAATATTTCATTATTTTCATTGTTTTAGGTGCATTCATTTTATGGCTTCATGGTCGGTTCATTATGGATTTTTTAGTGGAATATATTTAGGTTATTTTAATCAGTTATAATTTAATTTAAACTTCTCATGACTGAAGGGAAATGAAAACTCATCATCCATAAAGGTGGTGAATCTATATACCATGGACAATGTTTTCATTTTTATGAACAAAAGCAGAAGAGAAGAGATTTGAAGATGGATATTCCTTTAACACAATAACATTAAAGTATATATATGATAGTGAAGTTATCATGAAAATTTTTATAGGAGGTGTGGATAAGGTAAAATAGATAAATAATTCAAAAGAGATAGAGGAAGGAATTTACCTCTTGAATATTGTCTCTTTGAGAACCTCCTTAAGGCACTTAGAATTGGTATTTTAGTGACATCAAAAACACTAGAATGTGTCTAGGGGTTAGGAGAAGATAATTTTTCATAGGATGGTTGGGCTAAAAGGCTCAAGATAGTGAAATTAAGTAAAGGAAAGAGTGTCCTTTTATAATTGAGGTGATGGGAAATTAATAAATTTCTTAAAATATTAAAATATAATAAGGCTATTCTAGAGGAAAATACTTACAAATGTCCTATAAAGCATAGGGGATGAAATTTTCAACAAAATATTATCCTATTTGGACTTATTTAAGATTTTTATGATTTTTAAATAATTTAATAAATTATTATTTTCATGAAAAAAAATTATTGTTAAATTTAATATTATTCATTACTATGAATTTAAAAACATTAAAAAAGTATCAAATTCATAAAAACAATTTTATTATATCTTATAAATATCATATTTATATATATAATTCATGGATAAACTTAATTATCTCAAATTATATTTATCTTAATATTTGTAATATCATTTGTTTGATTTTTCCATTAATTTAATAATTATTGCATCATCATTGTGTAAGCATTTAAGGTATTTGTTTGTTGCTTAAAAATTTAAAAAAAATCCATGAATAAGATAAATCCTTTAGATTTCAGGATACTATTTATAGTAGAATGTCTCTTCTAGAAACTATATATTAAAAATTTGTATTAATTAAAAATCATAGTGTAAACAACTTGACTTTCTTTTAAATAAAATATTATAAGAGGCTTAAGGTCATCCATGTAGATATAAAAGGTCCCAAATTTTAACTAAGGATGATTATAGTTGAAAATTAATCATCTAAATAGATTTAGTCATTTTTTTCATTTAATGGTTCTTATAATTTTAATTAAAATCATTTTATTGATTTTTCTTCTGCTTGCACAAGCACTACATCAGTGTTTCATAAGCATTAAAGGTAATTATTTCATATAGAAAAATTAAAAATAAATTACTATAAAAAAATAAATTAATTACTTTCATGATAATCTTCTGGATTTGTTCATTATGAATATTTACTCATAACCATATCAAGAAAACTTCTTTAATTTGTTAATTTGACTTTTTTTACCTTGTGCAAGCATTGCATAAGCATTTGGATAAGATTCATGTTATATAACTCTAAAATTCGATACTATCTATCAAAATATTCATAAATATATAATATTTAATAAAAAATTTGTAAATTTACTTTTGAGCACTCAATTACTATTCTTTAAGACACTAATTTTGACTTTTTCAATGTTGTGTTGGCACTACGTCGGCAATGAAAAAGATTTCCATGTTTATCATGAAATAAATTAAAATTTACATGTTTTGAATTATTTTTTTGAAATATTTATATTATAATATCAAACCTTAGTCATTACATAAGTTTAATAAATTTTATATCATAATTATTTCTTGAATATATCACAAAAGATACTGTATTTTATAAAAAAACTGTATTTTTTACTACTCGCTAAAAAATCAAACTTTTCATAAAATTTTCAAAATTTCATCATAGTAAAATTTTGATATGGTGATTTAAAAAATGAAGTTCATTTTATAAAATAAATTTTCTAAAAGTTAAAAATATTAATTATATTATTTGTACATAAAAAGTAATAAAAATCATTTTTTTGAAGAAAATATGTTTTTGATGAATAAAATGGATTTACTATAAATATAATAGGATGAATTTACCAAAAATCTAGTAATTTTTTAAAATAAATTAATTAATACATTATCAATGAGTATGACCATTATATATTCCACAATGTCTTTAATATTGTTCATTCCCGCCAATTTAATGGCTATGTTATAATGGTTATATTAAAATAATAAGATTTTATTGTTCATTTAAGATCGATGTGGTGTATCTTATAAACTATAAAACATGTTCCTTTACTTTGAAATCTTGGGATGTTATATCCCCCCATCCTTTAATGAATTTATCCATCGCAATTCATTCACCGTACTTAAGAAAATTCTGAATTTCCATCTTCATAATTGAGAAAAACTAGAACTTCTATATTCTTAAGGGTACTTATTTTCCTAGTAGTTCAAAAGAAAAGTTTATCATGTAGTTATTTACTAAAATGATAATGTCTAATATCCAAATTTTTCTAAACCTTTCCTTTGATACCAAATGTGACGTCTCAAACCCGCACTTTCGAATTCAATACTAAAAACAATATTGTGTATTTTTTAAAAAATAACTGAAAAAAACACAGTACATTATAAAACTGAGGATATTTTCTAGTCTAAGTTCTGGAAGATTAGGAAAATAGCTTACATAATATTAGAGTTTAAAAAAAATAATTATAAAAAAACTAATTGGATTCATGTGTGATAACTCCTTAAACAAATCCATCCATTTTAAAATTTCTAAGATACCTGTGAATAAACATTTTAAAACTTGGGATGATCACAAAAATCTCAGTAAGGTACATAAAAAGAAGTTAAGAAATCATCATTCCATAAATACTTATAAACACATGAATTCATTTTTAGAAAGATATACTTCTCACCGTTAAAAGTAACATAAACTGACTTTGTAAAAACACGAGGTTTATACAAAACACTATAAGCACAATAAACCATTTAGGTAACTTGGGGCATCATTTTCCTATAATAATTACTTATGATTGTAACCCTTATGGTTTTTATATGATCTGTAACCCTCATTTATACCTTACGATGCAAACCTCATGACTACCTTATGATGTAACTATTATAGTTACACTTGGAATAACCATTACGATCAACTTCTCACATACCCAATGGATTGGAGGGATATCATGGACTCGCCCATATTTAGTTTATAACAGAATCATCTATCATCATAAAATAATGCCCAATATCCATAACATAATCATAAGGCATAAATATAAGCATCATAAAAACAATTCCTTGAGGAAAATCGCTTATTTTAAAAGAATATTGCACACATGTAAAGGGAAACATTTTCTTTTAAAATAACCATGTAATCTTGTAAAGGTGGATTTAAAACATTAAGGCATTATCAAAGAGGGGAAAACCACTCATGTCGTATAAGCTAAAAAAAATTAAAATTTTGTAAAAAGAGACATTAAAGAAGATTTTTAAAAAAATCTCTTACACAAAACCTTAAAAAATCATTTTTGAAAGAATTTGAGAGAAATTAGAAAATTAAATTTTTAAAACATTCATGTACATATAAATAAATTCATAGAAATCATTTAAAAACATGTATATGAAAGTGAAATATTTATAAAGTTAATATTTAAAACATTTAAAATGAGTTTTTTATTTAAAGAGTCTCTTACCTCAGGTTTGAGTTCCTTCAAACATGTTCAAACATCCTATATAATGGTTTAAAGAGTGTTATTAATTTATTCTAGAACTATATTCATATTTACAATACATTATATGATCTTTTTATAACATATTTCCACCCATTTATTAATAACAGTTCATTGTTTCGGGTGCGTTCGTTTTATGGTTTCATGGTCAGTTCATTATGGATTTTCTTATCAAATGGGGATAGTAATCTAGAAGTGATAACATGTATATATTTAGTTCATTTTAAACAATTACAAGTGAATTTAAAATTTTGATGAATGCGGTAAAGGGAAACAAAAACTCATCGTCCATCAAGGCGATAAATCGACATACCATGGATGATGTTTTGGTTTTTAAGAATAAAAGGAGAAGAGAAGAGATTTGATGATAGATATTACCTTAACACAATAACATTAATATATATATATAATATTGGAGTTATCATTCAACTTTGGATAGTGTGTGTGGATAAGGTAAAAGAGAGAAAGAAGAAGGAATTTACCTCTTGAATATTGTCTCCTTTAGAACCTCCTTAAGGCACATAGAATTGGTCTTTTGGTGAGACCAGAAACACTAGAATGTAACTAGGGATGAGGAGAAGAGAATTTGTCATAGTATGGTTGAGATATAAGGCTCGATGTGTCAAAATGAAGTGAAGGAATGATTTCCATTTTATAATTGAGGTGATGGGTATTTAAATAATTTCTTAAAATATTAAAATATAATAAGTCTATTCTAGGAGAAAATACTTCCAAATGGATTATAAATCATAGGGGATTAAATTTTAGATAAAATATTATCACATTTGTCCTTATTAAATATTTTTATTATTTTTAATTAATTTAATAAAATATTATTTTCATGAAAAAATCATGATTTTCAAATTTAATACTGTTTGTTACTATGAATTTAAAAACATCAAAACAAAGTGTAAAATTAGATAAAAAATATTTTATTAGATCCTAGAAATGTCATAGTTATCTATATAATTCATGGATTAACTTAATTATCTCAAATTATATTTAATTTAATATATTTAATATCATTTATTTGATTTTTTTCATTTATTTAATAATTACTGCACCATCGTTGTGTAAGAATTTTAGGTATTTATTTGTTTCCTAAACATTAAAAAAAATCATGAAGAAGATAAATAATTTAGATTTCTAGAGACTATTTATAGTCAAATATATCTTCGAAAAAACTATATATTAAAAATTTGTACTAATTAAAAACTATAGTGTGAACAACTTGACTTTCTTTTAAATAAAATATTATAAGAGGATTAAAGTCATCCAAGTGGATCCAAAAGGTCTCAATTCAAACAAAGGATTATTATGGTCAACACATGATCATATAAATCGATTTATTCATATTTTTGGGTCATTTAATGGTTCTTATAATTTTAATTAAAATCATTTTATTGATTTTTCTTCTGGTTGTACAAGCATTGTGTCAGTGTTGTATAAGCATTAAAGGTAATTATTTCATATATAGAAATTAAAAATAAATTACTATCATAAAAATAAATTAATTAGGTTCATGATAATATTTTAGATTCATTCATTATGTATATATACTTATAACCATGTCAAGACAACTTTTTTAATTTGTTAATTTGACTTTTCTTACCTTGTGCAAGCATTGCACCGACATTTGGATAAGATTCATGTTATATAACTCTAAAATTAGAAAATATCAATCAAAATATTCATCAATAAATAATATTTAATAAAAAAATTATGAAAAATCTTTTTTAGAACTCAATTATTATCTATAATACACCAATTTTGACTTTTCCAATGTTGTGCAGACATGGTGTCGACACTAAAAATGATTTTCATGCTTATCATGAAATAAATTATTAGTTACATCTCCTGAATTATTTTTATGTAATATTTATATTATAATATCATACCTTAGTCATTCCATAAGTTTAATAAATTTTATATCATAATGATATCTTGATGATATTAAAAAAGATACAGTATTTTATAAAAAACTATATTCTTTACTATTCACTAAAAATCAAACTTCTCAGAAAGTTATCAAAATTTTACCATAAGAAAATTTTGATATGGTGATTCCAAAAATTAATTTTATTTTATAAAATACATTTTAAAAAATTTCCAGATATTAATTATCTTATTTGTACATAAAAATTATTAAAAATCATTTTTTGAATAAAATGTGTTTTTGATGAATAAAATGGCTTTAATAAAAATATAATAGAATGGCTTTACCAAAAAACTATTACTTATTTACAAATAATTAATTAATACATTATCAATGAGTATGAACATTATGTATTTAATAATGTTGTTAATACTGTTCATTCTTGCTAATTTAATGGCTATGATATAATGGTTATATTAAAATAATACGATTACGTTGTTCATTTAAAATTGATGTGGCATATCTTGTATGCTATCAAACATATTGTTTTCCTTTGAAATCTTGGGATGTTACAAAGGGTTCTAGGATATGATGTATCAAGGCGCCTACATGAATTTTCTATGCTTTTTAATGAGTTTTCATAGAAATCATTTGTTTTAAAAAAGTAAGATAAATGGTCTTTCTAAAAAATTATAATGTCCTTTATGGGTAAAAAGTTATATTTTTAAGAAAAGGTTTTTCATGAGTTCTCATTTTTTCACTAAACTAATGATTTTATTCCTTTTATGTCCCTTACTATGGTTTTTGTATTCATCCCACTTTTTAAAATGTTTCTCTCGTGATTTAAGGATGAGTAAGAGAGAAGAAGAAGTCAAGTTGAAAGTCATGAAGATTTTTCATGAAAAGAAACCATGTGTTATTTTAAAAGTTTTATAATATAGGGAAAATGAAAACTGGTCGAAAGTATCCACTTTTTATTATATGGTTTTGTTATGTATGAGTTGTGACCTAATTCTTTAAAACTCTAAACCTAAAAAGATCCTCAAATGTAAGAGAATGAATTCTTAACTTAAAAATCAAGATGATGTAATGCTTAAGGTTATGTCCTTATAGGAAAAGTTTTAGTGTGATTCGAAGGCGTTCAAACATTGATGGAGGATTTTGAAGACAAATGGTGAAACTTTAGATAGAAAAAAAAGTCTTCATGCAAAGATATAGGTTGGAACACCCTCATGCCAAAATGGCATTCCCCCCCCCCATATCTAATGATGATAAAGGTGAAAATAACTAATAGGATTCCCATGTTCCATGAAGCATGAACCCACAACATGCCAGCTTACCAAATCAATAAGGGATAAAATCCAAATCAAGTGGCTTTTGATATTTATATAAATTATTAATATCTTTATTATCTCAATTATAAAGTCACTTATTAATATTGCCTATGAGATTTCTGTATATGATCTATAAATTATGGATCTTAGAATTGAATATATTGAGTAATATTTAAATGGTCAATCAAGAAGATGTTTTTGAAATATGTTGTATGCTTTAAGGATGTATATATTTCATGAGGAAATTTATGAGGAGATCTTGAAGATATTTTGAAGATACAATTCTAGGAACATGTGATGGAATTTGGGGAAAAGAGATCCTAAAGTATCATATGTAAATTGAAGAAAAAGGAAAATATGCTTATCCACCACCACCCCCCTAGTGAATACCTCTGGGGCCTAACAATTTGTTCTAGAGAAATCTTTATTTCATCGTAATCATAAAATTATGTTGATTCATAATAAATTTTCCGATCACCTTTATCATGTCAATGGAATTATACTTAAAAAATATGTAATTGTATAAATTAGTAAGAACACTCAAGAATCCCTAAAATGATAAAGAATTCCATGTCATTCCCCTTTATCTTAGACTCGCCTTTTTATGTTTTTGATATCATTGACATTAAAACTTTGTGTATTCAAATATTTATCAAGAAAAATAGAAAACATATGCATCTATCATTCTTATTACCACAAATTCTACATTCCTTGGAAACAACATAGCATATAGAAATTTGCATAGAATTTTTAGATCTATATTCAAATCCATGACTTTACTCATATATATTTTGGCACCAAAAAAGAAATTCCATTGTACCTTTTACATTGAAATCATCTTCATCCTCAAGGAAAAAAGTGATTGCATCTTCCTTCATGATAAATTTCAAACATTGCAACAAATTCAATACAGGTTTCCATATTTCCAACTCTATTCACTCTTGAAGTTATAAAATCAAAATTGAGTTCTATATAAATTCACATATTCGCATAAAAATTATTGGCTTCATTAAAAAAAATTGTGATAATTTTTTAATCAAACAATTTTTTCAGTTTCTAAATACTTACCACTTTCTTTTATAGGTCGAAGATGGATAAAATGACAAGAGGGAGGTAAATTGTACTTTAAATAATTAAACAAAAGAATCAATATTTGAAAGCGCAATAATAATTAAATTGAATAAAGTGAGTGGAAGAATAAAATAAAGAGTGAATTAAAACGATTAAGCAATTCAAATATAAATACAATTAATCAATTCAGAAAAAATGATTAAGTGATTTGAATATAAAAACGATTAAGAGAAGAATAATTGAAATTGTTGAAAGAAAAATAGATAAGGTATTTGGTAAGGAAGTTTGATAATAAATATAAAAATCCCCTATGTCTTACACCTCAATTGCTTGAATATTTAATGTATTAGTCACTTGGTTGTAACGATAGCCAAGATACCAAAATTATCACTTACTTTTTAGGTTATAGAAAGAAACTGTAATTACAATACACATTGGATCAGTAAAGTAAAATCTAGAAACCTCAAGAAGAATAGTCCCTTTCCTTTTAAAAGGAAATAGCAAGAAAACCACGGTCCCTTACTTTAATGGTAGTAAGAAACTGATTTAGAAGAAAAAAGAAGATGAGGAGATTGCTAGGAAGCAATCGTTTTATAACTCAGTCTCAATTCTCTCAAATAATATAATGAACACTATGAAGGAATGGGAATATTAAAAGAGATTGAAAAGATATACAATTTTGGCACACACTCTATAAGGAGAGAGATGATTTAGAAAGAGAGCACTTTGAGAGTAATTAATCAATTGAACGTGTTGGTGTTGGAGATTGGATGAGCAAGTGAGTTGTTGTAGATTTTCAAGGTCACTCAAACTCTCTATTTATAGACTCCAAATGCTTCAGTAATGTTCTGGAGTCCTTCGAGGGACTTTAAGTCAAAGACGTCAACATTCAATGAACTTTTACCACATTAAATGTGAGTCTTAAAATATCATGGTTGACGCCACCGGGTACCAAATAGCCTCCACAGAGTAGTTAGTGGGCTCCTTTGAACTTCATGGATGATGCATGCTACCACCAGCTGACCATTGCACCTCCACCGGCTAGTCGATGGTCTCCTGAAGATGACATTGTCTCTGTCAATCAGCCTCGGCTATCTAGTGCTCCTCCACCGGGTAGATGGTGGCGTCCTACTATAAGGGGAAGGTCCTAGGCATGCCACAAGTTGACCAATGGCACTACATCAATTAGTCGATGCTACCTATAGTCATGTTTTTCACAAAGTGGCTTCTCTGCTTCCATCAACGAACCTCCTCGATTCTTCTATCATTATTCTAAGGCTGTTAAACATTCATTAAAACATGCTAAAGGATCCTTTGAGAGGTTCTATCAAGATGTCAAAAATCTAGTTTTACATCACTTAAATGAAAACATTAAAAACTTTAAGGGTGTTTGTGATTAGTGAAATCGAATAATGATGAGAAGCATAACAATATTCCCCTTTTTGATGATCACAAACACTTGAATATTAAAAAAATTAAAATAAGGATATAATAAGATAAAGAGAAATAATTATCGTGATAATGAGATACTGAGATTTTCTCCCCATAAAGAAAATATTTTCTCCCCCATTTTTTCACAATATAAAACATTTTATAAATCTTAAAACTTCTCTCATCTCCCAACAAAACTTCTCAATAAACTCTAAAATTTATGCTCCTTTGAGATTATAAAAAATGAGTTAAAAACAGGGTTAGTGAATAAAGAGATAAATTTAAAAACTTTGTTTATCGTCATTATTGATCTTTCGATAAAGACAAAAAAAGTTCTGAAAATAGTTTAAAAAAACATTCACAATTTTGGAAAAGATAATTTCAATAAAGATCATGATAAAAAGAAACATTTTTTATTTTGAAATTTAAGCTCCAAAGTGAATAAAAACTTTAAAAAGGATTTTTTAGAAAAGCTAAACAATTTTTTTTAAATTGATTTTGGAAAAAATATCTTCTAGGATTATTCCAGTAATAAAAAAATAGATCCCCCTCAAATAATTCATCATGAGAGTTAAAAGGGATCATAGCCACTAAATAAGACTAAAAGAAATAAATAAAAGACTTGGATTTTTTTTTTGAAAACTCATTTCATCATTAAGGTTTAGTAAATATTTTATTAATAAATCATATAAAATTCTTCAGAAGTGTCAAACCATGTTTACAGTAAAGTTTCACTTACCATGCCCAGGATGGAGAAAGGGTTAAAAACACAATCAACTCTTTTCAGGTAAATCCTTTAGAGCATCTGCGCCAGAACCACATCCACTTGTCTGTTTCCAGACATGAATGTTTTTCTTGGAGTATCATACTCACTTTACTTATCCAAATTTATGAAAAGTTTTGAAAATATTTAATTATTTGAAATCCATTTTGAAAAAAAAAATAAAAATAAATTGTAAAATTCTCAAGCTTGTTAAGTGATTAAGAGATAAGAATCGCAAGTTAATCATACCCAAATCCCCTTTAATGAATTCAAGGTGGTTATGTAACGGTTCATGACATCTCTATCTATTACTTTGTTGGTTTTGAGTGTTGGAGATGTTCAGGGGAGGTTTCAGGAGTTTTTGGTGGAAACTGGAGGTGTAGTAGGGCTGCTGTAGGAAATACATGTCATGTAAACTTTACATGATGTGAAAGTTGGTTCCACGGCTTTTCTAGGTCCAGTTCACGATGTGTAGATTTTTTGGGTTAAACAATGAAATGGAAACATGTTTTTCGGTGAAACTGAACCCTGAGGATTACACGACGTGAAGGGGGGTTACACATTGTGTAAATCCCCAATGAAGTGCAGTTTTAAAAGTTCTTTTACAGTCTAATTTTCATTCATTCAGTTGTGGCTTCTTCTTCCTCTCATTTTGAGTGAACCATAGGCGCCCTGAGGGGTTCTGCAAGCCCTCTTCCTCCCTCTTTGATCTATTGGTCTCGGTGGTGGTTCGTTGGTAATCTGTGGTAATTAATTCCTTCTCCTTTGATGGTTTTCTTCCTTTCTTCTTTGGGGTTTCACTACGGTGGTGCGGTTTGGTTTGGGTTGTGTGTTTGGGATGTGTTTTGATGGTCTTTGGGTGTGGTGTAGGTTGATACGCGGTTTCTTGTGGCATAGTTGTGGTTGTGGGCACTTCTTCACCCTACGGTGTGCAGTGAGTCGGATAAGATTCTTTGAGGTAGAGATTCTCTCGTTTCTATTTATTATATATCATGCGAGAGGGGTTTGTTTTTGTTTATCTATGGGTTATGGTTGTACTAGCTTAATCAAAGATAAATAATTGGTTTAAATGAAACTGAAAGGGGTAAATGAGGTTTGATTTGCATGGTTTTATAGCTTTGATATTATTTGTGATATTGTAGATTGTATGGGCTTGTGGCCCCACTGAAAATTGTGGTCATTGGGAGCTTTGTTTGTGCTATATAATATGTGTTGTGATTATTGTTCCTGTTGTGATTGTTGTGATATCACCCTAAAATGAAAATTGATTAACCACTTATATTTGGATAATGAAAAGGTTGCCCTGAGATTATGACTTGTGTGATAACACCCCTAAAATAAATTGAAATGTGCTAAAAGCCCCTTTGTAAATCCGTAAAATGATCTTGATGCATTGTGAGGTTTGTCCATACTTTTGGGGCGAAGAGGTGGTTTGTGGGTCGTGATTTTGGGGCAGCAAGGTGGTTTGTTGGCCGTGCTTTTGGGGTGGCGAGGTGGTGGTTGCTTCGTGCTAGATGCCCAGGTAGTGATTGAATAAATGATTAATAATGATTGAAATGGCATGGGTTGGTTTGGTTAATGGGATGAAAATGGCTAATGGATAATTAAATGGTGGCTTGTGTGGTTAAATGTGGTTGATGCTAAATAATGAAAAAAAATGAGATGATTAAATGAAATTGGTTGGAAACGTGAATGTGGCTTGTGGCTTTTTGTGTGGTGTTATGCATTTAGAGGTGGCAACAAAAGTGACGGTGTTGTGAGTTAGTTGGTTGGTTTGTTTGTGAACCCATAGGTTGGGCTTGAGTGTTTAATATTGTATATATATATATATATATATATACTTATATATTCTTGTGATTTCTATATTCACCCCACCCACATCAAGAAATACATGTCGACACCCGCATAGTCACGTGGGGGCATTTTTTCCGACATCTGTTGAGGAGGATGTATGGCTGGATATCTGCTCTTTCTCGATCTCTCTTCCAGATGAGGTAGGTTTTGCACAGGTTGTGATGGTAAGAGGTCTGTTAGTGCATTAGATGGTGTTTGTGGTAGCTCATGTGTTTTCAGGTGAGATATGATCGTGCTTATGGGGCGGTGGTCCATGTGGTTTCAAGTGAGATATGATTGTGCTTGTGGGGCGGCTTCTGGTGGGGGCATGCATGGTAGGAGGAGGTCACAATGTTGATGTCATGTGTGTTCATGATACCCTACTACTCTGGTTTTGGCAGTGGTTGTGTCATGGACCATGCATTTTCAGGTGAGATGTGATATGGTTGTGCTTGTGGGACAGTGAGCCCAGGTGTCTTCGGGCGAGGGGTGTTGTGACCGTGCTTGTGGGTGGTGTGGTATACATAAAGGATGGGAGCCCCAGGACGTACGATGTTGGGTGTGAGAGTGGAATACCAGTGGGAAAGTAATGTGGGGTACCCTTATCGATGTGATTCTTATTCTGGTATATTACATGGCTTGAATTATTTGGTGAGCATGCCTTGGTGAGGTTGAGGTGGTTAGTTTACCATTATAGGTGTTGTTTAGTTTTGTTGTTTTCTCATGGGTGCATTAGTATGCTTCTTTCACATGTGCATAAGAGACTTTGGTTTTCCTACTGAGTATACTTACATGCTCAACCTATGTATATAAAAAAAATTCAGATTTCCTGAAGGATTAAGTGCATCATGCTGGAAATTACTAGCTCGGATCCTTAATAGTTATTGTATCGCTGCTTTAGCTTTACTTTTGGGTATTCACTTTGGAGACTTTTATTTTATCTGTTTCATTTATAAATGCATTGTGGGATGGTTTGGGTTTCTTTTTATATTATGTTATTGTGTTGATTGTGGTTGATTCATTCTATCTCCCGATCTTGTTTTCTTATAGAGAGTTAATGTCTCCCATATTGTGATATTTTTATACCATTTGTGCTAGTCGCCAACCCAGGGCCTACTGGAGGTGGGACTCGGGGGTCATTATCTCTCTCCTTTCATTGCGGTATCTTTGATAGGAGGGGGTCGTGACAGGTCAAGAGGAAGGGGTTTAGTGAAGATATCAACAAGTTAAAGTTTGATGCAAAAAAAGTCAAGAACGATATCACCTTTTTGAAAGTGATCTAATAGAAAGTATTGTCTCAAGTCAATGTACTTAATGCGAGACTCTTGGATATGTTTTTTAAAAATATTGATTGCACCAGTGGTATCAAACTTGATAGAGACGAAAGAGTATGTCAGTCCAAAGTCCAAGAGAGTATGTTTCATCCAAATAACTAGGGCACAACAAATCCTGACAGCTATGTTTTCTGCTTTGGCTGTAGAAAGATCAATATAATTTTGCTTCTTATTACCCCAATAGATGAGTGATTTTCCTAGTAAATGACAAGTTTCACTATTACTTTTCCTATCTAGTTGGCATCCTCTAAAATCAGCATCAAAAAAACAAGAAAGTTCAGAAGAATTTTCTTTAGGATAAAATAATCTGAGGTTTTTAGATCCTTTCAAATAACGAAAAATTCTTTTGACAAATTTAAAATGTGATTCCTTTGAATTGGATTGAAAAAAAAACACAAAGGCGTACACTGAACATGATGTCTATTCAGGTCATTATAAGGTAAAGTAGACTTCCAATCATATTTCAAAAAAGCTTGTTGTCGACCAATTGTTCGGCTTCATCCAACGTCAGATTACATGTTGTACTCATGAGCGTTCTAATTTCCTTAGCATGATCCATGTTAAGCTTCCTTAGAAGTTCATTAATGTGCTTTGGTTTTAAAATGTTCCATCAAAATTTTGGGAAATTTGAAAACCTAGGAAAAATTTAAATTCTCTCATAAAAATTATTTCAAACTCTTTATTCATTAAATCAGAAAAATCATTGCAAAAAAATTATTTAGTTGAGTCGAATATAACATCTTCAAGATAAATTTGAACGATTAATAAATCATTTGAAAAAGTTTTGAAGAAAAAGGGTGGAATTGGCTTTTCCCATTTTGAAATCATTTGATAAAATAAATTTAGTTAACCTCTCATACCAAGCCTGGGGGACTTGTTTTAAACCATAGAGAGCTTTGGTTAACTTGGAAACAAAATTTGGAAATTCAATATTTTCAAAACTAGATGGTTGGTCCACAAAAAAAATCAGAATTAAAATCATTTTGAAAATCACTTTTGACATCCATTTGAAAAAGTTTGAAATTAAAATGATCAACAAATGCCAACAAGATTTTAATGGATTCGAGTCGAGCAAGGGGTGTAAAAGTTTCACCATAATCAATATCTTCTTATTAATTATAGCCTTTAGCAACAAGTCAAGTCTTGTTACAGATAACATTTCCTTTTTCATCAAGTTTGTTTCGAAAAACTCACGTGGCGCCAATAATAGGATGATTATCAGGATGTTCCACAAGAGTCTAAACGTTGTTCCTTTGAAATTGGTTCAACTCCTCTTGAATGGAAAGTATCTAAATATCATTAGTAATAGCATCATCAAGGGAATGTGGTTCAAGGTGAGAAGGAGAAGTTTGGTGTTCAACCACATTTAATATAGACCTTTTAATACGAGCTCTAGATTGTAATTCTCCGATAACATTCTCAAGAGGATGGTCTTTGGATTGAATCCAAGACTTGGGTAAAGGAGAGGATGGGGTTTCTAGAGCATCTTCAATTACATTAGAAGATTGAGGTTTAGGAAAGGTCAAACTAGGTTGGTCAACATCATCATCACTTTGTGCATGTGATTTAGGAAGTTTCTCGTCGAATTTGATGTGAATTGACTCTTCTAGGGTTTTGGTCCTCTTATTGAAGACACAGAAGGCTTTGCTTGAGTTAGAGTACCCAAGGAATATTACTTCATCGGATTTAGGCTCAAACTTTCCTAAATCATCTTTGGTGTTAAGGATAAATCATTAACAATTGAAGACACTAAAGAAACCAACATTTAGAATTTTACCTTTCCAAAGTTCATAAGGAGTTTTTCCAAAGACGGGTCTTATGAGGACACAGTTAAGGATAAAGCATGCAATATTGAACGTCTCGATCCAAAAGAATTGAGGAAGTTAAAACTCATTTAGGAGAGTATTAGACATTTCTTGGAGGGTCTTATTTCATCTTTCGACAACCTCATTTTGTTGAGGTGTTCTAGGGGAGAAAAATGAATGATGATAACCTTGAGAAGCACAAAACTCGTCAAAGTATTTGTTATCAAATTCTCCACCATGGTCACTTCTAAGGGAAAAGAGTTTGCAGCCTTTTTCATTTTTGACTTTCCTTGAAAATTTGATAGACATTACAAGTCTCATTCTTTGAAGCTAAGAAGAAAACTTATGTAAATCTAGTAAATTCATTGATAATTACAAAGGTGTGATTTTTACATCTGATACTAGCAACTTGAGTTGGTCCAAAAAGATCAAGGTGAGCTAGTTTTAAGGCTTTAAAAGAGGAAACAATGTTTTGGTTTGAAAGGAGACTTGTGTTGTCTACCTAGTTGGCAAGGTTCACAAACTATGTTATATTTAAAAGAAAATTTTGATAAATCTTGTACTAGTCAGTTATGGTTGAACTTGACAAGAGATCAAATATTACGATGAACTAGGTATCAATGTCAAAACCAAGAATTGTTATCTTGTGCACTTAAACACTTAGCATTTTAACTTGCAAGAGATTTTAAATCTATAGTATAAACATTTTGAAATCTAGATGTTGTAAATAAAAGTTTTCCTTAAGAATTAAAAAAATTACAAAAAACATTTTTAAAAGAAATTTTGAAACCTTTATCACATAATTGACTAATAATTAGTAAGTTAGGTTTCAAGCCTTAAACAAATAAAACATATTTAACTAAAGAAGATTTGGAGAAACCAATTGTACATTTACTGGTAATTTTGCATTTAGAATCGTCTCCAAAAGTGACATGTTCGTCCTCCATCAAAATCTTTGAGATGATTGAATTTGAAAAGATCACCACACATATGTCTTGAGCACCCGTTATCCATGTACCATATTGTTTCCCGAGTTTTTATCTTGTTCTATAAAGAATTAAGAAACTATAGCTTTTGGTGCCCATATTTTTGGTCCACTTAAGTTAGCTAACAATAATTTTGGAATCCACACTTGTTTGGAACAAGTTTTTCTATTTGGAAAATAAAGAGAGATGAATGCTTTTTGGTCTTCCATATCTAGCATTTTTACAATTGCATTCATAAACTAGATGTCCAACTTTCTTGCAATAATTACAAAATTTATTTTGAGAAATTCCCTTTACAAAAGTAGTCATTTTAGAATTATTGGGAAAACTGTATTGTTTTGAAAAAACAAAACTATAGTGATTTTTAATATGTTTTTGAGAACCCAAAATCTTATTTAAATTTGCATCCCCTTGAGTAAAATGATACCGTTTTTAAGATCTTTAATTTGAAATTCCAAATTTTCAACATTTGGTTGTTCTTTTAATTTTAAAAGCAAATCCTATATTTCTTTTAAAAGTTGATTTTTTTAGAAACAACAAGATTGTGTTTCTTTTTAAGAACTTTGAATTTTGAAAGAATATCACAAAAACCATGAATCTCATTTTTAACATTGAGAAGATCTTCATAATTTAAAGAAGGGGTAGAAGAAGAAGAGTAAGAAGAGGAATGAGAAGGAGAATGAGGAATTTTAGAACTAACCTCAATTTCATCCTCAATGTGTGTCATGAGACACTTGGAACTTTCGTCGCTTGATTCTTATGTTGAAATGGAGTCCACGCTAGAGCGCCAAGTCGAGACCTTTAGAGCTTTCTTACCTTCTTGTATTTTGACTTTTTCTTGTTCAAGGGACAATCGAGTTTAATGTGGCCCTTCTTTTTGCAACCGAAGCAAGTTACCTCGAATTCTTTAATTTTATTTTTAAAGTTTTGAGTGGATCTCTTTTTTCTTATACTTGTCCATCATCTTGGTAAAGTTGGCAACGTTTCAGTCTCTTCCAAATGAGTCGTCGTCGTTTGCCTTGAAATCAATTGTTCTCTTAGTTTCTTAACCCCCTTACATTCATTTTTGGCTTGTCTTCTCATAGTGATCTCATATGTCATGAAAGAACCAATGAGTTCCTCAATCGTCATGTTCTTAATGTCTTTAACTGCTTGGATTACGGTGACTTTAAGTGTCCAATTACTTGGTAACTCCCAAAGGATTTTCTTGATTAAATTGTTTGTAGAAAAAAAATCACCAAAAGATTTTCGCTCATTACAAATATCAATAAATCGAGTAAACATTTCTAAACAGGTATCTTTGACTTTGTTAGTTCCTTCATGAGTCACTTCTAAAAGTTTTCAAATTTCATGAGTTGTTTTGCATGTAGGAATTCGATTAAATTCATTTTTGATCTAATCCACAATGCAAGATGTTCATAGTTTTACCATCTAATTCAAAAGCAGAAATATCATGAGATCCATTTATCTTCTTTTTCAGTTATAGGAGTATAAGCCATGAATAACAATCTTATAAACAGGATAGCCAATAGATCTAAAAAAATAGACATGTGAGATTTCTTGCAACATCCTGATTAAGGTGCGCTCTCTTTTTAATGTTTAAGAGACTGTTTTTCGGGTTCAAGTGGTGTTGAAGGTGATTCAAGGGGTTTTCTAAAGGACTTGGGTTGAATGTTGGCTATAGGAGTCAGTTCACATCGTGAATCATACATTCACGATGTGAATGACTTCTGGGAAGAAGCCATGATTCTAGTTCAAGACATGAAACTTGTTAACGATGTGAAAATGTTATTCACATCAAGACCGGGGTTTTCAGGATTTTAAGAGTTGAGGTGACAAGTTTTTTGGCATATTAGTCATTCTGAAAGTTTGTATCGTGAATTTGTAATTCACGCTATGAATTATATCTGTTCCAGTGAATTATATGTGTTGAGTGCCCGACTCCTTTCTCATTCACCTTCCTCTCTCCCCCAAACCCTATGTTTGCTCCAGGCGATTTTGGGTGATCCAGCTCCCACCGACCTCCTTCGTTTGGCGCTTTGATCTCCAGTTGGTTAGTTGCTCCTCTTTTGGCAAGTGTAATCGTTCACTTCTCGTTTTCTCTATTTCTCTTAGAATTAGCAATGGTGTGTTGGATTGGTGTTGCCCGATCAATTCTGGATCATGATTGGGCCGAATGCTTCTGACCCATATTGCGCACTTGGCTGCAACTTTCGCGGGTTGAGCTCCGCGGTGAGCTCGCTGGGGGTTACAGGGGGCGACAACGCACCCCTGCTCCAGGGGTACGGAGGTCGAAGGCGCTCAGCCCAAATTTTTCGGGTATTGTAGCAGTTATGACCACTGTAGCAGAGCTGACCAACAAACACCGACAATGCGCTATAGCAGTACGAACTTTGAAGTCAACGATACTGTAGCTCCTTGGACTTCCAACCGTCGGCCACTGTAGTACTTTTGACTTGGGTGACCACCTTTCACTGTAGTGATGCAGACTTTTTGTGTGGTTGGTGGAACAGTGAATCATCTTCGTCCTTTTTTATCCGGGATAGGGTTTTGTTAGCGATTGAGAACCCTGAAACTCCCTGTAAAATTATGCTCCTGAATCCTAGTGAAATTATGCTTCTCTGTGAACGTATGCATTATTCCCGAACCACGTAAATCTCTATGTTATCGTTCTTTTATTTCCCTTTTACTCTTCTGTGATCCATATTTTTCGCTCCGTTGCTCCCGATGTTTTCCGCAACATGGTGTTGGGTTGCGTTCCTGGGATATATTGAATATGTTATGATCCTTCTCCAATCTCTTCTAGATCCCTTGTGTGATTGTCTTAAGGATGCCAGATATTATGTTCGTTGTGGTGCAACACGTCAAATCCTCGAGGTATGTGTTGATGTAACTTCTATGTCAACCCTTTTGCTTATGGAAACACGATTCTATGATGTAAGAATCGATGCTAGGGTCTTCGCTCATTTTTCTCAAGTTCAATTTCGGTGTGTGTGAATCCCATTATGGTTGGTGGGTAACCCAAGTTTGAGGTTGGTGGTTCCGTCTCTAGCCTATATTGGATGAACCTTGAATGCTCTTGATTATTAAAAGGTTTTCTAAATGAATTGACATGATTCATGATTGATTGATTTGTGTGTGTAAATAGGTTTTTGAGAAAAGATGGTTTTCCCCTCGTTTTGGTAAAAGAAATGTGTTTTCAAAGCATTGTGAAATAGATTGTGAAATTTGTTTTCAAATCATGTTTTTTATTAATAAAGGGTTGTTTGGAATTTTTTATGAAATGTGAAAGCCTTTTGAAATTGATTTGATATATGTTGCATATAAGAGCCTTGGGTACTTAGGTGGAAAGTGCAGTATTGGGTCTCGTCTATTGGTATTGTAAGGGGGTTCAGTTTATAAGGTGCGCCTTCATTCCTAGATCGTAGATGCATTAGCTCTAGGAACTTGATTGACATTGTAGGGGATTCACTTTCTTGGATGCTCCTCTATTCTCTAGACTTTTTATGCATGGGTTCAGGGACTTGAGTGTGCACTAGTCTTTGAATGAGATTAAGGTACAAGTGACTTAGCTCGTTTGGACCTTATGTTATCATTGGGGTGTTTTTCTTTGTGTGTTGGCTTTGTACTATTTGGCTTGATGTGAGATAATACATGCTTTGATTGATGTAAATTGTTATTAGAATTATACTTTGAAACTGTTTGGCCTGGTTTTGTAAATGATTTGGAAAAATGGAACTATTTATCATGCTTTTGATGTAAAATTGTGTAATTTCTTATCATGTCATGTTTTCTTTAAATTGAGCATATTGAGATTATTGTACAGACTTGTTATGGAACACATGGGTGAGATCCTGCTTAGTTTGTTTAGTTTACACCTTGCACACTCACAAAGGTGTGTAGACCTTGTTTTATCCGATGCATAAAAAGACAAGGCGTCGCAATGAGGCGGCAGAGTTTTTGATCAACTGGTTATGGGTGGTTGGTGATGAGACGGTGGAATATTGTCCACATATCACATGGAGCACCAGTGGATAGTTTGGGTGTCCTTTCTGTTAGTTGTTTTTTAGGACATGTACTTTGGTTTTTATCTTACCTTGGGTTGTATCGTTGTCGTTGTCGCTTTTTATGGCATATTTCTTTTATGGTTTTCTTCGATATATGTATGTTGTGTCACTTGTTTCAGGTTGGGAAAATGGTTTCTCCTCATTACTGTTAGATGTCTGGGTGCTAGTCACTAGCCCATTGAGATCGAGAACACCCGTCAGGTATTGTCGTAGTCTAATTCGAAGCCTAGTTGGATGGGTTTTCCGGGACGGGTCGTGACATTTTCAATAACCATAATTACTACCATAAAAAATGAAGCACGGCCCAAGGATTGCCCTTTCGAACCACTGAGTGTTTGGAAAAACCATTTTAAAAAATCTTTATTTGACAAAAACAGGTTAAAGATTTTGAAATAAAATTGAAAGAATTTGAAAACAATGCAATTTTAAAATCTAAACATCTTTGATACCAAGTGTAGGACGGAGATGGGTAAAATGGCAAGAGGGGCGTGAATTGCCCTTTAAAAAATTAAAGAACAAAAGAATCAAAGTTTGAAAGCGCGACAATAATTAAATCAAATAAAATAAGCAGAAGAATAAAATAAATAGTGAATTAAAACGGTTAAGCGATTCGAATATAAAAACGATTAAGTAATTCGAAGAAAAAAAACGAAAGCAATTCAAATATAAAATTAATCAAGCGAAAAAATAATTGAAATTGCATAAATTAAAAGAAACAATATATTTGGAAACAAAATTCGACAATAACTCTAAAAGAGCTCATATGTCTGCCATCTCAATCGCTTGAGGATTTAATGTAGTAGTCATTTGGCTTTATCAGTAGTCAAGATTAGCGATGCAAAGCGGGACCGCGGCCCGCGGGCTTTGCGGGTATGGGGCGGATGTGGGGCGAGGCGGGCCTAAAATTTTTGACCGTTTAGAGTGCGGGTCAATGCAGGTTGAGCTCGCGCGGGTGCGGGCCAATGAGGGTTGAGCCCGCGCAGGCGCGGGCTTGCTCGCGGGCCTGATTTAAAAAATATATATTTTTACGATATATGTTTCTTTAACATTTTAGTTTTTTTAATAAAAAAAATCATGGTTAAACGGTGACATATGATTTCTCACCGTAATGGTCATATTAATTCACCATTTATTCATGTGTGAATTTTAAATAGGCCTATATTTATTGTTTTAATATGATATTATATTATTTATATTGTAATTATTAACCATATTCACATGGTGTGTCAATCCATCTCTCGAAAAATGGAACTCATCGCCTCTGCGCATGGTTTCAATTCTATAAGAGTTATTATAATCATAATATTTTTAGGTCGATTTAATTTTGTTATTATTTGATTTTATTTTGTTATTAAGAGAATATGATAGAACCTCGTGAAAACACTAATAGCTTCCTCTGAAACTAATCGTTACCTGGAGAGACTTCATTCATTCACAGGTTTAGTTGTTCACATCACCACACAACCAACATTATCATTCATCACCCATCACCGATCACTCACCTACTTTCTATCGCAACAGTTCGCCACCACATCAACATCACCGCATGTCACCATTAACCCACAAAAAATGTTTTATCACATCCTTTAAAACTCTAGTTATTGTTAATTCATACTTCTCCCCACAAATACCTTTAAGAATGATAAAAAACACAGTATTTAAATGATTATAAATAGTTCTTTTTTTTGTAAATGTGGGTAAGCTCGCGGGCAACCCACGAGCAACCCGCGGGTTTATGCGGGGCGAGGCGGGCTTGAAATTTTTTGTTCGCGTTATATGCAGGCTTTTGCGGACAAACTCGTGCGGGCTCAAACCCGTGTGGGCTTGGCCCGCCCCGCCCCAGCCCGCCCGTTTCGCATTACTAGTCAAGATACCAAAACTATCCATTTTTTTTAGATTATACCAAAAAACTGAAATTACAATAGACACTAGCTCTTTAACGGAAAAACTAAAAACCTCAAGAAGAATGGTCTCTTCCCTTTTTAAAGGAAATGGCAAGAAAACCACAATCATTCACTTTAATGGTAGTAAGCACCAAATTTAGAAAAAAGAGAAAGATGGAGAGATTTTTAGGAATCAATCGCTTTGTAACTTGGTCTCAATTCTCTTAAAAAATATGACGAATGCTAGGAGAGAATGAGAAGAATAATAGAAGGGTAAAAAGATATAAAATATTGACACACTCTAGGAGGAGGGAGATGATTTAGATAAAGAGGGCTTTGAGAGCAATTGTGCAATTGAGTGGGCGTTGGATATCAAATGAGCAAGTGAGTTGTTATATATTGTCAAGGTCACCCAAGGTCTCTATTTAAAGGCTTCAAATGTTTCAATAACGTTTTGGAATCCTTCGGGAATATTTAAGTCAAAGACGTCCACATCCAATGAACTTTTACCACATTAAATACTAGTCTCGGAATAACCTGGTTGACACCACCAAGTACCCAGTAGCCTCCACCAGGTAGTCGATGGGCTCCTTGGAACATCATGGATGCTACCTGCTACCACCAGTTGGTCGGTGCACCTCCATCAGTTGGTCGGTGGTCTCCTAAAGATGGCATTGGCTCTGCCCATCAACACAGGCTATCTGGTACTCCTCCACTGGGTAGTCGGTCGGGTCCTACTGCAAGGGGAAGGTCCCGGGCATGCCACCAGTTGGACGGTGGCAGTGCACCGGTTGGCCAATGTCATGTGCTTCACAAAGTGGTTTCTCCACTTCCTTCAACGAGCCTTCCTCTAAAACTTCTAAACATTCGTTAAAACATGTTCAATGATCCTTCAAGAGGTTCTATCAAAATGTCACCAAGCTAGTTTTACATCACTTGAATGAAAATGTTACACTTGGTGTTTGTGATTATTAAAATTGAGAATCACAACATCTTCAACAACAAATTTGTCATATAAAGCTACTAAAGATCAATACCTATGAGTCAGAACCTTTGGACCACTTCAAAGATTCTAACACTAATTTGATTATCTCTGCCATACTCGTTCTAATGATTAATCAGGCACAATGAAACTTCTAACATATTTGATTCGAATAGCTTTGAGATTTTGGAAGTTCGAAAGAAAAATACCCGTGTTATTCAAAAGATTTAGGTTTCTAAAAGAAGTTGTAGGACATGACCCCGATCCATGTTTAAAGAAAACTGCATTTAGCTAAAGATGGCTTCCACTTGCCCTCATTCTACTGCTGTTGATTGCCATGGCAATACTTTATATATGCTCCCAAGGCATAATGACCTTTATAAAAAAATAAAAAACTATGTTAAGAATGCTATACATGAGAGCCATACAATCAAAAGTGAGTTTATGAGGATCCTTGATTGAAGCCATGTTTATTGGACACCTCAAAACCCTAGACTTTAGGGTACAAACAGAAGAAGCTTCAATGGAGCAAGGGCAAATGCTTGACATAACTTAATGCTAACAGCTTAGGTTCCATTTGACAACACTGGCTGAAAGTTGATTATAGGATTTGTTAATCTAGATTGCTTACTGAAAAAGTCTTTTTCTACCGTTTATTCAAATGGTTTTCTTCTGGAATTTAAGTACATGTGTTTTTTTCAGAAGCAAAACAAATGACGCTTGTTTTTTTCAAACCACATATCATGAATGATAAGTGCTATAAGCGGTTTTCAATAAGTGCTATCAAATGGATCCTTATAACAAGGGTCGCTTGTGATAAGTGCTTCTGGGCAAGTGTCTACTAGTGGACAATTTGTTTTTCTGTCACTTGAGTGACTGTTTTCTGGAATTCAGGTCCAAGTGTTTTTACTGAAACATGACAAATGTGATTTGATTTTTCAAATGGCTCATCGTAAGTGATAAGTGACATGAGCATTTTTCACTAAGTGTTGTCAAAGAGAGACTTGAATGAATTGAGAAATTTGTTAAGGGTTACTGCTTCAAGAAGGCCCAGAATTTTAGTTCGGAGCAATTGAGTTGAAATGGAAAATAAATCTAACAAAAAAACTTTACATAATCTAGAATTAATAGCCTTGCAAAATCAAATTTAGAGGGATGAAAAAAAATTGAACCAACAGTTGATGGCAGCAGTCACCGAAATATCGTCATTAACCACGCAAAGGCTGCTTGAAGGAAGCCCGAAGGCCATTCAAACTTATTAGATCTATTTGTGATATCCACAAACTCATTGCCATGTGTTTAGTTTGTAGAACTTCAAGCAGTACATTTAATTTTGTTTTCAACAAAGCTATCGTGCTCAGGCATCAAGCAGTAAGCTCCGGCCCGCCAAGAGGATTGAACAGAGTTCATGTTCACATTATGTTATAAAGTACCAAAAAACAATAAATAAATAAGGCAGGGTATGGAGTGGGTGAGAACCATAAAAATGGACCATATATGTTAGAAGAGTAAAGTAAAACACATAAAGAACCTCCCCAAACAAATACATAAAAGAATATAGAGTAATAATTCAACAGCGGTAATCATACCAGAACCAGCCCGTGGGGCTTTGGCTGCTCTAGAGATCTACCCCTGGTCTTCCAAAGTACCCAATCCTCCATCTAGATCAAGTGCAGACGTTGAAGGAATCTGGGAGCTCAGCAAATCCCAGAGCAGCCAACATCATCAACCATGAGCATCCTAAAACTTCAAAGAATGCCTCCAAGAAGCCAAGTTGTCAAACTATTTCATTCAATCATCGTGATCTCCTTCTCGAGTGCATGGGAACCGGGCGACCCTCAAAGAAATCCGAAACTGCATTCTCAAGACCCTCCACCGAGTACTTAATGTAAGTTTCAGGGTGCCTTCCACTTTCTATATGGCTTCTAAACCGTCCAAGGAAGGATCTGTAAGCTGGGATCAGATTCTCTGATATTAATATTCGAAGCTCCTCACGGAGTTGAGAATCTGGCACCAACCACAATGCTTGAGTCCGACGAACCTCATCAAACATAGAATTGAAGATCTTAAATCTCTCTCTCAAAGCATTCTTTGAGACCCCGGAGGAAAAGCTCCCACTTAAATACAGACCCTCATCTCTGAGACAATGCAAAACGCTCACCCAGGTTGCTCTATGGTAACAAGTTGCTGCCTGTCGGTACTTCCTCGTTAACTTCTTCACGTATTCATCTCCTATCATCTCTAGCAACTCTGGGGATCCCTTGACCTTCTGCACAATGTAGTGAACATTGTTCATCATGAACAGATGTAACAGGGAAGTGTCTTTATAAAACTTGGACTTGCCCTCAAGATTGGAGAGTAAAACTACAAGGATCCAAATCAGATGGATGGCCAAAGGGGTTCGTCCCTCCACTTCTGCAAATTCAATGTCCGGCGTGGTGGGATCGCTAGAATATCTAGACCCAGTGGAGGGTTTGGACAATATCAGTGAAATCAATGTCTGTTTGTAGTCGGAGATCAAACTGATATAGTTCATCACATACCTCGTCAATGGGTGAATTGTTCCCCCAGGTACCGGAACCTGGGATGGCTCGCGCAGTACAGCGTTCTCAAACTCGGACAAAGTCCCTCTCGCCGCCTCTGCTAGCCGTGACAATATCTCTGCAGCCTGAACTGGAAACGCCTCTAACGACTTGCACCCAAAAACAGCATCGATCTCTGGTAACAAATACGACAGAGCATCGCGAAGGTCCAGTATTTTGAACAATTTCTCAGGAGACCGGTGGCTTATGCTTACTGCTTCTGCGAAGCTGAAGAGCCGGATCGCAGGGACCATCGCTGCTTCAGTGAAACACGCATCGTCCATGGCCGTGCCGATACCGGAAAATATTTCCTCGCAGAGACTCTTCTCGTTGGGAAACACAATCCGCAGACAGAACTTAGCATCTCGAATCCACCGCTTGATCTTGACTTCCAAAACATCCCACTCCAGCCGTTGGATGTCACCGATACCCAATTTTTCGAAGCCGAGCTTTTGGAAGCACGCGTCCATGGCCGACCTCCTCGCGTTGCCGTACACCCGAACGCACTCCTGTGTATAACCCGCTGCAACCATCCTCTCCGCTATCCTCCTGAGATCGCAAATCGTTTCCGATGGAATCAGATCGATCTCGCGCATGCTATGGATCGACAGGCGACTTGAGCTAACACTTGATTCAGCAGATCGCAGCAATGGTTCGCTTTTACCAATCAAATCCTCACCATCTGCAATGGAATTGGGCTCGTGAAAATCACTTCCGCTGGTAGTTCTGAAACCTGAGCCGCCCGAGGAACCAGCACCCGAATTCGAATGACGGAGAAGCCAATCGACCTCCAACGGACGAACATGGCTAAGCAATATGCTGCGAAACTCGTTCTCCAGCCGGGTCATAGCGATCTGGATGGTGCTGAGAACTTTGTCGTTATCGTCGCCCACGGATGCCGAAGACATCGACCGCTGAATCTCATCCACGGCCATCAGGTACCGATCGACTTCAACCCGATCTCCCTGAAAAATCATCCTCTCTGCCTCCGATGCCGTCGAGTTCCACCGCAGAATAACATCTTCCGCTTCTTCCGACCTAGCGCCCAGGGGATCCTCCGGCGGTGGCATGGCCGGAAAAACGAAGAGACCCGAAACAAAAAAGTCGTCAGCAGCGGCAAGGAGGAGCAAGAAATGGAGGTGGGGAAGGGACTGAGATAAGAAGGGGAAAGGTGGGTCGCTTATGGCGGCGGCAAAGGTTCAGCCGTTTTCGGGAGTGTCTGTCCTGAGCAGGGCGACGGGGGCAGAGACAGAAAGGATGGCTGGAAATCCAAAATTCGGACGAGTCCGGGGGCTGAGAAATGAAACAGCTGAGTCGAGTACAGTTGGCGTGTAAATAGAAAAGTAATTAGAATTTAAAAACTTGAACCAAAAAAAAGTTGTAAAAGATATTTAATATAGATTTATAATTATATATTTATAAACATATTTAAAAAATTATTTGAAGTTTAAATGTATATTAAATTGTATAATTATAAATATATTTTAAATATATATATAAATATATTTTAATAATTATATAATTTTAAATATATTTATATTTATATAATTATAAATTTTTATTTATATATATAAATTTATAATTATATAATAATAAATATATTCATTATGTATATATATATAATTATAATTATTTAAATATATAATTCTATATTAATAACTATATATAAATATATTTTATTTATAATTTATATAATGAGAAATATATATATATATATATAATAAATATATAATTCTAAATATATATAAATATAAATTAATAAAAATATATAAAAATATATATTTATAATTATATTTAAAAATAAATAATTACAATTTAAAAAATATATTTATAAATATGTATTTAAAAAATATATTTATAAATATGTATTTAAAAATATGAAATTATTTTTAATTACATTTATAAATATATTTACATTTATATAATTATAAATATACATTTATAAATCTATATTTATATAGGTATAAATAAAACTTATTAATAGTTCATCTAAATTAGTTTTTCTTTACTATGTTTTTTAATTTCTTTTTATTTGTCTAAAACAACAATTAGTTATCACAATAAATAAATTTTTTAATATATACAACATGACATCCAAATAAATCAACGTCGATGCCCCCTAGTACCACAACGCGGCGTCTAAACCTCACGCCCACTCTGCGTCCGACGTTTGTGTCGCTCTGGTATCCTAGTTGTATGTGTGAGTTCCTCCTCTTGTGGTGCTTCCGGTGCCTCTTCATGGTACTATGTAGAGGATTGACTGACATCATGTGTGGAGGACGACCCAAAGTCATATGTGGAGCCATATGGCCCCAGAGCTCCTAAAAATGCCAGAAGTGGGATATTAAAGAAGTCATCGTCGACAGGAGAGGGGCCGCCACAAGCCGCGTTACCACACCCAACTCGTAATCCAAAGTAGTTTGTGGAGATGACATATGTGGCATATAAGCATCTTCCTATCGTGCAAGATCATTAATCGGTTGGGCGAGATCATCTCTGTTGGGCAAAAATCCCTTAAGGCATCATTGAAGTATTTTTGAGGTGATTGTGTTTGTTAACAAAGTGAACATCTATGGTGTGATTGTTGACAATGCAAATCATGACATACAAATTTGTTGACAAAGGGGATTTCATGGTGGAATGTCGAGTTCAAGAGCTGTGGTCAACGATCCATATTTGATTTAAGAACGTCGACAAAGGAATGGATGATCCGGAGGCGACATAAAAAGAACAGATACAAGGTGGCGCCGTTTTCCAGTGTTTGTCAATTTTTTGGGCCTGAAAATCGACAAATGAAGAAAAGTGTTTTTGGCAAAGGGACTTGCGCGCCGAGGTCTTGGAGGATAGGAAACGTGCGCGCCATATGTTTTTGAAGATCAAATCATCAAAATATGGCAAAGGGATAAGGATCGCGCAAGTATTGGGTTGGTCGCGCAGGTAACTTGCGCGCCGAGAAAGGACTTGTGCGCTGGTGCCTAGGAGATTTGGAAACTTGCACGCCTGTTGTTTTTCAAGATCAGAAGATCAAAATATGGCAAAGGAAAGAGGGTCACACAGGTATTTGGTTTGGTCGCGCAAGTGTCTAAGAGGACAGAAGACTTGCGCGCTGAAACTTGCACGTCGAGGGGTGACTTGCGCGCCATCGCGCAGGGTGGTCAAATTGCCTATAAATACCGGACCACCCCTCCTCATTTCAAAACGGAGTTCAAACACTTTGAAAAATTAGAGCTCCCGTCGCGCAGATGTGGTGGTCGCGCAAGTAGTGGTGTGTCGCGCAAGTGGGACTTGCATGCCAAATTTGAAGAAGGGCGGTTGTTGTTAGTTGCGCGCCAATATTGGTTTGGGCGTAAAGGGAAGTGTGTCGTGCAAGTTTGGAGTTGAAGAAGCTTGTGTCGCGCAAGTGTCTGAGGTGGACTTGCGCGCCAGTTGTGACTCGCGCGCCGAGACTTGCGCGCCAAGTAAGGTTGATTTTCTGGCAGTGTTCTCGGGCTGCGTGGAAGCTGGAAGTTTGCCCGATATCTTCGGTGCAAAAAGATATTCATCTACGGGTGAAAGTTGGACTTCAACAGAGCATCTACATACAGAAGAAGATGCATTTCTTCATGCAAATGAAGAGACTTACAGGTCTATAAACTGTGAGTGGATCCTTTCCAGAGCAGTGAGTGAAGGAAGAGGAAGAAGGTGATCCTCTCCACCGGCAGTGAGCCAGAGAGAGAGAAACATGGAGTGACTCTTGGGAAAGCAGTGAGTTGACCCTAAACCTTGTAAAGACAGTGAGTCTGGGACAGAGTGACTGTGCCCGAACCTTGTAATCCACAACTAGTGAAGTTTAGTGGAATTTGGTACGACCGACTACCAGTCGGCATATGCTCCTTGGACGTAGCCCTTAGCGGTGAACCAAGTAAAAATTGCTGCGTCCTGTGCTTTCTTTACTTTCTGTTTATATTGTGCAACAGGAAAGAGAGAGAAGAGTGTTTTGCTTTACAGTGAAACAAGATCAAAACGAGCTTTAATTTTAAATTAGTCAAACCCTGATTCACCCCCCTCTCAGGGTATTGAGCCTTGTGGGTCTAACAATTGGTATCAGAGGGAAAGTTTGGCAGTAGTTCTTCTCTCAATGGAGGTTACTAATCATAAAGGGATTCCGATCTTCGACAGAAACAATTGTCAGCTATGGAAGAATCAGATGCAACACTACTTCCGATCTTTGGGAATGGATGTGTTCACAACAGCAATGCATGACATAACAACTGATCTTAATAGTGGTGCATTATCAGAAGCTGAGCATAAAGAGTTGGATGCTGATGCCAAAGCAATCAATGCCTTAGGGGGAGCCCTATCAAATCCTATATATACAAAGGTGATGTCTTTCAAAATATCACATGCCATGTGGGAAAAGTTATTGAATATATATGAAGGGGATACAAAGGTCAGAGAGGCAAAGCTGCAAGTGTTGTGGAACAAGTATGAAGATTTGAGAATGAACCCGAATGAGTCTGTTGATGCATTCTTCGACAGGGTAAATGTTGTGGTGGAAGACATGCGAGGTCTTGGATAAGTTATTAAAGATATAAAAATTGTGAAGCGCATCTTGAGGAAACTTCCACCTCAGTTCAATCCGAAAGTTTCAGTGCTAGAAGATAAAGATCCAAAAGAGCTTACATTGGATAACCTACACAACACTCTTGTTGCATATGAAATGAGAAATGATGATAATGATGTTGTGGAAAAAGGGAAATCCAAAGAGGTGGCATTCAAGGCCTTGAAAAAGCTCACCATTGAAGACTCTCAGGAAGAAGAAGAGACAGATGAGGTAATGTCATTTCTCTCCTCAAATCTTCAAAGAGGAAAAGGAAAGTTCAAAGGGAAACTACCTCTTGCATGCTTTAGATGTGGAAAGGTTGGACATCTCGCAGCCAGATGCCCCAAAAAGTTTCAAGAAGAAAATGATGAAGATGATGTTGAAATTACCAAGAAGAAATCTTCAGCCTATGTGAATGGGAAGAAGCAGTTCAAGAGAAATTTCTTCAAGAAGAAGAATCTTCTTTCACAAGAAATAGACAGTTCAGATGAGTCTGAGGTTGAAGAGGTTGAGGAAATAGAGAACTGTAAAGATCGAGGAGAAAATTCTATGGTGGCGGTCGTCAATAGTTCTCAAGAAAAGGAAGAAACTGACATTGGGGAAGAAGAAGAAGAAGTTGAAGGAAGAGTTGATATGAAAGCTGAGTTGGAAGCAGCTCTTGAGGAGATAGATGTTTGGAGATCCAAAACAAAGAAAGCCAATAAATTTGTTCGTGATGCCAAACTCTATATGCAGCAGTAGGAAGAAGAGAAGTCAGAGCTGTTGGAAGAAATTGAAAAACTCAAGTCATCAACCCCAGAGAACTCAGAATTAGTTAGTGAGTGTAAGATCAAGATTGAAGAACAGAAAATAGAGATCGATTGCTTGAATAGAAAAGTGAAAGATCACGTCAAGCGTATCGAAGAACTTGAAGAAGAAGTTGTCAGTCTGTGGAGGAAAGTTAAAGAACAGGAAAAAGCCTTGATTATTAATACATTCTTGGGAAAGCAGGTCATTCCGAAGACTGAAAAGATGAAAGAGGAGCCTAGTTTTTCAGTAGGAAAGAAGCAACAATTGAGCTCAAACGTTAAGGCTGATTCAGGGCTTGATCAGAAGAAAAAATCTGTGGCAATTGAAGTCAGACTGCAAGCACCCATCCTGAGATTGAAGGTTGATTTGGGCCCAAAGTAGAATCAGAATATTTAGAGATCCCAAGGGGAAACTCATAGTGCCGAAGTAACACAAAGGAATGCAGCTTATATCAGGTATTATTGTTGTGGAAAGATGGGACATTCACAGTATGTGCGTTCCATAGCCAAAAGATACCGAAGGGAACAATAATAGAGGTGGAAGCCAAATAGAGAACAGTTTTCCAGAACTTATTTCAAAGGACACTGTTTTTGGTGCGGAGGATTTGGGAACATGTCTAGGTACTGCTCTTTGACCATTCAGAGAAATGTGCCAAAGCAGAATCAAAATGTTCGCAAGCAGCAGATCAATAAACCGACAGGTGAGTTAAAAATGCAGAATAGATTTGCGGCTTTTCAAGATGAAACTGGTCCATTATACTCTGAGAAAGAACAGAAGCCTCAATCCATGCCAAGTGTGAAGGAAAAAGTATGGACCAAGAAGAAGAAAAATGAGAAGGTCGTGGTGGAAGAGATTTCCCTTAAAGCATCAGATCGCTCTGGTGTGTGGATCCTTGATAGTGGTTTCACATCTCATATGACGGGTAATAAGGATCTTGTTACATGCATAAAATATGAAAAATAAGGAGTTGTCAAATTTGGGAACGATGAAGTCCTGAAGATTGTTGGCTCAAGAAAAGACAAGTTTGGGGGTAAAGAAATGAGACGTGCTGATGTCTTGGTAGTAGAGGGTCTTAGTCATAACTTGCTTAGTGTCAATCAACTATGTGACTCTGGGCATTCTATCTGATTTACCAAGAAGATGTGTGTTGTGAAAGGAAAAGATGGAGCAGTTGTTCTGCAGGGAAAAAGGACAAAGGGAAATCTTTACCTTGTAGGTAGGGAAGAAGATACGTGCCTTTTATCCAGAGAGGAAGAAAACCAGCTGTGGCATAAGCGACTTGGTCATCTATGACAACTATCTATGGAATATCTGGTAAAGTGTGATGCTGCGAGAAACCTTCCCAAAATATCACATGATCGCACTCATACGTGTGATGCTTGCCAACAAGGGTAGATCATTAGAAAGACATACAAGCCAAAGGAATAGAAATCCTCTAGAGTGATCAAATTGGTGCATGCTAATGTATGTGGACCTATCTCACCACAAGCTATTAATGGTCAAAGTTACTATGTTCTTTTCATTGATGATTATAGCAGAATGGCCTGGGTTTTTGTCATTACCCATAGGACAGAGGTATTCAGTTGCATAAAGTAGTATATGAGGGAATCAGAAAAGATGCTTGGGCAGAAAATTCAGAAGTTTCGTACTGATAACAGTACATAATTCACAAACAGTCAAGTTGAATACTATCTCAAGAAACATGGAATAAGGCATCAAGTTTCATCAGTGAGAACTCCCCAATAGAATGGAGTGTTTGAGAGGAGAAATCAGATCATCAACAACATGGCCAGAATGATGCTTATTGAAAAAGACCTACCAGAGAAATTTTGGAAGGAAGCAGTTTTGACATCGGTTTATATTTCAAATAGGTCTCTGTTGTGTCCGAAGGAAGGGAAGACTTTGTATGAAATGTGGTATGGAAAGAAGCCAATGTTGAAATACTTTCGAATCTTTGGGAGTAAGTGTTTCATACTCAACAAAGAAAATCATAGGAAGTTTGAGTCACGAGGAGATGAGGGGATATTCCTTGGCTACTCAGGGAAAAAAAATCATATAAATGATTCAACAAAAGGCTAGGAAAAATTGTTGAGAGCAATGATGTCACTATAGTTGAAAATGAACCGAATGCTCAACGACCCAGTGAACAGTTTCTGGATGAAAGTGATGATGAGGTAAGTAACACAGGGGGAGTAGAAGTGGCAGAGGCTGACTCAGAAGAAGATACTGATGATGAACAAGAAAGTGTCAAGTCTGTGTCTACAAGGAATCCAAAGAGTCGAGCTAAAATTGATAGGCAAAATATCATTTGTGATCAGACAGCTCTAGTTCAGACTCGAATAATGAAATCATTACAGCAAACATCTTTTTTATCTCAGGTGGAGCTGAAATGTTTTTCCGATGCAACTGAAGATGAAAACTGGGTTTGGGCTATGAATGAAGAGCTTGATCAGATTGAGAAGAACCGGACGTGGGATATTGTTTCGAGGCCAGAAAACAAGAATGTCATTAGGACTAAATGGGTCTATCGCAACAAGATGAATGAAGATGGAACAATGATTCGGAATAAATCACGACTAGTGTGCAAGGGATACTCCTAGATAGAGGGAATAGATGTTGATGAGACATTTGCACCGGTTGCAAGGCTGGAGACAATCAGACTATTTTTGGCCATAGCAGTGCAAAGAAAGTTCAAAGTGTTCCAGATGAATGTAAAATCCGCATTCTTGAATGGTGTTCTGGAAGAGGAGGTGTATATTGAGAAGCCAGATGGTTTTCTCATTCATGAGGATGTGAACAAAGTTTGCAGGCTGAAAAAGGCGTTGTATGGAATGAAACAAGCACCAAGGGCATGGTACTCAAGGCTTGATCAGTACTTGAAGAAGCTTGGTTTCCATCGTGGGGGAGTTGATTACAATCTCTATTTCAGCAACGATAATAATCAAATAATGATGGTGTTGGTTTATGTCAATGAAATAATATTTGGCAGATCAGATGAAGCTCAGTGTAGATAACTCTCTGAATTCATGAAAAATGAGTTTGAAATTCCAATGATTGGAGAGCTAACATTTTTCCTTGGCTTACATGTGACACAAGGAAGTAATGTAACTTTCATTTCTCAATCCAAATACGCCAAGGAGGTTCTGAGAAGGTTTGGAATGGAGAATTCCAAGGATATTAAGACTCTGGTTGCTACCTGGATGAAATTATCAAAAGATGAGGATGGAAAGGCAGTTAATATTACCGAATACAAGAAAATTATTGGGAGCTTTCTATACTTGACCGCAACAAGGCCTGATATTGTTTTTGCCACATTCCAAGCAGCAAGATATCAGGGTAATCCCAAGGAAATCCATATACTTTCAGTAAAAAGAATACTTCGGTATATCCAGGGTACAGTGGATTTCGGCTTGACATATACTGACAAATATCAAACAGAGTTATTGTGATATATTGATACAGACTGGGCCGGTTCAGCGGATGATAGAAAATCAACGTCAGGTGGTGCATTATATCTTGGTGGATTGTGTATTTCTTGGCTAAACAAGAAGCAAGATTGCATTTCATTGAGCACCGCAGAAGCTGAGTATATTGCGGCCACTCAAGCTTGCACACAGTTATTGTGGATGAAGCAGTAGCTTAAAGATATGGGAGTTGAAGTGAAGTCTCCGATCGGAATCCAATGTGATAACTCAAGTGCCATAAATCTTAGCAAAAATCTTGTCCATCACTCAAGGACAAAGCACATTGAAATCAAATATCATTTCATCAAGGATAAGGTTGAGCAGGGAATCGTGAAGTTGGATTATGTGCCTACAGAGCTCCAGGTTGCAGACATTCTGACAAAGGACTTACCCAAGGATGCTTTTGAGAGGCATCGAATGGATCTGGGAGTTTAGTCGACTCCCCGCACTTGAAAGAGTGTGGATGTGGAAACCACCCCCACTCCCCGAGTTATGATGTGTTTTTCCCTAAGGTGCTGATATGTGTTCTCTACTCTGTTACAGACTGCAAAGGAGAGACCTTTGGGTTCATTGACAAAGGGGGAGAAAATAGTGATTGTTCAAGGGGGAAACAGTGTGGCTATTTGAAAAATCATTAATGATATAGGGAGAAGATGACAGGTGGAGCAGCGAGATAGGGGGAGCAATGAGAAAGGGGGAGCGTTTTAAATCTGACGATGCTAGATGTGATCGATCAAAGAATAGATATCACGATAGCTGAGGATCGTGATAAAAGCAGAAGAGTGGTGTTGGAAGAATATTTCAAAAAATTGGTATCAGTTTGGTGTCAACAATGGGTGTAAGAGATTAAGTTATTCATTGATGAACTTTTCATTTACTCTTATTTCTCACACCGATCATTGCTCATGTGGGATTAGAGTACGTGTTGAGTAAATCATTGATCGCTATCAGAACTGCATTTGGAAAAATGGTGGCTTAAGAGTTAACGATGTATCTTTTTATGGAAGAGTTGTCAACAAACCCAAAGGGGGATATTGTTGGGCAAAAATCCCTCAAGACATCATTGAAGTATTTTTAAGGTGATTGTGTTTGTTGACAAAGTGAACATCTGTGTTGTAATTGTTGACAATGCAAATCATGACATACAAATTTGTTGACAAAGGGGATTTCATGGTGGAATGTCAAGTTCAAGAGCTGTGGTAAATGATCCATGTTTGATTCAAGAACTTCGACAAAGGAATGGATGATCCGGAGGCAGTATAAAAAGAACAGATACAAGGTGGCATCGTTTTCTAGTGTTTGCAAAATTTTTGGGCCTGAAAATCGACAAATGAAGAAAAGTGTTTTTGGAAAAGGGACTTGTGCACCGAGGTCTTAGAGGATAGGAAACTTGCATGCCATATGTTTTTGAAGATCAGATCATAAAAATATGGCAAAGGGATAAGGATCGTGTAAGTATTGGGTTGGTCGCGCAGGTAACTTGCGCGTTGAGAAAGGACTTGCGCGCCGGTGCCTAAGATATTTTGGAAACTTGCGTGCTTGTTATTTTTCAAGATCAGAATATCAAAATATGACAAAGGAAATAGGGTCACGTAGGTATTTGGTTTGGTCACACAAGTGTCTAAGAGGACATAAGACTTGTGCGCCGAAACTTGCACGCTGAGGGGTGACTTGCGCGCCGCCGCGCAGGGTGGTAAAATTGCTTATAAATACCGGACCACCCCTCCTCATTTCAAAACAGAGTTCAACACTTTGAGAAATCAGAGCTCCCGTTGCGCAAGTGTGGTGGTCGCACAAGTAGTGGTGTGTAGCGCAAGTGGGACTTGCACGCCAGATTTGAAGAAGGGCAGTTGTTGTTAGTTGCATGCCAATATTGGTTTGGGCGTAAGGGGAAGTGTGTCGCGCAAGTTTGGAGTTGAAGAAGATTGTGTTGCGAAAGTGTATGAGGTGGACTTGCGTGCCAGTTGTGACTTGCGCTCCGAGACTTGCACGTCGGATTTGACTTGCACGCCAAGTAATTTTGATTTTCCGGCAGTGTTCTCGGGCTGCGTGGAAGCTGGAAGTTTTCCCGATATCTTCAGTGAAAAAAGATATTTATCTACTGGTGAAAGTTGGACTTTAATAGAGCATCTACATACAGAAGAAGATTCATTCCTTCATGCAAATGAAGAGACCTACAGGTCTATAAACTGTGAGTGGATCCTTTCCAGAGCAGTGAGAGAAGGAAGAGGAAAAAGGTGATCCTCTCCACCGGTAGTGATCCAGAGAGAGAGAAACAGGGAGTGGCCCTTGGGAAAGCAGTGAGCTGACCCTAAAACTTATAAAGGCAGTGAGCCTGGGATAGAGTGACTGTGCCTGAACCTTGTAATCCACAGCTAGTAAAGTTTAGTGGAATTTGGTACGACCGACAACCAGTCGGCGTATGCTCCTTGGACGTAGCCCTTAGTGGTGAACCAAGTAAAAATTGATGTTTCTTGTGCTTGCTTTACTTTCTGTTTATATTGTGCAACAGGAAAGGGAGATATGAGTGTTTTTCTTAACAACGAAAAAAGATCAAAACGGTCTTTAATTTTAAATTAGTCATATCCTGATTCACCCCCCTCTTAGGGTATTGAGCCTTGTGGGCCTAACAATCTCTTTGCAGTGCAGTATCATCTATAAGAGCTGCTCTCGGACATCTATGTTGTTGTCTCTGCCTCTGCTAATGTCCTTGACTCTATCTTCCAAATGACGGTGGTGGTGGCGGTGCATCGTCCATGACAGGTATAGCAAGGACATCATTATCCTGAGAAGCTTCAGCCAGAGGATATTGATCAAGATATAACTGTGGTTCCTTATCATAGAAACTTTCACGTATGAATCAGAGATGATCGTTGACCACCAACACATCTGGGTGAACTATATCCCACCTAATAAATGTCTCCTCCTGAGGATCTGTGATATGTACAAGACAAACAAAGTTATCTATCTACAAATGAAATAACATTTAAATTAATATCAAAAGTGAGTTAAGAAAATATAATAAATATTAGTAAACATATAAACTACTGAATGTAAATCCCTTAACGTGTAAGGTGCATGATAGTGCATCGTCAGTACCAGTCTGCATAATCACCCTGATCAGTTAACTGATAGCGTGTTGCGGGATATCCATATTGAAAGATATCATATTAGGCACGCGTCTCCCAAATCTCGATATAAGTTGCATGATACCGTTGTCAATCCAATGTCTGTCTACCTGTAAGGATAATCGAATTTCACCCATCAGGTTGTCGTGGTGTCATGAGGATATGCTGTATATAATCAAACTGACGTATGACACGGTCTGGCTGGTGTCACTCAATGATGTGGAAGTGGATGAGTGACACATCTACAACATGATCTCCAATCATAGCTGCGCAGTATAGTGAAAGTGACGCGTAAACAAAACCGGTATACGAAGTCTATAAAACCTAAAATGTAAACTAAAAAAATAAGTCATAAATTAGCATGACAATTTTACTAAGATTGTATTGAAATAACTTAAAAAAGTAATAACAAAACAAATTTGTCTGTAAAAAAGTAATGTTTTACTTACATCAACTGACAGTATGATGTCAAATATCTATCGAAAATTGTGCACACTACGTCTCAGAGTATGTGCATATTTCTAAGACTGACTCCACCTGATTAAAAATGAGAGATTTACAGTAAATTTATAAAAAACAATAAAAAAAGTACTAAATAACTGAAAGTAATGACACAAACATATCAACGTCATCGGTAACAATCCTAAAATATCTCCAGTGGAAGTGGTGCGACAACTCGAGGAGCGATACATGAAAAACGCTCCTAGACTCACATCTGTACCAAAACCATACAACCTGCAATCTGCTACGCATCAGTGTGACAACTGGTATAAATACATCTGTACAGATGTGATAATATAGCGGACCCCCAACTGTATGTAGCTGTCTGATTAAGATTATCAAGTAATGGGAGACACATCATGTGTACCAAAGTGGTGGTGCAGTCGACGCACAAAATGCCTCTGGTCGGTCGCAAAATATATGTACATGTGCGCTGAATAAGCGTCTTCTCATCTACATCATCAGGAATGAAGACAAAATTCTCATCAAGCCACCCCATGCGCAAGTGGGAACCCTGGAGGAAATGTCGTATGCCGGCGACAACAATGCCTAGTAGACATTGTATGCCCACACAGTGGCACTTGTAACTGCATGTCTGTGGATGGATAAACCAAGCATGTAGGCGATGTCCTCTAAAGTAATGGTCATATACCTCTATGAGAGATGAAATGTGTGTGTTTATAGATGCTATCTCTAAACCAATACAACAATCAAATGGCGATCAATGGTCTTAATGTCACACATAATGACTCCATAAAATCTAGCATGTCTGAGGTATGGACAAATGGCTGCAGGGGGTGCATCATGATGAAAATGATGTGATATCTGAACAACAAGAAGTCTAACAAGTTGTCGCGCCAACACATTGTGAGACACATGTGTTTACTGAGAAAATAACAAAGGCTGATTCATCTGAATGTACAAATAGTAAAACATTAATTTCATTTAAGGTATGAAATTTATCATGTAATGTATGAAATTTATTTAAATTAAATTTCCCTAGTAATAATTGTATATATGTTATGTGTTTATACTTCTGATTATAAATTTTAGAAGTAAAAAAAACTTCTTCATAAAATGTTTATTATGTTTGAGAATTAAAATATATCTCTTTGGAAAGAATAATTGTTTTTATAGTGGAAGTTACCAAATATTTCTATTTAGCTCCTTGATCGTGATAGATCCTAGTTAGTTTTGTAAGACGACCGTGGCATGAAAATTTCACTAGGGTTGACCTTGGTTCCACATCACTAGTTCAAGATCCAAATATGTGAGCCTTAAGATATTTCCAATGATTCTTAGGTCATTCTCAGTATGCTTTGGAGGATTTTTCTTTATGACTCGATAATGTTCCCCTATTTCATTTGATTAAATATAGTATTTTCTTAGTTTTTTACTTGAATTATATTCCATGTTTATTTGGTGCCTATGAGTGATTTTTCTATCACCTTGAGTGTGTTCAGTTTAATTTAAAATGATTTTACTTTATAATGGTTTGGAAGTGTGATTTTGAAAATTAAAATGGTTTGGTTATTTCGTAAACATTTTTTAGGAAATGGTGTTTGTTTTACTTCATTTATAAAAAATAGTTTTTAAGAAATATTTGGAAATAAGGATGAATAGTGGTTTAGTTTTTTTTTCATGGGTTTAAAGTCCCTCTCTCCTAGTATTGACATGATTTATTAAAATGTTAAACTTTACTTTTTTATTTTTATGAAAAGGGTGGTTGTTTGTAAATATGTAAGTGGCATGTTATTGCTCTGGTTTTATAATGCATGTGAAAAATCTATTTTTTTCATCTTATGTTCACACTTTCACTTTATGAAATTTATTACTAAGAGATTTCTATAGACTTAGCTGGTGGTGATATACTATCCAGTTTAGCTCGCACCTATATATGTGTGTTGTAGGGTTCAAGTTCCTAGTTATGTATATGCTCTTAATGTTTGGATTGGTCTTAGTAAGACCGGGTTAGGATTGTTTTTGGGACTCCAAAGGTTGGCCATTAGTGGGTACTTGATCACCACCCTTCACAATGGTTCTCAGGATACCATGGGCAGTGGAGTTTGAATTTTGAAATTTGAATTTTGTTGGATAGAGATTGCGTGCCTCCTTTTTTGTGTGATTGTGGTATAAGTTAGTTTTATTGAAAAAGGTGGATTTTAGGGAAATTATTTTTGGTTTGAAAGGGATACTAGGGTATTATTTATAAAATAGGTTTTGCTTTCATGAAAACATGTTTTCTATGAAGTTAGGACTTTGGGATTGTTTAAAAAATGGAATTGGTTTCTATAAATGTTTTGAGTATTTTTTTTATTAAATTAGTTGATTTTTGTTATGAAGCTTAGAAAATGTTTTGGTTTTAAAAACCATTTGGTTGTTAAATTGTAAAGGAAATTTTGAACCTTTTGGGTTGATATCTATTCTTTTATATATTAAATATATTTATGTATTATAATATATAGGTACATTTTCTAAAAGTTACACTATATACAATTAAGACAAATATGATTAAAAATGGCGATAATGATAAAAATGATTACATGTACAAACTTTTATAGTAACTGATAGAGTACATGATTCTCTTTAACCATTAGATGATTGACCTATGTGTATAGGGCAATGTGTCTTCGTATGACCTTCCTAGTAGCATATGCTACACCTTCATCCAGGTGCCCGTTCACTGGGTCAATCCATCTCATTCCAAATACGAGTCGACTTTGTCCTCCATTTATGTCGAAGCCTAGTTTTGTTCGGTAGAAGCATTGGTGTAAAGACCCAGATTTTTCCATGTAATTTTTTTTAATTATATGGGAATATTATAAGTCCGTGAAAATTAACGGCGTGTGATTTCGAGACCCGGTGTGCTCGGAATGAATTTCTGAACTTTTTTTCGAGTACGTTCAATAAACGTGCGAGCGGGTTTTTGTAACTTTTAAATCAGTGATCGGAATTGAAATCCGAAGACACCGTTGAACTTGCAGCACCCGTATTCTCTTAAAGCGACCTTCACCTCGACCGTAGTTGGTCAAGGGTTAAAGTTAGTTTTTGTGTTTTTCGTGGAAATAAATAAAATAAAATAAAAGAACAACTTTTATTTTATTTTAACCTCCCATTTGAATGCTCGGTGGTGGGGACCACCCAAGCTAGGAAACCCCCCATTTTTGAATTCATGGTGGTGGGGACCACCCAAACCCTATTTAATGTGGGGAAGTTCCATGGAATTACTCCACTTTAATTGTGCCAACTCTCCAATTAATTAATTGTGCCATTTAATTGAGCCATTTAATTATTGTTCCAATGCAAATTAATTGAATAAACCTATTTTAATTTATGTTGGATCCTCACTTTATTATGGGGGAAATCATTGGAAAAGGGGTTCTTGGAGGAGCCTTTGAGGAAGGTCAGTTCTCACCAAGGAAGAACCGAACAATGGAGGATCGTCAAACAAGCGGCGTCGTTGGAGGAGGCTTGCTTCGGGATCGACTAACGTCAATCCGTCTTCAACTGCAGATGATCTCCAACAGAACCTTCGAGGTAGGGTTTTTTGTTGATTTATATCCCCTTACCCCGTTCTTGTTGACCCCCTTGATTCAAGAAAAATATTGTCACTTGCTACCGTTCTAACGCGGAGGGTGCGGGCCAAACAAACACGGCCCAACCCCTCCTCAAATCTTTGTGGTGTATGATGCATTCTTCGCGATGGAGGAGGATAGCGACCGGTGCCGGCGACTGGCATCAGTGGGACTCGGGACAGCTGGACGGCACTCTGGCCGGCCGCGACGGAGCAAGGGCAGTGGATGACCACACAAAGGGGCGGCGGCGCACGACTGTGCTGCTCGACGGAGAAGAGCCGCGACCTTGTGCCGCGGCGGCGAGTAGAGGTGCGGCCGGCTCGACGCCGGCCGCCGGTGATGGCGCGGCGCGCGACCGCGCCGCGCAGGGAGGTTGGCCATCCGACCAGCCGGGGAGCCAAGCGGTCCACCGCACCACGGGCCGGGTCGAGCCGACAGGCCGGGTCCGACCCAGGTCCAGACCCGGGTCGAACCGGGTCAGACCGGACCCGGATCAGTTTCGACCCTTTTTTGCTCTTTCAGCCATATCTTGAGCTACGGGTGTCCGTTTGACGAACCGTCTGTGGCATCAGAAACCTTGGATGGAGAAGGTCCTTTTGGTATACTCCACTTAAGTTTTGGATAAAGTTGGTGTATGTCCGGGTTGGATCGAGAACGAATCCAACCGGGCCCTCGGGACTAAAAGACCAATAACTTACAGACCATACATCTAATTGACGCACCGTCTGTTGAGTTGAGACCCCTTTTTATGTGGAAGACCTTTGGTATACTTCTTAGTGAGAATTATTGGTATTTGGAGTATTATACCCATGTATTGTGGAGCGGACCCTCCTGGAATCAAGCGAGCTTAGTGCGGGAACCCTGTAGCTGTCTTTAACATGAGAAAAGAAGCCTATGTGGGTTTGTGCTTTGGTATCCTATGTGGGTCTGTGCTTTGGGATCCTATGTGGGTCTATGCTTTGGGATACTATGTGGGTATGTGTTCGAGAGTCTCACTTGGATCCTCTCTAGGAATCCACATGGGACTACTCTAGGATCCTACGTGGGTCTTCTGTACTAGGATCCTTCGTGGGTCTGATGATTTAGGATCCTATGTGGGTCTGACTCTTAACAGAGTAAGATGATTTAGCAGTTACATCTAATCATCTCTACTACCGTACCTAATTTATCCCTGGTGTGAGCTGAGTCTTTACCTTTTTGGTAATCTTCTGTGTGGCGCACCTTTGTGGTACTTACCTTCGTGGTGATACCTTTGTGGTAATCTTCTATGTGGCGTACCTTTGTGGTACTTACCTTCGTGGTGATACCTTTACGGTATTATTATATGTGTCAAACCTTTGTGGTACTTACCTTCATGGTGATACCTGATTTGCTCTCAAATTTACCCAAGAGAAGAAGGTAGAACGGTCCTTGTAGTCTAGCTTGGGTTATCGAATCCTCAGAGACCTAAGAAGTAACCTACCGACACGTAAATTATATGGATTATTTTTGGCTATGAAGTAACCAAATTGGGTTGATTTAATATGGTTTTAAATGAACTATAAGATACTTAAGTGAATTAAATTTAAAATAATGAGTTGATCCTAGGTTATCACTTGGGGAGGATTGGACGTATTCCCTTTTCAATTATTTCAATTTCTTATATTTGAGATGAGTTCATTTAAAGAGATCAAAAAAATTCATCACTTACTGATTTTATACCAACACACCATAATACTAATCACCTATACACTTGGAGGATCAAATTTATGAGCACTCCAAGGTAAAGGTTTGTATTATCACTTGAAGTATGTGGCCTTAAAATTCAACAAGGACGAAGAAGTTTTAAAATCATCAAATAAAAATCTCAATTAAAAGAAGTGATTATACATTAATGGGGTGATAAATAACATCCAATACATCACCTTTCTAATCCCTTGTATTAACCCATATGTGGGTTAGCCCTCCATTGATTCTATGGTTTCAATGGAAGCGGGAAGTAGACCCATAAGGGAGGAAATGGAGAAGTAAAAAAATGAAATAACAATCACTCCACCATTGTGTGATAATTTAATAAGGTTTGGTGTGAATAAATTCACACCTTGAACCAAAAATATCAAAATTATATTAATAACAATATAATAATATAATAATAATAACTTTTATTAAGAAACTAAAGTGAATTGAATAACTTACATGTGAAAGACAAACTTGAGACAACAAAATCGCAACATAACATTACAATGAAAGGAAGATAAAAAGATGATAAAACTAATCCACCACCACTGCCTTAAATAGAAATTTCAAGAGGCTTGGTTAGAGATCCCAACATTACAAAGGATCCCACTTGAGTATGGTAGGCCTAGGGTGGTGGAAAGTAAGGGAGAGAATACTTTTCCACCCTTGACCCGAAGTTGTAGCCAACTTGCTTCCACCGAACAGAGGTGCCTGGAAGACCTTCTAGATGGATGAATTAGAGTGGTCCATATAAGAAAAAAATTAATTTCAGTATTCCCCTAACTCTCTGTAAAATTTCACCCCAAATGAATATGTGGTTTTTGAGATATGTTAAATTGGTGGGCTGATTTTATGGGCCTCAGAATCTGGCCCAGAATTTTATCTCCAAATTGGTACACCTTAATAACTATCATGGAGGACGAATTATCACTGTATCCTGAAGAATTATTTGTTCTTATATATGTCTTATAGCATCCCATGAAATTTGGGCTTCATTGGGCCTGTATGTTGGGCCCCACATTCTCATCAGTGGGCTGGTGTCTAATCTGCATTCTCCAAAATTGTTTGCATGAAATCCCATTTTGGTGGTCTTCCAATGTGAATATTCCAACACTTCACAAGTATGAATTGTTCCCAATATAATTAGAAACCTGAAAAAATATGTAAATAAAATCAAGATCATTGGTTACTTTAAATGATGTTAAAAAATGTACCACATAATAGTGCGTTTTAAGAAGGAATTACAATCATAATGTGAAATGATGTTAAAAGTGTAAAATGCACTAAAATGGTGTTTATGAATAATAAAGCACATGAATATTATATATATTAAAAATGAATATTAGCCTAATTTATTGGATAATCAATAACCTTGTGTTATTCTTCTATGTGGCGTTACCTTTGTGGTACTTACCTTCATGGTGATACCTTTGTGGTATTCTTCTGTGTTGCGTTACCTTTGTGGTACTTACTTTCATGGCGATAACTTTGTGGTATTATTCTATGTGGCGTTACCTTTATAGTAATTACCTTCGTGGTGATACCTTTATGGTATTCTTATGTGTGGCGTTACCTTTGTGGTACTTATCTTTGTGGTGTTACCTTCGTGGTATTCCTTCCTTTGTGGAACAATTGAGCTTTGGGCTTTTGAGTTGGGACTTGTGTTTCATCATAAATGAGATGGTTATACTTGATAAATTAGGTATATATATGGGCATATACCTAGGTAGGGCTTATTGTTGTTTCCATTCTTTGTGGTTTATCCTTTTTGGATTTTTGCGAGACCTTTGAGGGTCTCGGGGTCCATACTGAGTATCATTATACTCACCCCTGCACGGGCTATGCCCGCACCTTATTATGTTTGGTGCAGACGACGGACAACGCTGACAGAGGATGAGGGTACTAGGATCATAGGTAGCTTAGAGGTGGAAATTAGACAAGGCGTACCACAGAGACGACAGTTCGAGAGCTGTACCTACCCTTCAGGTAGGATCCTTGGCGGGTGTTCATAGGAGCTGTTTCAGTCTACTTGTACTTTTCATTTTTCTTGTACTTTCAGTTGGGCTTATATTCTGGACCCTTTTTCTTCTATACACACTCTTTTACTATACAGTTTACTTGTGTTCGTATCTTGTTGTGTACTTGGTTGTGTGTGTTTACAGGTTATAAAGGCAATTTCTTCCCGATTTTAGGTAATACACCTTTCGGTGCTAGTCGCCAGCCCCTGGCCTATGGAAGGCGGGCTTGGGGTAGTCATGGCATGGGCCCCGGGGGATGGGTCATGAAAAATTGGTATCAGAGGATTTGGTTCTACCGTAGAACATTAGACTCTGATCATTTTAACGACAATAATGTTAAGTGTAGTGAGTGTGGTTACCAGTTTAGGGAATCCAGTATTGGTGCGACAACCGACGTACCCATACACCAGGACCCTGACTTATGATTTCTGACTCAGTGCATGAAAACACTGATTGTGTGTTTGTTTTGAAAAGTTTTCTTTGTGATCTCTTTGATTAGGCTCACTAGGTATAACTTTTTTACTGTGGCACACCTGTTTCTTTTTAGGATGCCTCCACGTAGACACCCAACTAGGGTTCCGGGTGTAGTATGCGATGATGGCCCACCGAGTGACGAGGCCTTGGGGCAGGGACCTCTTTCAGTAGAGGCACCAGAAGAGACACTAGAGGTACCATTACCCATTGGGCCACTGATTCCACCAGCCCCAGCAGCAGAGGGTGCATACCGCTTGAGCGCTTTGCATGAGTTTCAGCACCAGAGGCCACCCAGGTTCAGGGGAGAGACGGACCCACAAGCAGCTAAGGATTGGGTGAGGCCGTGGTGAGAGTCTTCCGACTGGTAGGGACACCAGCTGATCTCACAGTGATCCTTGCCACCAGTCTTCTACAAGCAGCAGCAAGCAGATAGTGGAGCTTGATGCTCCAAGTTCACGACGAGGTGACACTTCTTTGGGCAGACTTTGAGAGTCTGTTTCAGGCAGAGTTTGTCCCAGCGACCCTTCACGCAGTGCACATACATGAGCTTCTTCATCTGCAACAGGGCATCATGACTATGGCTCAGTACTCAACAAGGTTCACCGACCTCTCACGCTACTCCACTGATATGGTTCGGGACCCATTCTTCAGGGTATGGGCCTTTGAGTAGGGACTCAGGAGGGAGATCAGGGCTTTGATGGTTTCTATTAGAATCCCGACGCAGGCGGGGGTGTTAGAGAGAGCCCTCTTAGTGGAGATTTTTCTTGCTGATCAGTCACCAGCAGCGAGACCCACCATTGGGTATCACATAGCAGAGTATTCTGCAGCTGGCAGTAAACAAATGTCACAGAGAACCAAGAGGTCCAGGCCTACAGGTGGATGACCGCATGATTCAGGGTCGGTTGTGCGGGGCACTAGAGACAGGGCCAGTCATGCGAGGATAAAACAATGTTACACATGCGGCGGGTAGGGTCACATGGCTTGTGACTACCCGACCCGACATACAGATGATCAGAAGACGGTCGAAGGACTGCCCAGGTAGAGACAGAGGTTCGACCAAGGAGGTCTGCAGGGAGTAGGCAGACATGGTAGAGGAGCTGGCCGTGCAGCTGGCAGTGGGCGAAGATTCGAGGTGTTACCGCCACCACCACCAGGTGGTCCACCCCGACCACAGGAAGTAGGTGGACAGGGGCGAGCTCAGCTTCAAACAGCTAAGGCCTACGACCATGGCGCTCTGGAGATGATACGAGGTATGATTTGTGTCTGCTCCACCTTAGCTGTAATACTTATAGACATAGATGCCAATCATTATTTTATTTAAACTACCCTCGTTCAGAGCTCATAGATTCTGGTGGAGCCGTTGGCTCGATCCTTATGGATAGAGACTCCTACGGGAGAGGATTTGATGATTACACACTAGTTCCAGCAGTGTGAGCTTACTCTAGAAGGATAGAGCTTCGGTTGGAATCTCTTAGTAGTGGCATTGAGGACTTATGATGTCATCTTAGGTATGGACTGGTTAACTACAGTCCATGATCAGATTGACTATATTAGGCGCAAAGTGCGGTGTGTCCACACATATGGGACTAGTTTTACCTTCACCAACAAGAAGGGAGCCTTTGCAGCATATTATGGACTTACCTAGAGGAGAGTGCAGCCGATCACTCATCAGTTGTCTAGACTTACCCTTGGAGCTATTGATGTGGATAGTCTGAGCTACCCTGTAGTGGTGGAACAGTACATGGATGTCTTCCCTGATGATGTTATGGGTCTACCTCCTCACAGAGAGGTAGACTTTTACATTGACTTGTACCCCAGGATGACACTGATATCTACACCAGCATATCAGATGGCTCCCGTGGAGCTTCATGAGCTTTGGGTACAACTAGAGGAATTATAGGGGAAGGGGTTCATCCGTCCTAGTGTTTCTCCTTGGTCAGCCCCGATTTTGTTCGCCAATAAGGCAGATGGAAGCTTGAGACTTTGTGTTGACTATTGGCGCCTGAACTAGGTGACCGTGAAGAACAAGTACCCACTCCTAAGGATTGAATACCTCTTTGATCAGCTGAAGGATCATGGTGGTTCTCAAAGATAGACCTCAGATCATGCTATCACTAGCTCAGGGTATGAGATGAGGATGTGTAGAAGAAGAATTTTAGATGTCGGTACGACCATTATGAGTTTTTGCTCATGCCTTTCGGCGTGACCAACACTCCAGCAGTGTTCATGGGACTCATGGACAGGATATTTCATCCATACCTTGATCGCTTTTTAGTATTCTTCATCAATGACATTCTGATCTACTCGGCTACCAAGGACGAGCATGCTTATCATTTGCAAATAGTTCTGGATACACTCCGAGAGCACCAGATTTATGGTAAGCTCTTGAAGTGCCAGTTTTGGATTTGAGAGGTTCAATTTATGGGACATGTCATCTTGGAGGTTGGAGTTGCAGTGGATCCAATGAAGATTGAGGTGGTACTTGCTTGGGATCCACCTAGGAGTGTGACAGAGGTACAAAGTTTCCTAGGTTTGGATGGATACTACCGGAGGTTTGTGCCAGATTTCTCCAGAGTTTCAGCACCTTTATCAACATTGACGAAGAAGGGGAAACCCTTAGTGTGGTCAGAGAGATGCCAGTGGAGTTTTTAGGAGCTGAGGTAGAAGTTGAATAGTTCCCCTATCTTGAGGCTATCGGAGGAGGGCGTTGGGTATATAGTCTATTGCGACGCATCAAGGACCGGGCTCAGATGTATCCTAATGCAGGAGCAAGAAGTTATTGCATATGGTTCTCACCAGCTGAGACAACATAAGTAGAACTATGCTACCCATGACCTGGAGTTAGTAGTAGTGGTCTTCGCCTTAAATATGTGGTGACATTACTTGATGGGAGAACGTTTTACAGTCTACTCTGATCACAAGAGTCTCAGGTATATCTTCTCATAGAAGGACCTGAACTTGAGGCATTGACATTGGCTTGAGTTCCTCCAGGACTATGATTTCGAGATAGTCTATACTTCTGGGAAGGGGAATTTTGTAGCAAATGCACTCAACATGAGATCTGGTATACAACTGCTAGGTGAGGCGATGAAGCAACTGGCCGCTTTGTAGATATCCTTCGTAGATCGAGATAGAGAAGCTTTTCTTCAGTATCTTATAGTCACCCCCCACTCCTTCAGTGATTTAGGGAGGCACAACGTGGGGACACTGACTATGAGCCTTGATGTGCTCAGATATCCACAGGACAGGCACCTAATGGATTTTATGAAGGTGGGGAGAACGCCATCCTCTTCAGAAGATGTATTATGGTACCCGTGTCACTTCGGGGGGAAGTGTTGAGGGAGTTACAAACATCCCCTCTAGCGATACATTCAGGAGTGGTGAAGATGTACCAAGACCTCTGACGACAGCACTGGTGGCCGGGAATGAAGAAAGCAGTAGCAGAGTTTGTCTCTCGATGCCTCACTTGTCAGCAAGTGAAGGCGGAGCATCAGTTACCAGTAGGCTTAGTTCATCCTTTAGAGGTCCCAGAGTGGAAGTGGGATGGGATATCCATGGAATTAATGATAGGACTTCAACTTACATCTAGGGGTCGTGATTATATCTGGTTGAGCATTGAATGACTCACCAATTCGGCCCACTTCCTACCGATTAGAGAGTAGGGTATAGTAGAGAGCTTGGGATGACTCTATGTGCAGGAGATTGTGTGGCTAAATAGAGTACCCTCGATGATTTTCTCTGATCATGATGCACGTTTCACTTCCCGGCTATGGAAGGGGTTGTAGGAGGCTTTTGGGACGTAGCTTCGTTTGAGCACCACCTTCCATCCTCAGACGGATGGCCAGACTGAGTGGACCATTCAGACCCTCGAGGACATGTTGCATGCTTACGTTCTCAACTTTAGTCACAGTTGGGAGGATCAATTACCCTTGGTGGAGTTTTCTTACAACAACATCTATCACTCCACCATTGGGATGACACTTTTCAAGGAATTGTATAGCCAACCTTGTAGATCGACTCTATGCTGGACTGACCCAGGGGAATCAGCACTCAGGGGACCAGATATGGTACGAGCTACCACAGAGAAGGTGTAGATCATCTAGGAGTGGATGAAGACTGCACAGAGTAGGCAGAAGTCTTATGCCGATAGGAGATAGAGACCTCTGGAGTTCGAGGACGGTGACCACGTCTTTCTACGGGTCTCACCCCGACGAGGTTTACAGAGATTTGGTCGGGGTGGAAAGTTATCTCCGAGGTTCATCGGACCCTTTTAGGTCCTCAACAGAGTTGGAGAGGTGGATTACCACTTAGCACTTCTACCTCATTTGCATTGAGTGCATGATGTTTCCACGTATCCCAGCTAAGGAGATACGTGCACGACCCATCACACGTCATCGATCATGGAGAGATGGACATCGATGATGGGGTGACATTTACAGATCTTCCAGTGGAGATTGAAGATCAACAGGAGAGAGTCCTTCATGGGCGATCGATACCTTTGGTGCATGTACATTGAAAACACATGAACCTCTAGGAGAGCACATGGGTGCGGGAGGCTCAGATACGTGCTCAGTACCCCCACTTGTTTTCCTAGTTTTTTGATGTGGCTTTCATGGACGCAAAGCCCTTAGGTGGGGAGAATATAAAGACCTAGATTTTTCCATTTAATTTTTTTAATTATATTGGAATATTACAAGTCCGTAAAAATTGACGGCATGTGATTCCGGGGCCCGGTGTGCCCGGAATGAATTTCTGAACTTTTTTTCAAGTACGTTCAGTAAACGTGCGAGTAGGTTTTTTTAAATTTTAAACCGGTGCTCAGAATTAAAATTTGAGGACATCGTTGAACTCGCAACACCGATATTCACTCAAAGAGACCTTCACCTCGATCACAGTTGGTCGAGGGTGAAAGTTAGTTTTCGTTTTTTTCATGGAAATAAATAAAATAAAATAAAAGAACAACTTTTATTTTATTTTAACCTCCCATTTGAATTCTCAGTGGTGGGGACCACCCAAGCTAGGAAACCCCCCATTTTTTAATTCATGGTGGTGGGGACCACCCAAACCCTCTTTAATGCGGGGAAGTTCCATGGACTTCCTCCACTTTAATTGTGCCAACTCTCCAATTAATTAATTGTGCCATTTAATTGAGCCATTTAAGTATTGTTCCAATGAAAATTAATTGTATAAACCTATTTTAATTTATGTTGGTTGCTTGCTTTATTTTGCTGGAAATCATTGGAAAAGGGGTTCTTGGAGGAGCCTCTTGAGGAAGGTCAGTTCTCAGTAAAGAGGAACCTAAGAACGAAGGATCGTCAAACAAGCGGGGTCCTTGGAGGAGGCTTGCTTCGGGATCGACTAACGCCAATCCATCTTCAACCGAAGATGATCTCCAATGGAACCTTTGAGGTTGGTTTTTTTTATTTATACCCCCTTATCCCATTCTTGTCGACCCCCTTGATTCAAGAACAATATTGTCCCTAGCTACCGTTCTAACACGGAGGGTACGGGCCAAACGAACACGACCCGACCCCTCCACAAATATTTGTGGTGTATGATGAGTTCTTTGCGATGGAGGAGGATGGTGACCGATGCTGGTGACTGGCACTAGTGGGACTCGGGACCGGTGGCTGACACTCCGACCGACCACGACGAAGGTGGCGGCGTGACCGTACTACCGGAGAAGAGCCACGGCCCGCCGGCCGTGGCGGGGCAAGGGCGGGGGCTGGCCGCGCGAAGGGGCGGCGATGCATGACTGCACTGCCCAGTGGAGAAGAGCCATGACCTTGTGCCGCGGCGGTGAGGCAAGGTGTGACTAGCTTGATGCCGACCGCCGGTGATGGCGTGGCGCGCAACTACGCCACATGGGGAAAGCTGGCCATCCGGCCAGCCGGGGAGCCGAGCGGTCCGCCCTAGTGGACCACACCAAGGGCTAGGTCCAACCCAGGTCTAGACCCAGGTCGGGCCGGGTCGAACCAAACCGAGTTGGGCCGGGTCGGTCTGGCCGGGTCAGACCAGACCTGGACCAGTTTCGACCCTTTTTTCTCTTTTGGCCATATCTTGAGCTACGAGTGCCCGTTTGATGAACCGTCTATGGAATTGAAAACCTTGGATCAAGAAGGTCATTTTGGTATACCCCACTTGAGTTTTGGATAAAGTTGAGTTACGACCAGGTTTGATCGAGCATGAATCCAACCGGGCCCTCAGGACTAAAAGGCCAATAACTTACAGACCAGACGCCCGATTGATGCACCTTCTATTGTGTTGAGACCCCTTTTTATGTAGAAATACTTTGGGATACTTCTTATTGGTAATTTTTGGTAGTTGGATTATTCAACCTGTGGCTTGAGGAGCAGACCCTCCTGGAATCAAGAGAGCTTAGTGCGGGAACCCTATAGCTAGCTATAACACGAGAAAAGGATCCTATGTGGGTCTATGCTTTGGGATCCTATATGGGTCTGTACTTTGGGATCCTATGTGGTTCTGTAATTTGGGATCCTATGTGGGTCTGTGTTAGAGAGTCTCACATGGATCCGCTCTAGGAATCCATGCGGGACTACTCTAGGATCCTATGTGGGTCTGCTGTACTAGGATCCTTCATGGGTCTGATGATTTAGGATCCTACATGGGTCTACCTCTTAACAGAGTAATATGATTCAGTAGTTACATCTAATCATCTCTACTACCACACCTAAGTTATACCTAGTGTGAGATGAGTCTTTACCTTTGTGGTAATATTCTATGTGGCGTACCTTTGTGGTACTTACCTTCATGGTGATACCTTTGTAGTACTTTCCTTCGTGGTGATACCTTTGTGGTATTCTTATATATGTAATACCTTTGTGGTACTTACCATCGTGGTGATACTTTTGTGGTATTCTTCTGTGTGGCGTTACCTTTGTGGTACTTACCTTTGTGGGGATACCTTTGTGGTATTCTTCTCTGTGGCGTTACCTTTGTGGTACTTACCTTTGTGGTGATACCTTTGTGGTATTCTTCTGTGTGGTGTTACATTTGTGGTACTTATCTTTGTGGTGATACATTTGTGGTATTCTTCTGTGTTACGTTACCTTTGTGGTACTTATCTTTGTGGTGTTACCTTCATGGTATTTTTTCCTTTGTGGAAGAATTGAGCTTTGGGCTTTTGAGTTGGGCCTTGTGTTTCCTCATGAATGAGATGGGTATACTTGATAACTTATGTATATGTATGGGAGCACATGATCCTCAGCCCGGTTGGTGAGGACTCTAAAGTGCATCTAGGTGACCCGGTATCAAATCCAGGTGGAGGCACAATTTACGGGTTATTATAGCAGGTATAGTAGCATGAATTGTTTGTCACTATAGCAGTCAGAAATTTTCCCCTGTTTGGGCCTTCAGGCCACTAATTTGGTCCTTGAGTCCTTTAAGGCATTCGGGCCACCCAAGCCTTCAGTCCAGTAAGGCCTTCGGGCCACCTCAAGGCCTTCGGGCCACCTGAAGTGCAGATGCAAACCAGTCAACCTACAAGGAACAAGCTCTATAGGAGGATGATCAAGGAGCTTTCACTACAACAGAAGCTACAAATATTGCAAGAATGGTAGGGTATTATACCTTCCATCGGGACAAGCCTGTGCATGCATGGGATATCCTAGCTGAACAGCCATGCGAAGGTGGAGAGCTGATTTCATGGTGAAGATACTGGGGAGGAGCAGTTCCAAGTAGTTAGTCTGGGTTGTATATAATGTTTAAAGCCTACGGGTAATGAATTCCTCTAAGGCCTACAAGCCATATAATTCTTACGCCTATGGGACTTGTAGGGGTTCCACCTCACCCCTTGAAAGGTGGATTATCATAATCAATAAAAATAAAGGCCTTCGGGCCATTGGATAGGTATATGTATCGGCATATACCTAGGTTGGGTTGATTGTTGTTTCCATGCTTTGTGGTTTATCCTTTTTGGATTTTTGTAAGACCTTTGAGGGTCTTGGGGTCCCTACTGAGTATCGTTATACTCACCCCTGCACGGGCTACGCCCGCACCTTGTTGTGTTTTGTGCAGATGATGGACAACGCTGACAGAGGATGAGGGTACCAGGACTGGTGGTAGCTCAAAGGTGGAAATTAGACGAGGCGTACCGCAGATACGAACATTCTAGATATATACCTACCCTTCAGGTAGGATCCTTGGTGGGTGTTTACAGGATCTGTTTTAGTCTACTTTTACTTTTCAGTTTTCTTGTACTTTCCAGTTGTGATTTTATTTTGGATCCTTTTTCTTTTGTACACACTCTTTTACTATACAGTTTACTTATGTTCGTATGTTGTTGTGTGCTTGGTTGTGTGTGTTTACAGGTTATAAAGGAAATGCCTTCCTGGTTTTAGGGAATACACCTTTCGGTGCTAGTCTCTAGCCCCTGGCCTATGGAAGGTGGGCTTGGGGTAGTCATGGCATGGGCCCTGGGGGATGGGTCATGACAGTTGGTGCGCCATCAAACAGTTGAAAATTTTGATATTCCCTGATTGGAATCCATAGAGTACTATAGGAATAGTTGATACTCTCTAGTCGATAAACTAGATAAAAAACTACTCCCAAGATAATTGTACGTAAGCACATGTTGCGATCACATGGATGCAAGGATATATCAATGCTTGTAAGTTGCCACATTCACTGTAACACTTCTCTAATAAAACAACTCGCACATGACCATTTCTACAATACACAACATCATCTAGCTCAACGACTTCAAATCGTTGCTCTGGACAATTAAATGCAGCTACTTGATAAGTTGTAGCCTTCTAAAGAACTCTATCTAGATTGTGCTAGAAATAGTTTCCATAGAGCATCCCTCCTTTTTAGGACCTCTTCATCCTGCTTTATTCATTACAAAAAACACTTTACACTATGATAGAAGGTCTCTTTTACCAAACCTATAATTTAGTTTTAAAACATTATACTAATAATATATTATAATTATATATATTCTAAGTAATATATAATCAAATATTCTCATTTACCTATGATAAGTAATTTCCGAACTCCATTGAAAACTCCATTTACACATTCTACAATGTTGGTCATTATATGTTCATATCTCCTCCCATCATCATATGCCAAAGACTATTTATGCTTTGGAATTTGCATCATATAACCATAAACTTCCAAATTAACTCTATGAATATATTCAAGATTCCCCTCCATACTTTGTTATTGAGGCTCCTATGTTATCAAACAAGAACAAATCTAAACACATATGGAAATAACTATGATAGTGTTTTTTAAAATGAAAAAGGTTATTCATACTAATTTTTAAGATTTCTTTCTTCATCGGTTTGTTCCCAAACTTCTTTCTCAAATTTCTAAAAATGTGTCAAATACAATATTGATGATGGGCATAGGGTGGTCTCCAAGAAAGAACCTCAGACTGTACTGCCTCTTTGATTGAACTATGATGATCTGAAATAAGACAAATCACTTCTGCGTTCATAAAAAACTCTCGAAGATAATCCAGAAACCAGCTCCATGATGAGAATTTCTCCTTCTCCAAAATTTCAAATGCCGAAGGTGGAGGGGATCAATTTCCATATTGTGTGGTAGAAATCAATAAATTTCTTGTATAATTTCCATACAAAAATGTTCCATAAATCTATACAAACTGCTTGCAATTTCTAAAAGCTACCACACATGGTAAAAGTGTCCAAAATAATCTACCAAACACAACCATCGACTGATCAACTTGGTTGTTTTGGTTAACATATTCAGTAGTATGTCACTGATAGATCACTTGATTGTTGTGGTGTAAAATCTCCATAAGTTATGATAAAACTTGATAAGAGTCATCTCAATCACTGTACACTTTCACAATATCCTTTTGTCATGTTGACTATGCCTTCTAGTAAGAGATTTGATACCTAAAAAGTTGTTTGATTTTCTCCACCACCAGAATGACAGGAATGTCTTGACATGCTCTAATCATTTCAACAATAATAGTTGAAACAAACTCAACATCTAATGAAGAATGTTCCTGTGAAAATATCAGGTTCACACATGTGTGTGAAGTAAATCCAGCGATGCACCAGCTATGAAAAATGTTATTAATTATAGCTCGTATATGCATTTGACAGTTCAAATCATATTTTTCACAACGAATCACATAATAAGACCTATTTGACTCTTCTACAACATAAGAGTAATGTATTTCAATGTGATATTGTTTTATCGCATTTTTCATTACATATTTGTTCTCAAACTCTCTTCTAATATATAGAACACCTTCATACAACACTTGATTTTTTCCACCAGTGATTCTTGGAAATTCTATACTAGGAGTAATAACTGACCAATCAACACTACTATAAAACTGAGTTATATCCACACCTATATAGTCACGGGTTAAAAAACCCGTGGCTACAACCTCACATATTGCCACGACTCCATGGATTTAGTCCAACCTGCCTTTCATTCTTCCCTTATACTCGATCTATCCTCCACGAAATAGCCCCGATTCCCTCCTCGATGCCTCCTCCTCATGACCCTCCTTCTCCAGAGAAGTTGATCTAAACGACCTCCCCACCTCCTCTCTTCCTTCCCAACAGCTCTCCCCCACAACACACCCCCGATGATGAGGTTGAAACCCCAAACTCGCTCCCCGATGCCTCCTCCCCAACAAACCTCAACACCCTCGACGCCTCCTCACCGCGACCCTCCTCCCCACAATCCTCCTCCTCCAGCGAAGCTGCTCCAAGCAGCCTTCCCACATCCTACCTTCCTTCCCAATGGTACTCCCCCACAACACTCAACACCCTTGATGTCGAGGTTGACACCCCCGATGCCCTCCTAGATTCCTCCCCCAACGACTCCCCACTAATAGTATCTTAGATTTTTGATTTTCATTAATTTCACAATCAATCGAATCTATTAAGTTATCTTCTTGAGTTTCCTCAATAGTTCATTTGTCCCCCAACTTTCATCCACATTACATCATCATCTTCTGTATTTTATTGTATTGATAGTGATCACTTCAACACCTCACTTCCTTGATTTCCATGATTTATTTCCTTGATTCATCTTAAATAAGTGATTTATTCTTTACTTACACCTCATTCAAGTCTAGATCAACTAATTATTTTATTCTAGCTTTGCGTTACTTCATTACCAAAGAGTTGGTGGGATTATCTAGATCTCGGTTCCTGATACACCTCTTATTGAGGACCCTTTTTATCCTCCAAAACATAAACAATATTTTCTATTTTAACAAGTCTATTTCTTGGATAAACACTTTCATTATGCATAGGAACCATACCTAATTTAGTCTATCTATGATTGATATATATGAATAGTTATAGTTATCCCATTATCCTTGAGATTTTGATATTTGAATCACATGCTCATAAGGTGTCCAATAATTCAGAAAATATCATAACTATGGTTCCTACTTCTTTTGTGGACCATCACATAGATATTTTGTATGGAATTTTTATTTTTTATAGATTTCATATTTGGACACATTATATATATCAAGGATAATTTTAGAGTTATTTTCATCGTTTCATTTGAGGTTTTCATCCTACATTTAGTTCTATAATCTTATTATCTTTTTATTTAAACTATGAATCTATCAACTTTATACTTGAAGTATAATATATCATGGGTTGTCTTCTTTCTTCAAATTGAGTATTGTTTGGAACGATTCTTTTTTTCAATTCTTTATTCATTTCATTTTCTTCAAAATATCATCAGACAACTCTTCAATCATGTAACTGTCTTCTTTAATAATTTTCCCATTTTCATTACACAAAAATTCAGGGTCACTTATTATTTCTTTTCCTTTAATTTTCTAAGGAAATATATTCAATAATTTTACAATAAACCTCAAGAATGAATTTAAATTATTTTACCTTCTCTTATGGATTTTGATGTAAGTATTGTGAAAATTTAGTTATATATTTTTTAATGTTTTTAAAAAATAAAAAATCCTCTCAATTAATTATTTAAAATTTGGTTGAAATTTTTGGTTATATCTCTATGAACAATTTTTTTAAATAATTTCATTATATTCTAAATTAATATATGGGTTTAGGAATAATTCATTTAATTCATATTTAATTAGAAATTTTTTAGTGCTGAGAGAATGAATTGTATTTATTAATTTAATTGAAATTTGATGTTTTAATATTTATTTATCATTTCCCTTGCGATGTTCATTTTCATTATCACATGTCCTAATTTTTATATCACATTCGTTTGGGTTTATTTTTTTTAAAATGTTTTAATATGATCAAATGTGATCGTATTATTTGTTGTATATTGTTTTATTTTTTTAGTGTTGTTGTTTAATATCATCTCTATAATTAGTAACTAAAATTAATTCTTAATAGTTTTGTTTAGAGTATTTTCCTAGTATTAAAATTTTGTTATATATTGTATATAGTGGAATCAAAACATATATAGTTATATAAAGTGTGTATATATATATACATATTGAAAGTATGGAAGAATATCTTTATCCCAGTAAAGAAGTTACACATACATTGAAGCATAGCATTGCATAAGGGTAAATTGTTCTACCTTTAAAAAATGGTAGAAATTTAGTCCCCATATATAGAATAGGTTTTATTTGTAAGGGTAAACCTATTTACCCATATAGAAAAACTCAAATAGCTCATAAAAATTGTCCGCCTTAGAAGTTCATATCCCCCATCATAATGTTCTCCCACATCACACCGTCACATCATCATAAAACTCATCTATGGAAGGTCAACATTATGAAATCTCTTCACATGGAAAACCCATGGAAACCTTATTATGTTTTAAGCATTCATCCTTGTTAGAATTAGATGTTTCTCTATATAAAACCTGATTTTTCTTGTCTAGTTCTATAGTGAATAATTTTTATTAAAATCCACTAGCTTCAACGTCACCTATATTTATCCAAGAATAATATCATCTCATGACCCTTGTTTCTTCATAATAAAGAATCTTATTCATAGTGTTTTTTGGACCAGTTTTTCATACATGAATTTTTTTTATACATAAACATCTTCTTGGTTCAACACTAACAATTCTCATGATAAGGTACGTTCATATTCAAGATTCCATTGAGTTCATCTTGTTCTTATTCTTTATACATGTTATCACACCATGTTGGAGTTCATACCGTGATCTCTATTTATCTTCTTCTTGGCATGAATGATTTTTTTTCACATTTTGTTACTAAAAATATTTTTATCAGTATGTTCCATGTACATAACCCATTAAATCATTTGACTTTGTTTTATATGGAATAAAATTCAGAAAATCATACTAAAAGAACTTTTCCTCTCCCATGGTAAGTAATATGATATTTATTCTTTGGTATCCTTGTTTATCACCATCAAAGATGAATTACTTATTCTTCTTCAGGTCATGGTTACAGTGGTCAGTATTCTTGTGTTTATCATTATCTAATTATTATTATTATTATCAATAATAGAAATTTAGCCTATAGCCACGATTTTATAGGTCTGTGGCTATATCCTGTTTATAGCCATAGTTTAATTAATTATGTGTACGTGCACCTTAATTGCGCCTCGTGACGCATCCCCAAGAGGTCTTTGTGCCTTATTGCACCGTGTTCCTTTGAAAACATTGAGGATACATCATGGATAACATCCTCATGGTTTAATGACCTATATACTTGATAAATAAACCAATAATATGACTTCCCAAATCTTACCCACCATGATTCAATCCCTTTCATGGTGTAGAATAATTCCTCTCCATCATGACTATGGTGTATTAAAAATATCCATGGTGTAAATTCATCTAGAATTAAAAAAACACAATATTTAAAACTTCTAAATGAACACCCATAACATCTCATTTAATATAATCCATCATTGAAATTTCCAAATGTCTAGTGCAATTGAAAATAATTCTATCCATATATGTAGTGTAACCTGTTCCTCTACATTATAGACAAAATAATATTACTTATGTGCATTACAAACACTATATTATGTAGTGTGGATTGTGACATGGATTGTAATTCTAAAATCTCATATTGATATTTATTTTGGGTGAGGGATGCTTCATTACCTTGTACATAAGATCAAATCACCATAAAATTCCTTAGGTCCCAACAAGTCCTAGTAGGTCATCATGCCACCCCACATAGATCTATTATCCATGGTTAAAACCTATTCTATGGAAATTACTATTCCATTGATCTGATTGATTATGTTAACATATTTTTCTCTCTTTCTTGGAACTACTGTTGAGCTTGGTTATTCCTTATGGTGGTGCCTTTCTCATACACTACTGCAATGTTGGATATTTTTTTTATAAATTTCAAACACTAATATGGAATGGATTGTGGTATTGTGATAAATCTTTTATAACCCTTACATGTGAGGGAATACCATTCATGTGGTAAAGAGTGAGTTTGTAGTTATAGAAAACGAATTGTTCTTTGATTATGTGCCTCCCTTAGGCAATTAATTATGATTTTTTAGTTGTGGAAATGTTATTGGCATATATTCCCAGTTTTATTATTCTATTATGAGAATGAAGAGATACCCATTGTTTGATATGTTTCTCAATTATGAGGCATTATTACATTTCACTATGTTAATCATATGGCCTAAGATGACGTGACAATTTGTTTTAATGAGACAAATGACATGTGTTGACCTTGATAATGAGTTTACTCTCTACATGGTGTGGGGAATACTTTCCATTTTCGTCATGAATTTTGAGATGGAATATTTTTCCCATATATTTTTCATCACCCACTTATTGTGTGATGCAATTCCAACCAATCCATGGAACATAATGCCCATGTGGACTTGGTGATGATGGTAGTATCCCCAAAATCATAGTTATTTATTGTTTCTTTTAGAAGTGGTCCCTCATTCCCATTTCACCATGATGATTTGTTATACTCCATGATTAAAAATCAACAATGGAATGACGTCCTTTAACACACTATGGTATATTGGCGTCCTTCTACACACTATGGTATATGATATGGTTTAAATTTTCAAAATGTCTCTAAATTTCAATAAATATTTTTAGAATTAATAAAAAACATCACAACTCATTGTGAATCCATCCAAAAACTTTTGGGAATTGATTATTATTATTTCTTAGATTTCATATAAACTATTTTTACTATAATCAAACCTCATTCTTAGAACTTATGTGTGACTATTCATGATTTTTTATAATTTAAAACATTTATGAATTACCTAAACCATGATTTTAATATATTTGTTATGATTTATTATTAACATGTTATTGATGGTTACTTATTATCTTATGAAACAATACATATAATGTTAATTAATTTTCTAGATTATTTATTTAATGTATGTTAATATGTCTTAGAATAGATAAATACTGGATGTACAATGTTGATGGAATCACTAATGAATTTCAAGAGTTACGATATTTTTTAGACTTTTCATTCACTAATGACTCAGATTTCGGATTGATTCGATTCCTGTGTTTTGATTATGTTGGAAGACCATGGTTAATTCATGAGGAAGTGAGTTACCATATCACTAAACATGGTTTCCAAAAAAATTATCATGTGTGGTATCACAATGGAGAAAAAGTTCAAGTGGTGAATGACATCGATTCAGCGAAAAGGATTGGTATGAAAAATCTGATTTCTAATCGGTTTAATTTTATTTCTGAAGCTATCTCCTCATGTAGACCAATTCAAGAGGAAATGAATACCTGAATATAGTTTTTTCCTATTAATCAGGATAATGATGTTGAGAGTGTTATAAAGATGATGGAAGATTAAAATACCCTAGTATATCTAGCATGTGAAAAAATGAGAAAACTTGAGTTTTTAATGAGATTATATCATGGGAAAATAATGTATGGATTTAGTAATATTGTGGTCGAATATATCCTTACATTTATTAAGGATTTACTACCTTATGATGCATATATTCTAGAAAATGATTACATGGAATCAAAGTTGGTTGGAAAATTTGGATTTTCATCTATTAAGATTCATTCTTGCCCCAAATATTATTGTCTATTCTGGAAGGAAAATGCAGAGTTGAGTCAGTGAAAACAATGTGACCCATCAAGGTGGAAGACTAATAAATACATAACTCAATCTCGCATACTAGATAAAGTGATGTGGCACTTCCCTTTAATTACCAGGATTTAATTTTTTTTTATGTCAGAACAAATGGAAAGAAATATGAGATGGCATGAAGATGAAAGAAATAATGATAATTATGAAATAGTGAATCATGAAGATGATTTGGATTGGAAGAAATTTGATAGGTTAAATCCTGATTTTGCAACTGACCCACAAGATGTTATATTGGGATTATCCTGTGATGGTTTCAACCCATTTTTCCAAATTCATACTGCACACAGTACTTGACCTATTTTCATTCACATTTATAACTTTCCTTCATGGATGTGTATGAAGAAGTCGTTTACTGTCATGAGTATATTGACATCTGGACCCAGTGATCCTGGAAATGATATTGATATATACTTGCATCCATTAATAGAGAATTTAAAGGAGCTTTGGATTATTGGTACACAAGCGTAAGATGCATTCAGGAAGAAGTACTTTATGTTTTGTGCCACTTTATTATGGACAATAAATGATTTCTCTGCTTACAGAATTATGTATGATTGGAGTACCAAATAGAAATTATCCTACCCTATTTGTATGAAAAATACACATTCCAGGAGATTAAATTTTTGACGAACTTTCAGCTTCATAGGGCATCGATGATTTCTACTGGTGAATCATCCATACAAGAAAAATCAGATATAGTTTGATAATGTCATTGAGACGGATGAGATACCTCAACAAATGTTAGGGAATGATATTATTAAAGAACTTGATGATTTGAATTATGTTATTGGAAAAATTCCAGCAAATATCAAAAATCTAAAGCATGTAAATTCGTATTCCAATAGCAATTAGAGATAGAAAATCATATTATTTGAGTCGCTGTATTGGTTATAAAATTTAATTTGTCATTGTTTGGATGTAATTCATATCGAGAAAAACACTTGTGAGATGTTACTTGCGACTATTTTAAATTTCCAAGGAAAAAACAATTGATGATTTCCAGTCTCGTCATGATTTGATGGATTAGGGTATAAGATCAAGACTTCATCCTAAGTTAATTGGTCAAAATAAGTGGAAAGCTCCTTTTTCTTGTTATTTGATGAAAAATGTGGTGAAGAAACAATTTCTTTAGGTCTTGTAAAGTTTAAAGGTTTCAGATGGTTATTCAAGTAATATTTTGAAAAGTACAAATACATAAGATGTGAAACTAGAATCTCTTAAAACCCATGATTAACATGTCTTGTTACATGAGTCAATTCCTATTTCCATTTAGAATTTACTTTCACATAATGTTAGAGTTGTTGTGATTAAGTTATGTCATTTTTATTGAGACATTTGTGCCAAAATATTGAGCAAAAGTGTTGTTCAAAAATTGTAGAGAGATGCATCGATTATTCTTTGCGGCTTGGAGAAAATTTTCCTACTGTCATTTTTCACATGTATGCTACTTCTGACTGTGCATCTTCCCACAGAAGTTCTTTTTGGTGGTCCTATTTCAAGTCAGTGGATGTATCATATAGAAAGAATTATGTTTAAATTAAAATCTTATGTTAGAAATAAATATCACCACGAATTCTCTATTGTGAAATTCTATTTAGCACAAGAATGCATGGATTTATGTTCATCGTACTTGGATAACGTCACTACGAGGTCTAATCAACTAATGATAACTGAATATGAGAAATATTAACCCATTGAGACTACATTTCCTTCACAACCCCAAATAGGGGGGATATCTGGATCGTACTCATTGTGTACTTTAAGCAGGGAATAGTGGGAAACAACTCATCGTACAATATTATTCAACTGTGGTGTTATTTATGATTATATCAAGTAAGTAAACTAGTAAATATTCATTTTTTTCATTATGTGATTTCTTCATATCTTATAATATTTTAAATATTTCATATCGGTAGAGAACATTTAGAAATTATAAAAAAGATAAATTTCTCTCTATCTATTAAGAGAAAGGAAATGTTGCACAATAAATAATTTTCTTCATGGTTAAAGTTAAAGGTAATAGATTTCTTTTTTCTTCTTCTCATAATATAATCACATGACTTTGTTTAATATTTGATGTTGGTATCTTTTAGGTTTTAACTCTACCAATGAATGAAGTATCATATGAAGTAAGAGCGTTTACCTTTGATCCAAATGATGTGGTACGTGATTGTAAGATAATGGTTGTAAATGGATTTAAATTTATTATAAATACCTCTACAAAAAAAATTCCAACACAACATGATGATTTCATGATAAGCACCACAATAGATTGTTATGCGAGTGCATCAGACAGACAACCTCAATAAAAATATATATCATATTACAATGTTGTTGAATGAATCATGTTATTAGATTACTATGCACATGGTAGTGTTATAATGATGAAATTCAAGTGGTTTGAGTCAATGAAACGACAAGGAATGCATATTGATAATTGTGGATTTAGAGTGTTTGATATTAACTGCCATCTTTATACTGATGAACCTTATATTCTTGCGTCCCAATCTAGACAAGTGTTTTATGTAACTGAACCATTATAATAAATTTTTTTTATTATTATTGATGTCATTACTAGACATATTTTTGATGAAGACATGGATTAAAATGATGATGTGGATGAACATGTCGGTATTTATTCGAATGTTGCATTTGATGACACATATGACACAATTTTTAGAACATATTATGAACTAAAAATTATCATAGATAACACATATAATTGACACATTTGTAAGTGTTTACATGATATTATTTCAATATTTTATGTGTTTTTTTAAAATTTCATACATGATATCAAATTAACTAGTATATTTTATACCATTATCAAATATAAAACTATTAATAGTATAACCAATTTATGTTTAAGCACATCTTTATTAATTCTTGAATATAGAAAAGTCTTAATATTTTATCAATATAAATAACACACATGAAAATGTATCTCATTGTTTTATGATACAATTGTATTATTTAACATTTTTCATTATTTCTATTTATTTGAGAATATTATTTTATATTTATAGGTAAAAATGTCTAATTATGATGATATTAGAAGAAATATAATAATATATAGAAATGAAAAATGTATGTCTCCTCTGGGAAACACTGTAAGTATAATTTATGTTTGAATATTATGGTCTTTCATATTATTTATCTTGTTATATTTTTATTTTATTTTATCATCTATGTTATTTTAGGCTACATCATTGAGGTGACAATTGGATTATACTAATGAGGCTGATAGTATAGAAGGGGGTACTGATTCTATAGTTCAACCTACTACTATTCCACTTGAGTCGCCAGGAGGTCATCCTCCCATTATGACACTTCCATATCATCCATACCCACCTTTTTCACATCCCTTTATGCCCACACCCACATCGGATGGCAGTTATCAGACTCCCATCCCTCCTTATTTTCCATTACCACCATCCACTGGACAGGTCACTACACCCCCATATATCCCACTACCTTATCCATATCCATATCCACCCTCATCTGTATAAGGTTATCTATTTGGTTTTCTCCCTCCATCCTTACACTTATCATATTCTACTATACAAATTACTCATACTGTAGATATCCTACCCACTATAGAGGCTACTCCCCATCTAGACACAACACGTCATGGGTTAGTATACCCCCATCTACTGGTATGTGTTTAAACATTACTATTAGTGATTAATGATAAATTCATATATATTATTTTAATTTATTTTTTTCATGATTATCTCTAAACTCTACCAGATGATGAGGTTGCACAAAAATTCAAGAGGTTTGGAATTGAAACACACAAATCATGGTTGAATATAATGAGGACAATGCTATAATTTAAAAAATGGTACAGAATGTAAAATCTTTATGGGAACACTTGATAGACATAATAATATCATTCTAATTCAACCAATAAGTTATAAGAAAGTTGGAGAAGAAATAAAGAACAATGCTTGGGCAGAGATCTGGGTAAGTAATGTTAATCACCTTTTATGTATACATTAATTTATAATATTTTATTAACAAATATTTTATCCTTTTTAGATTCGATATAATATTCCTGATGGACAAAATGCCACGACTGAAAGGTTAATGGATTTAGGTGAAATATAGCAAGCATGAAATCATGAATTATATCTTGGTTAGAAAAAGAGAGTTGGTACGAAGCTTGAAGAAGTACCGGTGATTCATGATTGCCCAATATCACAATACAAAGAGATGATCAACTATTGGAAGAGTTCAGAGTTTAAGGTATTTGTTAAATTTATATACATATTCATTTATTTATTTGAAAATGATTTTTAAAGTATAAATTACTTGTTTTATTTATTTTAAAGAAATTATATAATTATTTTTTATAGGATAAATCAGATATAAATAAAATAAATAAGAGTGGAATGAAACACGTTTATACTCGTGGATACACTTCACTCCCAAATCATGAGCAAACACATGTAATTTAACATTTAAAATATTTAGCTTGGTTTAGTGTAATTTTTTTGACTTCCAATTTTTATTTATTTATTTGTTTATTCTAGAAAAAGGAATTGAATATCGAGGGTCACATTCCTCAATCAACTTTGTTTTGTACAAGTAGAAAAAAGAAAGATGGTACTGTGACAAATACCGACACTGAGAAGGTGATTGTAAGTATATTTAAATTTCTTTTATTTTGACTGAATTTAATTCCTTATATTATTTTATCATTTTAATTTATGATATAAATCAATAAATAAAATTCTTTTGAAGAATTTGAAGAAAAATAACATGACAATTTGGGCCTGAACGATTATCTACATCAGGTATTTGGAGATGATCATCAGGGTATAGTGCATTTTCAACCTGAGAATAAGATTTTACTATCTCAATACTGGTCTTTCGACAACATTTCTTTGAGTACCAGTTCTATTTTGGTCACAGTAGAATAAATGAATTCTACAATCAAAGAAGAAACTCAAAAATCAGAAAAGGTGATAACTAAAAATATAATGAAAGTTATGCTTTCCCTTTCTTCTACACATCCACCAAAATAAGCTATGACAGTTGATGCTTGTTTGATATCGATGCTTTCTACTTATGTAGATTCTTCTACCAGAGACAGTGGCTGGTGGTGTGAGAGGTGGTGATGGTGTTTCTGTAGGAGTCATGGATGAGGGTTATCATAATTCTGATGATATTGATATTGAGACTCACTATCAATGTAAATTGTATTTTTAGAATGTTAATATTGTGGAATTTAATTATGCAGTGAAGTTTGATTATTGTAATATTGAATTATATTACAGTGTTTCTATCTATTTCTACATATATTGAATTGTTGTATTATGATGTATGTTTTTTATGTACTAGTTAAGTTTTATTATTATTATATTGAATTGTATCCTCCTTCGATGCGACCATTGTACCTCCTCGCCGATGATGCTCTGAGGTAGCCCCTCTACCTCCTCTGGTGAACCTATGACGATATGTAGTCTACTTTTACATTTTTGTATGATTATTTTTTTTCTTTCTACTATTAGTTTATACCCCTCATTTTTCTTATCTTTTAAATTTTTTCTGTGGGTGAACTCATTCTGGTGCACCTCCGACGGTAGTTTCCAGGCATGTCATAAATATATATGTTTTTTGTTCCCATTAGATTACTAGAAGGGGGGCTAGCAGGGGTGGAACTAGAAGGAGGGAGGAAAAAATGGAAGGAATCTTCTCAATACAATCATCAATGATGTCTTCCACATAAATCACTCATTCTCCCTTGAGGACCCTGAAGATCCAAGTAACTTCCAGAAAACAATAAGTGTAAGTTTTTTAAATAACATTACCATAATTTCTTATGCCATATCAATTTGAATTTCTCTAAGCTATTGAATTTTACCTACAGGGAATTCTAAATGTCCAGTATTATATTCCTGAATATGTTCATGTATCGCCGGAATGCTAGCTTCTAATTGAAAAGATATTCACAGCTGACCCTTCCAAGGTTTGTTAGTACATTTAGAGTGACAAAAATTATGAAAATTATAATTGTCAGTATACTCTTTTTTTGGTTTCACTTATCCCCCTTCATGCACACATAATTTTACATGGGATTAGGATTAGGATTTGAGGGTTTATTAAATTTTATTTAAGTGAAGATTCTAATTAAGGGATTTCATGTTGCATGTTCTTCATCGCAACCCAGTTCTTGTTCCACGAACTCTCCCCAAAACTTATGGTAATTTAGTTTATTTACCTGTTGTTTATGTGACAAAGCTTATACATACCTCAGGTTGGGTTTGGTTAAATCAATATTGAAAGAGAGAATAATAGTTCCAATAATATTTTAATTTTTTTAACATCTGGTGCAATAAATTCCTACAATGTTGATGTCATATAAACCCTTGATAATCCCATTTTATGAAATCCATATTCCTTAAAAAAATCTAGGTAATGGGGATTCTAGGTGTGAGTTTGACAAAAAGAAACATCAACACTTGATATATATTTTGAATTGGATTAAAAAATTTTTTATATGAAATTACTTTACAATTTTAATTTATATTTTTTACTATTACAATATCTTATTAAACAGTTTTTTAAACTAATATATGTGTTTTACTTTTTATAAACTTTTACGGTATCTAAAAATTCATTTTCAAAAGCATCTAATGCTTAAAAAAACATATTAGATTTCATGTTATTATGATGATGATATGAATCACTAAAAATGATTCAGGGTGCTATTTCAAATGATGCTCCTTTTGTAGAGGATGCTTCTATAAAAACTATTGGGGAGATTAAACTATTGGTGTGCATACAACAGGTCAATTGGTTATTTTATGGTTTCATCTACTTTTAAATAGTTTTATACATTTATGAAACTAAATTTAATTACACAAGATTGGTTTATCCTTAAAAATTTATCACATTCCATCACTGTATTATGTGTATTCTCATACTTTAATAGGTGATGTTTAAAGAAAAATTTGTTGATGAATTTTTATTCATGTTTCAGTTGTTGGGTTGGTTAACTTTCAAAAACAAGTGCTCTTTATCAGTATCTTATAACTCAAATTTCAAATGTTTTATGAGTGTGTAAATGCTATCTTTTGACACTATCTAATATTTTCCTTTTTAAGAGTTAAAATTATTCATTCATGTTGTAATTTATTAGTTCTTTGGACTACTAAAACTATAATTTCATAGTGTTTCCTTATTGAACCCTACAAATTAAAATGCTAAAATGATTATACTTTTTTTATGTTCCTATGTTGTTTATTCATGTATGGTTTTTTGTTTTTTTGTTTTTTCCTGGTGTAGGGGGGTGGAGGGGGGGCTTTGTAGAGGGAGGGGGTATCCAGGACTGGTGCAGGTGTGTGTGTGTGTGTGGGGTGGGTGGGTGGGGGTGTCCAGTGGGGTGGAGGGGGTGACCTGGAGGGGGGGGTTGTCCAGGGGGTGTCCAGGAGGGGGGGGGGGGTTGTTCAGGAGGGGGGTGTCCAGGAGGGAGGGGGTGCCCAAGAGGGAGGGTGGTGTCTTGGAGGGAGGGGGTGTTTAAGGTCTAGGAGGGAGGGGGTGTCTAGAAGGGGGGGTGTCCTGGAGGGAGAGTGGGTGTCCAGGAGGGAGCAGGGGTATCCAGGAGGGGAGGAGTCCAAGAGGGGGGGGGGGGGTGTCTAGGAGGGGGGGGGGGGTTCTAGGAGGGGGTGTTCATGAGGGAGGGGGGTTATGTAACCCTTTTTCATAACTTCCCCTTTGATGAAATAAAAGTGTTTGCATCTCTTAGTATCTTCACCAAAAATCTTTTCTCTCTAGGTCTATTATTTATATTGTTGTGTTCTATTTTTCATAAATATTTACAATTATGAATTTTCATTTCAACATGATGTATAGATTACTCAGTTTTATGGTATATTTTTTATTATATACCTCCAAATTCAAGGATATATTTATGGTCATGGATTATAGTGATACAATTTTGGTTCTTTTGTTCCATAAACAAGTGACACAATTTATAACAAAAACTGCATTGGAACTTTTAGAGATTTTGGTTTAAGTAACATATTTTATAAATTTATTTAATACCATATCTTATTTATAGATAAAGTGTTAGTCCTTACATGCTTTAGGGTGATGTTCCTAATTATTTTGATGGTGTATAAGAACCAGGTAAAACATGAACTGACATATTAGGTTTAAGGGCTGTTATTTTTTTGGGTATGTTTTATTTTTTGATCATTTTGTATGCTTCTAAATTTTCATCTCAACACATGATATAAGTAAGATTTCAAATAGTTTTTTATTATATAGATCTGAATTCATGGTGAAATTTATGGTAATGGATTACAGTGAAATGATTTAAGTTATTTTGTTCCATAAACAAGTGATGCAGTTCATAACAAAAAATGCATATGAACATAGAGATAGTTTGATTTAGGTAAAATATTTTATGAATTTATGAAATACTATATCTTATTTATAAATGAAACTACACCTATAATTCTTTACAATGAAGGAAATTGATCAAAACTACCAGGACTATAAAAAATTCTTGAATTTAAAAGTGGAAATAGATCAGTTTAGAAATGAATGGGCCCAATACATGGTTTCAGAATGTATACAGACATGATGATACACTTGGGTGTGGAGGGGGGTCTTTGCAGGGGGGAGGGGGCTATCCAAGGGGAAGGGGGTGTGGAGGGGGGACTGTAGGGGGGAGGGGGGCTATGTAGGGTGTGGGGGGGGGGGGGGGGGTTGGGGGGTGTTGTCCAGGGGGAGGGAGGATATCTAGGGGGGCTATCTAGGGGGGGGGGGTGTCCATCAATATTACCTAGTTTTATTTTTCTTGAACTGAAATTATTTAATCCAATGTTTATTTTTTTTCTTTTATAGGTACTTAATGTGAAAAATTAGGATGAGTGAAATTTACAAAGATAAGGATGAATGGTTCATCTACTGAGAGGAAAACATATATGCATTGCAGGGGAGTAATTCATTTTTTACCTCTATAAAACCATTCTTTCATATTCCCACTCATTGTAACAACTTTAAATACTTTATTTTAGGGTGTTATTATTGTTTAGTTTTTATGCTTAAATTGTTAAATACTTTGCATGTTGATTGCACTGAATCTGTCTCTCCTATTGGGGGGGGGGGGCTGGGGTTCTGTAGGGGGGTCTATCTATGAGGGGGGGGGGGGTCTATCTAGAAAGGAGGGGAGGGGTGTGTGTGTGTGTGGGGGGGGGGTGTGTAGGGGGTCTTTCTTGGGAGGGGGGGGGTCTATCCAGGTAGGGGGTGGGGTGGGGGTCTGTTTAGGAGGGGGGTGTGTCCGGGGGGGGGGGGGTCTGTCCATTGAGGGGGGATATCTAGGGGGAGTGGAGGGGGGATTTGTAGGGGGAAGGGGGGAGTTTGTACAGGAAGGAGGGGGGGTTTTCCAGGGGGTGGTGTATGTCTAGGGAGGAGGGGGGTGTCCAGGGGGTGGAGGGGGGCTTTGTAGGGGAGAAGGGGGCTGTAGGGGGAGTGGTGTGGGGAGGGGGGGGGGGGTTTCATGGGGGTGGGATACTGCAAGGGGAGTGGGGGGGGGGGAGGGGGGTATATAGGGGGGAGGGTGGGGTTTTTTTTTTTATGAAATGGGAGGGGGTGTCCGGGTGGGGGTTCTGTCCAGGAAGGAGGGGGGGGGGTATGTCTAGGGGGGTGGGGTCTGTCCAGGGGGAGTGTAGGGGGGGTTTGTAGGGGAAAGGGGGGATGTAGGGGGAGTGGTGGTGGTGGGGGGGGGGGGGGCTTTGCAGGGGGTGTGCTACTATAAGGGAAGTGGGGGTGTGTGTAGGGGGAGGATGGGGGTGTTTTTTTAAGAAATGGGAATGGGGGAGTCTGTCCAGGAAGGAGGGGGGTCTGTCTAAGAAGTAGGGGAGGTATGTCTGGGGGGGTCTATCTAGGGAGGGGGCGTTGTCCAGGGGGAGTGGAATAAGGTCTTTTCAGGGGGGAAAAGGGCATGTAGGGGGAGTGGTGGTGGTGGTGGTGGGGGGGATTTGTAGGGGTGGGATACTATAAGGAAAGTGTGTGTGTGTGTGGGGGGGGGGGGGGGGGGTATGTAGGGGGGAGGGTGGGGGTGTTTTTTTAATGAAATGGGAGGGAGGTATGTCTAGGAAGGAGGGGGTTTTCTAGGAAGGGGGGTCTGTCCAGGAAGGAGGGGGGGTCTGTCTAGGGGGTGGGGTCTGTCCATGGGGGTGGGGTCTGTCCAGGGGGAGCTATCCAAGGGGAAGTAGAGGGGTCATTTGCAGGGGGAAGGGGGGATGTAGGGGGAGTGGTGGTGGTGGGGGGGATTTTCAGGGGTGGGCTACTGTAAGGGGAGTGGGGGTGTTTTTTTTATGAAATGGGAAGGGTGCATGACCTTTCTAGGATGGGGGTCTATATAGGAAGGAGGGGGTGGGGTTTGCCCAGGGAGGGGGGGGTGTCCAGGGGGAGTGGAGGGGGGATTTTCAGGGGGGAAGGGGGGATGTAGGGGGAGTGGTGGGGGTGGGGATTTATAGAGGGTGGGATACTATACAGGGAGTGGGGGTGGGGGGGGGGTATTTTGTATGAAATGGAAAGGCCAATAGTCATAGTTTGAAATTGTGGCTAAAGCTCTATAACCACATTTTGAAATTGTGGCTATAAACCCTGTGTGTCTTAAGCTTCTTCCACAGTTTCAAACTATGGCTATAGGACTTTCCCTATATCCACAGTTCATAAAACCATGACTATAACCTATATCCATAGTTTTTGGGATTATATCCACGATTCCAAACTGTGGATATAGCCTAAATTTATAGTAGTTCAAATTCTGGAAAGCGATTCATACCTTCAGTCGACCATGAAGCCAATAGTGGAGGATGGTTTAATGGTTGGTTAAACCTCACATGAGTGGGTACAGAATACCACATTCTCTTCTTATTATTCTTAAACTTCCTCTTCATATTCTTGTTCTAAATTGTCATCATCCTCAAAATCATTGACCATCGCATCTAAAGTATGTAAGGGACTATCCATAGAAACTATGGATGAAGGACATGAATGGACAACTATCATTGCTGATGGAACTTCTTAATGTGTTATAGTAGGAGCATATGAAATAGTATCCTGTCATTGTGATGGCCCAACTTTCAATGTCAATGGAACCACCATTGTAGCTATAGTGACATACAACTCCATCATTTGATTCTCAGGTTGATACTTAACCAATGAAAGTATGTATTCCCATTCTTCATCATTAGTTATTGGATAGGCCACATGCCAAAACCTATCTATAAATTGAAAATGTCTATATGTGATGGATTATATCACTTGATTATTTATTAGTTTTAACTTTCTATGAATCTTCCTTTACAGAGTTTCCAAAGTAGTACAACCTCCAAGCATCAGAACACATTCTGGTCGTATACTATAGCTACATCCTTGTTCTGTCTCAATTATTTGACTGTTGCAATAAATATAGGCATCCATTTTTTTATCTAAAATAAACCATCATTATTATTAGAAGGATGAAAGATTTTCAAAATTCCAAAGTTAAGTACATACCTTTCGAAGATGTTATTAATCTTTATGATTATAAAATTTTAGAACATCTTCTTATATCATAAACTATGATACTAATGTTTCTTAGTATAGATTTTAATTTCCCTAAAGGTATTTTAGTAGTTTATAAATAAAATATGAATCATCTAAAGTATATCCCCCATGAGTGTTAAACCAGGATGTAACAAGGCCTGTTGTCATGTACCAGGTTACTTTGAGTCAGGTCTGGGACACCTTATCAGAGTTGTTACTCCTAGGTACATTTGTTCCAGAGCCACATCCACTTGTTTGTATCTAGACATAGATTTTATTGCTTAGATAACCACACAATCTTTATGATACCAAAATTTTAGAATGTTTTATTATATCCTAAAAGATGATACGAATCATTAATTAACTATTAGTTAATCATTAGTTAACCATTAATTTATCATTAGTTAACCATTAGTTCATCATTAGTTAATCATTTGTTAATAATTTCTTAAACATTAGTTAAACATTGGTTAATCATTCCTTAATCATTATTTAATCATCCCCTAATCAACCTTTAATCACCCCTTAATCATTCTTTAATCATCCCACAAGTTTTTTTTACTTACCCAAAAATAATTACTTCGCTAATTAAAGAAATTACTTTGCTAAATAATATAATTACTTCAATAAATAATATAATTACTTCTCTAATTAATATAATTACTTCGATAATTAATATAATTACTTTTCTAATTAATATAACTACTATAAAGTCTTATTCTTAATATATAATCAGAATTGAAAATTTTAATTACCTAATTACACTGAATTAATTACCAAATTATAGTTAAGTACTTAGTAAATACATTTAATTACTAAATTAGTTAATTAATAATTAAAATTAAACAAGTATTTATTAAAATTAATTATTTTTTAATTACTAATTACATTTATGTAATTACTAATTATAGTTAATTAATTAATTATATAATTAGAATTAATTAATTACCAAAATACAATTAATTAATTACCTAATTACAATTAATTAATTACCTAATTCTAATTTATTAATTACCTAATTATACTTAATTAATTAACTAATTATAGTTAAGTACTTAGCAATTATACTTAATTAATCAATCAATTAATTAATAACTACAATTAACCAAGTATTTATTAAAATTAATTAGTTACTAATTATTAATTAAATTTATATAATTACTAATTAGATTTAATTAATTAATTACCTTATTAAAATTAATTAATTACCTAACTACAATTAATTAATTACCCAACTACAATTAATTAATTACCTAACTATAATTAATTAATTACATAATTACAATTAACTAATTACTAATTACACTAAATTAATTACCTAATTACACTTAATTAATTAACAAATTATAGTTAAGTACTAAGTAATTACATTTAATTACTAAATTAATTAATTAATAATTACAATTAACTAAGTCTTTATTAAAATTAATTAGTTGCTAATTACTAATTACATTTATGTAATTAATAATTATAGTTAACTAATTAATTACCTAATTATAATTAATTTCCTAATTGCAATTAATTAAATACCAAATTACAATTAATTAATTACCTAATTATAGTTAACTACCTAGTAATTACACTTAATTACTAAATTAATTAATTAATAATTATAATTAACAAATTATTTATTAAAATTAATTATTTTATGATGTTATTAATATTTTCATGACTTATTATATTCCCCATTTACTTATTTTATATGAAATGTGCATAATTTGTGTGAAATATTAATGTTTTAATATTAAGTATAATATTTGAGCATTTTTAGAAGTAGTCCAATTGAGTCAGTTTAATGTTTTAATTATAAATGTCACTATACTGATCCAAATTGTGTGGTTCTTATTTTTTAGGATTCTCCTTTCAATATACAACATTTCATTAGAAG